>CM052901.1:68723791-68913018 GCA_028534135.1 Potos flavus | reverse complement strand
GGGGGAGGAGGTGGACATTGGGGAGGGTATGTGCTATGGTAAGTGCTGTGAAATGTGTAAGCCTGATGATTCACAGACATGTACCCTGGGGCAAATAATACATTATATGTTAATAAAAAAAAATAAAGTACTAAATAAAAGTACTTGATAGAAAAAAAAAAGAATCTGCTCAAGGTCAGACATTTACCTAGTGACAGAGCTGTGTCACTCTCGTGGTTTACATGGACTTGGAGAATATGCTCATATAGATAAAATAATTTGTATACTCTTATTCTGAATCATTATATGTTTAATGATTACACGTTTTGGACAACTAAAATGTTCTCCTTCAATATTGTTGATCTCCAGCTCCTATGGTCAAGAAAATATACATTTCAATTTTTTGTCTATTTCCAAAATCTTTCGCTTTCCCTTTTTTTTTAACCTAAATCATTCGAGCGGTAAGAAAGAGGATATTAATGGCGTTGTTTATTTCAGTTACATTCCTATAAAAGCTAGCTAAGGAAGTAAGAATATTTCAGCCAAACTGTAGATCAAAAAAACACTACCGAAAGCAGTCTACTTTAAGTCATTTTCCTTGGACTCCTGGGTGGTGCAGTTGGTTGAGCATCAGACTCTTGGTTTTGGGTCAGGTCATGATCTCAGGGTCCTGGGATCGAGCCCTGGGTTGGGTTCCCTGCTCAGCGGGGAGCCTGCTTCTCCCTCTCCCTCTACTGCTCCCCCTGCTTGTGGGCTCGCTCACTCGCTCTCTCTCAAATAAATAATAAATCTTCTGAAAAAGGCATTTTCCTTGTGAAAATCATCTTCCTTTCATAAACTGAGCACTTATGTATGAGTACCTACCAAGAGCAAGGCATTGTGTTAGGCATTATGGGAGATGAAGAAAGACTTGTATCCTCAGATCCTGTTTACTCAATGAATTTGCAGTGTAGGTACCACTGGAAACAGAACTGTATCTTGCTATGCAGCAATTTCTGATTGCATCATAAATAGCTTCACATAAAAATCTTCCTATGGAATTGAATAAAGAAATCATTTTCAAGTTATAAAATTTAGATGTGAAATATATGAACACACACCTTAACATTTTATTCCAATTTCCAACATCGTAATTTTAATTTTTTTCATTAATCAGGAAAATTCCCTTATGAATTTCTCAGGTTTTCTGCCTGGGCCATATTTCATTATAAGCATTAGCAAGTGAATTGGCTTATTAGCACCAATGAGTCCACTGGCTAAAAGGCTTTTGTTTCTCGGCTTCATACCTACTACGGTCTCTGGTCAAAACTACCAGCAGTGGTGGTTGAGAAATTTTGTCACTGAAACAAGAATAAGCAATGCGGGGCGTCTGGGTGGCTCAGTGGGTTAAAGCCTCTGCCTTCAGCTCAGGTCATGATCTCAGGGTCCTGGGATCGAGCCTCGCATCGGGCTCTCTGCTCAGCGGAGAGCCTGCTTCCCCCTCTCTCTCTGCCTGCCTCTCTGCCTACTTGTGATCTCTCTCTCTCTCTCTGTCAAATAAATAAATAAAATCTTTAAAAAAAAAAAAAGAATAAGCAATGCAGAAGTCATCTGTATTAGTTAAGGGCCAACTTGTGTTAGCCAAAGGAAGGAAAGGAGAAGGGGGAAGGGGGAGAAGGAAAGAGGAAGGGAGGGAAGTATGAAAAAGAGACACCATTCATGATAGCCATGAAACTCACAAAATACCTAGAATTCACCATGAAGTAAGTCTTCTAAAAACAGAAGTATAAACTTTATGGAAGGACAGAAAAGAGGACTAAACATATGATGCTTTCTAAAGGAATGATCGTCTAAAGGCATAAATTCTCCCCATATTAATATGTAAAATTAATATAATCTCAGGCAAAACCCCAATGAAAATAATTGTAGATGTTTAAAATACACAAAACCAGTGTGGTGATGCCTTAAAAATTGAACATAGAATTACCATATGACCTACCAGTTCTGCTGGGTACATACTCAAACAGGGACACAAACATCCTTGAACATCAGTGTTCATAGCAGCCTTATTCGCAATAACCAAAAGATGAAAACAACGCAAGCACCCATCAAGAGATGAATGGATAAACAAAACCTAGGCTATACGTAAAAAACAGTATTAGTCAGCTTTAAAAATGAATGAAATTCAGGAGCCTGGCTGGCTCAGTCAGTAGAGCATGCGACTTTTGATCTTGGGTTGTAAGTTTGAGCCCCACATTGGGTGTAGAGATTATTTAAAAATAAAATCTTAAAAAATAAATAAATAAAAATGGATGAAATTCTAATACATGCTACAACATAGATGAACGTTGAGAACATTATGCTAAGTGAAATAAGCCAGACATAAAAAGACAAATATGATCCCACTTATATAAGGTACCTAGAATAGGCAAATTCATAGAGACAGAAATTGGAATGGTGGTTCCCCCGGGTTGGGGGAGGGGTAATATGGAGTTATTGCATAATGGGGACAGAGTTTCAGTTTGGGATAACAAAAAAGTTCTGGAGATGGATAGTACTGATGGCAGACCACCAACGTGACTGTACTTAATGCTACTGACTTGTAGACTTAAAAATGGCTAAAATAGTGAAATGTCTTAGGTATATTTTACCACAGTTATAAATAAAAAAGTAAAAAATGATAAAAATACACAAAACCAAAGGGTAAATGCTTAGGGATACACACATGCACACACATAAACCAACTTCAAGATGGCATTTTATGACCTAGGTTTTACCTCAGACCATCTTCAGTATTCCCTCCAATTTTGATAAAAGTCTGTGTGTTTGTAAATGTCCAATAAAAGATCTGAAAGGAAACTTATCTAATTATTAATAGTTAACTCCACATCAGGGACTGGGATTGGTGAGAAAATCTAAAGAGAGAATTCCAAAATCATAAATCCATGTTATCACCTGTGCTTCTGACCAACTTCTACCAACAGGCTGTAGATCTGAGGTTCCAGCAACCTCTGCCCTGGGTTTGTTTACTTTGCTAGAGCAGCTCACAGGACTCAAGCATGGTGCTCACTAGATCGCCAGTTTACTATGAAAGCAAGTAACTCAAGAGCAGCCAGATGGAAGAGATGCGTAGAGTTAGGTATGGGGAAAGTGGGAGGAGCTTCCAAGCCCTCTCCAGGCACGCCAGTCTCCCCAAATTTCTATGTGTTCACCAACCCAGAAGCTCTCCCAATATAGTCCTTTTAGGGTTTTATGAAGGCTTCATTATGTAGGCACGGTTGCTTAAATCATTGGTCATTGGTGATTATTTCAATCTCCAATCTCTCTCCTCTCCCAGACGTGGGAGTGTGGGATTGGGAGGAGGGTGGAGGATTGAAAATTTTAACCTTCTAATCACAAGGTTGGTGCCCCTGGCAAACAGCCCTCCTCCCTGGGATATCTAGGGACTTTCCAAAAGTCACCTTATTAACATAAACTCAGGTGTGCATGAAAGGGTCTTGCTATATGAATAACAAAAGACACCCATTTACCTTTATTACTCTTCTTATTTAGGGGAATCCAAGGGTTTTAGGAGCTTTGTGCCAGAAACAGGGATAAAGACCAAATATATCTTTCTTAATATAAATCATAGTGTCACAGTAAGTTTGACGTTTTCCTAATAAAAGTTTTTTAAGGAAAAAACCTAAATATAAAAAACAAAACTGTGACATGCTGGAAGTAAATAAAAGAAATATTGGTTTAAATCTTGGTGTTGGGAAATGTTCCTAAGGAAGACAAAAACCCAGAAGCTTCGAAAAAGAATTTACAGATTAAACAACATAACAATTTATAAAATTTGGGCCGCCTGGGTGGCTGAGTGGGTCGGGCGTTCACCTTTGGCTCAGGTCATGATCCTGGAGTCCTGCTCAGTGGGGAGCCTGCTTCTCCCTCTCCCTCTGTCTCTCTTCCCACTCACTCTCTCTCTCAAATAAATAAATAAAATCTTAAAAAAATAAAATTTTTATATGGCAAGAGATACAAATAAAATTTCAAAAAAAAAGAACAACGGATTAGGAGAAAATATGTTTAACATATACAACAGAGAAAGGATTAAAAGTCTTACTATTTTAAGAGTCCTTGTAGATTGTTAATAAAAGAATAGGAGAAAATCAATGAGTGATATTAACGAGTAATTCAGGAATAAAGATATATAAATGATCAATGCATCTATAAAACTGATGCTCTAATTTGGTAATAACCAATGAAATAAAAATTAAAAGAACAACAAGGTGTCCTTTTTCCCCCGTTAAATTAGTGAAAATGAGAAAGATTGGTATACAAGATCAAAGAAGGTATGGGGATACATGCTCTCCTACACCTTTCATAGGATGCAAATTGATATAGGTTTTTTGGTGGGCAATTTGGCAGTGATAATTCAAATATAAAGTATACATACCCTTTGCTCCAGCAATTTTTCATCTAGGAATTTATCATGCTGAATCATATAAATGCACAAAAATATATGTACGAGGATTTTCATTGCACCGCTGTTGGTAATAGAAAATAATTGAAAATGTTCATAGGGGAGGAAAATAATTTTCCCTCTACCCTTCTAGGTTCTTGGCTGAGACCCCTCTATAATAAAAAGACAGCATAAGAACAGAAAACAAATTTAATTACATATGTATGTACAGAAGCCCCACAAAGATATGAGACTCAAAGAAGTGACCAAAGCAGGAAGCTTTTATACCTCTTATACAAAAAAACAATAAATTTGTGAAGAATTGATAAGACAAAGGGGGTTGGGCTAGGGGTAGTAAAATGGTGAGGAGAACAAGGTTTGTTTGTACAGACTTCTTGGCCCTAAATTCCCTGTCTCCAGTGATAAAGATGCTTTCTGCCTTCCTGTTACAGGAAGGGTACCTTTCACATGGGAGATTTATCTCTTGCTTTCAGGGGACAAAGGAGGGTTAGAGTGTTCTCACACTGGCTGTTTCTCACGTACCTTTAACTCAGAATAACTGTAGGGGCCAAGGGCAGGTCACCCCAAAATGTACCACTTTGGCATCTTGATTATTGTAAATAAAACTTCAGAAATAGCTAAAGCCAAAAGAACAGTCTGTACCCTCCTCCCCCCACCACCCGTCCTTGTCTACAGAAAGCAAGAAATAAATGTCCCATGTGAAAGGTACCCTCTTTGTACTAGGAGGTAGAGAGACATCCTTATCACCAGAGATAGGAAATTTAGAGCCCAGAAGGCTGTATAAACAACCCTTGTTACTTTTTACTAATTTACTACTAAAGCCCTGATTCTATTTAGAATTCCTTAAGAATTGAAGTTCCCAAAGTTCAGTTTCCTTGTCCTGTCAATTCCTCAAAGATTTAATATCTCTATATCTAAAAGAAATAAAAACTGCCTGCCTTGGCCATTTCTTTAGGCCTGAATATCATTAGTGGGCCTCCGTTCACATGCATTGAAACTTTGGTTCTTTTCTCCTGTTAATCCAGCCCATGTCAATTTAATTCTTAAAGCAGCCGGAAAACCTTGAAGGGTAGAAGGAAAACTTCTTCCTCCCCAACATAACCAACATACCAAAGTGGCATATTTGGGGTTGACATGATCTGAACCCTTCCGCATCTCAAATATCAATCAAGGTGATAATGGTTAAATAAGAAGTCAACACGGAAAGCTATCCAAGATATATTACCAAGTGAAAAAAATTGCTAATATGTAGAGTGTAATTATATAAATATAGTACTCCTTAATTTCCCCAGCATTACTCCTTTATTATCCATCTTTAAACAAATAAATCTCCGCTACTACAACTCATTCTAGACAATCGTGGAGGATGCTCCAAAACACCTCAACCTGGAGCACACGGCATTGAATTGCTAGCATGATTTCTGTCTCTCTCAGAAATCAATGCCTGAAGATTGAAGTCTACCAGAGAGATTTCTGACTTGAAGTCTTTTTGTTTTTTCTGAACACACCGTCGTAACTCATATATCTGTCTTTCTTGCCCAGCATTCCCATAGGCCCACAGACATATTGTTACATCTCTTCTGGAAGATGACTGCCTTACCTTTCTGTGGTACCAGAGTAATTTCAGGTATGTTGCAAAGCCCTCGTTTTATGTTAGACCATCTTAAATATTCTTTTTAACTTTGGTAAAGATGCGTGTATCTGTGTGTGTGTGTGTGTGTGTGAGTGACAGAAAATTCTGACTCAAAAGCTTACACAATAAGAGAGTTTATTATCCTACATAACAAGAAGTCTAGAGGTAGGCAGGTTCTGGGGCTGGTTGTTAAAGAATCCTGACAGCGCCATCAAAGACCCAAGTTTCTTCCACCTCACCACTCTGCCATCTTCAGGATGTTGGCTTTGCCCTCACGTTGCCTTCCCCCATGGCTACAAGATGGCTGCCGAGATCTGGGTATTACAGCCAGAAAGGCCTGTTCTAGGAAGAAAAGGGGACTGCTAGTACCACTGTCTCTTTCTTAGGAGCCAGGAAACCTTTCCCAGAAGCCCCCAGGAGACTTCCCTCGCACATCCTTTGCCAGAGTTTAGTCAGTTGCCCATGCCTAAATCCATCCCTGGCAAGAGGAATGCTTTAGATTTCTCAGAATCCATTCACCTTGGCACTCCAGAAACTGAGAATGGCAGCATAGGAAGCATATGACTGTGTGGAGAGCCGTGAGTACCTGAACATCCGGGCTCCTGGTGAGAAGTAGACAGGAGCGAATGGAGGCAGGATAAGATCCCCACACTGTCTGCTACAAAGTGCTGCAGCCTCTCAATCTCATCCTGGTCCAAACTGTACTCCTCACTCATCTTTCAGGCAGAAGCTGATCTTCCTCCTGCGTTTCTTGTTTTGGGGAATAATATCTTTAGCTACCCAGTTGCCCACGTCGGAAAACAGCAAGTGATCATTACGCTGCTCCTTTTCCCCTCCCCTCTTAATGTGTTAGAAAATCTTGTCCATTATACCTTCTTTTTTTTTTTAGAGAGAGAGCAAGAGAGCATGAGCAGGGGGAGGGGCAGAGGGAGAGGGAGAAGCAGGCTCCCCGCTCAGCAGGGAGCCTGATGTGGGGCTCCATCCCAGGACCCTGAAAGCATGACCCCAGCCCAAGGCAGATGCTTAACCAACTGAGCCACCCAGGCACCCCTCAATTACACCTTCTAAATCGTATTGTCTTTTGTTTCTTCCTCCTTTTGTCTCTTCTTCTTTATCCACTTTTTGCCCTATTCCATATTACTACTCACAAAAACTATTTTACTAGTCTCTTTTTAAAATATATAGTTTTTTTAATTATAAAACTATTACATACTTATTATATAAATTTCGGGGAAATCCGGGAAATAAAAAGCCTCTGTAGTAACTTTGCTCGGAGGTAATGACTGTGGACATTTTTGTGTATATCTTTCTTTGCTTTTCTCTATTCACGAATTTACCTACACAGATAAAGAGGAATTACTTTGTTTTATAAATTGAGATCACACTGTTTTATAGTATTTTTTATTAACAAAAGAGTATGAAATTTCTCCATATCAATAAGTATTCTTCTAGGTAATCATTTTAAGAACTGAATTATATTTACCCTTATGGAAGCTTCCTAATCTAGTTAAACAAATCCTTATTGCTAGATTAGGTTTCCTCCAGTTCTTATATTGTAAGTAATTCTTACAATGAACATATTGGTAGGTAAATCTCTGCACACATTTGTGAGGATTTCCTTAGAATAAATAAATAAATCACCAGCAGGGAAATTGCTAGTTCAAAGCACATGTGTATTTTCCCCCCATTCATTTTTATTATGAAATATTTCAGGCAATCCCAAAGTCTGCTGGATATGATGATAAATATCTAGGTACCCAGGATCCAGTTTCTCAGACTTTAACATTTTGCCTTATTTGCTTCAGATCTATTTTCTTAACAAAATAAAATATTAAGGCATATTGAAATGCCTTATCTAGCCCTCCCAGATCCTATTCTTTCCCTGAAGGAATCACTACCCTCAATTTGGTATTTCTGAGTCTCATACAGGTTTTTCATTTTCATTCATATATATATTCATATTCATATATATCATTCATATGCATATATACACACACATATGCATATATGCATAAAGGTATATACATGCATAAGTAGTACATGGTACCATTCTACTTGTTTTTAAACTACATATTGCACATTTTCTCCTGCAACTTGCTCTTTTTGTAGAGCATTGTACATTTGGGGCTTATCCGGGTTTACACATGTAGCTCGAGTTCATTTGTTTTTACAGCTGTTTGTATGGTGTTCATTACACGCCATGCCATCAGATTTTCATTTTCTTGGTAGACATGATGTCTCCATTTTTTTCACTGTTATAAGCAAATTGCAATCAATACCATTGTAAATATCTTCTGGTGTACGTGAGCCCGAGTTTCTACCTGGGGTGGAATTGCTGGGGCGCAGGGTGTGGTACAGCCTTAGCTTTACTGGGTATTGCCAAATTGGTCTCCGGAGTGGTCACACCACCTTCCCTGCCACCAGCACGGGGAGAGTTTTCACTGCTCTACATCTTCACCACCATGCGGCTTGGCCAGTGTTGCTCTCCCCCATCTCCAACCCCAGGAACGGAGGGGAGCGCCCATTTCTCTGAATCTTGTCGTCACAGAGTGTTATCCATTTTTCATCTTTGCAGATCTTATAGGCAGCAATGCTGATGATGTTAAAATATATTTTGAGGGCGCCTGGGTGGCTCAGTCGGTGAAGCGTCTGCCTTCGGCTCAGGTCATGGTCCCAAGGTCCTGGGATCAAGTCTCACATTGGGCTCCCTGCTTAGCAGGTGAGTCTGCTTCTCCCTCTCCCTCTGCCCCTCCCCCCTGCTCATGCACGCTCTCTCACTCTCTCTCAAATAAATAAAATCTTTAAAAAATATACTTTGATTCTTTTTTTCCCTAATTATAAAAAGAACACAGATTATTTTAGGAAACTTGAAGAATAGAGACAAGGTAAAAAAAAGAAAAGAATAATCACACCACCCCCACTGAGATATAATACTAAAGAATATCTAATATTTATTGAATTCTTACTATATACCCAGGATTGCTTTAGATAACTAATATTTCCACAAATAGAATTCATAAATGGTATTCAGTATACCATATGTGTCTATTTCACCTTTATGAAAAAGTACCCAGGTTTTTACAAACTGGATTTTTTGCACCTAATGAATAAGTCATAATCATTTTCTCCTATTACCTGTATTCTGGACCAGAGGGTGTTAAAGATTTCCACATTCATATCCATCATATCCAATAACTATCCAGAAACCAAGGACCAGACTGAGCCCAGCAGCAAGTACTAGGGAGCTGCCTGGCTGCTGGCTGAAGACGGCAGTGCCAATGACTCATTCGCACTTGGAAATGGAATTAATGCAGAACAACTCTGTGTCAGCTCTCACCTGTGCCTGAGGGCCTGCCGCTGGGGACCTCCCGTACTACCTGTCTGTCAGACAACATAGCACGCAGCTCCTTTTAGCTACTAGCTCTCCCGTGCCCTCATCCCATACTCCTTTAGGTTTTCTCCCCACCACCACCCTTCAGTGTAGACACATTACCTCCATTCTCAGCCTCTTGCCTTCCCTGTCCGCCCTCAAAAACACCAAACGCTCCTGACGCTGACAGGAAGTTCCATATTCCGTTCTCTTCGGTGGCCTGGCCCCTGTGTACACTTGAGGAGATGAACTATATTTGGATTTGATCCAGCTTCCATGTCAGAAGAGAGTCGGCAATAGATGAGTCAGTGCTCGCCAAAGGCTATTGGGACGGTCCTCGTTCCCTCGAGTGCTGCTTGCTCCCTACTGAACGGCCCCCTCCACAAATCCATCTCGGCTGCCGGCTCCTCTAGCCACTCCACCTGCCACTTCTCCTGCCTCGCTCGGTATGTTCTAGTAACTCCGAGGTGTTGTTCTCTCTCCTCCTGACACCATTTCACACCTTTGTGCCCTTGCAGATACTTTCCTTTCTGTCTAGAATGGTCCCCCCTTCTTATCTGCCTGGAAAACGTGTGTTCATCCTTCAAGGTCTATTCCAAAGATATTCCCACAAACTCAGAGTACCACCTGTTGGTTCGCAAGCTAGCGCCTATAGAGGCAGGGCAAGGGGAGACCAAACAAAGAGGCAGACCGCTCCCCATTAGTAGCTGGCAGCTTTAATAAACAAGGAAACTTACAAAATGTATCTGGGGTGGCTGCAAGATGAGTTGATCTCCGCACCCACCCACCAGCATCTTAAAAGTTTATATAAAGGTCTTAACTGGGTACAGCCCCATATACTGTCCAATGGTCTCAACACCACATTACTATCTCAAGGCTTTGTCCTTGCGGCAGCTTCAGGTGCAGGGGAGGCAAGCAGAGCGCGCATCCCAAGGACAGGGAAGGAGGTGCGGAGCCTCTGATCTCCCAGGTCCAGCTTGTAGGTCAACCAGCAGTTACATCCCCTTGATGATTTCCCGCAACACCGCCCTACATATTCCTTATTAATTAGAAAGAGTGCAAGTGACTTTTGAACAATGTAGAAAGCTAGCTAATGTCACCTTAACCAGGTGGTGAAAACTATCATCGCCAACGGGACAAACACATCTCCGATGTCCCCACTGCCGTGGACCGAGAATGACACATTCTGGTAGTATTCTTGCCAAAACCATTTCACCCGAATCTAATCCCGAAGGAACGATCAAACATGTCCGCATTGGAAGATGTTCGGCAAAACTGGCCTGGACTCTTCAAAAGTGTCAATGTCAGGAAAGACCAAACCAAGCCACAGCAAATCAAAGGCTCGGAAACTGTTTCAAACGAAAAGTTGCTGAAGAAGCATGACAAGGGAATGCAGTGTGTGATCCTCGATTTCATCCTGGATCAAAGTGAAAAAAAAAAAAAGTTACAAATAACATTATTGGGAGGATCAGTGAATTTTTAAGTATGTATTATATATTAGATAATAACGTTAGGTCAATGTTCCATTTCCTGAGTACGGCCATTGTATCGCGTTTGCGTAAGAGAATGTATTTGCCCTTAGGAGATACATGCTGAACGCTGAACCGCTAAAATGTTACTTGCTAAATCTGCAGTTAACAATCCATGGTTCAGCAAAAAGAAACAAGGAACAAATATGTGTGTTGGTATATCTAAATAGAGAGAACGTGGTGTTATTAACAATAGAGGAATTCTAGGTGAAGGATGAGTGGCTCCTCATTGTTCTATTCTCGCAGCTTTTCTGTAGGTTTGAAATTTTGCAAGACAAAAACTTGGGCAGAATAAACAACAAATAATAAAAATCGACAAATGAACAAAAACCTTTGTTCCAGATCATGTTTTCTGTGAAGCTTTTCATGACATCCCCCTCCAGCCTCCTGTCCCCAAACACATACACATAAAACGATGAATCCCCTTTGCTTCTGGACTCTTTTATGATTATCTGTCTCTCTGACCGAACTCTGAGCTCTTTGATAGCTGGGCCTGGGTGTGTTGTGTGGAATCTACACAAGGCTACAACCATACCTGACACAGATTGGATGTTCAGCTGATGCTTTTTTTTAAATTAATCAAGCTGAGTCTTGAGGCCTGGATAGGATTCAGTAGGCAGACAGGAGCAAGAAATTTTCTCAAGAGAGAGGAATGGCGTGAGCAAAAGTAAGGAAGCAGTAATGTATATTTTGTATTTGCCAAGAACGTTTGATTTGTTTGGTCAGCACTGAAGGTTTATATGGGTGAAAATGCCTGGCACATGATATAGTCTTCATAAAAATTAGGTGAATAAATGAATGAATGAGATTTGAAGGGCAGGCTTAGATCAGATTGGAGAGGGCCTTGACTACTGAATTGAGAAATCTGAACGGTAACTAGTTCTTGACTTTCAGGGTCTCTTCCCAGTGGCAGGAAGAGACTGTGTCCTTGGGAAACCCCTTATATATTCTCTTCCCTAAATAATAAGGAAAAATTGGGGCACCTGGCTGGCTCTGTCGGTGGAACATGCAACTCTTGATCTCGGGGTCGTGAGTTCAAGCCCCATGTTGGGTGTAGAGATTACTTAAAAATAAAATCTTTAAAAAAAATAATAAGGAAAAGTAGAGACAAGTGGGAGTCGAAAGTGACCTGTTTCCATAAACAGGAGGAGAAAACATCAACTCCTCGCTCACCTAGGAGAAGCCTCGTAATGGAGTTTTAAGACATCCAACATCCCTCAGAAAGAAAGGGCATCACAGAATATTGGTTGAAAGAATAAATAAATGAGTCTATTTCATAGGAGTCATGCTCGTCCTTGACAATAGTGTGCGCAATCACTTCGGTTAATTTTACTACATTTTTAAAGTTTAAGAAGCCTCCACATAGGAAATAACTAGACTCTAATATTACTCTTTAGGGGATTCCACACCATTCCATAGATTTACAAAGCTCCTCATGATGCCATATCTTAAATGTTAGGCTAAATCCTTTTCAATAATTTTAGCCCAAAGGAGCTATCGATGGTTTGTGCTCTGTCTTCCTCCAGATAGATTTGTGGGGGCTGACCACAAGTGAGCATTATATTAAGTGATGCAATACAATCTGATTATGCCAATCGAGAGAAAGAAAAGTGCATTGTCTTCTGAGGTTATCATTCCCTTGAGCATTCCTAAACAGGTTGGCATCTATTTTGTTCCTGCTCGTAGTCACAGAACACCACAAAAATCTTAGCTGAGAGGAAACGTAAATCTCAGGTAGCATTTTAAATACCTATTTTTGGCCCAATTATGAGGTAGCGTTGAGTTGTCCCAGGATGTTTAACATTACCAGGGAGAGACCGGTGGTACTCAAAAGGACTTGCAGTTTACAAAAGCACGTGGGCATTCTTTTTGAAGAAAGCAGACAAGATAATCTGAGCTGTCGTCTCCCAGGTAATGAAGTCAAATCAGGTGACAGATCGCTCGGGCCGTGTGCCCAAATGGATGGGGACACAGCTAAATTAGTGAAAACTGTCCACCACGGGCCAACTTGATGATAGATAAAGGGCTATTTATGAGTCAGCAATGTTCTTATGACCAGTTCTGATGTGTTTTGTATGCAGGAATATAGTTCTAGGGCTACAATCGACACACAATTATCAGGGCAGGCCACCCAGCCCCGCCAACCCTGTATCTCGCTACAGTTTTATAGAGATTAGCATATCACACGAGCCAAATGCTGTTTCCCCAGCTTCAAATATGCTATTGCTACTTTGTAGAAAAAGCCAGTGCCTTGTTCTTGGACACCAATAAAATAGAAGCATTCATGTTGTGCTCAGCGTGATCCAACGGTTGAAGCATATATCAGCTATCTTGGAATGGAATGTTGTAAAACGTCAAGCAGATAAGAATTAGGGCTTGCAAAGCGAGCGACTATGAAGAGAGATAAAAAAAAAGGGGGTGTGGGGTTTCTCTGACGACCGGCGTGGTGGCCAAATCCTCCCTGCGGCCAGTCGCCACCGCCATGGAAACCCTGCGGGGGGCCTGGCAAAAGGGGAATTGTGACGCCCCAGGGGGCGGGGAGGGGGTGGTGACCAGCGACTGGTCTTCAGTACCCCAGACCCTCGACGGAGACTTCACAGCGCTGCTGCTTCCTCAACTCGCCCGCGGGAGTGGTGCCCCGAACCGTTCCGGAGAAAGACCACTGCCCACCGCCTGGATGACAACACCTCCGTGTCCCCTCCCGGCTCAGGCTGTCCGGCAGCCCTCGGTCCACGGCCTCTCCCAGATAACCAGCAGCCTGTACATCAGCAATGGCGTGGCGGCCAACAACAAACTCATGCTGTCCAGCAACCACATCACCACGGTCATCAACGTGTCGGTGGAGGTGGTCAACACTTTCTATGAGGATATCCAATACGTACAGGTGCCGGTGGCTGATGCTCCAAGCTCGCGGCTCTACGACTTTTTTGACCCGATCGCTGACCACATCCACAGCGTGGAGATGAAGCAGGGCCGCACGCTGCTGCACTGTGCTGCCGGGGTGAGCCGCTCCGCCGCGCTCTGCCTCGCCTACCTCATGAAGTACCACGCCATGTCGCTGCTAGACGCCCACACGTGGACCAAGTCGTGCCGCCCCATCATCCGGCCCAACAACGGCTTTTGGGAACAGCTCATCCACTATGAGTTCAAGCTGTTCAGCAAGAACACCGTACACATGATCAACTCCCCGGTGGGCGTGATCCCTGACATCTACGAGAAAGAGGTCCGTTTGATGATGCCGATGTGAACCGCACCTGACCATGACCATCGGCTGACGATCGTACACCAACACTGAACTCGAGCGTTGAACTTTTGTTGGTAAAGAAAACGAGACGATGCCTTTTAGAAGGGCCAGCAGAAAGGGAGCGTTGTGGGGGAGTTTTTAGCTTACTGAGCTTTATGTTTAAAGAATAAAATGCATTAGGTGTAACCTGGTGACAATGTTTCTTCTCCTGTGAGCGGCAGGTCATGGCTGCCGCCGGGCTGGCCAGAGAGGAGGGTGGAGAAGGTGGTACCCACCTCGGAGGGACCTGTATCCTGAGTCCCGCCACCCCCTGCCCGCCCTCGGTGGAATAACCCAGGAGCAAGTCCCCCCAGGTTCCCTCCTGGTTCTTCCCAACCCAAAGTCAGAGCCTTAGACATCATGGCGCCGCCGGCATTTCTCACACTAAGTGCCACCCTCTGCTAAACGGCCTTCACTGGGGTGCTCTGGGAGCCCTTGGGGGAGGCCCAGGCCACCCCTGCCCCCACCTTCAACCACAGCGGCCCAACTCTGCTTTTCTAGATTGGATTTACATAGAAAATAGTCTTCAAAAAAGCCATTCCACTCTATAAAATCTATTTTTTTCCCCGAGTGCTATACTATATTGGCAAAGTCTCAGGGTGCCCTTGACGACCTCCACCAGCCTCTGCAAAACGGGCATCAGTCTCCTTCTCTGAGGCACGCGCTGGGAGAGAAAACAGCCCTGACACCAGGCCTCCAGAGTTCCTCTCATGGGGTATTGACTTGGAAGACTGGAGCTGCCGGCCAGGACACAGCCCTGTCACCTCGGACACCTCCTCCCATTGTGACCTGGGGCGCCTCAAAGCCTCCGTTTCCTCACCAGTCAAGGCAGCGACAGCCCGACTCCCACAGGGTTGTTGTGGGGATGAGAGTCCTTAGCACGAGCCCTAGCACGTGAATGGTTTAGTGCTTCGAGCAGAGGGCAGCTCGCGTTATTTCATGCTATGCTCCAGCCCCGCTGGCTGGGGGCCAGCACCTTGGTCGTCACCCTGGCACTTCCCCCATCTGTGTTGTCCACCACGTGCTTTTCCAAAAGAATCATCCTGTCTGTGAAAACAAATGGTTTAAGTTACTTTCCACGGCTACCTCGGAGGAGGCATCGATTTAGAACCTTCTCAGAGTTCCCGTTGTTTCACTGTGTTTAATCCACCTGCAGACAAGGAACAAGAAGTTCAATTTCAGCACCCTCCCCCACCGAAGCCTTGTTTAGAATTGCTGACCACGAAGCCAGAGATCCAGGATCCGCCTCGATTCACAGGGGAACGTGCCAAAGGGTCAGATGGGTGAGCCCCAGAGAAGGCCCTGGAATCCAGGATTCTACCAATGCCCCAGATGCCTGGCTCTGGCTTAGGAGCAGGTATGCTAATCCAGAGGATTTGAAACAGAATACAGAAGACAAAAGCACAACCATTCCGTTGACTGACATGCGTGGGTCCAGAGCCCAGCAGCTTTCAAAAGCCCACTTCTCTCCAAACCCACCCCACCCCCCACTGCCACAAAAGGAGTGCCGAGAGTCACAACTTGGGGTGAGGGGAAAGAGGTGCTCTAGACAGAGTCCCTCCTTCTGCAGACGGAAGAACAGCCTCACAGAACACAAGGGCTGGTGGGGCAGAGCCTTCACGAAGCAGCTTTTCTGGCAAAAAAATAAAAAATAAAAAAACAAAAAAACCCAGATGGGAAATTACTTTTAAAGTATTTTTAAAAAGATATTTATTTGGGCATATGTGTGTGTGTGTGTGTGTGTGTGTGTGTTCTTTTTTTTTTTTAATACCCAAATTAACAGACCATAAAATTAACTCTCTTCGGACGTACAGCCCTATGCATATTAACCCATACATAGACTCATGTAACCACAGCCACAATGAGGACACAGAGCAGTCATGTGACTCCAAAAATTTCCCTCACGCTTCCTCCCTGTAGTCAAACTCTGGCTCCACCCCAGCCCTGGCAGACGCAGAGTTGTTCTCTGTCCCCGTAGACTTGCCTTTAACAGACCATTACATAAGTGGAATCCTACAGGATGTAACTTCTGGAGACTGGTTTCTTTCACTCAGGGTAATGTCTTCCTGATTCGCTCCTGTTGTATTCCAGTGTATGGATGTACCACAGTTTGTCTTACACTCACCCAGTGAAGGCTATTTGGGTTTGTATTAGTTTCCTAGGGGCTGCCGTAACACAACACCAAATCCTGGGTGGCTGGAAACAATAGCGATGAATTGTCTCATAGTCCTGGAGGCCAGAAGTCCTAAATTAGTCTCAGCGGGGCCACGATCCCTCAGAAACCTGTAGGGGAAAATCTTTCCCTGCCTCTTGCCTGTTTCTGGTGGTTGCTGGCAATCCTGGGCATTCCGTGGCTTGTAGATCCATCGAGGGGGTCACGTGGCCATTTTCTCTCATGTGTCTTCACATCCACCTTCCCTCTGGTCCGTCTGGGCCCAAATTTCCCTCTCCTTTAAGGACACCAGTCATATTAAGGGGTTCGCTCTACTCCGGTACGATTGCGTCTTAACTAATTATATCTGCAACGTACCCTTTTTCCAAAGAAGGTCACATTCTGAGGTTCTGGGGGTTAGGATTTCAACAGATTTGGGGGATGGAGGTTAGTGTTTTGTTCATAACAGGGTTGTTGGCAGTTTTTTGGCAAGTAAGCACAAAATGCCGTCACACACACAGACACACATAGAAGAAGAAAAGGATCACGTCACCTGGAAAAAAAGAGCTATAGCCATTTAAAAGTGGGATATGAGTTATAGTGAAAATAATAATAAGCATCATTTATTAGGAAGCTGTTACATGCCAAGCGTAGGACCAGGCATTTACATTGTCTGTAGTCCTTACATCAGCCCTTCAAGGTGAGTGTCACCTGCAACATACCAATGAGAAAACAGACTCCAGGAGGTTAAGGAGTTTGCCTAAGAGAGCACACAGCCCAGGAGCGCAGTGATACTCAGACTGGGCTCTGTTTCCCCGCATTTCTTTTGAGATAAAGCTAAGCAGATTGAGGGGCGCCTGGGTGGCTCAGTGGGTTAAAGCCTCTGCCTTTGGCTCAGGTCATGATCTCAGGGTCCAGGGATCGAGCCCCGCATCGGGCTCTCTGCTCAGCAGGGAGCCTGCTCCCTCCTCGTGATCTCTCTCTCTCTCTCTCTCTGCCAAATAAATAAATAAAATCTTTAAAAAAAAAAAAAGCTAAGCAGATTGAAAGAAGAAAAGTTTTGATTCGTGCCCTTGATTCCCAAACAGCGTACGTACAAATCACGTGGGGACTTTTAATTACACAGATACTGGGGCCTTACCACCACAGATTTAGGGTCAGTAGGTAATAGATAAGGTCCAGGAAGCTGCATTTTTTTTTTTTTTAAGTAGGCTCCATGCCCAGCCTTGAGCTCACAACCCTGAGATCAACACTTGAGCTGAGATCAAGAGTCAAAGCCTTAACTGACTGAGCCACCCAGGAGCCCCCAGGAAGCTGCATTTTTAACAAGCATCTCAGACTACTCTAATGAAGGCAAAGAAACATCCACCAAATAGTTGTTAATACGATTATATTCTGTACCTTCTCCTCTTTGTCCTTTTTTTTTGAATTATCTATTCATGCCCATAGTTTTCTATCCTAGTGTAAATTTTGGATTTTTTTTTTTTAGTTGTGGGAACTGGAATATAGAACAAGAATATTCAACTTTTCTTGTCAAATATGTTGCATGTTTTGTGTGCCATTTGTTTATGGTGCTTATTTGGGATTCAAAAGTTTAAATTTGTACGTAGTTAAATCCATGAGTCTTTAACTGAATGGCTTTCTTTTTTTTTTTTTTTTAAGATTTATTTACTTGAAAGAGAGAGAGCAGGGGGAAGGGCAGAGGGAGAGGGAGAGAGAGAATCCTCAAGCAGACTCACCGCTCAGCGCAGAGCCTGATCCCAGGACCCTGAGATCATGACCTGATCCAAAATCAAGAGTCAGCCGCCCAACCGACAGAGCCATTCGGCACGTGAATGGCTTTTGCTTCTGAATAATACTTTAAAGGTTTTCTCCAAGGTGTAACCATAAAAATGTTAACTCTGGTTTTCTCCTGATTTGCTTTTTTTTCCACTTTTAAAAAATATTCCTCAACTTTTTTAATTTGAAAATTTTCAAACACCCCGAAAGTAGAAAGAATAGCATAATGAACATCCACATTTGCTCCACTTAGGTTAGTCAATTGTTAGCCTTTTTCATATTTGCTTTCTCTGTCTTTCAATATAATACTTTTTTTTTGGTACCTATCTGAAAGTAAGTTGCAGATATCCAGATATTTAACCCTTAAATATTTCAAAATACATCATCTAGAATAAGGACACCCTCTTACCTATTCACAATATCATCCTCAAATCTAAGCCAATTAATTAATAATAATTCCCTAATACTCAGTTCATATTTAAATTTTCCTACTTATATGCCAAATGTCTTTTACAGCCATTTTTTTCTTTCCCAAACAGGATCTGATCTAGGTTACATTGTGTCTTATTATTTTATTTCTTTTCATCTATGACAGTGCCCTGGCTCTTTTATCCCCCCTGACATGGTCTTTTGATGAGTCAAGAACAATTCTGAGTATCATGTTCAGCTCTCGGGCTTAGTCCAATTATTTCCTCATCTACTGTTTAACACGTTCCTTTATCACCCTCACCTTTAAACTTGAAGTTAGGTCTAGGGGTCTGATTACGTTTGGGTTAAGTATTTTTTGCTACAACACTTCAGAAGTTGATGTCATGTTGCATCACATCAGGAGACACAAATGTCTCTTTGTCCCTTTAGCGGTGATGCTAAGTAGGATCATCACTTAGTTAAGGTGGTGACCACCAGATACCTGCCTTTAAAACTAATAAGTGGGGGCACCTGGGCGGCGCAATCAGTTAAGGGTCTGCCTTTGGCTCAAGTCATGATCTCCAGGTCCTGGGATCGAGACCCGCATCAGGCTTCCCGCTCAGCAGAGAGTCTGCTTCTCTCTCTCTCTCTCCCTCAGCTTGTTCTCTTTCTCAAATAAATAAAGTCTTAAAAAAAGAAAAAAACCTTAAAAAAAAAAAAACTAGGGGCGCCTGGGTGGCTCAGTGGGTTAAAGTCTCTGCCTTTGGCTCAGGTCATGATCTCAGGGTCCTGGGATCGAGCCCTGCATGGGGCTCTCTGCTCATCAGGGAGCCTGCTTCCCCTCTCTCTCTGCCTGCCTCTCTGCCTACTTGTGATCTCTCTCCCTGTGTCAAATAAATAAATAAAATCTTTAATAAATAAATAAATAAATAAATAATAAAACTGATGAGTAATCTGTGGGGCGATAACTTTCCATGTGAATATCCTGTTTCTTTCAGCCCATGATATTAATATCATTAAGGATCCTTGCCTCAAACCAAGTGTTACTCAGGGGGACATGTAACTCTTAAATCTATCCCAAACTAATTTTGGTATACGGTCTAAGTTGGAGTTACTTAATTTTTTAAAATAATCATGAGATATTAAAAAACTCCCATAAATATTTGTGTCCGCTTTTGTTCCTTCTGGTTTGTTACATTGTCTCTTTTCCTGGGCCAGCTTCACATTCCTTAAAATTAACGCAGCCTCAGAACAGGCGGTAACATTTGGTAGGGCAATGACATCTCTCCCTAGCCCAGCATTTAGACTTCTTCAGAGGCTTTTTTGTTGTTGTGAGATTCTTTCTTTTTGTCTTCTGGATGAACCATTTTAATAGTTATGACAGGTTTTTAAATTTTTTCCACTAGAATTTTGATTAGAATTACCGTTTTCTTGTCTAGTTAGCCAAGGTCGAATCAAAAAAACAGGACCCACAAGAGTTATTTTCCCAGAGAAAATCTAATATAATGAACAATTTAACCAGGTATTATAGATCGAAAAGGCAAAAATAGAACACACATTGTATGTTTCCACATATATAAACACTTAAATAAAAGATCATCTACTCAGAGTGTCTGATATTTGATCAGTAAAGTATTAACCATATTTTTGGAGTTTGTATATCTTAATTCCAAAGGCTCCTAATGGTAGAGAATTATAATGTAGTATATATGCATACATACACACACGCACATACCCACTCATTCAATTCTTTGCAATTCAATTTCTTAAGATAGTTTTCGCCTGCTGAAACATTTAGGAGTGTATCTGTTATGTTACCAATGAGAACTCTGTGACATCACATGATTACCTATTCTGATCTACACCGTTAAGGTAAAGAGATAAAGATATCCAATAAGAGGGCTTTGTTTACCTGTGGGCATTTGAGAGCCCGTCTCCAGCTACTTCAGTGTCTCCTTCTCATACATTTTCACTATTCCCTGCTTAATGAGATATAGGCAGGCTGGGAGGTGACCTCTTTTTTTTTTTTTTTTTTTTGGGAGGTGACCTCTTGATCACCTTTTGGGAATGGCCGGATAAGGGGAAAGAGGTAGTGAAAACATGAATTTTATGGTAATCTTTTGGTGCCTGAGCCAGACTCCCAGCCAGGTCCTCGCCATCCAGAGAGACAGATCAAGGTCTCGGTCACATAGCTGTGTTCACAAAGTATATTTAAGAGGACGCTCTGAAATGGGGCTCAGTAGTGTTGTATCTGGACTCACGACTGGTTTCTCTCTTCAACACCCTCTGTGGTGAGGGAATTAAAAAACCAGCCTGGGATTTGACTAAGTTAGAAAGCCTCTGTGATCTTTTTGATTGAACTCTGGAGGCTCCAAGTTTAGGCAGGATGGGGACCTGTGCTGGGGACATGTCCCGAGTGTTGGCATTCATGTCTAGCTTTATTGCATAGTTGTCAAACAATGTTGCCTGTGTAATTTTTGCTTTACAGAATTGAGATTTTCTCATGAGCTGTCTTTTGAAAAGTGAAACATTCATTATCTACTGGTACGATTCCAAGTTTTCTCATATTTTCTTACTTAAAATGTTTTACTATCTGAGTAGGTAATGTACTTGTGATTCTGCATTCAAATGGTACAAAAGGGCACATGGAGTGAAATGTCTCCTCGTCTCTGTCCTCTAGCCAACCGGTTTCTCTTCCCAGAGGCAGTCAATAATACTCATTTCTCCTGTATTCTTCTTCTTCTTCTTCTTCTCCTTCTTCCTCTTCCTCCTCCTTCTCTTCTTCTTCTTCTTCTCCTTCTTCTTCTTCCTCTCCTCCTTCTCCTTCTCTTCCTTCTCCTTCAACATCTTCTTTTTTTAATGTAGGCTCCACACCCAGCATGGAGCCAATGCAGGGTTTGAACTCATGACCTTGAGATTAAGACCTGAGCTAACATCAGGTGCTTAACTGACTGAGCCCCCCAGGTGTCCCTCTCCTGGATCCTTCTAAGATTTACTTTATGCATCTGAAAGGAACTATGTATGTATGTTTTCTCATTTTCCAACAAGTAGTAGCATACTTTACTCACCATTCTCTATTTTGTCTCTTTTTGTGTAATAGTGTATATTACAGATCATTCTACATCAGTAAAAGAGAACATCCTCATTCTTTTTTTATAACTGCATAGTATCCCACCATATGGAAGTATCATAATTCATTGAACCCGTCCCTTATTGCCACATATTTGAGATTGTTACCAGAATTTTATTATAAAGAATATTGTGGTAAATAGACTTGTAGTTAAGTTTGTATATGTAAATTATTTTATTAATGTGCAAATACATTCATAGGGTATTATTAGAAATGGAAATAGTGGGTTCACGTTTGGAGAAACCTAGTTTTCCACCTGTGTGTCTCCTTTACTACTCACATGATCTACCCCATCACATAGAACACTTTTGACACTTCTGGTCACTAAATGTGTAGAGAGTTTTCCCCACACTAAGCAATTCTCCGTGACACCAGGTGGGTGTCCTCCCATCGAGCTCAATTCTGACACCACCTACCTGGAGATGGCGTCCGATCCCCCAGGTCGAGGGCTCAGTCCCACACCTCAGATGCCGACCGCAAGTCGTAGGTCCCCAGGGGACCCCCAGAAGTTGCAGCTACAAATCAGAGGTTTCCACGACCCCTTCCTCGGGTTTGATTAATAGACCACCAGAGCGACTCGCAGAATCCGGGGAGGCACTTGCTTATATTTACCAGTTTATGAAAGAACATGATAAAGGATCCAGAAGAGCGGCCAGATGAAGAGATATAGAGGGCAAGGTGTGGGAGGGTCTCGAGCCCAGGAGCTTCTGTCCCTGTGGAGTTGGGGTGCGTCACCCCTCTGTGAGCTCCCGGAACCCCATGCTACTGGGATTTTGATGGAGGCTGCCTCCTGTAAGCATGATTGATCATTAACTCTGTTTCCAGCCCTCTCCCTTCTCTGGAGAAGTAGGGGAGGGCGGGGCTGAAAAGCCCAGGTTTCTCATCATGGCTTCGTCTTTCTGGTCACCTGCCCCAATCCCAGAGCTCACCTCGAGTTGTCTTTAGAACAAAAGATGGTTCTACTCTTCTTACCACTTAGGAATTTACAAAGGTTTGTGGAGTCCCGTGTCAAGGTCGGGTCAAAGAACAAATGCTGGAACAAGAGATATTCCTAGTGCTCTAGTCACTTAAGAAATTACAAGGGTTTTAGAAGCTCTGTTCCAGGAAGGGCAGTGGGGGGCAGAGACCAATATATATATTTTCTATGATCTCACAGGGTCTAATTTCGTAATTTGAAATTTTGATAAACATTGCCAGATTAATTCCTATGGATGTTGGCAATACGTACAAGCAACGTATGAAGGTGCCTATTTCCCCACAGAATCAACAGCACGGTGTATCTTTTGTATCTCTGCCATTCTGACCAGTGAAAATGGTATCTCAGATTACTTTTAATTTGCTCGTCTCTTAGGACTAAGTTCTAGCATCTTTTCATTCTTTTAAGAGCCATTTGTATTTTTCTTTCTATGAAATTGCTGCTCATATCAATTTTTTATTACATTACTAGTCTTTTTTTCTTATGGATTTATAAGAACTTTATTAGAGAAATGAAGCATTTGTCAGTGATAAGAATTTCAAATATTTCCCCCAATTTTTCATTTCTCTTTTGACTTTGCTTAGAAGGGATTTGCCAGAGAGATTATTTCTATTTAGTTAAATTTATTAGTTTTTTTTTAATGGCTTTGGATTCTGTGTCATCCTCAGAAAGGCTTTCCACACCCTGAGAGTATACTGAAAATGTCTCCCATGGCTCTTCTATTACTTTTATCGTTTCAGTTTAAACATTTAAATTTTTGATCCACCTGAAATATATTCTGGTACCAAGTGTGAGGTACGGATCCAACATTATTATTATTTTTTAAAGATTTTGTTTATTTCTTTGCATAAGCAGGGGGAGCAGCAGGCAGAAGGAGAAGGAGAGAAGGAGAAGGAGAGGCAGGCTTCCTGCTGAGCAGAGAGCCTGACGTGGGGCTCGATCCCAGGACCCTGAGATCATGACCTGAGCTGAAGGCAGAAGCTTAACCAACTGAGCCACCCAGATGCCCCCCAACATTACTTTTTTTTTGGATTGCTACCACCATTCTCATCTATTCATATAATTTATAATATAAAATATATATAATATTCATATGCAGTTTATATATAATCCATACTATATTATATATATTCTTAATAGGATTCATATTCCTTATATTTGTATTCATCTTTTGGTCTGCTTGATATATCCAATGACTAAGAGATGTTAGTCATGTATTGCTGTTGCCTTTATGTCAATTTCTCCCGTTATTTCTCTGATGGTTAATTTTATGCATCAATTTGACGAAGCTATGGTGCACATTTGTTTGGTCAAACACTAGATGTTGCTGTGAAGGTATTTGTGGGTGTGATTAAAATTTATGGTCAGTTGACTCTGAGTAAAGCAGATTATTCTCCATTATGTGGGTGGGCCTCATCCAATCAGTTGAAGGCCTGAAGAGCCAAGACTGAAGTTTCCCAAAAAAGAAGCAATTTCACCTCAAGACCACAACATAGAAACTCTGCCCGAGTTTTCAGGCTGCTGGTCTGCCCTCAAGTCTTTGATCAAGGCTTCAACACCAACTTTTATCTGAGTTTCTAGCCTGTTGGCCCCTCTACAGAACTACGAATCTCAGATTTGCCAGCCCACCCAACGACATGTGCCAATTCCTTAACATAAATCTCTCTCTCTTTCTCTAATATATATACATACATATATATTATATGCTGTCGGTTTTGTTTCTCTGGAGAACCCTGACTAATATAATTTCTAGTAGTTTTTCTTTATGTAGACAGTCCCCAACTCACAATGGTTCAACTTAGATGATTTTTTGACTTTATGATGGTGCAAAAACTATACACCTTCAGTAGAACCTGTACTTCGAAGTTTGAATTTTGGTCTTTTCCTGGGCTAGCGATATGTGATACAATCCTCTTTTATGATGCTGGGTAGCAGCAGCGAGCTACGGCTCCCACTCAGCCACCAGGGGAACAATCGATATATTTAAAACGATTCTGCACCCATACAACCGTTCTGTTTTCCACTTGCGGTACGGTATTCAATAAATTACATGAGATAGTCAACATTTTGTTATAAAGTAGGCTTCAGATAGATAATTTTGCCCAGTTTTCCATTTCCAGTATTTTCAACTTCCAGTGGGTTTATTGCGAAGTAATCCCATCATAAAACAAGGAAGATCTGTATGTTTTATATATTTTGATATATCTGTATATTTGGATGGTATTTGATGGTCTGCCATTCAATGTCAACATGATGAGAATTTTTATTTGTACCCTTTAACTAATAGCAAATTAACTCTCTTTGCCTAGTTAATGCTTTTTGTCTTTGATGCTCTAATATTGCCAACTCCTTCCCCTCCACCACCCCCCCTGCCTTTTTTTGGTCTGCATTTGTCTAATATGTCTTTTCCTATTTTTTACTTTGTAACATATAATGTCATTTTTAGTGGTTATGTCTCCTATAACTAGATTATATTAAATTTCTTTTACTCAGCCAAGACTTTTAACAGGGGATTTACATTTTTAAATTCTGAAATCTTTGGTTTTATGCCATTTTGTTCTGTGACTTATTTATTAATATTTCTCCTCCGTTTTCTTTATTTTCAGTTTCATTTTTATCTTCTCCATTGTTTTTGAAAGTATTTTATTTTATTAGTTGAAAGTGGCTACATGGAGGAAGGGGAAACTTGTACTTTTTACTATACCTTTTTATTTCCCAAATTGATATAGTAAATATATTACCTGGTACATATCTGTAGGTTTGCCAAAAGCTTTCTTTAACTTACTTTTATCTAATTGATGAGTCTAGAGTGAAATGGGCATATTTTTCTAATGAAATTATATATTTTGAATACTTTCTTAAAAAGTTTATTTTATTTTATTTTTTTAGTAACTTCTACACCCAATATCTACCCCAGTTCAAACTCACAATCCCAAGATCAAGAGTCATGGGCTACTCCAATTGAGCTAGCCAGGCCCCCCTTGAATACTGCTTTTAAGATATAAAATTAAGCAGGGGCACCTGGGTGGCTCGATCGTTGAGCATCTGCCTTTGGCTTAGGTCATGATCCCAGGGTCTTGGGATCGAGCCCCGCATCGGGCTCCCTGCTCAGCGGGGAGCCTGCTTCTCCCTCTCCCTCTGTCCCTGCTTGTGTTCCCTCTCTCGCTGTGTCTCTCTCTGTTAAATAAATAAATAAAATCTTTAAAAAAAAAAAAGATATAAAATTAAGCACACTTTTTTTTACCTCATTCCCCAATCTAACCAATGAAAATGGCAACTTGGGTTTTAGCTTTATATACTTTTATTACAATTTTTAATGATTTATTTATTATTTATTGTAGAGAGAGACAGAATGAGCAGAAGGGACAGAGGGAGAGGGAGAGAGAATCTCAAGCAGACCCCACGCTGAGCACAGAGGCCAACAGGGGGCTTGATCTCATGACCCCAAGATTAGGACCTGAGCTGAAACCAAGAGTTGGATGCTTAACCACCCAGGGACCCCTACTTTTATTACTGTTTTTAAAATTCAAAACCTAATTTGGGAAAAAATATTGTGATTCATATTTAGTTTTATAATTAGATACAGTGCAGTTATGTAAATGCACTTCTATTTTGGCATGATAAGTCTCCCCTGCATGATCTCCCCATTCCTGAGCCTTTTTTTTTTTTATTTCACCTTTTGGTTGATTGGAAAATACCACAAACCAATGTTTTCAAGAATGTGATATATTTTATGATCCCTTAAAAAGCAGAGTGTTTCTCTGACATCTCTACTGAAAGATGACTCAGATATATATTACATTTGGGGGTCGCCAATTTTTCTCTCTAAAACTCTAGATATGAGAAATCAGACAGACTGACATTTGTTTTTATCTGGGCAAGCTGATTTCATTTTCTTGCCTGAACAATTATAGACAATACTGTAGGTTAAAACTTTTGTCATAATGTGTCTGGCTGTGTGTCCCCTTTTATTGACTTTGGCTAGAACACAGTGGGCTCTTTCAATTAATATACACTGTTCTTCAACACAGGAAAGTTTCTGTTTTACTTTCTTCTTCTTCTTCTTCTTTTTTTTTTTTTGACAATTTTGTTTATATATTTGAGAGAGTGAGAGAGAGAGTGAGAGCATGAGCGGGGGAAGGAGCAGAGGGAGAGGGAGAAGCAGATTTGCTGCTGAGCAGGGAGCCCGATGTGGGGCTCGATCCCCAGACTCAGGGTTCAAGGCCTGAGCCGAAGGCAGACACCGACTGAGCCCCCCAGGTGCCCCTGTTTTACTTTCTTCTCATGACATCTCTTCCACTTGCCTTTGTTCCTGTTTTAGGAACACAAATTATCCATGTGTTGGTTCTTCATTTTCTTCACTCTTTCTCCACAGCTCTCACCTTCTCTCATTGTTTCCATCTTTGTCCGTTTCCATTCCGTTCAATTTCTTAGCATCAGCTTTGTTCTTGACACCAAATTTAATTTTCTGCCAGATAAGTTTTCCATTTTTACTGTCTCCAGTGTGTACTTTAATTTTGTTTTTTTTCTTTCTTAGAGTGCTTGCTCATTTTTCTTACCCTGTGTGTCTCTCTTCCCATCTCATCCTATTGGATTTTTATCTCAGTCCCATGTATTCACTCCTTCTGTTTTTTCTACAGAAGCTTTAGGAATATCAACAGGTTTCTGAAATTTTCTTCTAGATCATGGTGAAGAAGCGTGCCCATTTCCTCTGATTCCTCTGACTTTTCTAGATGCACTGCTCCTCTCATAGCTCTGTGCTGATTATTCTCCTTACTCTCAAATAAAACAAGGTTTCTGTAAGCTCAGTATATGTTCACAGGTGATTGAACGGATTACCTCCGGATCCACCTTCTGTCTATGGAAGTAGTGGCGAAATCTCCATCTCCAGTCTGGAGGGCACACTAATGTCCACCTAGTCTAACTTCACCTTTTATGATCCCTTTAAGAACAGGGAGTGTTTTTTCTGACATCTTTACTGAAAGATGACTCAGATATATATTACATTTTGGTCACCAATTTTTCTCTCTAAAACTCTAGATGTGAAAAATCAGACAGACTGAAGTTTGTTTTTATCTGGGCAAGCTGATTTACTAGTGCGATATTTATCCCAATACAGTTGCTAGCGCAGGCTTCTCTCAGGGATTTTCAAGAAGCTGGCCTTTCCTTAAAGTTTTGGCCAGGTCTGGCTACAAAGTTTGCAGGAAAGTTACATGCAAAATGAGAATTCTTGCTCAAAAATCGAGAATTTCAAGAGGGTAACAGCAGAGCATTAAACCAAGCGTGAGGCCGTTCTTATCACAGGACTCTGTGTGCCTGCTTGGGTTTCACTCCCATGAAGCTGGCCATGCTTATGGGAACTGCACTTCCTTAAATGTAAGTCTCCTCCCTTTTCCTCCCAATCTCTGTCCTGTTTCCTGCTCACTTGTTTTATCTATCTGCCTAGATAAATAGGAAATAGAGGAGTCTAGAGGATATGGAGTGGAGGTGGGGGCAGGGATCAGCATTCTGGTGAGCAGCCTTCAAGGGGACAGAAACTGCCATCTCTTGTTGGTTTAAGCACCAAGTGTGTGAGTTGGGAGACAGATGGCGGTGGGTCATCAGGGGATAGAGTGTGGGCCTTAAATAAGTGGCTTCCTACCTTTTTTAGTCACTGTCTTTGAGGAAATGAAACCCAGGTAAACCATGATTGCAGTTTTCTTAATCCAGCCATTTAGGACCATCTGCCTCATAAATTAACATCAATTTCACCCAGATCCAAGCCTTAGATTACCTGTCAGTTTTAGTCTTTCATATTATGAAACCTTGTCTTTTTTTTTTTTTTTTTTTTAATGTATTTGAGGGCATTTTTGTTAGAAGTTAGAACAGGATACATTTGGGAACAAAGAGCAACATATCATTTTGATCTAGAAGCCCCCATGGAATCAATTAGGTAGACCAGGGGTTGGCAAACCTTTTCTATATAGGACTAGATAGTAAATATTTTAGAAGTTTCAAGAGGCAAAATCGAAGATACTATGTAGGTACTTACATAGCAAGAGAAAAAACAAATTTCCACAAATATTGTATTGATGAAAGTAAAAATCTAATAGTAATAATTGAGTAGTTTTTGGTAATCCAGGTCTACTAATGAGATAAATGGGATTCTTTGTTTTTGGAATACATTTTGCTTAATTAGGGTCCAAAGTTAGTATCGCCTATCATCGAATTAGTTTGCAAATGTTCATCTGTTAATGCTAATCTGTAATGGGATTTTATGTATTTCATTTTTGAAAATGTCTTTCCCTACAGATAGGCACTGCCAAACACTGACATCAATCCATGTGCATATGATTTTAATTGAGCATGTTCATTGCATGGAAGGCATTTATAGAATTCTATCAGATTTCTCTCTTGTTATTTGCCTTTTAGTATATCATTACATTGCAGTTAATCACTTCCAAATGATGGTTAGGTAGAAACTACTCAATTGGCACCGTTAAACGAATTTTGAAATACAGAAATTTCCTTTGCACTTGCATTGAGGTCTGAAAAATTGAGGTCGCTTGGAACTGTCGCTTGAACTTGCAAAATACATATGCTGCAAATTTGTATAGGAATAGATAATTTGCTTCTTATTTTAAGTTTCGATAGCACGGAAATATAGAAAGTAGCTTTGCAGTACTTGTAGTTTGGGCAACGTTATTTGTCATCAAAATGACTTTACTGTTGTGTAAGCTTCATGTGTAAGTGTTGTTTTACCTTGGAAGTTGAAGTTCACTGAGACCTGTTAACAAGCCTTCAGCAAAAGCTAGTTTCCAAAGCCACTCATAGGTTGATAATAGGGTTTGAGGGTTGTTCTTCTCATTCAAAAATTCTCAACTTTCGGGATGCCTGGGTGGCTCAGTGGGTTGAGCCTCTGCCTTCGGCTCAGGTCATGATCTCAGGGTCCTGGGATCGAGCCCCGCATGCTCGGTGGGGAGGCTGCTTCCCCCCTCTCTCTGCCTGCCTCTCTGCCTACTTGTGATCTTTTTCTCTCTCTGTCAAATAAATAAATAAAATCTTGAAAAAAAAAATTCTCAATTTTGGTCTCGAGCTCCAAAGAGCACAGAAGAACTTTGCCACTGCTAAGATATTGAACTGCTCTGTGATAGGGCAAGTCAGGATATTCAGTTTTTACTTCTGATAAAAATTCACAGAACTGATGGTGGTTAAGTCCATGAGTGTGAATGAAGTTACTGGGGACAATACTGGTTCCATAACACATGCTAAATTCAAATATTATCACGGAGCAATTACCAATGAGTAATACAATGAATAGCCATAGGGTTTAAACACCTTACATTTCACCAACTTTGTAATCTGTTCAAATAAGCGTTTTTCTGTTTCACACTTATTTTTGTTGCCACCAGTTGTAACACATATTAGCAGGTTCTACTTCATGTTGTAGGGCATTAGTGCTTTTTCAGCTGCTTTGAAAGCTGAGGCTAATGCTTCAGTAACTTCAAACAGGGCATTGACTCCTCAAATAAATAATAACTGAGTAGTATCCATATTCTCTAACTCATGAAGAGCCAAGGAAAACCCACTCAGGTAATTGCCTTGTTTTTCAGTTGACTACTGATGTTGCTCCCAATGTCCTCAACACTTTAAGCAACTGTTCGAAGCTGAAAGGTTAATAGTCTTAAATTTATTTTCTCTGGGCACATTACTTTGGCTGGTGCAATCAAACACAATTTAATTAAACAGCTTTCCTTGTTTGGCTAAGAAACGAGCCACTCAGATAATGACTTTGGTTGCAGTCTCCTTTTCATTTTTTATGTTGGTGAAGGAATTCTGCTGTGATGAAATACTCTGTTTTAAGTTCTCTAATTGTTCTCACTGTTGCTTTCCTATCAAGTGAGACTACTGTGATGAGTGTAGCCTAATAATGTTGACATACGTAATAAATGCTTTGCCATCAAATTTACAACGAAACCGTCCACACTCTATTGGGCCTTAAACGCATGATATCTGAAGCCCATTTTTCTCTTTTTTCTTGTTTTGACATGATAGACATGTACTGATAATAAAAAAAAAAAATGTAATGGTGTTATACGTGTGGCACTTGAAACACTGCCAAGCTACAAAAGCATTACTGTGATTTGTAGGGCACTAAGCAGCAGTGGGAAGTGATGAGACTACCACATACATTCTGTCGCATTGTGTGCTGACTGTGTGCTGCTTTGTGAATGTAGCCATAGATAATACATAAGTGAGTGAGCATGACTATGTTCTAATAAAACTTTATTTATGGACAGCCAAATTTGAATTTCAAATAATTTTAATGTATGACGAAATGGCTATACAAATATAGGTGGCAGGCTGGTTTTGGCCTGTAGGTTATAGTTTTCTGATCCCTGGTCTAGCAAAAGGGCTAGACCAGTTGGCTAGCCAATATTCATCGAGGTTGGTGCCTACTGCTCAGCCCAGGCGAAAGGAAATTTTCTGTTTAATGCTGCAGCACTAACACCAATAGCAAATAACTCCACAGTTGTTATTTCGGTGCCTAAAATCACTATAACCATCGGTATGACTCTTGAGTATGCTTTTCTCATTTTCCAACTTCAACTCCTAGTTCTTTCCTTACCTTTTTGGTCACAGCTGTACTCAGCTTCTTGAAATTACCAGAACTCTCATATTCTTAGGCTTCTGTGCTTTTGCAGATACATTGCTGCCTCTGGCTGGAACACACACACCTCTATACCCACCCCTCAGCTCCTACTAATGCATCTTCTATTTGCTAGGAGCTTTATTTGGTCCCTCTAAGCTACTAAAGATGCCTCTTCCATGAGCATCCACAGAAATTTGGGCAAAGCTTATAGCATTCATCACTGTGCATTATAGTATAGAATTTATTTATACAATTCTCCAAGTAAGAGCTCAGGACAGGGACCATGTTAATTAGGGAAAATTTCAGCCATTATTTCTTTGCATACTTTTGGGCCCTGACCTTTTTCTCCTCTCCTTCTGGGACTCTAACAACACAAGTGTTAGATCTTTTGCTACAGTTCCGCAGATCCTTAAGGCTCTGTTTATTACTTTTTTTCAGCCTATTTTCTCTCTTTGTTCAGGTTGGGTAATTTCTATCGTTCTGTCTTGAGTTCACTGATTCTTTTCTGTATCTCTTCCATTCTGATGTTGAGCCCATACATTAGGTTTTCATTTTGGCTATTGTATTTTTCAGTTCTAAAATTTCCACTTGGTTCTTCTTTGTATCTTCTATTTCTTTGCTGAAACTTCCTATTTCTCTGTTGTGATTTTCTAGTTTTTCATTTGTTTCAAGTGGCTTCATAATTGCTCACTGAAACATTTTCGCGATGGTTGCTTTAAAATCTTTGTCAGATAATTTGAACATCTGATTTACCTCAGTGTTCTCATCTGTTGATTGTATTTTCTAATTAAGCTCCGATTATTCTGGTTCTTGGTATGAAGGATTTTTTGGTTGAAACCTGGACATTTTTGGTATTATGAGACTCTGGATCTCATTGAAATCTTCTGTTTTAGCAGGCCTCTTCTGGCATCATTCTGGCCGGGGAAGGGAAAGCACTGCCTTATTACTTTCAGGTAGGGGTGGAAGAAGTCCACGTTGCCTACTCAACCTTGGTTGATTGGGGAAAGGGGAAGGTCTTCTTGTTACTGCTGGATAGGGATGGTTGTTCTGGCTCCCAAGTAGGTCTCCATGGATATCACCCTGGTTGGGTGTTAGGGGAGTGCCTCATTAGTGCTCCTCACATTGCTTCCATTGATACCATGGGAGTGGTGGCCTGGTTACCACTGGGGAGTAGGCCTCCTCTCACACCAACTCAGCAGGGAGGGGTAGTGATTCCTCCTTTCTGTTGGATTGGGGTGGAAGTCCAGCCTCCCCAGTGGGGTGGTCGTGGTGATTTGAGGTGTCACTTTACAGCCTGGTGAGGGTAGAAATCTAGGTTCCTGGTGGCTGTGGGTAGTCTTGACTTCATTTAGAAGTCCCAAAACTATTTTGACAACTGAAGTTTTTGTAATAACTGAAAGTCTGTCTGTACTTGGCTCCCCTATCTCCCCTTACTCTGTATTTATTTTTGTCATCAATGTGTTTGGATGTCAGTTGGGTAATCTTTAGGACACTCGTGAGTATGGGAAGAGCTGGTAAGTTTTTTTGATATAAAAAAGTATGGTTCTAATTATAAGACTAGATAAATCATGACTCTGTCGTGTGACTTTTTATCTGTATGGGTTATGTAACACTAACATTATGAACGAACTACATATTCCTAAATGCTTCAGGTTAAGTATTTAGTTGTTTGAAAGAAAGTTAAATTTGTTTTCCTGTAATTGAATAGGCTTCTTCTCTGATATTAATTGATGGTGCTTACATAAGTATTAACTACAAATTATACATTAATTAGTCCATAATCGGACTCAGCATGACACAAATTTATATAATTTTAAAATGCTGATTTACCTATGCATATATTAGTCATATTAACTTGGTAAATTCAAATTACTCTCTTCTGCTCCTAGTGTATTAAGTTAGAATTATGAAATAAGAATCAGTAGTGATATGAGGTTTAATTTTAGAAATAAAGGGGAGATGTAGCAATGTTGGGATTATATGCCTTAAGTAAAATGTGGATTAGAACTATGTGTTGGGTTTATAGAGAGGCTGGGGAGGATAAGGAGGCAGTGATTGGTAGAGTGGTGATCAATACATTTAGAACCCAGAATGTTAAAGCAAGAAAGGATTTTGGAAATTCCAGCCTGCCTTTCTTTCCTTCCTTCCTCCCTCCCTCCCTCCCTTCCTTTTTTTCTTTGAGGTCTTTTAATACATGTTATGTATCTGGCACTTTACCGACCTTATGGCATTTAATATTAAAAATAATATTGCAAAGTGGATATATTTTCTTTTTCACAGATGAGGGCACTGAAGCTCAAACTAGACTAACTTGTGTAAGGTCACCTGGCTATCAAGTGGTAGAGTTAGGATTCGAACCTAGAGCTGTATGATTACATAGTTCATGCTCTGGGTCAACCTCTCTGCCTTCCATACGGGTTTCAGATTCATTTTGCATAGAAATAATCACACAACCATTTATCTCACCATTCCTCTCTTCAGTGAGGACCTAAACCTTGGAGGCTTCATACCTATTGTATATACATTTATTTGACAAATTATTTATAAACTATTTGAGATCTAAAAAATTACATAGTGATATACAGATTGATGTTACTGTATTAAAGTTGTTTCATGCTTCATAATGGAGGATGGATATCTGTAGTTGGACTAGACATGGTTCCAGCTTTGAGGATAAGTAATCTTCCCAAGGTCACACAGCCTGTGCAGTAAGGATTTGAGTCTAGGTCTACGTGACTCCAACACCACCCACTGCATCCACTCAGTGCAATTCTGCTATTATCTAGTGATGATTATGTGGTCGGAAAGGTTTTGAGGCATTTGGGGTGGGTAGCCTTATAATTCTTAAGGGCTTGAGTCAAGAACCGCCAACTCCAGGAAGATAGCCAAATGCTGGCTGAATTTTATCTGTGCTTGTGCAAGACTAAGTGTGTGTGGGGAGAGAGAAGATCTTGGTGTCAAAATCTCCCAGGCTTTCAAGGTCGTGTTTGTGACAAAGTTAACAATGCATGTGTTAATTTAGCTATAGAAAACATTCGCTTCTCTATACTCATTCAAATAAAATGGAATACCATAAAGAATGGAAGAGGTGTTTCGGAGAAAGTAATTAAACATGAAATATAATCTATATGAAACTACAGTTTGTTAGTCTAGTTACTGGTCTCAGGGGAACAATTTAAAACCGTGTCTGTGTGCAAAACCAGTTGGGATTTCTATACCTTCTCACTGAATATTGCTAGGATTACTGAGTGAGCACTGAATTGTCTTCCTTATATTTTGAAATCCAAGTTAAATGTATCTTGTCTATTGGTTATGTTATTAAAAAATAGAAAAGAGTCCATGTTTATAAAGGAAATCTTGTCACCGTATGTCCATGAATTGATACTTTCCTATCTCTGAAGACTGGAGGTGTGCCTTGTAACAGATCTATTATATGAGACATACCTTACTAAATTTGTCTTTTGAAAAGAGTAACGGACTTAAGGCATATTTTCTTTTTCTCCCAATTACACTTCGGATTGAAAACCAGACTAGTGACTTTTATTTACATCTAAGATACGGTCAGAACAAGAAACTGTTATTGTTGTCTAAGGCATGTTGTGGCGGAGGGTAGAAAAGGCTTTTTTCTGGGCTGCAAGCATTGATGAGAATCTTAACTACATCTTCCTTTAGGCCTGTCTACAAGCAGCCCCAACTCTTCCATGAAGGACCCCCTGAGATCAGCAACAGAAACCGAAACCAACATTCTGGAGATCTGCCTAACAACTGTCATTATTTTCTTACAGTATCTTAACGAACTACCACCGATAAAACGCAGGTAGCACAAAAATTTGGCCCCGAAGTGCCGCCAACAGACCTTCGGCGGTGGGGAGCCGTGATCGGCGAGCCAGACCCCATGGGCGACTCTTCATTCCCTCCGGCCGGGGGTCGGGAAGACTTTCCCCCTTCACTTTCCGCGCGAGTGAGGGGATCGGGGCAGGGAGCGCAGGCCTGGCTTAGGGCGGCGCCCGAGCCGCCCGGCTGGGGCCAGCAGCCGCTCCCGGAGCGCGCTCTTCTCGGAGGCCATTATTTCCAGCGGTGCCAAAAGCGTGCGCCTTCTTCGGAGGGCGGAGGTCGGGGCCGTGCGCCGCCTCCCGGCGAGGCGACCCTTACCAGGCCCTGGGAGGCCCGGGACCCCCGGAGCGCGGGACTGCCGTGGCCGTGGTCTAGGCCCACCACCGAGCTCTCCAGCAGGCAAAGGCAGTCCATGGCGTCCTCGCTCACTGCTCACGCCCGCCGCGGGCGGTGCCGGACCTCGCCCTTCCCTACCGCTCCCCTCCCCCCGCCCCATCCCGCCGCGGCTCCCGAGGTGACACGGCCCGGACCCTCCATTCTCTGCCCCAGTGTATTTAACTAGCACAACCTATCCGCCTGCGGCCTCTTGGTGACAACCCTTCCCCCCGACAGACGGGCCCAGCAGCCAACCACCGGCCAGAATTGGCCTGCGTCCCGCTCCCCGTCGGTGGCGGCCTCGGTGGGCGGGGCTCGGCAGCTAGCAAGTTGAGTGGAGCCACGGCTGACGTGAGTCAACAAAGGTCACGTGAGGCGAGCGGGCGGCGCCGATTGGCGGCGCTGGCCGGGCGCGGAGGGGGGGGTCACGGCGGCGGCGTGGGGTTCGCTGTGTGACACAATTACAACAACTTTGTGCTGGTGCCGGGGAAGTTTGTGTCTCCTACGAATCCCCCCTTTGCCCCCAGCCCCGCGCGCTCCGGCCGTTCCCGCCGTCCCTGCCTGTGGCTGTCCCCTGCCCGCTCCCGCGATGTGACCCTACAGCCGCGCCGCCGCCGCTGCCGACCCGGGGGCTCCGCAGCCCCTGCCGCCGCCGCCTTCACCGCCGCCGCGTTGGGATTTTTCGTCGCTGCCGCCCGCGGCGGAGGAGGAGGCGGCGATAAAGTTGGTGTGTCGGTCCCGAGCGGAGATTGGGGGCGTCGTTGCGGGCCCCGGCCTTGGGGGGGGTGTCGGCGTTGGAGTTGTGAATTCGCTGCGTTTCCATGAAATCCTGCGGAGTGTCGCTCGCTACCGCCGCCGCTGCCGCCGCCGCTTTCGGTGATGAGGAAAAGAAAATGGCGGCGGGAAAAGCGAGCGGCGAGAGCGAGGAGGCGTCCCCCAGCCTGACAGCCGAGGAGAGGGAGGCGCTCGGCGGACTGGACAGGTACGGGCCGCCGTCACCCGCCCGGTCGGCTCCGGACGGGCTGGCGCCGCTCTCCGGGGAGGCCCGAGCGCAGTTTGCCTCTGGCGGCGGCGGGGCGGGCACCTCGTCTTGGCGCTCTCCGCGCGGTAGCCGCCGCCGGGGCCTCGGGCTCGGGCAGGGGTGGATCGGTGGCGTTCCCCGAGCTCTAACGAGCCGCGTGTGTCTCTCCCTACAGCCGCCTTTTCGGGTTCGTGAGGTTTCATGAAGATGGCGCCAGGACGAAGGCCCTACTGGGCAAGGTAAGGCAGCCCGCGGGCCAGAGCGCGGACATGGTCTCCCCGGCCGGCGCCTGGCTCGCCCCGGGCCCCGCGGCCCGGCCGGCGTTCATTGTGGCCACGAACGATGGCCGAGGGGCTTCCGGAAAACTATTTCCTGCCTTTGCTCTCCCCCACCCCCGGATACCTCGCTCGTACCCTTGCGAAATCGCTCTCTCCTCTTGTAGCTGGAGGAACAGAGGCAGCAGCGCTTTGGGGCCGAGCTCAACCGGGTCGACAAAATCGCCTCTCATTTTACGGCTTTTTGGAGGTAGACCGATGATCTCCGAGGTGCCTGTTCAGTGTCAAGGGATCGTAAATGTGTGCAGATTTCCCCAAATTTCTGACTTACTTGCCTCCCGTAGTTTTTATTCTTTTGCTTCTGGCAGGCTGTTCGTAGTGTCTACCGTTAGCCAAACGTTTTGGGCTTTTCTGCGTCCCTGCTCCCAGAAGGGGGAAGTTGCATGTAGTTTAGGGCGGTGAAGAGTTTGCATTGGGCTGTTGACATGCATCTCGACTGCTGTGTGTTTTACCTGAAGTTAGGTGACTTGTTTACTTTTTGGGTCTTTCTGCCATAGAAATCCTGCAGTTATTTGTGAATGTGTTTTCTTCTTGGAGTCTCGTTTCCTGTGTGTCTGACCGGGGAGCCTAGGGGGGATTCGGGGTGTAGTCTCTGTTTATTGGTGTGGAAAGTTGTTGGCACTGTCATTTAGTTAAGTAATGGCTGCTTCTATCGGCCCAAGATGGCGGGACAGGGTGGGAGGAGAAAGTGAAGGGGGGGCTTGGGGGGAGGGAGGAGAGGTAAACATGGAAATAAATAGTAGCGATGAATAGGCCTCTCCTTCGGAGTGTGTAGCTCGATGGTGTTTAATAAAAATCGTCCAAGATGATTTGCATATAGAATTCTTGTACCTTTCTCAAGCTTGGAAGCAGCATTCATAAGCCTGGTAAATGCTTATCAACCTGTAGCACATTTAGTTGCCCGTCCGTAAGCTATTGAACAAAGGCTGTGGAGTCTCGATCTCTCTGCATCAGTTTGTCTCTCCTGACCAAAATATGATTGAAATGATATTTGTACGCTTTCTTAATTGGGACCGTGAAACTTGGAGTGTGTGCGATAGGTGTTGCATCCGTTGGGCATTTTCTTTTCAAGCTGAAATCAGTAGCTTTGCGTTTGACACCTAGCCTTATTGTTAGAATTGAGAAGGAAGTTTGAAATGACTAAAGCCTAGCCTTTTATTCTTAAGTTGATTTTTTTTTATTTAGTTGTCCTCAGTTTTTGTCTGTAGTTTGGTTTAGAAGAGTCCCTAATTCCTTTGATCTGTAATTAACTTCTGTTTTTGTTACAAAGTAACTAAGTGTAAGGGGTTTCAATCACAAATAATGATGAGAAAGCTAAACAGAAATAATCCTTTTCAGTAAGCCTAGTGCCTTTGACTGATACAGAAAACTTGAATTAAACTTTGGCGATGTAGGTATTCATTGGTTTCCTTAAAATTATCACTGGAAAAATGAGTAGTGATGAGCTCTGAAATGACTTAAGCATCAATAATTAAAGCCTTGAAGATTTTTTCTTAGTATTTAAGATATTAAAAATAATTGACTACTGTCAATGTTGTCCTTTAAAAAGATTAAATAAAATATTTAAATATAAAGAGCATCACTTTATTTTGGAGTGATTATTGCCAGTCTAACTGGGGGTTGGTAAAATTGTTTGCAAAGGTAACACAATTGGAAAAGTTTGGCCAAATCTATTGCTTTTGTTTTACGGTAAAGAAGAAATAAATGGAATCTGAGGTTTTATGCAGATAATGTGTAAAATGCAAGTTGATGAATTCGTGTCTCAGAATGCTTATATTTAGTAGATTCACAGCGGACGGTGCTTAACGTTGGATTTCAGATTGTAATATTGAACCCTGCAGTTATTACGCGCTATTGTGTTTAAATGTTAAAGAACTCAGTGTTTTCAAATATCTTTTGTGAAAGTGTGCTTTACTTTCTTGATGTTTGAATACCATAACATATTATAAATGAGAAACTTGTGAAGCTTCATTATGTTTTGGGGAAGAATTAAGGCTTTATAAAATACTGGATAATCTGATGAATTACTAAGTATTTCGTTGAGCGGAAGAAAAAAATCTTTATTACTTTAGACTGGGTGCTTGTGAGGTCCTACCTATTTAGGTCAAGACTTGTTAGCCTTAACATTAAAACATTCAAGAGTATGCGCTTGCAACCTCATGCAGTTCTTGTGAGCCTGAACATACCAGGGAAATGTGTAATGTAAAGCTTGACATTATATAACCTCGCACCTTGTGTTCGAATTGGATTCCGAATAGAATGAATGAGCTGGGGTCTTGCTATCGGAAGTATTGAATTATTCTAGTTTCACTCATCTTTTGAACAGTCCTGGGGAACAACAGACGTGTGTGTGTGTGTGTGTGTGTGTGTGTGTGTGTAATGTTGAGCTGTGTTGGTTTCAGAATTCTTACTCTTTGAAAGTCTTAAAAAACAAGAGTTCGCTTTTCTTTGTTGGGGTTGGTTCAGGCTACTTACCTAAGGGCAGGTAATGGAATTGAATGACTCTGGGGTTCTCTTTTTAGCTGCTGTTTTTGTCCTGCCAGTCCTCCACCCCCCAACAAATTTGGTCTGCAGCTTGTAGACCAAATTTCTTTCTTTCTTTTTTATGTCTGAGAGAAACTTAGCTAATTACTACTTGTTTTCAACGTTTTTATTCCTGTATGTTTTATTGGATATTCTTTCAAGTTTTAAAATTCAAATTTTGTAGGTATAAGAAAAGATAACTCTTGACTTAAAAGCTTTGGAAAGTTTTAAACATTTCATAAGTGTCTCTTACTTGCCCCTAAACTTGTATGTTCCCTTTCCAGGTGTGACAATACTTTAAACTGCTGATTTATTTTAATCTCTGTTTTGTAAGATTCATTTATATTAGACTCCTTAAAGGAATTTTTGTTTGTATGATTGCCATTTGATATATAATGCTAGGGGTTTTGGATTAGAAAAATAAATTAGTAATATGGTATATTATTATTATTTTTTATGGTATATTATTTTTGTAGTAATATCTTTAAAAGATTGTAAACACCAAGTGGTTGCTTAATCAGAATTTTTGAAATACAATGATCTTGACCGCTTGCTCTTTAAATTAATGCTGACCATTAATCTTTTGGTAAAATAATAATTCAGGATTCTTGCATTTTAATTACAGTGGAGTTATTGAAAAGTATTAAAACAGTTAAACAAATTATGGAGACTTTTAGTATATTTTTGAAAATATTTTGGCTTAATCTTTTTATCAGTTGGGTAAGGATTTACATTAAGCATCATAGCAACATATAGCATAAATATAGGAAGAATAAATATAGTAATACTATAAGTCATATTTATAGTAATATAATGCTAAAGGGCTGGGGAATCTTACTTGTGTCGAGGAAATATTGCTAAAGTACATAGTTGTTCATTTTGAAGTATCTTTACATCCATTTTAAGTTTGTCCCGAGTACTTTCATTGGAACATTTTTTGTAGTTCTGTTAATCAGTAAAAAGATAATGTAAAATGCCTAGAAGAAGTGATGGGTTGTTTACCATTTGGAAATGTGTGTTCTTTTTTCCCTAGGGAATAATTAGTATTAAAATAGTTGGCATTTAAAATTTTTTGGGTAATTGTAGTAGTTTAAAATCCATTAAGGCATATATTTTCCTAAATTTGGTTTGCTTACATGTAGATGGTAGGGGAAAATTATTAGGTCAGTTCTAGAGGTGGCTTATTTATACTGTAATACTTAGAGGTTGATGATGTTTAAAATTATTCTGTGTTATTTTTTTGTTTATAGACACTTAAAGGGATATAAGAAGGTTTAGTGTTTGGGTTACAAAAGTAACCACAGAATAATGTCATGCTTTGTGTTTGAAAATTAGGTCTTTAATTACATGTGTTTTTTAAAAGTATTTTCTTATTTGGAAAATTGTCTTGTAAATAATTATCGTCATTGTTTACCTGGAGAAAAGTCTCGTGCCGTTACTACATATTTCCTAAAATTTTGCTGCATTCCTGGTAATAAAAGCTATAGAAATGTTTGCATATCTGGGCACAAATTAGAACTGCAGGAAAATATAAACAGGCACTTCTTAAGTTTTGGCCTTTTTCACTGGGTGGCTCTTTCCATAGAATCAATTACAAGTTGAAATGACTAGAGAACATTTGACTGCCACCTCTAGATATTTTAGGTTAAGAAAAACTGCCTGAGATATGGGTTTTTGTGACTTAGGTGGTAAAGTGGAGCGATGGGCCACTCGTTTTAAACAAAAGTGAAGCTTCAGTGCTTGGCTAGCTACGGAGTAAAAAATCTTCTGACTTGATTATGTAACATTTAGTTTTTATTTGTATAGTACCAGTATTCTTTTGCAGATTTGAAAGGGTTTTTGTTAAGTTTATTTTTACTTTGAAACTCATTGTGATCCTTTGAGCTCTTTGAAACTGATGTTAATGACTGATAACACTGTGCATTATTAATATTATTTTGAAATGTGGTATCCAGAGAGCTAATTTATGTTACAAAAACATCACCAGATTGTCTAAGAATTGAAATGATGGTTAGGTTATTTAGGGCCCACATGTATTTATTTGTAGACTAGTTAATTAATGGAATTTATTTAATGAATGCAAAATTGATAGTTTTATGTACTCATACTGAAGCTTTACATGTAATTGTATCAGTTTTGCATATTGTTAACAGTACATTAGAGCAACAAACATTGACTACATTAAATGCAAGTCTTCTACACAGGGAATATGAAGATAATTTAGATATCCCTTGCCTGCACTGAAAACTTAAGCTCCCTAAGAGGAGTGAGATAAGTATAAAAACGATATAGGAATGTCAGTGGCAGAAGAATAGTGTGAAGTGTCCTGAAAGTTTATGGTAAGGGTCAATTTAACAAGTTAGAATGGCTCTTTGTCTTTTGGCTAACCATAGAAACATTGATTAGCAAGCAGACACAAAAGCAGTCACAGGAACCTGCTCGGGAAGCTTGTGAAGTCCCAGCTCTCCGTCTTTGTAGGTAGTCTAACAAGAACCTTGCTGGAAAGGTGCATTGGAGGCACACGTAGCAATATTCCAGAATTATCTGGTCCCAGTGGAACACAGGGCTGAATGGGACTCATAGAGTTACACTTACACTGTGTAGAGTATTAGGATCCTTAGTTTGTGGATTCTTAGACCCTGTTTGTACAAAGGTGGAGGTACCTTTACAGTATTTCTAGCCAAGCCACATTAACTTGACCATCATTCATTTCACCGATGAAAACTTAGTGTCTAAAACCCATTGTGCTACCTGACACATTCCAGGGCTGACTGAAGTAAAGACAGGAGAAACATTGCCTTTGCAGAGTCCTGTCCTGGCTCATGTCCTCCTCATGTCTCTCACTGTTAGATTTAACTATTCTTGGACTGTGTTCCAGATTTGGGAATTTAAAAAGTTAACTAACAGCTTCTGGATTTTAGGTTATTAGAGTTAACTGATAGTTGCTAGTTTAAGATTAACTAAAGCATCTGAGACCCACCATATTCTGATGTATTTTATTTTTTTTAACATTTAATGAGAATTTCTATTATGTAACATATTCTCTGTCAGACATTTAAAACTAAATTATTTAATTAAATTTTTACAGTATACTCGTGAGTTTAATGGGGGGTTGATTTACATTTGTGAGATATTGCAGAATGGTGTCTGGGCTGGTTTAATTTACAGACAGCCTTTTCCATGTTTTCAGGTGTGTTTCAACAAATTATATACTTTGAACACCAGAACCCAGAAAAGAAAAACAAAAGACCCTGTCTGCTAGCTCCTCATGCCTGGGCACTTTTTTTTTTTTTTTTTTTAAAGATTTTTATTTATTTGACAGAGAGAAACACAGCGAGAGAGGGAACACAAGTAGGGGGTGGGAGAGGGAGAAGCAGGCTTCCTGCCGAGCGGAGAGCCCGAGGCGGGGCTCGATCCCAGGACCCTGGGATCATGACCCAAGCCGAAGGCAGACGCTTAACGACTGAGCCACCCAGGCGCCCCATGCCTGGGCACTTTTATGGACTGGACCTTTTTTCTCTGGATGGTTGGTGCTGGAGGTGGGCAGGCATTGATGGCTTCTGCAAAACAGTGCTTGCTTTCTTGGATCCCCGTTTTCAGTTAGTTCACTGTAGGGGCAGTTGTAAATTGAGTTTCAGAGTTCTACCCTAGGTTGGGCCTCAGTAGAATTGCTACTATTAATAGGATGAGGATTATTTCTTAATTGTGTTTCTTGGACATGGTGTTTCTTGATTTGGGTATTAGCAAGGAATCTTGTAATTTTTTTTAGGAAAACGTGATTTAAAATCAGATTTTAGCGTTTAGCAGGTGTTCAAAGGATAATCTGCTGTGTGTTCTCTTCCCTCTCTGATTTCATTTTATAGTAATATTTACCTTTGTATGGATTCTTGGAATCCTTGAATGAGTGTTCATGGGTCAATTTAAGAAGTTCTCTGACCAAGTTTTGGAGGGATACTCAGTAAATAAATAAAGGTCATCTTGGAGTATAAAACAGCTCTAGGGTGAGGAGGAGGGGAGATTTTAAACTTTACACTTTATAATAGATTTCTGTACTGGTATGGTTTTTTGTTTGTTTTTTTTTTAACTTTAGACATGTATTACTTTACAAATAATACAGTAAGCACCCTGATAGTATACCAGAATTATATTTTGGTTGATTAAAAATGGATTTTATTCTACCGTGTGTGTAGAGATAACTGTAAAGGACTTGTCAAGTTGGGATACTTTTGAGCTTGATGGTCCTTAAGTGAGGATAGGGGTTAATGAAGTAGAGATGTGCCCAATTAGGTCTTATTTCTTTGCCTTTTAGGCGACTTTGTCATTAGTCACTATGCAATCCCTCATTTTTTTTAAAAGATTTTATTATTGACAGAGAGAGTGCATGCACACACAGGGGGAGGGGCAGAGGGAGAGAGAGAATCTCAGACTCCATAGGTGCCGAGCACAGAGCCAGGTGGCCCCAATCTCATGACCTTGAGATCATGACCTGAGCCAAAATGAAGAGACAGATCCTTAACCGACTGAGCTACCCAGGCCACCCCTGCAATCTTCATTTTGATCTTTAGCATCTGTTTCTTTGATGACTTTCCTTTTGGGCCCCTTTTTGCCTAGGTTGATCTTTGGGACCTAATTAAGAACTATAACCTGGAAGCTTGGGAGTGATGCCTTATTTAGACACTTTTAGGGTTCTCAGGCAATTTGTGGGCTGTTTGCCGCAGACTTTTTATTTTTTTAATCCATTTTTTCTTTTATTCCATCTTTACTTTTCTACATTGCTAAAACTGTTGTAATTCTGTTAATGTATTCTGATATTTTTTGTAGTTTGGGTCTGTGGACGTATTTTGTGCTAGAATAAATAAAAGATGCTGCTGCTAAGTTTATTCTCAGGAAGAAGGTTGGACTTCGTTATAGTTAAGAGATTTATACGAGGTCATCTAATACATTTTAATTTACAACAGTGGAAGAAACCCTTTTAGATAAAGGGTTGTTTTCAGGCTATTGATCTATTACATTACATTCCTTTTAAAGAAAAGGATCATTAGATCCTTTTCTTTAAAAAAGTTTGTTGGGGAAAATTTCTAGTATTTTCGAAAACAGGGAAAACCAACCAACCATCACTGATCATTACCCAGTTCAGCTATTTTCAACTCATGACCAGTTTTGTTTTATCTATATTTTGCCCCTCACCCCCATTATTTTGAAGGACATCTCAGGCATCAGTCATATCATTTAGTCCATAGATACATTAGTTTGTCTTTGAAACATAGCCATAATGACCTTACTGCATGTAAAAATAAATTTTTTTTAAAGATTTTATTTACTTATTTGACAGAGAGTGAGAGAGCACAAGTAGGGGGAGCAGCAGAGGGAGAGGGAGAAGCAGCAGGCTCCCTGCTGAGCAGGGAGCCCTTTGTTGGGCTCGATCCCAGGACCCTGGGATCATGACCTGAGCCTCCTGGGAGCATGGCCTGAGCTGAAGGCAGATGCTTAATCGGCTGAGCCACCCAGGTGCCCAAACAAATAACTTCTTAATAGTAAATATTTTTTGGGCCTTCGTTTTTTTGATGTATGGAAGAATTAGTTCTTTGGGAAACTAGTAGAAAACAGATAATTAGCTGAATATATATGAGTTTGTATTTTAATATTGTGGAAGGATTCTGTAATAGAATCTTACATAATATGTGACAAAAGAGATAATTTTGCCTAAGAACTTTATGACTCTTAGTTGATTTATACATGTAGGGGAAATTTGTTTTTAAGATACAGTAATTAAATGTTTTACATTTTTGAATTTCAAATATCAGAATGAGAACTAGAAAAGCTTTTGGTTTTGCTTGATTGATTGTGAAATGTTTGCTGACCTGCTGTGGGTGAAGCACTGTGCAAAGTCTTTGGGCAACAAGTAAGACCTGGCCTCTGCCCTTGCAGTCTTTGGAGAAAAATGGATAGACTGAGTGATCATATGTTGTAGTAAGTACAATAATAAAGGTGTATGCAAAGTACTATGAGCTCTCAAATGCTGGAGCCAATAAAACAATTACAATTTTTGATTATGGGTAGTTTAAATTATCCACACAATTCCCAGCATTTTGGAGCAGTTAATTTTGACTGGAGAAGTAAGTAGGTGAGGGAAACTCCACGAAGATGTAACATTTTGTCTTGGTTATCAAACATGAGTAGAAGTTTAGCAAGAGGAAGGAAAGGGCAGAGAGTTAGAGGTAAATGAAGTTAAATGGTGTTTGAGGAATTGTGAATAGTCTAATGTGAGTAGAGGGTGTCGTGGTGGAATTAGGAGAAAGTAACTGAGCACATGAAGGCTCACATCGCTATAGGCCATAGGATGTTTTGGGACGTCATTGAAGTCAACTCTTATTCAGGGGGAATTGACATGACCAGAGTAGGTTTTATGGGAATATTATTGGCTACAGTGAGAAGGATAAAGTGGAGGGGAAAGGATCCTACTTGTGAAGTACTGGTGGTTAGATAGCAACATACGGATTTTAGAGTAGAATTCTGCTTCTGCCACTTATTAGATGTGTGATCCTTGGACAAATTATTTCATCTTTCAGAGGCTCAGCTTTCTCATCTGTAAAGTGGAAGAGATAATAGATTTTTGGCATGCCGTTGCATTTTGTGTTAGGAAAGAAAGTGCTTGGCGTTGGTCCTAGCCCGGAAGGTGCTCAGTACAAGATACATGTTATTATCATCTTGGGAAAGACAGTTAAGTTTAAACTAAGGCTATATATTAGGAGTGATGGTGGAGATAGAGGCAGATTTGGGATCTCTGAAAAGAATCCTAACATCTCACTACTTTGGCTTTCTTTCTTTGTTTAATCACATCTTCATCTCCGAGACTCTATTCTAGATTTTCTTTACTCACTCTTCCCCCAACTTACACATAAACTTGGCTGCCACTTGATTACTTTAGTTGGGCATCTTGAAGGCACCTTAAACTGAACATATGCAAACTGAATTTATCATTGTCTTTGATTTTTCTTTTCTTAAGAAATGGCATTTAATCATTATCCTTGCCAGAAACCTTGGAGTGGTTCTTGACTCCTTTTTCTTAACTTAGAAAGTCCTAGTAGTCTGCCTATCTTGTCATTTCTCCATCTTAAATTTCATGTGTTTCTCTCCATTCTCACTGTCATTATTCTAATTGCAGCCATGATCCTATCTTTGACTTTGGAAATAGCTTCATATAGTTTTTTTTTGAATATGTATACTTCTGCATAGTACAAAATTGAAAAGTTACACGAAGGATGTTAACAGTAAAAAGGAAATCTCCCTCCCACACCATCTCCCATTTATTTTATGGCAGGCAGCCACTGATAAAAAGGTATATTGGGTAACTTCTTATTTCAACACATACAAAAGCGTATTCCATTGTATTTCTCCCCCCCACACAAATGAGGTCATACTGTCATACTGTATACAAGACACTAAAATACTTTAATTTTACTGTTTGCTATATGAAAATGTTAATAGTTTCTATAATGAATTGCCTTGGGTTTGACAGTTCTCTCATTCAAATAGTGAGATGTTGGTGAGGGGATTGATTTGGGTTATTTTTAAGTTCTTTTGATTTTGAGGTTCTGTTACTCCTTTTATACATGATATTGAGAATAGAAATTCTTCAACATGCGACAGTCTTAGTTGGAAGTATGTTCATGTGTGTTTTCTTAAGATAGCAGTTGCTTAATTTTATATGCTGTGAACTGTCAGTTGGAATAATTGGTAAATTTTGCCTTCATATTTTGGTTTTATTAGTATGACTGATTATCAGGCTATGTGATTACTAATTTAATTTCACTCTCCGAATGTTTATAGAAGTAGCCATAGTTTATATTACTTAATAATCATGTATTTGCAGTAGTCATTTATTTCCTTGGCTTATTCTTGTTTTTATTATAGAAAAGGAAAAATAGGTAAACTTGCATTCTTGATTAGTTGAAAACCGTACAGGGCTTAGTGTGTTAACTTATTTCATGGCAAAATATATTTTAATTTTTCAGTGCTGGTGTTAGAGCTATAACAGTAGTACTTTATTTCTTGGGAGCCATTAACCTTTTTAGGTTCAGTGTAGCTGCATACATTTTGTATATGATTTCAGGGAGTGTATGGATCCCTTTGAAGCCCAACTGTGGACTCCATTATTTTCAGTTAGTGTAGTTCACTTATTCTTGAGTAGAGGGGTAGAGGTGTTAATGATGGGAGTATGTTGGACAGAAAGGAAAGCTTTAGAACCACTGGGTTGGTTAGGCTTAGATGGCATGGATTTTTACCACACAGTCTGTGGTATTCTATGACCACTTCACATATTCTTTCAAATCCTTCTCTGGTTATTATAAGGGTAGTAGGGGAAGAGAATGTGGACTGATCCCTAGAGAACTTACTGCTCTAACTGGAAAAATAGCTGTACGCACATGTCCTTTTAACATAGTTAATAGGCTTTAGTGTTGTTTCTTTAGCCTGGGTGTTCAAAATGCTGGTTTGGTTGGGATGCTGTATGACTGGGAAGAACAATGGATTAGAAAACTGAAAGACCTGAGTTTTAGGGTCTACTGCCCACTTTAGTCAAGTTGCTTAATTGATATGGTCCCAGTTTTACCATCTGTTAAGATGAAAGGCGAGGAATTAAAAATTTTCAGTGACTAGTGCCAGAATTCTAGGCAACTATTCATTTGAGTTTTTAGGATTGACCTAATTCTTTTAAGATTTTGACCCAGAAGGGGAGGACACAGTAGAACTTTGTTCTAGATGGTAATTTTCTTTGATTTCAGCCTCAAGCGTTCAGGATCAGACACCAAATGAATGCTGAGAGTTGTATGTTTTTGTTAAGCTAGTATGATATTAGCCATTCAGTTAGTCTTTGATTTGAAAGTTGGTATTATTTATTGATGGTTAGTGTTCGACTTCTCCAAACTGCTGCTTATAGTTGGGGCTATAATTTTTTAGGTCAGATCTGATATTTCTAATTATAGAAGATGGGTGTAATCACTGTGTCTGTGTATTGGTAAGAAATGTTACATTGAAGGGATGCCTGGGTGGCTCAGTCAGTTAAGCGTCTGACTCTTACTTTTGCCTCAGGTCATGATCTCAGGATCCTGAGATTGAGCCCGTGTTGGCATGGGCATGGAGCTTGCTGTCATTCTCTTTCTCTTACTCTCCCTCTTCTCCCCACTTATGCTTGCACACTCTCTCTCAAAAAAAAAAAAAAAAAAGTCACATTGAATAAATATATACTGTTAGGTATTGGGCATTTGGGTGTTAAAAGAATAAGGCACCTTGGCTTCCCTAAGAGTATTAGTAGGGCATTTTGTGATTAATTGAATGTAAACTTTTATTGTTACGATTTTGCTGTGTGTGTGTGTGTGTGTGTGTGTGAGAGAGAGAGAGAGTGAGCGAGCGAGCGAGAGAGATTACAGTTTCATTATAAGCCTATCAGTTAAAAAGATAGATTTAGATTTTTTTTTTTTAAAGATTTTATTTATTTGAGAGAGAGAGAACATGTGCGCCAGTGAGCACAAGTGGCGGGGTACAGCAGAGTGGGAGAGCAGGGAGCCTGATGCAGGGCTCCATCCCAGGACCCTGGGATCATAACCTGAGCTGAAGGCAGACACTTAACCGACTGAGCCACCCAGGCACTGCTAGATTTGAATTTTCTTAAGGAGAAACTTCTTGTTTTGTCTAACAGCCTTTCAAAGATGATAAATTTATAAAGTGAAGTGGGTCTTCTGTCATTGAAGTTGTTCAGATTTGCTCATTGACACTACTTGGCCAGGTTATTATAGACAACATTCAGACATCAAAGGATGAATTTTACTGTTTGTTATCTGTGAAGATTACCCAACCCTTAAATAGTCATGATTCTATGAAAAGAGGTAACTGGGTCCTGAATATCTGAAGGAACAGCTGGAGTCCTCGCTAATCTGATGGATTTTTTTGGCTCTTGCTTTGTCTTGTTGGACTTGGGTTGTCCTTATAAAAGTGGACATCACATGAGAAATTGGATATCATGAATACATTTTTGTAAGTAGAAATTCTTTTCTATTAGCTTTTAAAAAATTTGATTTTATTTTGGGATAATTACAGATTAACGTGAAGTTGTACAAAACAATAGATCTAGTGTACCCTTTATCCATTTTCTCCCAATGGTAGCATCTTGCAAAAGTATACTACAATAAATATCACAACCAGAATATTGACACTGATATAATCAAGGGATAGAACTGTTCCATTACTATAAGTATCTGTCTTGTTGCTAATTTATAGCCACACTCTCCCCCACTCCCATTCCTAACCTCTGACAACCACTAATCTGTTCTCTATTTCTGTAGTTTTGTCATTTGAAAAATGTTATATAAATGGGATCATATAGTATATGTCCTTTAGGGATTGCTCTTTTTCAGAACTCCCTGGATTAATTGAAGTTATTGTATGAATCAACAGTTTGTTCCGATTTATTTCTGAGGAGGACTCTGTGGTATTAATGTTACCACATTTTCTTTAACCATTTACCTGTGAAGGCCATCTGAGTTATTCCTAGTTTTTGGCTTTGCGAATAAAGCTGTTATGACCATTTGTGTACAGGTGTTTTTGTGAAACCAAGTTTTCTGTGGGATAAATGCCCAAGAATGCAGTTGCTGATAGTTACATGTTTAGTTTTGTAAAAAACCACCAAACCGTTTAACTGTTTTCCAGAGCAGCCCTACCGTTTTATATTCTCATCAGCAGTCCCCCTCTGTGTTCTAGTTTCATTGCATCCTTGCCAGCATTTGGTGTTACTACTATTTTTTATTTTTGACATTCTGATAGGTGTGTAGTGATAGTTCATTGTGGTTTAAATTTACATTTCCTTCATGGCTAATGATATGGAACATCCATTATGTTCCTATTTTCCATCCGTATAGCCTCTTTGGTGAAATGTCTGTATTTTTTGCATTATTTATTTGAGACTCCTTTTTCTCTAATATAAAAATTTAGAGCTATAAATTTACTTTCCTCACTACTTTAGCTATGCCCATGTTCTTATGTATTGTATTTTCATTTTCATTCAGTTCTACGCGTTAAGTTTCTTCTGAGCTTTCCTCTGATCCATGGACTGTTTGGTAGTGTGTTGTTCAGTTTTTTTAGGTATTTGGAGATTTTCGTGTTTTCATTCTGTTACTAATTTTTAGTTTGGTTCCATTATGATTAGGGAATTTACTCTATAATTTCCATTCTCTTATATATTTGTTGACATCTGTTTTGTAACCCAGGATATGGTCTATCTTGGTGTCTGTTTCATGAGTGCTTGAAAAGATTGTGTATTCTGCTGTCGTTGGGGTGTTGTATGCATGAAAATTAGGTCCTATTGGTTGATTGTGTTGTTCAGTTCTTCTATATCCTTGCTTATTTTGCATCTAGCAGTTTTATCAATTGCTTAGAGTGTTGTGTTGCCAAGTCTCCACCTATAATTGTGGCTTTGTCTATTTTCTTTTTATTTTTATCAGTTTTTGCCTTTTGTACTTTGAGGCTCTGTCATTTGAAGTGTACACTTTTAAGATTGTCATGTCTTCTGGTGGGTTGATACCTGTATCATTATAAGTCTCTTTGTCTTACTGAAATTATTGGTAATTTTATTTGCTCTGAGTTCCACTTTATTTGATAGTAATGTAGCCAGTCTTTTAAAAAAAAATGAATATTTACATGATATGTTTTTTTCCATACTTTTACTTTCAATCTACCTGTATCATTGTATTTACAGTGATTTTTTTTTTGTGGACAGCATTTTGTTAGATCATTTAAAATATTCTTCCAGTTTCTCTTTTTTAATTGACATATTTAGACTACACTTAAGGTAATTACTGATGTATTAAGGCTTAAGTCCGCTATTTTATTATTTTTTATTCAGTCTGTTTCTCATGTCTTATTTCTTATGTTCTTATGGGTTACCTGGATATATTTTTGGGTTCCATCTTGATTTGTCATGTTTTTAGGTATATTTCTTTGTATAGATTTCTTGCTGTAGGTATTGTGATTCATATGTAAATTACCACTGAGTGTAGTGCAAAAACTTCACTTCCGGTTAGGTCCTTTTGCCATCTCTACTTTAAAATACAACTTTCTTTATATATCATTGAACATCACGTCAGATGGTGTGATAAATTTTGCTTCAGCCAGCAAATAGGATTTATGAAACTCAAGTGTAGTGTCATAGTCTATTATACTTACCCCTAATTTTACCTATTCCTGTGTTCTTTTTCCTTTCTGAAGTCCCAGCCGCCTTCTGCTTTCATTTCCTTTCAGTTTAGAGAACTTTTCAAGCTTCTTTCAGGCTAGGTTTGCAAGCATCAAATTCTTAGTTTTTCTGAGATTGTCTTTAATTCCCTTCATTCCTGAAGGATATTTTAGCTGTATATAGAATTCACAGTGTACAGTTCATTTCAGTGTGTGAAAAATGGCCTATTTTCTTATGTTCTCTATGGTTTCATATCAGAAATTTGCTATCATTTGAATTGATGTTCCTCTGTAAGTAATGTATCATTTTTCTCTGCTTTTAAGAATTTTTCTTTGTCTTTAGGTTTCAGAGGTTTAATTATGATGTATTTTGGTGTGGATGTCTTTAGTTTTATTTTATTTCGGGTCCACTCAGCTTTTTCTACTTGTGGATTAATGTGTTTCACCAAATATTGGGAATTTTCAGGCATTGTGTCTTCAAATACTTTTTCAATCCCATACGCTCTTCTGGGAATTTGATAAAGACCCTTAACTCTATTGTTTTTGTCCTATATGTACCTGAAGCTCTGTTAGTTCTTTTTCAGTCTATTTTCTTTCTTGTTTAGGTTATCTAAATTCTACTGATCTGTTCACTGACTTTCTTGTCTTATTTCCATTATATTGTAGAGCCCATCCAGAGAGTTATTTTGGTTGTTGTATTTTTCAGTTTTATTATTTCCATTTGGTTCTTTTAAAATAAATTTTCTTTCCAGAAATTTTCCATTTTTCTATTTATTTCAAGAGCAGCTGTAATTGCTTATTGAAGCATTTTATGTTGACTGCTTAAAATCCGAGATAATTCATTCAAAACCTGGGTCATCTCAGTGTGGGACGTATTGATTGTTGTTCCTCATTCACATTATACTTTTATGGCTTTTGGTATAGCAAGTGATTTTAAACTGTATCCTGGACATTTTAAACATCACATAAGAATTCTTGATCCTATTCTTTTTTTTTTTTAATAGTAGGAAGTCTCCTTGTTGAGGTGTAGTGCAATGGCTGGGGCAGGTGTATATGTTCAGCTTCTTACTGGGCCCTACAGACAACCATTCTGGCAAAAATAAAACACTGAGTCATACTGTCTTGGTGCAGACTGATGGGATGTAAGTTCAGCTTCCCTCTTGTCCTTACTGACATCTTCCTGGCAAAAGCTAGGCACCAGTTTATACCACTTTGTTGCCTCTGAGTGGGAGGTATAAGATCAGCTTCCTGATGGGACGTGCTTACCAGCAAGAGAAGTGGAGGGCTAACTCTCACCACCACTCTGCTGCAGGGCGGAGCAGAAGCTTTCTGCTCTGTCCCACTTCCCTGAGTTGATGCCAGGTGAGGGGTGGTGTAGTCTCACTGCTGAGTGGGTATGGAGGTTCAGCTGTCTACTTGCCCCTGCTGACACCAGGGATGGGAAAGTGGAATGCTGATGGGCTCCAACTCACACCACCTTGTTCAGTCTTGTTGATGCCATTTGAGGCTGCAGGTTCAGCTTCTCCCTGGTTCCTGTTCACGCTGGGTGTGTGCTCATGCCCTTTGTGTGTGTGTGTGTGTGTGTGTGTGTGGTGAAGTGTAGTGGTGGCTAATCCTGTCTCACACAGCTTTGTTAAGTCTGTTTGCTGCTGGGTGGTGGAAGTGGCCCAACTTGCCCTGGGTACTGCTGGCACTACCTTAAATGGGTGAATCTGAGCACCACTTGCTTCTGCTGGGTGTTGGGTATGGAAGACCAGCACCTCATTTAGCCTTGCCGCTAGCCCAGCAGGGTTTTTCGAGTCTACTCCCTCCTCCTCCTGGGCCTGAAAGATCAGCTTCTTACCTAGCTTCATCTATACTGTCCTGGTAGGGAACTTCAGCACCCCTGTGAGCGGAATAGAAGATCAACTGCCAGTTTTGTCCTGCTAATGATATTTGGATTGACACCCCTTCCTCCCTACTCTGGCTGAGAGGAAGGGGAATATGGAAGATTAAGCTATGCACTTGGCTCCACTGAAACTGGAGGGTTCACGTTCATGTTTGTGTGTGTGGATCTTCTGTCGAAGGTCTTTGGCTAGAATATGGTGGGTATTACTGAAAAGGCTTCTGTTGGTAAACTACCCTTTTTTTAGTCTTTTGTCTAGGAGGAAAAGGCTTTTCTTATGACTGTGGTATTGGATGGTCGTGGGGGGGCTTCTGAAGCAGCACCTTGGCCCAGAAATATGGGAAACAATAAGAAAACCCAGGGAACTCACAGCCTTGTCATTTCTTAAGTCCTGATGTCTCTAGGAAGTCTGCTGCCTTTTTTTCCACCTATTAGACACTTCCCATACTTGCTTGTTGTGTTATGTCTAGGATTTTTTTGGTGTGAGAGGGAGAGTCTGGCAGTAATGAAGCTATTCTATTTTGGTGGAACTGGAGTTGACTTTTCTTTTTTTAATTAAAAAAAAATTGAAGTATAGTCGACACATAATGTTACATTAGTTCCCCGTGTATAGCAGTAGTGATCTGACAACACTATACCTTATACTAAGCCACAAGTGTAGCTACAGTCTGTCCCCATAGTGCTATTGTAATACCATTGGCTGTATTCCCTATGCTTTACCTTTCATCTTTATGACTTACCCTCCATAACTAGAAGCCTGTACCTCCCACTCCACTTCACCCATTTTGCCTGACCTCCCAACCCCCCTTCCCTCGGGCAACCACCAGTTTGTTGTTGGTGTTTAAGTCTTCCACTAACTTCTACGGTACAGTTGACCCTTGAACCATGGGGGTGGGAGTTAGGGGTGCTGACCCCCTGTGCAGTTGAAAATTCACATACAACTCTTGACTCCACCAAAATGTTAACTACTAATAGCCTACTGTTGACTGGAAGCCTTACTGATAAGATAAATAGTCAATTAACACATTTTTTGTATGTTACATGTATTATATACTGTATTCTTACAATAAAGTAAGCTAGAGAAAAGATGTTAAAATCATAAGGACGAGAGAATACATTTACAATCCTGGGTTGTATTTGTAAAAACACATCTGTGTATAAGTTAACCCATGCACTTTAAACCTGTGTTGTTCAAGGGTCAAGTGTAATTCAAGTTTAAATTGTGAAAATTTTTTACCTAAAGATATTATGTCACATGGATGAAGTAAATCTTAAAAATAAAATTTGTAGGGAAATCTTAAGTGATTTTAGTGATCATAACATGATCCTCAGTTTACAAAGCTATTTCCTTCTATCAAGGCTTGACCTGTAGCTGTATTATTTGGGAGACAAGGTTTAAATAACCACAGTGCTTGCTTTTGAACATCAAATACTTTCTGTTATATTTTTTAAAGAAAGTACATATTTACATATAGAGAGAGAAACTAAAAGGTAAGCTGGGTTATAGCAGAATCTCAGTGTTTTGGTTTGCCATCAAATAGCAGTTCCTTCCTTTTTAGTTTCCCATCCTAAATATACCAATACAACAAAACATTTTATTCCTTTTGCCACATTAAGGCCAGCAAACCAGAACAAAATCCCTTACTCAAATTTTTAAAACACTTAAAATAGGAAAAGTGACTCAGAAGTTTTTTAGGAGGAAGAGGAGAGGTGGTATATTTGTTTCCCTAGAATCTCAATGAAAATAATTAAGTGAGAACTTTCTAGGTAGGTGGCATCAGTTCACTGAAGTCAGAGCGTAACTAATTTCAGCAGCGTACATGTTAAAAAATGCTACACTATCAAAGTGAAGGGACTTTTATAATTCTTTCCAGCTATAAATTCTGGACTTTTGTCCTTTCTGTTATTCTTTTGAGCTTGTTATAGTGCAATTTGTATAGAAACAGAAACTTGATTTTTTTTAAAAGTATGAATTTCTCTTAAAATAAGTTCAGCACTTATTTAAGCGGTTATTTTCTGTGTAACATGCTAATCATAACGTGAAATGGTAAATAGCGTGCTTCTTTGATCCATTAGTTATTTTGGATTGTGTTGTTTAATTTCCATGTGTTTGAATTTCCTTAGTTGTTTTTTTTTTTTTGACTGATTCCTAATTTCATTCCATTTTGGTCACAGAGTATAGCTGTTATGATTTCTTTAATCCTTTAAACTTAGGGAGACTTACTTTGTGGTTTATCCTGGAGAATGTTCTATGTACGCTTGAGTAGAATGTGTATTCTGTTGTTGAGAGGACTGTTTTATACATGGTTTTTCAGTCTTACTGGTTTATAGGGTTCTATTCAGTTCTTCTATTTCCTTGTTGATCTATTGATTATTAAAAGTGGAGTATTTCAATCTTCAGCTGTTACCGTTGAATTGTCTACTTTTCTCAGCTTTTGCTTTAGGTATTTTGAGTTCTGTTATGTGCATATTTGTTTTTAATTGTTATATCCTCTTGATGAATTGGCCCTTTTGTGACTATAGCATGTTCTTCTTTACCCTAATAACAGTATTTGTTTCAAAGTGTATTTTGTCTGATATTAATATAGCCACTCCGCTCTGTTTTGGTTACTGTTTGTATGGTACATATTTTTACATCCTTTTAGTTTTATCCTATTTTGTCTTCAGAGTGTGTGCTTTTTTAGGGAGCATATAGTTGGATCATGCTTTTTTATCCATCCTGCAATCTGTTTAATTATGTTTACATTTTATGTGATTACTGTTAAGGTACAGTTTATACCTACCATTTTGCTGTTTGTCTTTATGTCTTGTGTTGTTTTTATTCTTTGTTCCCCCATTTCTGTCTTTTGTGTGTGTATGTGTTAGATATTTTCCAGCATACTATTCTAATTCATTTTTTGTTAAATTTTTCATGTTATTTTTTTTAATTTGCCCTGGAACTTAAAACCAGTTCTAATTAATACCATCTTAATTTCAGTAGTATACAAAGACCTTGCTCTTGTATAGCTCTATTCCATCTCCCTTCCTTTGTGCTATTATTGTCATATGTTACATCTTTATATATTGTGTTCTTATCAACACAAATAATTATTGCTTTATTGAGAGTCTTTTAAATCACATAGGACAAAATAAATTTAACAAACCAAAAATGCATTTATACTCCTTTTAATATTTACCTGGGTAGTTACCTCTATTGATATTCTTTTTTTTCCTTGTGATTTTGAGTTATTGTCTAGTGTGCTTTCATTTCCGTGTGAATGCCTGTCTTTTGTATTCCTTGCAGCGTAGGTCTGTTAGTGACACATTCACTTTTTGCTAGTAACAAATTCAGTTTTTATCTGTAAAATCTTAATTTCTCCTTAATATTTATAGATAGTTTTGCTGGATATAAAATTCTTGGCTGACCATCTTTTCCTTTCAGCACTTTTAACATGTCATCCCATTGCCCTTGGGTTCCATGATATCTGATGAAGAAATCAAATATTAATCTTATTGAGGATTACACTTATTGTACATGGAGTCACTTCTTTCTTGTTGCTTCTAAAATTCTCTTTTGTTTTTCCTTTTGATGGTTTGATTATAATGCCTCTCAGTTTGGATCTGTTTGAGTTCAATTTATTTGGAGTTCGTTGAGCTTTTTGGATGGGAGATTAAGCTATTAATAATTTTGGAAAGTTTTCAGCCATTATTTCTTTAAATGTTCTTTCTTTCCTTTTCTCAGCTTTCCTTTTGTGATTTTGATTGATGCGCATGTTTTGGTATACTTCATAATATCCCATGGGTTTCTGAGATTCTGATCATTTTTCCTTTTTTTCCTTTCTGTTCCTTGACTGGATAATCTCTGCTGATCTATCCTTAAGTTCACTGATTCTTTCTGCCTGCTCAGATATGCTGTTGAGCCTCTGTAGTGAATTTTCCAGTGAAAATTTTAGAATTTTCTCTAGTGAATTGTTGTACTTTCTATTTGCTATTTCTTGTATATATATTTATAATTTTCCTGTTTTTGTTCTTACTGTTCTTATACTTTGCTTTAGTTCTTTCATCTTGGCTTCCCTTTGTTTTTGAACATATTTATAATAGCTAACTTAAAGTCTTGTTTAGTAAGTCTGTCATCTGAACTTGCTCGGGGACAGTTTCTATTGATTGCTTTCTGTTCTGTGGGTGGACTATATTTTTTCCTTTGCAGGTCTCAAAATTTTGGTTGAAAAGTGGGCATTTTATAGCTACTCCAGAAAGCAGAATGTTCCCTCTCTGCAACATTTATTTTTGTTAGTTTGTTGTAGTAGTTTTTTGTTTGTAGTGACTTTTCTGAACTAATTTTCTCTTGTATTGCCATTGAAATCTCTCCTTGTTTATTTTCGTGTTTAGCTAACCATTAGACAAAGATTTCTTTAATTTCCTGGAACCAGTAACTCTCCTAGTCTTTGCTAAGGGTGCTTTGAGTGCAGGCAGTTGACAGCTCTGCTGCAGCCTTCACTTTTGTCAGACAGAGAGAGCCCGTGGACTTCTTAGGTCTCACCAGGTATGTGGATAGCCTACATCTGGGCTTGGTCTTCTTGATTTTCAGGTTTTTCATACTTGTTGGAGCTTTTCAAAGGTGTTAGGAATATCTCATTCTCCCACTTTTTCTTTTAAGGTTTTTGGTTATTTATTGTATGCTCCAAATGTTAATCCACTGTTTCGGCAGGCTGCCGAGTTAAACAATTTTCTGGGATTGTTGTTTCTTTCTCTTTCTTTTTTTCTTTCAGATTTTATTTATTTGGGAGAGAGAGCAGAGAGTACAACGGGAGGAGGGGAGGAAGGGCAGAGGGAGAGGGAGAATCAGATTCCCTGTGGAGCATGGAGTCCAATGCAGGGCTCCATCCCAGGACCCCAGGATCATGACCAGAGTTGAAGGCAGATGCTTAACTGACTGAGCCACCAGGTGCCCCATGTTTTCAGATTAAATCAATGTTTAGATTATGAAGACTATGTAAACGAGTGCTGTTCACTATCATTACTCTTTATGTACTGAGGCTTTTTTTTTCTCTTTCTTTTAAAAAGGAGCAAATTCACTTTTTGTGGTTTTAGTTTTCTGTGTCTCATGTATTGTAGCCCCAGTATATTTAAAGTCATCAGGTAATATACCAGTCCCTGCTCCCCCTGCCTCCCATACCCCCCTTTTTAAAAAATTATCCTTCTTCAAGGATTGCTCTGGCTGTGCAGGCCACAAGGCCTGTTGGACAACTGGCATCCTGGGACTTCTGTCACCCTCATCCTTGGGCCGTAAGAGGCATAAGCCTAGTAGCTAGCTAGTGCTTTGGTAGCCAAAGTAGGGAAGTGGACTACGTGGTCAGCCATTCCTCACCTTGATCTGTGCTTGGTGTTTCTCTTTCTTTTCTCTTTTCTTCCCTTCCCTTTCCTTCCTTTAAAGATTTTATTCATTTTGAGAGAGAGAGAGAAAGGAGAGAGAGAGCGTGTACGTGCCTGCACACAAAGCAGGGGGAGAGGCAGGGGGAGAGGCAGAGGGAGAGGGAGAAGCAGACTCCCTGCTGAGCAGGGAGCCTGACAGCGGGCTTGATCCCATGACCCAGAGATCATGACCTGAGCCTAAGGCAGACATTTAACCATCTGAGCCACCCTGGCGCCTCAGCATTTCTGTTTGGTGTGGGGAAATAATAGGGAAGGGACAATTCCCTAGCAGCCTGGTCTAGAGGAACAGATTTAGAAGCTTAACTAGTTTTCATTAATTTCTTTCATAATTCTCCTTTTTTTAACCCTTCGTTCCTTCCTCCTCACCTCTCCTCTCCCTTCCTCCCTTCCTCTCTCTCTCGTTCTTTCTCTTTCTCTCTCCCTCTCCCTCCCCCCTTTCTCTCTCTTTCTTTCTTTCTTTCTCTTTCTTTCTTTCTCTCTCTCTTTCTTTCTTTCTTTCTTCCTTCCTTCCTACCTTCCTTCCTTCCTTCCTTCCTTCCTTCCTTCCTTCCTTTCTTCCTTTCTTTCTTCCTTTCTTTCTTCCTTTCTTTCTTCCTTTCTATTATTTATTTGACCGAGAGAGACACAGCAAGAGAGGGAACACAAGCAGGGGGATTGGGAGAGGGAGAAGCAGGCTTTCCGCTGAGCAGGGAACACGATGCGAGGCTCAGTCCCAGGAAACTGGGATCATGACCTGAGCCCCTGAGCCGAAGGCAGACGTTTAACGACTGAGCCACCCAGGTGCCCCTTTTCAACCTTTTCTACCATTTCTTAGCCCTAACTAGAATTCTCCTGCTTGAATCAGAGGTTTTTCTGACTTGTTATCTGAAACACTAAGACACTTGGCATTTCATTTGCTTTTTGTCTTTCAGAATTTTATTGAGCTGGTTCGTCTACTGTTGTCTTTTTCTGGTCTGGTTATATTACTCTATAACAAACTACCCCCCAAACAACATTTTATTATGTTAATAAGATATGTGTGTCAGCTTACTGCGGGTATGTCCTTTTATTTCTTCTACATATTTGGGGCCTCAGCTGTGATGACCCATGGCAGAGGAACACTCAAACAGCTGGGGTTGCAGGATCTGTTTCTGAGATGGCTTCTTCATTAAATGTGTGGCACCTTGGCAGGTATGGCTAGAAGGCTGGGCTCAGCTGGAGCAGTCAACTTAAGGACCTACATTTGGTCTTCTCAGGACGGTTGCTTTGGGGTAGTTGGACTTCTTACATGGCAGCACAGAGATCCAAGAGTTAATGTTTAAGAGGATCAGTTCAGAAGTCACATGGTGCTATTTCCACCATAATCTATTGGTCAAAACAGTCACAAGCCCCAGCTAGAATCTAGGGGAGGGATCAGAAACTTCATCTCTTGATGGGGGAGTGGCATTGTCACACTGCAGAAAAACATAAGATGGAGGCTGTTGTTGTGGTCAGTGTTGGAAAGTACAGTCTCCTACACTTCTGTTTGTTTTTAAGGGTGGCTGTCTTTTAATTCTTCCACTCTTAGTTCAGAGGTGTTGAGAGGGAGCAGTGATAAACTCAAGTTGTCTTGTTTAACTAGAAGTCCCTTGCATAATTTTTGCTTTTAAGTGAACGTTTTTCATTGAAGTATAACATGAACACAGTTGAGTTCACCTATCATAATTATGCTAGCAGTTCAATGAATTATCAGAAAGTGAACGAATTTTGTAAATGCCACCACAAATCAGGAAATGGCCTTGTTTTATTAAAATAGCATAGTGTAGTAACCATTTTTTCCCCCTTAATGATTGTTTGGTTAAATTGTGTTTAACTTAATTAAAGAAATGGTTCAGTTGTGTTTTCTATATTCTCTTTAAAAAGATGAGGAGAGGGATGCCTGGGTGGCTCAGCTGGTTAAGTGTCTGCCTTTCGCTCAGGTCATGATCCCGAAGTCCTGTGATCGAGTCCCATGTCGGGCTCCCTGCTCAACGGAGAGTCTGCTTCTCCCACTGACCTTACCCCCTCTTGTGCTCTCTCTCATTCTCTCTCAAATAAATAAATAAAATCTTAAAAAAAAAAAAAGATGAGGAGATCTTGAAGAGATTATGTATATGGCGTCTTAAAAATGTTGTAGTGGAAGCTTTCAGTTGTATTTAAATATGTCCAAGTGGAATGTCTCTCTCTCTAATACAACATAGGAATGAAGGTTACTTTTACTTTTTTGGCAGAATTTTAGAGCATTGTTTATCATTTTTTTTTTTTCCATCATGACAATGGGAAGAAATGTGTTTTACATTGTGACCCTCTACATAACATACATGTATTTTATAATTGGAAAACTTTTTTTCCATAAAACAATACTTTGGGAGAGCACAGCTACAGAATGCTAAGATTCAGTTGGAATTATCTAGAATTGCACATCAGTGGAGTCTAAATTAAGGAGCTACTGAACAGAGAGGGTTGAGGAGGACATTTGTGGAAAGGGCTGTTCAGAAGAATATTTATACGTGGTCCAAAAGCCCCCTGAGAACTGAGAGAGGAACAGCTTCTTCTTATTTCCTTTTTAAAATAGGTATTAACATTTCCAGAGCAGTTTTCTTTCCTAGTAGCTCTACTTCTCATTATCATTGTCTCCCCACCCCTGCACATGGATTATAACATTTATTTCCTGGAGGTGAATTAACACATAAATATGGTTAAGAATAAGTATACCATGTGTTTTACCCAAACCTTGACGCATTATCTGTCTTCATTGTCTTTTAAAGTAAGCTTTTTAATACCTCTGACTAAGCCTTAGTTTCTTCATCTGTAAGTAGGGATGATAGTACTTAACTCATAGCTTTGTGTTAATTGAATAAGGTAAAGTACACAGTGTTAAGTTTTTAGGTGTCGTTAATAACTAACAATCCTAATAATCAGCTTGGTGAACAAGAATAGGGTATGTTACGATGAGGTGGTGGTCCCAGATAGGGTTGAAAGGAAGATTCCAGGAAGAGATTCCAGGAAGAGTACTGTGTGGAGAGTGGGTTGTGAGAAAGGTGTTATTTGGAGGAATAGACCCGAAGGAGTAGGTTGTACTTCTGATGAATGTGGGTTTTAAGTATACTTAGAGATGTTTCTTTTTCATATCCCCCCCCCCCCCCATCCTAGTCCCTGGCTTTTGCCACTCACTAGCTGTGAGAACCCAGATAGATTACTAACAAAACTACTAAAGTTCATGATTTATACTAAAGTTCATGATTTATTTTTAGAGGAGAATGAGACATAATGCAAGGTTTTCTTTTTCTTTATTTTAGAGAGGGAGTGAGCAAGAGAGCATGTGAGTTAGTGGGGGAAGGATAGAGGGAGAGAGAATCTTCAACCCAACTCCCCGCTGAGTGCGGAGCAGAGCCTGATGCACGCTCCATCCCAGGACCTATGAGGTCATGATCTGAGCGAAAACCAAGAGATGCTCAACCGACTGGCTACCCAGGTGCCCCAATTCAAGGTTTTCTCTTAATAACATCACTTCTTGTTTGCAGTTTGTATGTTGTCTTGAGTGATTAGAAAAAGTGAGTAACATTAGCAAAGCTAGTCAGAAATCCAGCGTAACATCAGATACTCCTGTGAGAGTGTGAAGTGGCAGCATACTGTGGTCAAAAAGAGTCATAGTGCTACTGTCTTACACTCTCTTCTTGGGTTAATTTCTGATCCATGGTGATAAACCTAGTGAAGATGTGTCTTTATTCTGCTGCATGCTTTGTTGACAGAAATGTTTGCAGCTTACCAGGCTTTTCCAGAAACTAGAAGATGTTTTAGTCAGTTACACCGTGTGGATGCTTCCTAGGCATTGAGCCTAGTTCTGAGTTCATTTGTTGCCATGAGTCATGTGGTCAGTATGAAAATTCTGTGCCCGGTGGTGATGTGGTGGGTATGTAGAAAAATGATTATGTACCTAACCTCTTTTATATTGCTGATCATGACTTTATGTTGCCGCTTCTCTTTAAATAAACAACAGAGGAAAGGGCAGAAAATGTAGTTTTGGAAAATGTTAGCACTGTAGCTAAAAATGATATTATCTCTGTTCCAGTGTAAGAAAAAGTGACTTTTCTCTAATTCTGAGACCCAGCCCACTTTCATTGCTTGTGCATCACCCTTTGGTATTCTACACTGGTGTTGGAGATAGAAATGTCTGCTCTCATGAAAACACATTTTTTCCTAGCAGAGAGGCACAGCTGATGTATTTTGTAATATTTTTGAGGGCTGGAGAATTTTTCATAAACATATATTTAATGTTCATTGTAGACCATGCAGGCTAGAAATAGTAAATACCCTGTTCTCTGTGGGGAGCAGCACTTACGCTCCTATGACTATACTGTGATGAGCAATAATATAGGTACTATAAGTTGAATGTGGGTTTCCATAATAATGTTTGAGGGGAGAAAATAAGAGAGAAAATGTCAGTATCCATTCACTTATCAACACTTAACTTTTTTTTTTTTGAATTAAAAAAAATTTCCCAGTCCTTTGGCTGCCTTTATGTTAAAAAAAAAGAATGAAAAAAATAAAGGGAAAATGCAGTTTTTCTTACTATGTTTCCTTAGATTGCCCCTCCCTGGGGCTCCTGGGTGGCTCAGTCCTTATGCGCCTGCCTTCAGCTCAGATCATGATCCCAGGGTCCTGGGATTGAGCCCCACCACGTTGGGCTCCTGCTCAGCGGGAAGCCTGCTTCTCCCTCTCCCACTCCCCTGCTTGTGTTCCCTCATTCGCTGTCTCTGTCAAATAAATAAATAAAATCTTTAAAAAAGTTGCCCCTCCCTGACTGCTGTATACTTTAATAGGACCGTATTTTCCTTGTCTTGGCGTGTCTCTATTTTAAAATTTTGTCTTTCCTTCTCAATTGCTATTTCTGTGAGGACAGTGTATGTCTTGTTTACTTGAATCTGGTGTATCTACATAGCACAGTGTCTAGCCACATAATATGTATCCAGTAAGGATTTATTATATTACTTACAACTTGTGTTTGGCTAACACTATAAATCTTTAAAGCAGTTTGATTCCCCAGTTGGCCATATATTTTCAGTTTTCATAGTATTTCTTGATTGTATTTATGACAGCACGTTAGAATTGTCTCTTTCAGTGTCCCTATTCCCCAACACAGACGTACCTTGAGAGCATGGATCTTTTATTCCTTTCTGTATTTCCTTAGTCTGTCATAATGTCTGATAAGTTGTATCTGTGTAGTAAATGTTCAAATTTAGGTTAATTTTTTTCATGAAAATATGAGGACAAGATTGTTATATTTTGGTGTATTTCTGAAGTGAACATGTTTATATCAGTTGACTTTCTTTTGCCAAAAGGAAAGGAAAACATATTGATAATGTGAATAGACTTTATTTATCTTACACTTATGTCAGATAGGTAGAACAGATAGTATTCTTATTTTACACAGGTGGAAACTGGGGCCCAGAGGGTTTTAGGTGGCTTCACTAAGATCCTGCAGTTAGCAAATAATGAAGCTGGGGTTTAACCCCAGGCTTGTTAAGTACTTGAATTTTACTTCGATCCTGAGTTTTAAAAGTTTTTAGTTTACTTAATAATGTCTAGGTAATTCAAAGTTTTATGTTCTTGCAGTATTCAAAATTAATACTTGCTTTTAAAGTTATATATTAGAGATTAAAGTGTGGAGGAGTAGTATCTATGTTAGAGTGCCTTTGGGTAACTTAAAGTACAACTGGACATATTCTTGAGTGAATGTAATAGCTTCTCATTATGGGTTTACAGTGCTAGGGTAAATGTAATACAGAAAGAAATTCTTGCAGAGACTGTTGGCTTGGTTTATTTTTATTTAAGTGTTACTTAAATTTGTTTAGACATCTCTGTGTAAACTCCTTATGCATGCATATCTTTGCCACAACTGGAAAACAGATTATAATTATAAATTGCATTTATAAATAAACTAAAGCCAATACAAAAATTAACACCAATGCAGTGGGTGATATTTCGTCAAAGTGAATCACTTGGCTGATGTTAGGGTTACGACATTTCAGGTTCTTTTGGTATACCTATACTATGGTGTGTTGCATGACTTCATTCTCCTGCAGCTTTTCTCTATTGGAACCTATACGGAAACCCTGCTATATTTTGTACATTGTTTTATTTGTTCTTCACCTTTAGGGAATAAATAATATGCTACTAAAAGTAGCATTGCTTGGCAGCAATATAATTATGACGGTAAATGTCGGCATTAGCAGCATTACATGTGAGTATTTGGATTTGGGTCATCAGTGTAATTGAGAATGTTTTATCAGGCATTTCTAAATTATAGGAGTTAGAAAATACAATTAAAATATACCCATAAGGCTTTCTAGGATACCAGAAAATACATATGGACCCCAGTTTGAAAGACACTGATTTATACAATAGTATGTAAGTCAAATCTCATTTTGTGTTAGTATGATTATACAGTCTTTATGAAAAATTAATCATTTTGAACGAAAAAGCTAGAATAATTGTGAAGAAATCTCAATTGAAAGGTATCACAGAATCTTGAGTTAGCCATTTAAATTTTATTTACATACTAGGAGAAAGGCAATCTATTTGGAGGTGGAAGGGGAGGTGGCATTTTGCAAAGATGTATGGTTCATGATTTTTGTCATAAAGTAACTCATGAAAGCTAGAGAGGTATGTCTTGAGCAGTACAAATAATTGCTCTGGCAGATCATAAAAATGAGAAATTACTTTGGGCAGGGAGAATTGAAGTTTTTCTAGGTGTAACTTTTTTCTTTTTCTTTTTTTTTAAAGATTTTATTTATTTATTTTACAGAGAGGAGAGAGATCACAAGTAGGCAGAGAGTTAGGCAGAGAGGCAGGCAGAGAGAGAGGGGGAAGCAGGCTCCCTGCTGAGCAGAGAGCCCGATGCGGGGCTCAATTCCAGGACCCTGAGATCATGACCTGAGCTGAAGGCAGAGGCTTTAACCCACTGAGCCACCCAGGCACCCCAGTAGACTTCATTTTTTAGAATAGTTTTAGATTTACAGAAAAGCTGCGAAGATAGTACAGAGAGATCCTGCACTCAGTTTCCCTTATTAATATCTTACATTAGTATAGTATTAATGAGCCAATATTGATAATGTTATTATTAGCTAACATCTGTTGTTTATTTTGGTTTCCCCAGATTTTACCTCATGTCCTTTTCTGGTTCCAGGATCTCATCTAGGATTACTACCTTATAGTCAGTTGCCATGTCTCTAGGCTCCTCTTGGCTATGACGTTTTCTCAGACTTTCTGTACTTTTGGTGACCTTAGTTTTGAGGAGTACTGGTCAGGTATATTATAGGATATACTTCTGTTGGTATATGTTTGATGCTTTTCTCGTGACTAGGCTGGGGTTATGGGTTTTTCAGAGGAAGGTCACAGAAGGAAAGTGCCATTTTTATCACTACACATCAAAGTTTTATCCCCCCTGGTGGAGTACATAAATTGGGAATCTCCTGCATGGGAGATTGGGTTCTTTTTCATTTAGTAAAGTGCTACTTCACTTTAGCTCCATTCCACAGATTTTGGTGTATTGTGTTTTCATTTACATTCATTTAAAAAATTTTTTCAAATTTGCCTTTTGATTTCTGCTTTGACCCATGGGTTTTTAAAGAAGTATGTTTGGGGATTAGTATCTAGATATTTGGAGATTTCCCAAATACTGTATTGATTTAATTCTGTTTTGGTCAGAGAATATATTTTGTATAATTTGAATATTTTCAAAATTTTTAGGTATTGGCTTATGGTCTAGAATATGGTCTGTGTTGCTGAGTGGTCTCTGTGCACATGAAAAGAATGTATATTCTGTGGCAAAACTGTAAATTAGATCAGTTTGGTTGATTGTATCTCTTAAGTCTTCTCCACCCTATTAATTGTAAGACTACTATCAGTCATTGAAAGAGAGTTGTTGAAATCTTTGACTATATACTTTGATTGTAGTTTTGTCTTTTTTCCCCTTTCAGTTCTGCCATTTTTGGTTAATATATTTTGAAGCTCTTTTATTTAGGAGGATAAATGTTTAGGATTGCTATAGCTTCCTGATGGATTGATTTATTTTTTATTGTTGTAAAATGACCTCTTTATTCCTGGTCTCATAGTTTTTGCTCTGAAATCCACTTTAGTTTTAATATTGTTGCTCTAGTGTTTTTTGATTAGTGTTAGTGTGGTATATCTTTTTCCATCTTTTTGTTTTTAACTTATTTCTGTCTTTAAGGAAAATTTCTTACAGGTAGCATATCGTTGGGTCTTGCTTTTATATCCAACGGATGATCTCTGCCTTTTTCTTTTTAATTCATTCTGAAATGTTAACTTTTGAAATATTAGCTTTATAGGAAGTTACAAAGAAATATAAAGGGTGGCCCTGTGTCTACCCATCACCCAACATCCCCCAGCGTTAATATCTTACTCAACTGCAAGTACACCTTGAAGAAATTGGCAATGGAAAGAAAATTGACAGGGAATTTATAATAGTATAATCTAAAGAACTTATTTGGATTTCACCATATATATGTACTTCTGTGTGTATATAGCTCTGTAGTTTAATAATGTGTTTTTGTGTAACCACAACCAAGATACTTAAGTCCATCATCATGACAAGTCTCTCATGCTACCTCTTTATAGCTACACCAACCCCCTCCACCCCTAACTCCTGGAAATCATTAATCGCTCTCCATCTCTGTAATTGTTATTTCATGAACGTTTGATAAGTGGAGTCATGTAGCATGCATCCTTTTGAGATTGCTCCAAATAGTTCTGTATGTTAGTAGTCTGTTCCTGTTTATTCTGGGTAGTACTCCATGGTGTGGCTATACCACAATTTGTTTAACCATTCACTCATAGGAGGACATTGGTTAGTTTCCAGCTTTTAGCCAATAAACTGCTCCAAACATTTGCATGCACATTTCTACATGAAAATAAATTTTCATTTCTCTAGGATAAATATCCAAGAGTGTAATTGCTGGGTTGTATGGTAAGTCTATTTTTCAATTTTAAAGGAACTGCCAAACTATTTTCTGGAGTGTCTGTGCCATTTTACATTCCCACTAGCTATGTATGAGTGATCCAGTTTCTGTGCCTCCTCTTTAGCATTTGTTATTATCACTGTTGTTTTAGTCATTCTGATGGGTGTATGGTGATGACTCATTGTGATTTTAGTTTGCATTTCTTTCCTAGTGAATGAGACTATTTGACTGTTTTTTCACGTACTTATTTGACTATTTTTTTGGTGTACTTACTTGCCATCTGTAGATCCTCTTTGGTAAAATGTCTTACCCTGTTTTTTGTCCATTTTCTAAGTTGAGTAATTTTTAAATGTTGAGTTTTGAAAGTTATTTATATATTTTGGATATGAATCTGCTGCTTGAGGTGGATCAAATCATCTGTTGGTGTCCTAGTTGAGGAGCAGAAGTTGGGTTACTGTTGTTGCCTCTGGGGATGGATCAGGCTCTCTACCAGTGTGTGGTTATAGTGGGGAAGGAGAGGCCTAGAGTGCCCTGGGGCTTTCTAGCTACTGCTAAGGGTGGATTGGCCTGTCTACTTTTGGATTTGTTATGGTTTTTTTCCTTCTTTCCCTTCCTCCTTTTTTTCCATGTCTCTTGGTTCTGGGTTGCAGGTCTTTCTGGTGTCCAGTCCAGGGTATATGGGACATAAAAGGAAAACGCAGGGACTCAGTGTGTTGCCTTTCTCGAAGTTCTAAGATCCCTGTCACCTTCTTTGAAGTTTTCTTTTATTACCACCTGTTTCATATTTTTTCAGGTATTTGTGTTTATAGGGGAGTAGTGGGGGAAGTTAGTGTATGCCATCCTATTCTGTAACTGGCAACTGATCCCTGCCTTTTAATTGCATTTAGTGTGATTACTGAAATGGTTAGGTTTGGTCTGTCATCTTGCTGTATGCTGTTTGTTCCATATGTTTTTTGTTCTCTTTCCTCCTATGTTTCTGGCTTTCAGGGTTAATGGAGTAGTTTTCACAAGTCTTTTAAAGAACTTTTTGAGCTAGATTATTTTAAAGTATTAGCTATACTAGTTCAATTTTTTTTTTTTTAAGTAGTTACTTTAGGATTTAAAGTATACATGGATCCTTATCACAGTAACATTATACCTTTTCTTAGATACTGTCAGAAACTTACTGTAGTACACTCCATTCCATTTCTCCTGGACTTTGTAATTGTTGTCATTCATTTTACCTCTACGTTTGTCATCTGTCCCACAGTACGTTGTTATTATTTTTGCTTTATGCAGTCAATTATCATTTAAGGAGATTTAAATAAATTTGAAAAATGTATATTTACTCACATATTTATGATTTCTATTGTTCTTTGTTTTTGTAGATTTAGATTTCTGTCTTGTGTTGTTTTCCTTCTGCCTGAAGGACTGAAGGACCTTTAACATTTCTTACAATGAAGATTTGCTGGTAACTAATTCTTTCAGGCTTTGTGTACAAAAGTTTGTATTTTGCCTTTTTTTTTTTTTTTTTTTAAAGATTTTATTTATTTATTTGAGAGAGAGACAGTGAGAGAGAGCATGAGATGGGAGAAGGTCAGAGGGAGAAGCAGACTCCCCATGGAGCTGGGAGCCCGATGCGGGACTCGATCCCGGGACTCCGGGATCATGACCTGAGCCGAAGGCAGTTGCTTAACCAACTGAGCCACCCAGGCGCCCTTGCCTTTATTTTTGAAAGATCTTTTGGCTCAGTGTAGAATTCTAGATTGACTTTTTTTCTTTCAGTGTTTTATAAAGATGTTGCTCTAGTGTTCTCTGCCTTACATTGTTTTTGAGATGAAGTTTGCTGTCATTTTATCTTTTTCTTCTGTAAGAACAGAGCTGTCCCTGCTCCCCCTCCCTTGGCTGCTTTTAACAGTTTCTTTTTTATTGCTGGCATTAAGCAATGTGGTTTTTTTGTTTTGTTTTTTAAGCTGTTTCTTGTGCTTGGGATTTGTTGAGCTCCTTGGACATATGGGTTATAGTTTTCATCAAATTTGGGAAATTTTCTACTGTTATGTCTTTATATATAGTTTTCTGTGTCATCTCTCCCCTCTCCTAACTGCATCCCAATTACGTATATGTCAAGCTTGAAGTTCACGGGGTTTTTTTTTTTTTCCTCCCCCAATATTTAATCTGCTGTTAATTGCATCCAGTATGTTTTTTACCTTACACATTGTGATTTTCATTGAGTCTTTTATATCTTCTTTGTTTGTCCTTAACATGCTCATGCTTTTCTCTATTTTGTTGAACTTAGGAAATAAAGTTTTAAATAATACTATAACTTGTATAACTTGATTTGTTTTTGTCTTTATGGGTCATATTTTCTTGAGTGTCTTCATGTCTTGTAACTTCGATTGAATGCTAGACAGTGTGAACTTTACCGTGTTGGTTTCTGGATATTACTATTTTGTTTTAAATATTTTTGAGCTTTGTTTTGGGATGAAATTAAGCTAATTGGAAATCGGTCGTTTTGAGGCTTGCTTTTGAAAGAGAGCAACCTTTAGCCTTGGGCTCATTTTGCCCCAGGACTGAGGACTGAGGTATGAGTCTGAGGTATCAGAGTCTGAGGACTCTTCTGAATGCTCCTTATATTATGAGGTTTTTCCACTCTGACTTAAGGAATAGCAACTATTTTTCACACTGTTGGAGCCATGTAGATTTTTCCACTTGTTTATTTCAGGTGGCTCTAGTGTAATTTCTTTACCTTCATGTACTCATTGTTACTCATCTGAGAACTGAAGGCGATGGGGGGACACCTGTACAGGTCTCCTGAGTGCTCTCTCTACAGCTCTGTCCTCTCTCATTTCCTGCCTTGGCCTGTTCAAATTTTCAGCTTCTTTTTGAGTCTGAGGGACTGTACTTTACCCTCCTTTCCCTACCTTTGACATCACATGGAAACTCCTTCCAAGACAGTAAGCTGGGGGCAGTCATAGGCAGTCATTTCTTTCTTCTCTCTCGGGGATCACTGCCTCTACTGCTTATTGTCCAGTAACTAAAAACATTGTTTCACATAGTTTTTTTGGTTTATTAGTTAATGTGGCAGGGGAAATCTGGTCCTTTTATTCCATTTTTGCTAGAAGCAGAAATCCTAAATAAATTTGTAGTTGTAATTTTGTTTTAAATCTGCTTATGTAGAATACTTCTTGATGAAGAATAATTCTTAATTTACCTTAATTTACCTTTATCCCAGGAATGTCCTGTAGACTTTTTGCTTAAATTTGAGTAGCATGTAAGGTGTGTAGACTAATGTACCACAAAAGAGAGTAAGGAATGGTGTAGGAGTGAAACAGGATTCAGATCAGGTGCCTCATATGATCAGTGTTCTCAGTAGAAACACAAATATTTCTAGTTTTGAGGCCATACATTTATTTATAGTTAATGCATGCTTTAGTCTGGGGCTTTCCACCCCCATTCCATGGAACACTGTTGTCCCAGCAGGTTTTAATTGCTTTCACAACCAAAAGGCTTCTGCGGACCAAGTGTACTAAGAAAGTTCTAGAGTAAAGTTTGTCTCTTTTTTAATATTTCTCAAAACCAGTAATACTAATGAATTCTGACTCACCAGTGAACCAATGTAAGCGTAATGGCTGGACTTTAGTGATCCCCTTCTGAATATCTTTATTGATATTTCATTATTAATGATCAGTTTTTTGTTTTTATTTTTAAGATTTTGTTTGTTATAGAGAGTGTGAGTGAGTGGGGGGAGGGGCAGAGGGAGAGAGTGAGCAAGAATCTCAAGCAGACTCCCCTTTGAGTGTGGAGCCCAACACAGGGCTTGATCCCAGGACCCTGAGATCATGACCTGAGCCAAAATCAAGAGTTGGATGCTCAAAAAAAAAAAGAGTTGGATGCTCAACCTACTGAGCCACCCAGGTACTCCAGGGATGTTTAATAAGATACATTTAATTTTCATGGGGTATTTAAATATATTCAAGAATTTGTATTTTTATTGATTCCTTTTGATGTATATTTAGTTGGTTTTCAATATTTTGCTAGTGCAGTCTTGTATATATGTTATTTTATACAATGCATATGTTTATTTGTAGGAGTAATACTTAGATTTGCTCCATTAAAAGAAGGTGGATACCTAGGCACATGCACACATACAGTAACAATATGCACATACATACATATGCATGCATTTGTATTTTTCATAGACATTGAGATTTTTTTCTCCATTGAAGTTGTGTCAGTATGTACTCACACCATGTTGAAAGCCTGTATTTAAGAGAAGCTTGATGAATATTCTCTAGTTATTTCTTCACAACCTAATATGTTTTTGGGCAGTCTAGAATAGTGATTAAACATGTGGACTCTGGAGGTAGCAGCCTCTCTGGTTTCTAATCCTGATTTTGCAATTTACTAGCAATTCGACCTTGGGCAGATCACTGTTTCAGTTTTCCTATCTGTAAAATGGGAGAATAATAGTACCTTGGCCAAGGGCTGCTGTAATTAAATGAATTAATACATATATAGCGTTTTGTGTCTAGCTCACAACAGAAGCTATGTCAGTATTATTATTGAATATCGAACCACATAAGTGAGGCTGCCTGCCCCCACCCCATGTTTACTGGCCATTAAAGTTTCTTTTTCTGTGATTTTTAATTTACCTTTTCTTCAAATTTAACACAGTAGTACACACATTTAATTACAGTCAAAAAGGTTATTAAAAACGGTATCCCCTAGCTCCCACTCCCTATTTTCTTCTCCCAAGTTTCATCTCTGCCGGTCATATTTACTTTCATGTCTGTAAGTAATATGCTTGCGTTGCTTCTTGGTTTTTCCAGTTTTAAGCATTTTTTATTTTCTATGAAGGGTGAAGATTTGGCTTTCTTTTTTTTCTCAGTGTCCTCCTGCTGTACTCTTTATACTTATATTGTTAACCAAAGTATTCAGTGTTTGCTTTGTGACTGTGTAAACTCTAGTAATGGTTGAATCATGTAATTATTTTTCTCTGCAATACTTTCTTATGAACTTAATAATTTTCTTTTTGATTATTTTTCTGTGTGTTTATCACTAATTTGCACTCATCCCCTAATTCTTCATCCGTTGTCTAAATCACGTCTCAGGATGTTAAGATACATGAAGAACTTGATCAGTTTTTATTTTCCTAAAGAAACCTCTTCCATAAGCCTTCTAACTTGCTCTAGTCTGGACTGATTTTTCCACTGCATATGTTAACATCATTTTACAGAAAAAAGCTCCTTCAATTTTAATGTTTTGTCACTTGCTTTTTAACAGTCATATATCTTGGACTTTTTTCCATGTCAGTACTTTAGGTATTCTTGTATTAAAAAATGGCTGTTTGGTGTATCCAATATAGCTGTACTATAATTTAATTAATTCCATATTGGTGAGGATTTGTGTTTCCAGTTTTGTAGTGAACATCTTTGTATATGTGTTTACAGTTTTTCATAGGATAAATATCTAGAAGTGGAAAATTACTGGGTCGGATGGAATGAACATTTAAAATGCCTCAGAAAAGATTGTTTACATTTGAAGTGTCTTCAAGTGACTTTTTAAAATAGCCTAGATAATACTGAGTTTAACTTTTTTCCGTAGTCTTATCGATAAAAAGCAGTGTTTCATTGTTTTACCTGTGTATTTCAATGTTAATGAGATTAAGTGTATTTTCCCTGTATTTATTGTTTGTAGTAATTCCTCTTTGGTGAGTAGTCCATTTATGCCCTTTGCTCAGTTTTTTCTTTTCAGTTTCTTGTCTTTTTTTTTTTTTTTTTTTTTTGGTGTTGGGGGTGGATTTGTAAGATAGAAGTTTGTACAATTTAAATCTCTGGTTGAACAGGAATATTTTGTAAATATGTACATGGATGTTTGGAGAAACAGTTGTTATCACCCTGCATGAATACCACAGAAAGGTAGAGTTTTGTGATTTAAAATTTATTGCATTTCTGGGGATGGAGATGAACCAAATAACAGTAACCAGTTCTAGCCCTGCTCAGTATTTTCCCTTGAGTTCTGAGAGTGGTTGAAGGAGGAAATAGATGCTTATCAAACTTAACTTTATCTCCCAGGAATGTCAGTTTTACTTAGAATTTTGGGGCTAGGCAATTAGTTTTTATTCTCATAAGTTATTTTAATATAATCAAAAATTTATGTGACTTTTAAAGTTAGGATGTGAGACTTTAGGAATAACTTATGTAATATTTATATTTCTAAGATCCCTAAATTTCTGAGCTATTAAGTGTACTTCAAGAGAAAAATGCTTATGGAGTTTAACAGTGGTCACTGTGCACTGAAACACAATAAAACAGCATTTTTTAAAAGATGTTTTTTACCGTGATGCATCATAATGGATTTTACATTGCAGTTCAGCATCTGTGCACGATGATATAATAAAAATTTTATGAAATGTTGTTTATTCTTAACAACTTAAGATCTTTTCTGAGACTTCAATAAAAAAAATCTGGTCTTAATCTACTTAATTGATGCCTATTAGGTTGTGGTTTGCAGTCTGAAACTGCTTGACGTGGTACTTATTATCTTATTTGAAGTCATCCTGAGGTGCCATAGAGTTCAGCCTGGTCTTGTTCGGCTACTAGTTACCTGTGTGACCTCAGGCAGCGTACTTAGGTCTCAGTGACTCACTTTTCTCAAACTTTCCTCAAACAACTAAAAGCCATACTGTCTCATAGGGTGGTTGTGAAGTTTAAATGAGAGAATGTAGGGGATACAGTCAGGCATATGCAACTGTCAGTGGTGATGTGCTGTTGCAAATTCCAAAGTGGGAGGATTTAAAACCAGGAGTACACCTCCCTTGCCCCATCTCCTTTCAAAGAAAAAAAAAAAGTCCCACAGACTTTCTTTTTATTAAAACATAGTAAGATGGTTTTAAAAATTTAGTATTGAAAGAAAAGTACTTCAAGTATTCAATTACTGCGAAGAGCATTTTGAGGCTTGTTGAATTCCCTTTATCTGTGTTCCTCCTTTCTTAGTTTCCTCTTTTTTGTCCTCTTAAGTCTAAAGAAGAAAATGTAACATGCATACAGACTACCACCCAGAGAGCTATTGACATTTAAAAATAGTAGTGTGTGCATATGTGTAGACAATTCAAATAGCAAGGAAAGCGATAATGTAAAGCAAACCAAAAGCTTTCCCCCATCTCTCTACTGTTAACAGTTTCTGTTTATCTTTGTCCTAGTACATGTTTGTGGTTGTATTTGCTTTTTCAAAAATGTATGCAGTGTTCAGTAACTTGCCTTTTAAAATGGCCTCAGAGGTCTGGCCAGTATCAAAAATATATTACTGTTTCATTCTTTTCAACCATTCCAGAATGTTTAACTTTTGTGGAAGTACTGGAATTCATTTAATCAGTCCCCTGGTTGTTGAATTGTTCTGTTGTTGGATATTTGTTTCCAGTTTTTTCTTAAATTTTTTTTGTTTAGTTTTGTTTTGGAAAACACTAAACCATTAGAAAAGTTGAAAGGATAGTGCAGTGAATATCTGTAATTTCCTTCACCTAGATTCACCAGTTGTCAACATTTGGCCACATTTGTGTGTGTGCTGTTTCTCTTCACATTTTACTAAATCACTTGAAAGTTACCTGAATACTCCAGCATGGATTTCCTAAGAACAAGTGCATTATCCAAAATATCCACAGTACAGTTCTCAGTTGGGGAAGGTTAACATTGATAATACTATTATCTAATATATAGTCTATATTAAAATTTTCTCATTTTCCCCATAGTGTCCCATAGTTGTTATTTTTAAAATCCAGAATCTAGTTAGGGATCACATTTTGTAGTATGTGTCTTGTCACTTTAATCTTCTTTATAGTTCCCCAGCGTTTTTTTAAAAGTCTGTTTCTTTGCCTGTCTCATAAATTTTTGTTGAAAATTGTACATTTTCAATAATATATTGTAGCAACTCTGGATTCTGACCTCTGCCAACCTCCTAGATTACTGTGGTTGCTGTTTGTTTAGTGACTTGCCTTGATTAATTCTGTAGTCTCTTTTCTCTGTAGTGTGTCACTACTGATGTCTCTGCTCAGTTGTTTTTTCCTTTAGTTTTTGGTTTTATTTTTAAGCTTGGCTTCCTAGAAGTCACCTCTGGGTCAATGATAGTTTAATAATCAGCCAGTGATAAATAAGAGGTTGTGTTTAAACATCTTGATCCAGTAAGGCATCCTTTACTTGAAATGTCTGTGTGTATGTTGGGAACACATTCAGAGTTCAGATTTAAAGTTCAAACTCTCTGCTTGAGCAAAGGTATGAGTAGACAGCTAGAGATCTCTCTTGTCTCTCCCGAGTGTGTGTACAGTTTTCCAGACTCCCAGGAATATGTGGGAGCTTATCAAGGTCTACGATGGCTGTCTCATTCCTTAGTCACTCAGTAAAATATCTGGCTGATTTTATGATTGCCCCCACCAATATTGCAGCTTCAGCTTCAGGCAGCTTTGATGTTGGTCTTACTCAGTTGTCTTGGCATTAGATGACACACACACACACTCACACAACACACGCACAGAAGAATATTATATAGCCTTAAAGAAGGAAATCCTGTTACCTGCTACAATGTGGGTGAACCTTGAGGACCCTTAGGCTAAATGAAGTAAGCTGGTCACAAAAGGACAAATATTGTGTGATTCCACTCATGTGAAGTATCTGAACTAGTCAAAACAACAGAAACAAAGTAGAAAGATGGTTACCAGGGGTGGGTGTGGGAGTGGATGGGGGGAAGGGAGTGATAAGTGTTTAATCGGTATAGAATTTCATTTGGTATACAAATATACTTAACACTCCTGATCTGTACATTTAAAAATGGTTAAGATTGTAAATTTAATGTTAAACGTGTTTTTTCCCCACCACGTTGAAATACCAAAAATTAGAAGAAAAAAAAAAGACAACATGCAAGAGTCTACAAAAATCCTACTAAAATTGATCTTATTTGGTGTTCTTTTAGTTGGGGGGGTGTCTTAAAATTTTTTTTCCTCAGTGACTTAATGTCACCTGGTTTTCTCTTCTTAGCTACCAAACTCCTAAAACTAGCATTGGGTTGATGAAAAGGAATCCAAGCACAGAAGATGGAGATAGTCATTAGTCTTCTCTTGAATCAGAATCCACTTGATAGGTCTGTTCTTTTTCCAGGTATGAGAATTTTAATCCCAACAAATACCCAATAGGCTGTATAAAACAGAATAGAGAACAAGCTACCTTTGTGTTAAGACAGGCATTTATCCAGTGTTACTGTTTTGCTTTAATACCATGGAGCCAAGATATGGATGCCTGCCTGGGTCTGCTGATTTGTCTCAAACTGAGAAGCTTGCCTGTATATTCTCATGATAGCTTTTAGATCATTGCTGTTTTAAGTTAGACTAGTGGTCCTTCTTGCTCTAGGTAGCCTTTTGCTATTGTTACTTGTGTACTGATGACATTTAGGTACATGACTGACTCCTTATATTTTGCTTATATCTTACTTGACCTTTTAGCAACATTCATTACAGTAGACTGTTCTTGCATTTCTAAAGCTTATTCTTTGAGTTTCTTTGACATACAAAGGTTTCCTGATTTTTATTTTAACTGGATTTTTTTTTTTTTTACTCTACGTATTTCTTTTATTCCCATAGGGCCCTCCCCCATTCATGTTTAATAGTATTTTTTTTAAGACCTTTATTTGCATGTCTTACCTATATAGTGTCTTACCTAGTTGAAAATGAGCTCAGGGGCGCCTGAGTAGCTCAGTGGGTTAAAGCCTCTGCCTTCAGCTCAGGTCATGATCTCAGGGTCCTGGGATCAAGCCCCGGATCGCATCGGGCTCTCTGCTCAGCAGGGAGTCTGCTTCCCCCTCTCTCTCTGCCTGCCTCTCTGCCTACTTATGATCTCTCTCTCTCTCTCTCTCTCTGTCAAATAAAAAAAAAAAAAAAGAATCTAGCAGTTGGTTTTGGAAAGAGCAAAATACACATAGCTCTAGTAAAGCTTAGGGAGAGGGCAAAATGGAACATAAGGGAACATAAGTATAAAACAGCAGGAATGAGAAAGGGATACAGCCATAATTAAAAACTATATGATGTACAGCCAAACAGTAATTAACTTTAAAATCTTAGTGTAACAGGTGGTTTGTGACAAAGATGCAAATTATGAACTATGATTCAGAAAGTTCACAGTGGTGGTAGATAAAAGTTTTCCAAAATTCCAGTTTTTGCTTGAAATCTTAAATTGTGAGATCAGCTCATTTAATCCTTGCAGTTATCCTTCGAGGTAGTTGTTATAAAATATCCCTGTTTTACAGAGCACAGAGAGATTAAGTGACTTGCCCAAGGCCACACAATGCAAAGCTAAAACTCAAAACCTACCTAGCCAAGGTTCCAGAGCCCATACTTTTATCCACTGCACCTAGCTCTGATGGCATTAAAAAGAGTAAACTCTTTGGATACTTTGGCATTATAAATACCATTAGTAGCTATAGTGCCCACTGGGGTGCCTTAGGCTCAAAAACCGTTCAGATGAGTAGGACCTGATTAAGTCACGCTTGATGTCAGATTGACATGGAAGGATATTGGACAGGAAATGGCATGCCAGCAGAGCAGTGACAGGCATTCCTCTTCCATGAGAATCCTTGCAATTTTGACTAGGGGTTAGTTTTTGGTTCATGAAGTGACAGCTCAGGTGTGAGAGAATGAGACTCGTAGGTGGGTGCAGGGCTACTCTTTCGTATTAGTTTCCTGTGGTTGCTGGGTGGTTTAGAACAATAGAAATTTATTCTCACAGTTCTAGAGGCCAGAAGCCTGAAATCAAGGTTGGCATGACAGCAGGGCAGTATTCTGTGTGGAAGCGCTAGTGAAGAATCAGTTGCGTGCTTCTTTGGCATTTTCTGCTGGCAGTTCTTCACATCTCTGTCTCTGTGTCTCTCTGAAAACCTTTACTCCTCTTGTAAAAGGATACAAGTGATTGCATTTAGGGCCCACCTAGGTAATCCACGATAAGTACCTCCTCTCAGGATCCTTAAATTAATCACATATTTTGCCATATAAGGTCATCTTTTGTTCATCCTACCACTTTTGCTTCGAACACACATACCTACCCCAAATAGGAACCAAAATCTTTTGTAATTTTTATGGGCATACTCTCCCTGCAGTCTCCATAGGGACATGCTCAGTTAGAAGAGCCCCTATGCTGAGGGAATTTCAAAGCTGTAGCATCCTACCAGATATTCATAGTTCATTTTGCAGTTCTCTCACTTTAGATTTATTTCATCAGTAGGACTTTTACCATGATTGGTGTTGCTGGTAACACAACCAACATTCCACCTTTATCAGGTTTTAGCAGTAAAACAACTAGCTAACCCAAGATCTGATTTGTCCGTAAAGAATGGGTTTTGTCAATCTACTCACAGTAACATATTACTTAGAATATGTCATAAATTACTGTATATTGTTGATTTATAACCTTTTATGGTTTAGTGATACTGTCTTAGGCTTTTGGAGTAGAGGTGAGTTGGTGATGGTATACTGAGTTCTTTTTCTTTTCTAAGAATGAGGGTGTGTCATTGTAAGATTTGTTTCAGGTTTTGCAGATACAAAAAAGATACTGTAACCTTTGAATAGTAGGCAAAAGATGTTTTTAAGGATTGGAGAAGCATAAGTAGTAACATGGTTTGGGGCAGTTAGGCAAGCATGAAAGAAGGAGCAGGAGAGCACTACCCATTATTCCAGTGTCAAGAAACATTACAGTATCAAAAAATTAAATTTGTTAATACTACCATCAGTCATACTGGAAAAGCCTTTAAATTTTGGGAAGCTGTCAGGTTCACAGTGGAGGTCGATATAAGTTTTCCAAAATTCTGATTTGTGCCTGAAATCTCAAGTTTGATCATCATCAAGAAATTACTATTACTTCTCTTGAAATGGCACATTCATTTCATTTGTTTTCAAGAATATGTCTTCCAGATACCTAAGTCAGAGTAAGCATAGTTTGTTAGTCATTGTTCCATGAAAAGAGGCCAGTTCAGTTTACAACTTAAAACAATCTCACATGTACTTTCCCACAATATGGCCACTGTACTTCAGTATGGAGCAGGAATGCTTTATTTATTTATTTACTTATTTATTTTAAAGATTTTATTTATCAGAGAGAGAGAGAGAGGGAGAGAGCGCACGCACGAGAGCATGAGCAGGATCAGAGGGAGAGGGAGAAGCAAATTCCCCACTGAGCAGGGAGCCCCAATGCTGGCTAGATCCCAGATGCTGGTTAGATCCCAGGACCGTGGGATCATGACCTGAGCCACAGGCAGATGCTTAACCACGCTTAACCGACTGAGCCACCCAGGCGCCCCTGGAGCAGAAGTGCTTTACATGTAGTTCACATTTTGCCATACACATTATTCAAACAGTGTGTACTCAAGGGATGGCATTTAATAAAAGGACTTCTGTTTCATCAAGGATATTCTTAAGTTGAGACTGGCATTAACAACAAGAAAAAACTATACTTGCTTGGTGGTGAAGAATGTGATAATTTCTGGTTCAGTTTGGTGCCTCTGGCTTAACTCCTGCTAAATTGCCAGCAGTTTTACTCACCATTAATTTTGTATCATCAGGATAAATGTCAGCAGAGTTAAAAAGAGAAATAACATCTTAGTATTACAATGAAAATAACTGACTCAGCAGACCTCCTGATAGGGTGTAGGAGACTCCCAGTTGTCCATGAACCACACTTTGAAAACAGCTGCTTTGGGGGAATTTTGGCATGTATTTTTTTTTTTTTTTTAAGATTTATTTATATTATTTTAGAGAGCGAGCGCTAGTGTGAGTTGGGGGAGGGGCAGAGTGAGAGGGAGAAAGGAAATCCTCAAGCCAACTCCCCAGAGTGTGGAGACTGCGCTGAGTGCGGAACCTATGCAGGCAGGGCTCCTTCTGAGGACCCTGAGATCTTATGAGCTGAAATCAGGAGTCAACTGCCTAACGTACTGAGCCACCCAGGTGCCCCCACAGCATGTATTTTTGACTTACTAAAGTCTGATTGGTACATCCTCCCTTTTCTTGGGCAATGTAAGATTCTTGGAGCCTCTACTCTCCTCCCCTCCTTTATTCTATCATTGTATATATTAATTCTGTACATGTTTTAAATATAAAATATTACTGTTAAAGTTGTCACCTATGTGTTTAAGATTTTATTTCCTTCTCATTCCTTCCTGCATCCGTTATCTTCCTTTTGAGATAATTTTCTTTTCTGTATGTGTGTTGGCTATATTTATAGATCTGAATACGTCTTTATTTTATCTCCTGAAGTATGTATTGAGGTTTTGTTGTTGTTTTGCATGTGGGCTTTCAATTTTTCCACCACCATTTGTTGAAAAGACAGTCCTTTTTCTATTGGATTGCCTTTGCACCTTGTCAAAAACCAGTTGCCTATATTGGTGTGGTTCTGCCTGTTGATTCTCTGTTTTGTTCCATTGATCCGTATGTTTCTCTTTTCTCCAGTACCACATTGTCTTGATTAGAGCAGCTTACTCTATTGTCTTTGAATTGGGTAATATGAATCCTCTGACTTCATTCTTTTTCAGAATTGTTTTGAATATTCGAGTTCCTTTCCTTTGCACATAACTTTTAGATCACTTTGTCGATATGTACAAAGGAGCTTGCTGGGATTTTGAGTGGGATTGCATTGAATCTATATCAATTAGGGAGAATTGATGTATTAGTAATGTTTCCTATTTTGTGAACATGGTGTCTTTCTCTGATTATTTTGGTGTTCTTTGGTTTCTTTAATCAGTGTTCTGTTGTTTCCACACACAGATCACACACATACTTTGTTAGATTTATACCTAAGTACTTCATTTTTGGGGGGTGCTATTATTGTAAGTGGTATTTTTTTAAATTTCAGATTCCAGTTATTCACTGCTGGTATATAGGAATACAGTTGACCTTATATCTTGAGCTTGAATATTACACTTACCAGTTCTAGTAATTTCTTAATTAATTTTATTTATTTATTTTTAAAGGTTTTATTTATTTATTCATGAGAGACAGAGAGAGAGAAAGGCAGAGAGAGAGGCAGAGCAGGGAGCTGGAAACGGGACTCGATCCCATCCCTGGACTCTGGGATCATGACCTGAGCCAAAGGCAGACGTTTAACCGACAGAGCCGCCCAGGCACCCTAATTTCCTTTTCTTTTCTTTTCTTTTCTTTTTTTTTTTCTTCTTCAGATTTTATTTATTTATTTTTTTGACAGAAGGAGATACAATGAGAGAGGGAACACAAGCAGGGGGGAGTGGGAGAGGGAGGAGCAGGCTTCCCGCCAAGCAGGCTTCCCGCCAAGCCTGATGCGTGGCTCAATCCCAGGACCCTGGGATCATGACCTGAGCCAAAGGCAGATGCTTAATAACTGAGCCACCCAGGTGCCCTAATTTCTTAATTTTAACTTTAACTTGTCACAGTCTACCTTCAAATTAAGTTATACTATGTCATGGGAAGTACGGACCTTAACAGGAATGTACTTCCATCTTTCCCATTCTAGTCTTTTGGATGATTGTCATACATTTTACTTCTACATATGTTATAAACCCTGCAACACATTGTTACTGTTTTTTACTTCTAAATCCTTTTTTTTTTCCTCGAGAGAGAGAGAGAGAGAGAGAGAGAGAGAGAGAGCGCGAATGTGCGCATGAGCGAGCATGGGGAGGGGCAGAGGGAGAGAGAGTGAATCCTAAGCTGGCCCCACGCCCAGCACAGATCACAACAGGGAGCTTGATCTCACAACCCTGATGAGATCATGACTGGAGCCAAAATTGAGTTGTATGCTTAACCGACTGAGCCACCCAGGTGCCCCTGTTTTTTACTTTTGAAAAGCCTCTCTTTAAAAATAGGCTTTGAGGTAAAATTTACATGTATTTAATTTCACTTGTTTTATGAGTTTGATGAATTTTGACAAATATATACACTATGTGGTCTTTGAGACTGGCTTGTTTTATTCAGCATAATACCTTCAAGATTCATCCATGTTATATCAGTAGTTTATTCTCTTATTTTGATAAATAGAATTCCATTATATAGATGTACCATAGTTTATCCATTTACCTGTTGAAGGATATTTGAATTGTTTCCAGTTTTTGTTGATTATGAATAAAGCTGCTATATAGACAGGTTTTGGTATATATGTATAGGTTTTGGGATGAACATAAGTTTTCACTTTAGGGTAAAATACTTAGGAGTGAGATTGCTGGGTCATGTGATAGATGTATATTTAACTTTATACCTAATTGTCAAATTGTGTTTTAAAGCGACTGTACCATTTTGCATTCTCACTAGCAGTGTGTAAGAGTTCCAGTTGTTCTGCACCCTCATTAACACTTAGTATTGTCCTATTTAAAAAATTTCATGAACCTTGAGGGCATTAATGCTAATGAATTAAGTTGAAAAGAGGAAAGACAAGTACTGTATGATTTCATTATAACTTTGTGTGGAATCTAAAAAAGTAGAACTCCTAGAAGCAGAGAGTAGATTGGTGTTTGCCAGGGGAGATGTTGATCAAAAGGTACAAACTTTCACTTGTACATGGATAAATTCGGGGGAATCTAATGTATAGCATGGTGATTTTTAGTTAACAATACTGTCTTATATTCTTGAGAGCTGCTTAGTGAGTATATATTAAATGTTCTCTTCACACGTGTAACTGTATGAGGTGTTGGATGGATTTGCTAACCTTATTGTGGCAATCATCTCGCAATATATACATATATCAAATCATCACATCACAAACCATAAACTTAACACAATGTTTATATGTCAGTTATATCTCAATAAAATTAGAAATCGTTTTAGCCATTCAAATAGATATGTAGTGATAATCTCATGGTTTTAATTGATTTCTCTAGTTTTATAATGGGTCTTAAAATTGAGTCATAGTCCTTCAACTTCATTCTTTTCCAGAATTATTCTGACTATCCCACTTTCTTTGTTTTTACATTTAAATTTTATGACCACTTCATCTGTATCTACAGAAAAATCCTGCTGGAATTTTGATTGGAATTGCATTAAATCTGTAAATTAGTTTGGGGAGAGTTATTTTAATGCTATCGAATCTTCTGATTGATGAACACAGTATCTCTCTGCACTTATTTGGGTCTTTGAATTTTTTCATTAGTGTTCTGTAGTTTTCAGCATACGGATTCTGCTACGTGTACTTTGATAAGAGTTACACCTATGTAGTTCATATTTTTGGAGCTATTATAAATGGTATTTTAAAAATGTTGTTTCTAATTATTCATTGTTAGGGTATAGAAATACAATTTTATTTTCTGTACATTGATCTTATATCTGTGACCTTGTTAAACTTGCTTATCAGTGATAGGGGTGGTCCCGTCCCCCCCCCTCCCCCCGGCCTACATTTTTTTTTGGGTCAGTTGTGCTTTAAGGAGACACTAAAGAAAAAATTAAGAAAAATGTCTTTAGTAATTGTCCATGCAGTTACCATTTCCAGTGGTCTTTGTTCTGTGTTCTGCATCAAGATTTCATCTGGTATAACTTACCTTCTGCCTGAGAATTTAAAAAAACAAACAAACAAACAAAACATTTCTTAGACCGTAGGTCTGCTAGTGTTGAATTGTTTTAGTTTTTGCATATCTGGAAAAGTGTACTTTTACCTTCTTTCTTTTTTTTGAAAGATGGTTTTCTATTATAGAATTGTAAGTTGACAAATTTATTTTCCTTTCAGTAACTGTAAAGATGTTGTTCCACTTTATTCTAGCTTGCATTGATTCAGGCAAGAAAATTTCCTGTGCCTGTGCTGCAGCCTAAAAAGTCTTTCTAGGCAGTAGGCTTGAGGTAATTTTAGGGCTTACAGCCTTTGTTTTCCCTTTCTCAGAGATTGCTGTCATGCATTCTCAGATATCCAACATCTTAAAACGTTTCACACATTTTCTCTTGTTTTTTAGTTACTTCATTCAGGATAAATTTGGTCCATTTTTACTGCATCTTGCCTGCAAGCAGAAGTCCGAAGACCTAACTAAGAATTTTAAACCTCAAAAATCCTTTTAGAATGGAAGATTGAAATGTTAATTAATATGTCATTGAGGTAACTCAAATGTATGTCTTGTGTAGAGAAACTAGATTTAAGGTTTCTCCTGAGACTGATGTGTTCATACTTTATTTCACTGATTTCAAATAGAAATTTAAATATGAGCTTTCTAAAGACTTAAACTAAGTTGAAATGGTATTTGGATGGTCAATTTTCATATTTTATATGAAAATATTTTAAATGTGTAATATTCAGGCAGTTTTCTTTTAAATACAGATTTTTGGTACAATCTGCGTTTAGAACTGGTTTTTCAAATGAACTTTTTCAAATTAATGGAGCAGATTGCTAAAAGAGCCACTAATAATAGGAGATACTGAATTTGCTTGATACTTTATTACTTTTATTCTTTCAATCCCTGAGTGGAAATATTTATAGTTATGATAGGCTAGAGCAGGGTTACCTTTTAGTGGTTTAATAGAAACGAACCTTTGTGAAATGTCTAAGGAGTGGGTAATGCACCTGTTCCTTGATCTTTATTAATCAGCAAATAATTTGATTGTGTTTTGCTTTATTGCTCATTCTTTTTTTTTTTTTAAAGATTATTTATTTATTTTTTTGACGGGGGGGGGAGAGAGAGAGAGAGAGAGAGAGAGATCACAAGTAGGCAGAGAGGCAGGCAGGGAGAGAGGGGGAAGCAGGCTCCCTGCTGAGCAGAGAGCCCGATGTGATGCGGGGCTTGATCCCAGGACCCTGAGATCATGACCTGAGCTGAAGGCAGAGGCTTTAACCCACTGAGCCACCCAGGCGCCCCTTTATTGCTCATTCTTAACAGTTTGTAGATCACAGTGGCAGACCAAATTTTCGTCAGTAATTTTTTGATTGTTACTGATTCTTAGGAGTTCTGTATATTCTGAATGTGAATGCTTTCTCACTATATGTGTTGAAAAGTGTATTTTCCCAATTTGTGACTTGCCTTTATACTTGTGTGTGTGTGTATTTTATAAACTAAAGCCCCAAACGTTGATATCGTTGAATTAACCTTTAACCTTTTTCTCATGACATGCATTTTTTTTTTTGTCTACTTTTGAAGCATTCCTAATGTATGCTGATATCAAAGACATTTTGCTGTTTTCTTCTTAAAGGTTTAGATAAATTTGCTTTTTACATTTAGGCCTTTAATCCATCGGGCATAGGTTTTTGTATGTGTAGATATGGAAGTCTAAAGTCTTTTTTGGTTTAGTCCAACATTTTTTAGTTTTTAGCAGAGTAGTTGTGTCCAGGCTGACTGAAGCCTAATCCTTTTTCTTTTATGGCATGCATGAAAAAATAGTTTGCACTAATGAGCAGGAGAAACTATTGAAGGCGCTTAAGATTGGCGATGGTACTTAAACAGTGGCTCTGGCTGAGAGGTTGTGGCTGCCCTGGCACCCTGGCTGATTTTTGCCTGGCAGCCCCAGAGGCTGAGGCTGCCTCTCTTTCAGCAGCCCTGTTACACATTCCCAGTACATGTGTTAGAGAATGTTCAATGTAGAATATGAATCTCAGAAATGGAGGTGTATATATGTTTTTAGTTTGATAAGGAAGGGAGGGAATTCCAGATCCTGAATCCTGCTGGGCCAGTCCAAAATTACACAGGAAAGAAAATTAATTAGTTAGGTTTTTTCTTGACAATGAAAAAAATATTGGTGAATGTTTATTGGGTCAGGGGAGCTGGGGATTTTCTAATTCTGAGCCTAACATATATACTGTAAAGAAAGTGGCGGTTGGTTTTGAGAAAATAGGGAACCTTTTACATCAAAAACATGGTGAAGAATTCATAGGCAGATGGAAACTGGGAAGAGATATTCTGTAATAACATTGTATGTAAAAGTCTTTTTTATATAAATAACACCCGACAAATCTTTTAGGAAAAACTGTTCATAATCCAGTAGAGAAATGTGCACAATCTATGAACAGGTTGATAGTTCATGAAAGAAATAATAAATTTACCTATTTTGGCTAAATATTTGGAAAAAAGTAATCAAAGAACTGAAAATGAGTGCTTTTGGAAGATTACATTGGTTCAGCTTTGCTGGTGGGATTATCAGAGCTTAAATTGTGCTTTCTCTTTGTGAGGAATTTATCCTAAAGAAATATGAACTGGCCAAATTATGTTCTTCGGTAATAATAAGAACTTGGTTAACAACCGGTTACTCTTCAGTAGAAACAAATTGTGGTTTAGCTGTTCAGTAAAATGTATGAGATGTTAATTTTGATGCAGATCTGTATGTTTTGACACAGTAAGCAGGTAATATATCGAATGAAAGAAATAGTACAAATCTTTGTATGCAGTTTTATATAAACTATTTCTATGTATGCGTTTTATGTAAACTGTATGTATGCGTAGAGAAAAGTCTGGAAGGGTATATTCAGACTGATTAAAAAGTTTTTTTTTAAGCACTATCTTTGGGGGAGGGGCCTTTACTATGTTGCAGTTTCTCTAGTTTTAGGGTTGTTCATTTATTTAGTGGTTAAATCTAAGTGCCTGCTACATATTAGAAGTTGTGGAATGCAAAGCAGATGATTTTCAGTGGAGCTTATTATGCTGATAAATGTAATGTCTCCTCTTTCCTTACCCCAGTGGAGTGCTTGGTCTTTTCTTTCTTTGTGCATTTATGATTATTTGACAAATGTGTATAAATCAAATGAATGCATACTTTACTACCAAAGGTGTTAACTTGAACTGTGTATATTATAGCAAGTATCTAGGTTATAGCAGGTATAATAGGTTTTTTTTTTTTTTTACCTTTATGCAGATTTGGCCTACTTATTTTTGTTGTAGCTGGCTTTCTTCCTATTTGTATATTTTTGGAAATCTGAATTAAATGTGTATAGTTGAAATGACAGGGAGAGTGATTGCACGTAAGGTTGTCTCTTTCTTCCTCTAGATAAATAATAGCTCCTGTGGAGTAGCAAGCAAATGAGGCAAAATGTAAGCTATAATGTGTACTGCTTTAAATGGGAAATTACGGGATTACTTTGGGCTTTATTCACAGAAATCACTCTGTGAAATGCTATCTCATATTTTCCTTACCTTCAAATTTTATCATTTTAAAGATTATTCAAGGCTTAATACACATGCTCGATTTGAATAAGGCTTTATAAATAACTTGACTGTACCCCATCTGCATGGTGTTACACTTGGTGTATGATATAGAAAATATTATTTGTAAAATAACATAGGTGTTTTGACACAACAGCTTTTTAAAAATTTAATATTGGCCCTCGGGGTGGGTATCTGTACACGTGCTAATGTAGAAATCACGAGTTCATTTGGCCGCTTGCATAAACAATAAAGGTTTTAGAGTTAGTAGTAATCCAGCAACTTGTTGACAGTTCAGACAGTACGGCCTAGTGTGCTTTTGTTGCAGCTGTATTTGCCACATATACTAAAGAGAGCAATAATAACACTAGGTGAACTAAGGAGATATAATGTAGAAGATACAAAAAGTAGGATAAAACTTTTTGTTTCCATATGTTTTCCACATGTTGTCTGAACTGGTATATTATCCTTTATATATATGAACAGTAGTGTTTTTCTGCCACAAGTGGCTTTTGAATATGGGAACTTGGTGTTTTTGTTTGTTTGTTTGGGTTGTGTGTGTCTTTTTTTTTTTAATGTTGCTTTTTATATGATTTAAAATAAAGCAAGGTAAGAAAATTTGGTAAAGAACAGTGAGGCTCAGTTTTTCTGTGGGATGTGCAGGAGCAGGAAGTGGTAATCTTAATGTTTTTCTGCTTGGTATAGAGGGAGCTAGTTTGTAGGAGTTTAAGAGGGAGAGTTGATTATGGGGTGTCTATTGGAAATGACTTTTGGGTCCCTAGGCATGGCCTGAGTTGAACAGCTAACTGCCTTAGAGGCTCTGGAACCCCAGATACTGTTTGAAACCAGCCTCTTCTAATTAGTGACTGTGACCTTGGACACAGGATTTGCTTTCTCTATGGCTCAGTTTTTCTATCTGTGAAGTAGGGTGTCTCTATTTCATAGAGAAATTGTGAGGAGTAAATGAATATATGTAGAGTGCTTAGAATAATGCCTGGTACATATCAAGGGCTCATATTAGCTATCAACACTTGACTTATTAAATTATCTTGTTTTGATTTCAATAGTGTAGTTCTGTAAGAATATTTTACAATAGCAAAGTATTTTTAATAGTTTATTTGAAAAGAATGGTATATAGGGTGCCATGATAGTATCTTGTATGCTGCTTGCTTACTCATTAGCATCCAGCAAATCCACTGAATGAAGAGTAATAGGTCCAGAGAGGCTGAGAAATCCAGGAGCAAGACTGAAATGCTTGAATTTTGTTTATTGTGATGCAAAAGATGTTGGAAATTGGAGAGAGGGAGATAGGGTAAAGTAATAGATGTATAAGTTCTTGTATCTTCTCTAAAATGTTAAGTATGGGTGACAGTTAACTAGATTTCTTTTTCCTTTTTTCTTCATCCTTTTTTAAAAAATCATTTATTAGAGAGCGCGAGCGTGCGAGCATGCACGAGCGGGGGGAGGGGTAGAGACAGGGAGAAGCATACTCCCCGCTGAGCACGGAACCCATGTGGGATTTGATCTCAGAACTCTGGGATCATGACCTGAACCGAAGGCAGATGCTTAACCACCTCAGCCACCCAGGTGCCCCCCGCTCTTTTTAAAGTAGGCTCCTTGCCCAGCATGGACCCCCTACATGGGGCTTGAACTCACACCCTGAGATCAAGACCTCAGCTGAGATCAAGAGTTGGACGCTTAACCATGCGTCCCTTCTTCATCCTTTGTGTGTTAATGATTATTTCATTAGGTGACTGGGATATTTTTGTTTTTGTTTTAAATAAGGAAAGGTGGCTGCATACTCATTTATTTGTTTAAATAAAATAATTCTTAGGGACAATTCCAGGCTGCTCTAGAACTCCACTGTTCTAAGAACTTAGGCTTCTGTTTTCCTATGTTCCATCCTCAGCTTTGGCTTCTGCCATCTAGGTGCTTCCAGCTAGGGGGAGTAGGAGTTGAAGCAGAGTGTGCTCTTTCTTTGTTTGCCATTGGCCAGAGCTACATCAGGCTACACCTACAAGGATGGCAGAGGATCCCAGTAAAAACATATCTAATTAAATTTGGGGGTTCTCTTAACAGAGAAAGAGAGGAGAAAGGATATCAGGGACACCTAGAATCTGAAGCAAGTTGCAAACAATGTTTATATAAATATGTAAATATTAATACTGAAGTAGGAAAGATGTATCTGCTTATATCTTCACAAAATGGTCTTGAATACAGTAGAAAATTTTTAATGTTTTTTGCTTCTGGGAAAGGGAGCTGGGTGGCTGGGGTTAGGATTAGGAGAGAGACTTTTCACTGTATACCCTTTAGAATTGGTGATGTATACATTTTAACTTTTCAAAAACAGTAAACAAAATTAAGAAGTATGGAGGTCTGATATATAAGTTTAGGGATAAATATGTCATTAAGAATCAATAAGCCTTAAGATTATAATTTTAAGTATGTAACACTTCCCTCATTAAAAAAATGTGATGAGTTGAAATTTCAAAAAATGATTTTTGACTTAGGTAGTTTGAAAAGCAGGCAGGCAAAGGCATTGTGAGTGTATGGAAAGGGCAAGAATCGTCATTATTTATGAGGCATATTTCTGGGAAAGATATCAGCTTTAACAATGCAAGCATTTTTAGGGTTTGAGGGAAGCAGGTCAAGATACTGAATTTATTTAGAAATTTATTATTGAAATTCAAAGTGAATAAGCTAATCATGGAATTAAGTTAGGAGAGATGTACTCACTTATATGTATGTGTGTTTGTGTGTGGGTGTGTATTATATATAATATTATACATTGTATGCTTATATTGTAGAAGCCCAAGGAATCTTGAAAAAAAAAATGCAGCTCAGAATTACATCCAAAGTAAGAAGTCTCTTTTCTAACTCCCACTAAGATAGCTTAGTAATTTATGCGTTAATTCTTTGCACTGATATAAGCCAAAGATGACCCGTTTAATTTTTGGCATATTTAAATTTTCTACTTTTCTTTTTCTTTCTTTCTTTTTTTTTTTTTAAGATTTTATTTATTTATTTGACAGAGGGAGAGATCACAAGTAGGCAAAGAGGCAGGCAGAGAGAGAGGGGGAAGCAGGCTCCCTGCTGAGCAGAGAGCCCGATGCGGGGCTTCATCCCAGGACCCTGAGATCATGACCTGAGCTGAAGGCAGAGACTTAACCCATTGAGCCACTCAGGCGCCCCGTTTTCTACTTTTCTGATTGAACTGAATTAAACTTCCTTATAAGTTACACCCATTCATTGGTCTGATGTCTGGAGCTACCCAAAGTGCGATTAATCTTATTTCTGAAGAGACAGCTTTTTAAATTTTTTAGCATCCCTGATGATTCTCCCAAGTTAAACTTAGTTAAAATAATTTTCATACAACAGTTTTTCCATCTTTCACCAAAATTGTAAGCCCTATGTAAGTTACCACCTGTTAAAATGTGGCACTCAGAACCGGTGATAATGTTAGAGATCTGGTCAGAGTAGACCTTGGCGAGCTGATTCTTGGTGTCGATTTGTATAATATGCTTTATTTGGATCATGAATACTTTTTTAGTAGCCATGTTTCATGGATGACATGTTGACCTGTAGTCTGCTTAAATCCCTTACAATCCTCTTTTGTAAGTAGTCAGCTGGCTGCTGAACCGTCTTGTATATCTGTGGCTGGCTTTTAAGAATTAAGGGCAGGACTGCATGCTTGTCTTTATTATATTCAACCTAAAAGTTTTTCATTTAAAATCATTGGGTATTTAAATCTATATTAATTTTTTCTACTTTAGCTAATCTCTTAAATTGGAAGAAAAATCATTTAAAAATTGCCTATATTTAACAATTCTAAAATATTAACAAGTGTCCTGTTTTAGCTAGGCCCTGACCAGGTTCATCATACAAGACTATAATGTTTAAGCATTTTTAATGTTAACATTAAAAAAGTAAATGTTACATGTCTGTGTTCATAAGCTCTAAGCTTCATTTGTCAAGGTTTAGAAATAGAGAGTAATGATAATATCACTGTTCTGAGATAACTGATTTTTCAAATAATAAAAATAAAGCAGATACTGAGCATAAATTATATTGGAATTTGTGCTTGGAATTTCCACAATTCCAACATTGTGGAAAATGGTACTGTAATGGGAGGGAGACATTGAAGTTCTCTACCTAGCTGGGAGGATCTTAGTTTACTCTCCTTTGATTCTGGTATTTAACGATTAACTTTATTTTCATTCTCATTGTTTTTTCCAGTAGATGGTAGGGATTATGAATGTATAAGTCACTAACTATAAACAACCATAGGGTGTAACAGTGATTTTTGTGAAAGGCACTGTTCATCCCCAATGCAGGATACTTCATTATTTTTATAGGCTTTTCATTTGCAAACATGAGAAATTTTGCTTACCCAATATTTAGCATAGGGATCAAATACTCAATTATTTTTAAACTTTAAAAAATGTCTAGCTCTACACTGTCCATTAACATGTGTCTATTTAAATAGAAATAAAAATTAAAATGAAATAATTTAAAAATTGAGTTGTTGACTTCTGCTAGCCATGTTTTAAGTGCTCAGTAGCCGCATGTGTCTAGTGGGTAGCTTATTGGGCAACACAGATTATAGACCATTTTTATCTATGAATGATGCTGATATAGACACAAATGATTTAAATGCAGATTTGTGACTGTCCTCACATTGGAGGTAGGGTGAATCCTAGAGGAAATCAAAATAATTCTTTAATGATTTTTTTATAAGAATAGTAATGTTATAGGTTAATTATGAAAAATCTAGAAAATATAGGGAAGTAAAAAGAACAAAATAAAGTTTCTATATGACTTTCTATTCTTAACATTTGTTTTATATTCTAGTCCTTTTTGTTCCCTCCGCACGTGTGTACACGTGGGGATGATTTTACTTGTGCACATTTCAAGTAAAAAAAGCAAGAATATAAAAGTAACCATTTTAACGGTAAATATTTTTGCTTTATAGAAGTTTCCTAAACTTTGTTCTAAATCTAAACTATCTTCTATGTTTATAGTTAGCCTTTTGACTAAAAACGTTATTATAAAAATACTGTTTCATTCTAGATTATTGTGTGAGTTAGGAGTATTAGAAATTATCTCGTTATTTATTTTCCTTTAAATGCTCTTTAAAAATTGTATTTGCCTATATCTAATATCAGCATTTACCTCAAACACTTCAAATAAATTCATGAAGTTTCACTATGAAGTGGTGACACAAGGCACTTAGAAACTTTATTCTGACTTTTCGCTCATCTTTATCCCATTTGATATTTGGCTTTGTCAGCATCATCTTTTGACCGCCAGCATTAGCAGGTAGGTGCATGCTGGCTTTGTTGGAAATTATTATGAATTTTTTAATGAAGCTTGAGTGTATGGGTAGGCGAATTTAAAATCTGCCCATTCTGGTTTTTACCTGGTGTTAATGCTTTCTGATGATCAGAGTTATGTATAATATTCACTTTAGATGTGTTCCTTTGTTTTATGGGAAGTGGAAGATAAGGCAGTAGATGATCATGGTAGTGGAATTAAGGTATGGTGGTTAAGATGGAAGTATAGGTGTTGCCATCTTCTTGCTTAGCTCATTAAATTTCTTCATGTTTATATCTTGAATCCTTTTTCACTATGAAACCATATTTGCTTATGAATTTAATGCTGAGCAGCAGTAAGAAATTATCACAGAGGAGTAGGAAAAGTTTCTAAATAACTAGGAGTTTAAGAAAAAACAATAACTATTTTAATTGGAGTGTTTAATTTACAGTGCCATTAGCTTTAAAGTCACTCATTTAATGTAAAATTAAGAATTGTCATGGTGTAGCCCAATAATTTTGTGAATTTCTCTGGTATTAAAAAGTACTGAAATAAATCGTATTTTTGTGCTCTTAACCATCTGCCAGATAGGATTATATATGACGTAAATAAAGAGGATCTTGAAATTTCATGCCTCTAAATTATAGTAATTTCTGACACTTTAGTGTAGTATTCAGACTCTTTTAATTATATGGAAGCAGAATGATTAGTTTTTCATGATTGCGATTTGGTACATGTGCACATGTAGATAGCTAAGAGTGGAGTAAGAAATGAAGACAGCCCTTTGTAAAATGTCAGGCTTTAAGGATAGTAGAGTCATCCCAGAATTTGCCTTGTTTAGGATGGCATCTCCAAACTTGATGAGTATTTATGTATGTATGTGCTTTGCATAGGTAAATTTTACGATATACATTTGGAAACTGTCCATCAAAGGCCCTATATTTTACAGAAGAGTAAAAACCAAAACATTTTAAGTGGGTACTTTGCATCACATTTTCTTATCCTATCAAATGCTCTTGAAGTTGTGGTGAAAAGGATTATTTGGTAACAGAAGCTATTCTAGTTCCTTTCTTTGTGGATGGCAAATCTGGGAATGTACCCAGAGATTTGAGATATCATACACATTTCTTTCTTTAGTGACTCCAGGACACATTATAACACATAAGAACATTGTAAATTGTTAGCAGGGAAATTTTGACAAAACTACTGGGAAGCTTGAAATAATCTTGAAAGAGTGCTTTTTACTTAACTAAGGAGAAAGTAAAGAAGCAATTATTAAGTACCTATGGAATGCTAAGCACTGTGATAAACCCTTAGAGAAGATTTCTGAGTTGAATCCTTCTGTCTGCCCTCTGAGTGTTATTAAAACGGAGAGGCAGAGAGGATAAGTTCCCCAGGATCTCCTGTAGCTAATGAGAACTGGAATTTGTTAAGACTCCAGAAGTCTGTTCTTTCTGTCGTTCATTTTCTCTTGCGGTCTCTGGGATTACAAAAAAGAATAATATCCTTAAAATAGTATGTTATTTTTTTATTCAGGGAAGAAATAGTGAGAGTGAGTACATTTACATGTATTTGAGTAAGGGTAAGATGAAGACTAGAGTTAGAGTGGGCTTAAAGCATATCATGAGAAGAGGTTTGGAAGGCAGTTTATGGTAGTTTAAACTGATAGAGGTTATGACAAAAAGTTGTTCAGTATAAATGGTAGTTATTATTCTTACTCTGGAGATTCTCTGAATTTTTACATAATTGAATAAAGTTGTTTCAGTCTGTGGGAAAGATGGATATTATCTGTTTATATCAACAAGGACCACCATAATAGTTTAGACGTGCAGCTTATGAATAAAGTTATCCAAGTGCTCCTTATTTGGCAAATATTTCTATTTTATAGATAGGAAAAGCACTTATGCCATAACTAGTGGCTCTTCAAATAAATACTTAGGTATCTAAAGAATACTGCATTGACTATGTCTGAGGTAGAAGTGAAATATATTGATTTCTTGGGTGATTGAATAGAGGATATATGCATTACCTCAGGAAGGAAATACATTTTAGGGTTTTACCCTTTTCTTAAATGTTTGTATTTTTTATTTCTAGGCTGTTCGCTGCTACGAATCTCTAATCTTAAAAGCTGAAGGAAAAGTGGAGTCTGATTTCTTTTGTCAATTAGGTCACTTCAACCTCTTATTGGAAGATTATCCAAAAGGTAATTTTTTTCCTTATTGATTACTATTTAATTTATATATATCTAAAATAATTGTAATTGTTCGTACTCTGAGGATACTGCCGTTTTTATTTCTAAGAAATTGTAAGCTTGTGAACATCCTAAACAATGAGGAAGAAAAATGGGGTAGATAGAAATGTGAAAAATTCATGTAACTCTATGTAAATCATCAATAAATTGACCAGTTTAACTGATAACCATCACCTACATGTGCACTACCATTTTGTTCTACCTCGTGAAAAATCCCTGCCCTTTAAAGGCTCTACCATAGTAGAAAGTGAGCCATCGGGGCGCCTGGGTGGCTCAGTCGTTAAGCATCTGCTCTTGGCTCAGGTCATGATCTCAGGGTTCTGGCATCCAGCCCCACATTGGGCTCCCTGCTCAGCAGGGAGTCTGCTTCTCCCTCTGTCTCTCCCCCTTGCTTGTGTTTGCTTGCTCTCTTAATAAGTAAGATCTTTTTAAAAAAAAAAAAAAAGAAAAGAAAAGAAAGCGAGCCGTAGATTGACACTTTGAAGAAGTAACAGAGACTCAGTATTTCCCTTCTTTATCCTGACTGTAAAACTTTGTTTTAGCTAGAAAATAATTTGAATGAAAATCTGGTCTGTAGTCATGTTATTGTAAAGGTAAGCAGTACAGGGAGATGATCTTATAATGAGCTTGAGCATTGGAGAAAACAAATTCTTTATTCACTTGAAATTTTTTTTCTGTAGGAAATGAGTTAAATAACTCAAGGCAGTCCCCCAAGATGGGACCCTTTTGTAGTACCATGCCGCTGACGCAGACCACTATTCACTTAGGAAGATAAAACACCCCCAAATACCACCCACTCTCCCAATATCAAAGGCAAAACCCATAGCAAAGAAAAATTATATCTTTATAAACAAGAACATTTTAACCTTCTGATGATAGTAATGTAATAGTATTACATTCTGATGGTAGTAATGATAGTATCTGAATGTGGACCAGATAAACATAGTATACTTGGTTTCTATAACTATGTTGAGTGGGCAGAACAACTGGTGTGTTTCAGGGCTGGAGTGAAGGATTGTTTTATATTTTATAATGCCACTTTCATGTTAGATCAAGTGAGCACTTTCCTAGTGAAAATTCAATTTTTGTTTGAGACAGGTGTAATATATGTGGGTTTTGAAGTTAGGCTTATTTCTCAGCTCATCTCCATTGTTTACAGCGGCATTATTGTTAACAAAATGTATATATGACCCTGAGCTTTGGTCTTCTAATCTAAAAAGCCGGAGATAAAGGGGCTTGGGGATTGTTATGTGAAACTGGTTAGTACTTACAAAAAGGCTTCAGGATAATAGGTATTAATAATTATTTAACACTCTGTTAGATATTTTAATTAAGACTCATTTAAAGGAAACTTTTACACAAAAATACACAAATTCTCTGCAGTATAAATTTTTTTTTTTAAGATTTTATTTATTCATTAGAGAGAGAGAGAACAAGTAGGCAGAGAGGCAGGCAGAGAGAGAGGGGGAAGCAGGCTCCCCGCCGAGCAGAGAGCCCGATGTGGGGCTGGATCCCAGGACCCTGAGATCATGATCTGAGCGGAAGGCAGAGGCTTTAACCCACTGAGCCACCCAGGTGCCCCTGCAGTATAAATTTTTAATGCTACATCTTGGAGAGCATGCTATTGTGTGTGTGTATATATACATATATATATGTAGTGTAGTCTTTAAAACTTTATTAACCTATGAACTTTATATTTTCCATTTATAAAATGTTTGGCTGTGTGAGGGTATGAGTGTAGGAATATTTGTTTTATTTTTTCCTTTTTTTTTTTGGAGGTAAGGTGGGACGTGTGGCAGACTAGCTGACAGGAGTAATCTAATAAGATGGGAGCAGAGAACGGTAACTTTTAAGGATTTAAGTCCTTGAAAAGAGGTGCTATGAGACCCATTTACTGTCATGTAGATGAACTGGCCATTGACAGCTAGGCAGTAGGTCAATTATTTGTAATAGGAAGAAAAGAAGATGAGAATGGATGCAGAGGTATATATATATGTATTTTAGTATGTTTTAGTATTTCAAGCTGATGGCTTCTGTTTCCTTGAGTTTTTTCTTTAATCCTCCTTGAGTCTTTATTGACCACATTTCCAAGTTACAAAAAAAATTCCTTTTTACATACTAATTATTGAATTCTGTCTGTCAGCTCTTCACTATCTTCCTGTAAGTCCAAAACTAGAGCCCATCTCTAGTAGGCCCTTCCACACTCCCATCACCACTACCACCAGTTTATGGAGACATTGTTACCTCAGGCTGCTTCCTCCTTCTTTCTTTGGAACCCAGTGCAAGGTGAGAACCTCCAGCTCCAGCCAAATAGACATTTAATTTTGGAGAACAGATTATAAACCATAACTTTTTAGGGAGTAAACCTAAACCACACAATGAACATGTGAGTAAATTGCTCAGGTAGATGTATGTAGGGGACTTACTGGTCCTGTTACTCTGAAGACAGTTCTTTAATTATAGTACTGAGTCCTCTTCTTTGTGTGAAATTTTCTGAGCTTGGGGTTCCTTGTGAAAAACTGCTTCTACTTTTGCAGTACAAAATGGTAGAATCTGTTTTGTGTACATTTTGGACTGTGCTTTTTGTCCTTATTTGTCATTCTGATCCCATCTTGCTTCCTGCCTTACGGGAATTCCTAAACATTTCTGATCTGCAGATGGTATACTTTATCATTACTGTTATGGATTTATGCATTAAAAACTACTTTCTGTCATGTCAGATGAATTTGAAACAGAAGGAAAAAAAGATTTCCTAAATCAGTTTTTTTTAAAAGGCTTTCTGGTTTGTAATATGTTTGAAGAGTTAAAAAAATTTCTGTCACTTGATTTGGTCATTTGGCTTCTAGAAATTTATTCTTAAAAACTAATTGGTTAGGGGTGCCAGGGTGGCTTAGTGGGTAAATGAAGCCTCAGTGCATTTGGCCTATCGTGGGTTGGATTCCTCTGGATTGAGTTCAGCATACAGGATATTTAGTAAGGAGTGCCTTTAGGATTAGCACCTGTGGAAGGTAGAGGACAAAGAATTGGATTGAAAGGAGGGAGGATTGGACAGAGGTGAGAAGTTAAGCTGTGACAGCCCTGGCCAACTCCATGGGGAGCGTTGGAGCTAGAACGGCCCTTCAGAGCTATCCCAAGTTGGGCAAAAATGACCAGGTCTTTATACTCCATCCTTTTGATACTGGATATGGGCCAGCCTGGGAGGGAGTGTGACCTTGGGCAAGGTGGCTCTGCACCTAAAGCAGCTCACTGTTAGAGGCTGTCTGCAGGCAGGACTCCCAATATTCCTCCTAGAAGTGAGATTTGAATGGTTTTTTAGTTGTCTCCCATGCCTCCTTGCCACTCCTAACCCCAAAGCTAACTCATTAACCTTTGCTGAACCAAACAGCTGATGGAGCTGTTAGACTGCCTTAAGCCATGAGATGGGGCAGTGATTTCTCTTCTTTGGGTTGGAAAACAACCTGAGAGACGGAGAACCCTGGACTGAGGGACAAGCATATATATTCTTGCAAATATATGTGATGGACCTTAGGAGCAGTGTAATAGAAATGATATGTAAGTATCTGTAAATATGTGTGGCAAATTATAGGTAAGGATAATCACTAAGTTAATTATTTAGAAAGTTAAGTAGCAAATTATCTCAGAGTATACATCAAAATTATAAAAAGAGAAATTGTGAGGTAAGAGACTTGGGAGATATTAAGAAATCCTAAAGTAAAACAGTTAGTTGAAGGGGAGAGACATTAATTACTTATTCTTGATATTAGCATGAAAACCATGAAAATTTAAAAAGTAGTTTCTTTATGGTTTGTGGTGAGCTGAAAGTTCTCTCTGAAATTCCCTCCAGTGATCGATTTTTTTTCTCCCTTTCCTCCTTCCTTCAAGTAATTTCTCATTTCGTTGCATTGTCTGTCACTTTTGGACAAAATAAATTTTGGTTGTTTTAGTAACTCAGCAGTTACAGATGGCTAGGGCGAGTTTCACGCCAAGAGTTTAATGTGAAGAAGTCTTAAGTCAGAGTTGGTGAGCTCTCTTCTTTTTGTCGTTCTTGGGTGGAATGACAATACTCCATCCTAGGACATATAAAGTGTAAGAACATAGAGTGTGTATTTTCCAATAATAGGTCTTGAGTTTGGCTTCTTCAGAAATTACCATTTTCTTAATCCTTGCATAGTTTCCTCTTTATTGTCATAGCTATTAGAACTGAAGGTTGTGTTTCTTTTTTTTAAAGATTTATTTATTTATTTGAGAGAGAGCACACACGTGTCTGCACAAGTTGGGGAGGGGCAGAGGGAGAGGGACAGAAGGAATCCCAAACAGACTCCCTGCTGAGTGTGGAGCCCTATGTGACCCTGGGGCTCCATCCCATGACCCATGAGATCATGACCTTAGCTGAAATCACAAGTTAGGCGCTTAACCAACTGAGCCACCCACACACCCCTGAAGGTTGTGATTCTTTTAAGAGTATACTCTTTGTTTAAAACTCCTTTCAGATAGAATCATTGGGATTAGTTTGCATTGTATATATGTTTGCTATACAATACAACTTAGTGTTGAGGTAGTAAAATAAAATGAAATAAAAATCCAAAATACTGACCTATACAGGCATATACTATCCATAGAATGGATATTATGTAACTCTCTAAAAACCCATTACAGTCAAGGTGATTGTTCATATGTTGTCATTGCATTCACCCATTGCACCCTATTTCTTTGTATAACTTCATTTAAATGTATTCAGTGGTTTTCAAACTGTGATATCTATGTTTTAAAAAATTTGAGAATCACAAGTTTTGTTCCATTCACTCATGGTCTAGAATTAGAAAATGCAGTTGCGAAGTATCCAAGAAAGCAAAACAGTGACCATAACCCAGGTTGTCAGAAGCCTATATCTAGGCAATAAGCACAAGTTATAGTAGCTTCAAGAACCAGAGAGCTGTAGCAGAACACATTGAAGGAACACAAAGAAGATATATACTTTGTTTCTCTTATAGTAAGCCAAATGTGAGGTGCTAAAGACCTTGAGGAGTATATTAAATTTTTTTTTAAGATTTTATTTATATTTTAGAGAGAGAGGGAGTGTGTGTGTGAGAGCGCAGGGGGAGGAGCAGAGGGAGAAGGAGATAATCTCCAGCAGACTCTGCGCTGAGCACAGAGCCTGATGTGTGGCTCGATCCCACCACTCTGAGATCATGACCTGAGCCGAAACCAAGAGTCAGATGCTTCACCAACTGAGCCACCCAGGCGCCCCAGATATATTAATAATGACAATGTGCATTAATTAGACTTGAAAAGCCTCAGTGAAGGTGCTGATGTAGCAGTAAAAGATTATTTGTTTCTTTGCTTTTCCAACTTTCTGTCTGGTTGAATCTGTAATGTTAAATCTTTGCAAACGTGTAGAGAGAAGGAGGTGGGAACAGAGGTCTGTTGTGGATACTGTTCACAGGGTTTCTCAAATGTTAGCATGTGTTAAATATGTATTAATGCTACATAAAAGGGAAAAGATGTGTTTTAGGCAATCACAATTTGAGAAGGCAGAAATGTCCTAGTGAGCAGAGTACATCAGTCATTTATATAAAATGAAAGTTAATATAAGCTCTCTAAGATACCATTTATCCCAGGGTATAAATATAACCTTTCAGTCTAGCCTCAGATAACAAAACAAAATAAATCAAAGAAATCTATTGACCTAATAACTTTAGGCAGCCACAGCCTGTTCTGGCCTAAAGATGGTCGTCAGTGCATCTGACAAATATGAAGAATGTCAAAGACATACATACTTTTCCTTCTTTCCTTTTCCTTCCATACCTAGACTCATCCATTGGCAGCGAAGCTGTAGTGTTACACATTGGGTTAGGGGTGAAAACAGAAATGCTGAGTTTTGTCTGCAGTTAGTACATAGTCTAATATTAGGAATATATACTGAATTTTAAACCTTCCTTCCTTACATTTCCGTAGCATGTAACTCTGCAGAAGGTTCCCTTTTTTCTGGCAAGGCTATCACCTTTAAACTACATTGTTGTTTCTTTTCATCCTGCACTGCATATATGGACTTGTCATCAGGTACACCCTCTTTCTCTTGTTTTGATCATCTTAACTCAGAGCCATAATACTTCCAAGTATGCTGAAGTTTCTGTTATCCACGGAATCTGTCTTAACTCTCTTTACTCCCTCACTGTATTTCTCTGGAAATAAATCTCTCTTTTTTAAATTCTAGACAAATTATAATAAGGCTTTGAACTTCTCTTTTTATTCTTCAGTTACACCTTATTCTTTTACTGAAAAACTCTTTAGGCTGCTTGTGACCTATAAGGACTTAACTTGAATCATATAGCTTGATGTTCACTCATCATCAGGGAAATGTAAATCAGAATTACACCTTACACCTGTCAGAATGGCCAAAATCAACAACCTAAGAAATAACTTGTTGGCGAGGATGGTGGAGGAAAGGGAACCCCTTGTTCATTGTTGGCGGGAATGCGAACTGCTGCAGCGACCCTAGAGAACAGTACAGAGGTTCCTTAAAAAAGTTAAAAGTGGAACTATCCTATGATCCAGCAATTGCACTACTGGGTATTTACTCCCATAATACAAAAAGACTAATTCAAAGGGATACATGCATCCCCATGTTTATTGTAACCTTATGTACGATAGCCGAACTATATTTATAATAGCCAAACTATGGAAACAGCCCAAGTGTCCATCAGTAGATGAATGGATAAAGAAGATAGATAGGGTGTATAAGACAATGGAATATTATTCAGCCACGAAAAAGAATGAAGTCCTGCCATTTGCAACAGCATGGGTAGAACTAAGGAGTATAATGCTGAGCAAAATAAGTGAAAGACAAATACGATATGATTCCACTCATATGTGGAATTTAAGAAATAAAACAAACGAGTAAAGGGAACAAAAAAGAGAGAGGCTAACCAAGACACAGACTCTTAATATTGAGAACAAACTGATGGGTACCAGAGGGCAGGTGGGTGAGGGTAGGTGAAATAGGTGATAGGGATTCAAGAGTACACTTATCATGATGAAAAAAAAAAAAGGCTTAATGTCACAGTCTTTTAGGAAGTGGTGAGAATGCACGTTTACCTAAAGCTGCTACTTTTCCTACTGTTGCCTTCCTGGGGGCTCTCATTTGATAATGTTGACCATTTCCTAATTTTAACATAAGTACAGTTAAATTTTAACATTTATACGAATAATATGTTCATTGTTTAAAGAAAAATATTAAAAGATGAATAACCATAGAAGGTAAACAGCCTGAGAGCGGAGCTATGTGTTTGTTCACATCTCTATTTCACTATCTCTGGCTTGGTGCTGGCCACTTAATACTTAAGAAATATTATGTGAATGTATTAATGACCCATTGGTATCTTATCATTGAGAGACACTTGTTTTTAAACATTTCTGATGTAAATCTTTAGAGACTTTTCTATTGCAATAAATTTTCAACATTTGAAAATTGAATTAAACTCTGCAACTTTCTTTAACCTGGTGTATCATGTTAATTTCTCCATCTGAGAAACACAGTTGGTAATATTTCAGTTTCCTATATAGTATCTATTTTATAAGTAGAAGAATTCTTTATTGGATGTGTTGACTATTTCTTTCCTTTTTTGGTACTAACATAATGATTATATTGTCCATCTTTGTAGCTAAATCTTTGCACACATCCATGTTTATGTTTTTAGAAGGAATACCTTGATGTGGTAGGCTTACTGAGTGAAAGTGTGTGTGTAGTTAATCCTTGAACAATATGGGTTTGAACTGCAAAGGTCCACTTAGATGTGGAATTTTTTTCAATAAATACACTACAGTACTGTAAATATATTTTCTCTTAGAATTTTCTTAACATTTTCTTTTCTCTGGCTTACTTTATTATAAGACTACAGTATATAATACATGTAACATACAAAATATATGTTAATTGACTTTTTTTGTTGTGGGTAATGCTTTTAAGTCAACAGTAGGCTATTAGGCAAGTTTTTGGGGAGTTGAAAGTTATGTGTGAAATTTCCACTGTGTTGTGCAGGGGTTAACTGTATTAAAACTTTTGACATTGCTAAATTATGCTACAAAAAAGTTTTACTAACTTATGCTTATAGCACTAGTAGAATGATAAAACTGCTTCTTCCCTTAAATTTTTGCCACTTTTGGCTATTTCCCTTATTATAACCGAGTATTACCATTATTATTTAATTTTACCATATTCAAATATGAAAAGTTGTATAGCACAATTTTGAAGTTAAAGGACAGATGACTATGTGTACTACCGTCTCCCATCTGTATATGTCATTCTTTTATTCTTGATAATTTCCTTGCTTCCTCTTCATATCCTATCTTCCTGAGGTAAAGGGCAAAATAAAGGATTGTGTGAGAAAGACTACATAACACTTAAGTTGTTCTAATAGTTAAATTTAACTTGCTTCTCATTGTTATCTTTTGCGTTTATTTTTTTTAGACCCAATTTCTTTGCCAGTTTTTTAATAGTCTTTTAAATTACATTTTTCTTCTTTTTTAATCTAAAAGACTAAATGGGCTTATTTAAAAACAAAACTCAAAATTATAAAAAATAATTTGAAGTCTGTTCATAAATAAAGTTGGTTCCCAGGATTAAAAAGATCTGAGCTTTGGAAATTGGTTGATAGAGAGTGGATATTAGTATGTTTGGGCACATCATTCTTTGTTAAGTGGCAAAAGAAAAGGACAATCTTGCCTGAAGTAATGTTAAAAGATTTCCTAGTGGGATGAAGAAGGACTTCTTGAACCAGTAGAGAACTCAGGGATCACAAAGTGAAGATTAGATGATTTAGGGAAGGAAGAGCCTAGTAAGATAATATGCTACAGTCATTGTGGAAAAGGTTTTAAGTATTATAAGGATGTCCAAACAAATGATTTCCCTTATTCTCTGTAAAGGACTTGAGAAAAGTCTAGCTACAGTGAACCAGGAATTCTTTTTCATGGATACGTAACTGACTTAGAGATTCGAAATGATGACTTTTCTTTGCTTAGAAGGATTTCATGATAGAGACTCTCTTGATGGGTACTTGTATAGTCTTTAGAGTTTTAATGATTTATTTGGATTAGGAATCATAAAATATGTTAAGATCTTTTCTTAAAATAAGATTGTAGGCCTAATGGGGTAAGGTATAATTGGAAAGGTAACAAATGATCATGGAAGGAATGTCTCATTTACAAATCTGTGCTTGGACTTTGGAGCATTTACTTTTTTGACTTTGAATTTGAGGGTTCATATTTATTTTTGGTTTGCCATATAGTAGTACGGATGCCATGTTTCTCCCAGCTGATAGTCACATAGGCTTCTTGGACCTCGCGTTTCATTTACTTTGGAGGACACCATACTATCTCTTTAAGTGCTCCTGCCAATTCTAAAATGGGAATTTTATGAAGTCATGTAATATACATATTATTAGTTAGGTTATTGGAAACATGCCTTCCAAGGTTGCTGGAATCCTAGAACATCATTGAAAAGGCAGTCCAGATTTAATATGGTGAGTGCACAAAATTGTTAGGAACCCTGACTTTTATTGGTTAGGATGATTTTGGTATAAAAGCAAAGACCTGATTCTAGCTTAAATAATAAGCAAATCAATTGCCTCCCATAACTGGAAGTTCATAGGTGAGTTGTGTACTGGGCCTAGTTTGAGGTCTAGAGGTATCCAGCTACTTTCCATTTGTTTCCTCTCCTATCTTCTGTGGGCTTCATACTAAGAATAGTTCCCTTTGTGGTGGCATTTAGTGATATATAGGTTTCCTTGTTCGCATCCAGCAGTAGAGGGAGAATACCTTTCCCATGACTGTCATTTAAACATCAGTGATGATTTCTGGACACAAACCTTGTTTGACTATTCTCTTCCAGCTAGAATGATAAGTTGGATTGCTTTCCTTTTTAGAAGACCATTAATCAGTGACCTTTATGAGCTAGCAACAATTGTGTGAAGAACTAGAAAATGCGGGATGGTTTGTAATCAACTTTTCACTAAAACTGGACATATTTCTAAATGCCCTTCCGAGGATAGGTCGGTTGGCATCATCTTTATGCCAAAAAAGATGAACATTATTTAAATAAGTTACTCGTTCAGATGTATGATGATGATTTTGGGTAATGCTTCTCTAATTTGAACATGTTTAGAAAGTTCTCTGCATTGTATTCGCATATATTTTGGCTGTTTACTGACAAACACTATGAAAGCATTACACATGCAGTTCTAGAAAATATTAATGGGCATTTCCCCCCATTTTTTATCAACATAAAATTTTACACTTGCTAAATCTTTATTTGAAAAATCTAAGTCTTTTTAAAATTGAGGTATACTTGATATATAACATTAGTTTTAGATGTTGAATAATATGATTCAATGTATATATTGCAAAAGGAGTGCAGTAAGTCTAGTTAACATCCATCAGCATACATAGTTAAAACATTTTTTTCTTGTGATGAGGGCTTTTAAGATTTACTGTCTTAGCAACTTTCAGATATGCAATACAGTATTGTTAACTGCAGTCACCATGCTGTACATTACATCCCCATGACTTATTTATTGCTCAACAGTTTTTTAAAAAGATTCTTTCTACTGATTCTAATGTATGTATATAATTTTTAGTTTGTGTTTTAACCTCCTCACTGAGTTTTTGGATTGACAGGAACTATAATTTTTTCCACAGCCTTTTATGTCTCTTGGTGGATTTAGGGGTATGGGCTACCCTATTTTGGAATTGAGTTGGAGTAAGTTAATTGTAGGCTGGATTTTTTTTTGTTGATTATATGAAAGGAAACATCACAAAAGAAATACTCCTTTTGTTCTTTGAGGTGATTGAGCTCTTGGTCATTCATAGAAGTGAGATCCCTTGTGGGGACAAATAAGTCATCACATTCTGAAGTAGACTCGGAAAATCTTAATCCTTTTATCACATTTTACTCTGTGAGGAAGACCATGTTGATTCAAGAGGTAGCCTAGATTCTGTTCAAGATTAGGTCTGTGGTGTGAACAGTTTTACATCTTTGAACTCCTATATATTTGATACTTATTATGTCTGACTACGAAGAGGGTGAGTCCCCAGATTTCTAAATTGTTTGGTCTTCAAATATCATTCTCTGTTGGAAGGTGGTGGGTATGATGGGAAGCTTATTGTGATGTTTCTTAAAACTTGTATTATTGATTTGGCATGGGATGTAATTGCGACTCATACTTATTTTCCCTCTTTCAGCATTATCTGCATACCAGAGGTACTACAGTTTACAGTCTGACTACTGGAAGGTTAGTGAACATTTGCATGCTTGTTTCCTACTAATTTTTTGGGCCGATTACTACTGGTTATGCTCAAAATGAATTGTGCTCTTTTTTCTTTGTTGTGTTAATTACTTTAAAAAAATACTATAAGGAAAGAGGATTGGAAAGGAAAATATTGTTTGTATTATCTTGTGTGAACCACCTTGTATTTTATTAAAAGAGATAAATTACTCTGACACAGATTATTGGCCAAAGATGAAGATTACTCTGATACAGTTTATTGGCCAAAGATGATCCTAAATGTAAGAATTTAAAAGCAAGTAAAACTAAATAGCAACAAAATGATTCTTTTTTTGTTTGTTTGTTTTGTTTTTTGTTTTTTGTCTTAAGTTGGTACCTGGGAATAAAAGAAGGCTTTTATTGTATGTATAAGATAGGTATATAAGACTGAAAAGGCAAGGAACAACGGGAAAATTGTAATAAGAATCTTTCTTAGTATAGTCTGTCTATAATTGGAGCTCTGAGGACAGCTGAACCTAACCTTTTTTTTGAACCTAACCATTTTTTAAAAGACTTACCTATATGAAGAACTATGAGTCATCCATTTTCTTTAAGCAGTTCATAAAGTTACCTGGGCAGGTTAATCTTCACATCATGTTTATTTTTAAGCATAAGTTTATTGATGAGTGGGGTTTCTTTATCTGAATTGTCATTTTATATTTTTAAGGTATATTTCCATCACCTAGTTTATCTTTTCGATTTGTAGAAGTTTTAACAGTACATTTTGGTAATTTAAAAAATATATTGAAAATATCTTTTCCAGTCTGTGGCTTACCTTTACTTTTAAAAGCTTGTGGAAGCATAATTTTTACATAGCATAAAATTCAACTGTTTTAACTATGCAGTTCAGTGACTTTTAGTAAATTTTCAGAGTTGTACAACCATAACCACAGTCTTACTCTAGGATATGTCCATCTCCCCATAATGAAACCTCATGCCCAACCTCTGGCAAGTACTATTCTACTTTCTGTCTCTGTGTATTTGTATTTTCTGGATATTTCCTATACATGGAATCATAGCATATGTGTTTTTTTGTGACTGGCTTCTTTCACTTAGCATATGTTTTCAAGGTTGATCCATTCGTAGCATGTATTAATACTTTCTTTTTATTATATAATATTCCATTGTATGGCTATACCACTTTTTATTCATTTATTAGTTGATGGGCATTTTATTTTATTTTTTATTTTTATTTTTTAGATTATTTATTTATTTATTTGACAGAGAGAGAGAGAGATCACAAGTAGGCAGAGAGACAGGCAGAGAGAGGGGGGAAAGCAGGCTCCCTGCCAAGCAGAGAACCCGATGCGGGGCTCGATCCCAGGACCCTGAGACCATGACCTGAGCCGAAGGCAGAGGCTTTAACCCACTGAGCCACCCAGGCGCCCGTTGATGGGCATTTTAGTTGTCACTTTTTGGCCATTGCCAACAATGCTGCCATGAACATTTGTGTTGTCAAGTTTTGTGTGGACATAGATTTTCAGTTCTGGGGTAGATAGCCAGGAGTGGAATTACTGAGTTGCAGGGTAAATCTGTGTTTAACATTTTAAGAAACTGTTTCCCAAACTGGCTATAATGTTTTACATTCTCGCCAGCAATGTTATGAGGGTTTCAGTTTCTCCATGTCTTGTCAGAAGTTGTAATTGTTCAGTTTTTGAGTGTAGCCATCCTAGTGGGTGTGAAGTAGCATCTTATTATGGTTTTTATTTCCATTTTTCAAATGACTGCTGATGTTTAGCATCTTTTTATGAACGCATTGCCTATTTGTATATATTCTTCGGTGAAATGCCTGTGCAAACCCTGTGCCCATGTTATATATATATATATATATATATATACACACACACACACACACATACATACATACATACATACATATACATACACATACACATATATATATAAAATATGTTGTCAGAGATCTTTATACATTCTGGATACAATCTCTTACCAGATACGTAATTTGCAAATATGTTTTCAAGGTCTGTGGCTTGTATTTTCACTTTCTTGGTAGTATAATTTGAAGTGCAAAAAATCTGAATTTTGATGCTGTCCATTTTTTTCAACTTTTTCTTTTATTGCTTGTGCTTTTAGTGTTGCACAGAAGAAATCTTTGCCTAACCCAAGGTTATGAAGATTTATTCCATAGTTTATTCAAACCAGTTGCTTCAGTATTTGCCTTTACCAGATAGTCCTGCAATAAATAGTAAAAGTATCTTCATATTTTTATTAGTGATTCTTTGGTGTATAAGGGGGATCCTTTATGAGGGTAAGTGTTCAGTATAGCTCCTTTGGGAGTGCTGATTTCCCCTTGGTCTTAACCAAGAAAGTTTATGTTCGCAGGCTTTTTGTATCTGATAGGTGAGAAATGGTGCTTATTGTTGTTTTAAATTGCATTTTTCTTAATTGTTAACAAGGTTGAGTTTTTTGAAATCAAAGTTTGAAACAAGGTTGAGTTTTTTCAAATCAAAGTTTGAAGACTATTTCTTTTTCTTTGAAATCTTTGTTCATATCTCTTGCCTAATTTTCTATTATTGGGTGGGCCATTGTTTTATTTTTCTGTTTTATATAGCTATATTTTGTAGGAAGTATTTATCCTTTATCTGGAGTACAACAAGTTGCAGTTTGCCATCTGTTTTGCTTTGCTTTCGTGTATTTTTTTTTTTTGCCCATGCAGAAGTCTTTTCTTTGTAGTCAAATTTTTCAGTCTTTTCCTACTTTGAGTTCTAGGACAGGTTTTTTTCCTTGTTCCCAGGTGTTAAAAAAATTCACCCACGTACTCTTTCAGTACTTGAATGGTTTTTATTTTTTAATTTAAATCTCAGGTCCATTTGAGATTTAATTTATCCTTGATTTATACTGTGAGGAACATCTAAGTTTATCTTTTTCCTTATGGCTAATTATCCCAACACAACGTATTGTTAAAAAATCTATCTTTCCCTCCACTAATTTGAGATGTTGTTTTAATTGTATGCTAAATTTTCATGTGCAATTTTGTCTGCTTATGGGTTTTCTGGTCTATTTTGTTGGTCTGTTTATGAACTAATTACCATACTGTTTTACTTATAGAGATTTCATAATATATTTTAATATATAGTAGCACTCTGGCACCCTTTCCCATTGTTCTTGTTTTTAGGATTTCCTTGACTGTCCTTTCTTGGTGGTTTTTCCAAATAAACTCTCTAATTAAGTTGTTTAGCTCCACAAAAATATCTGATGATTTTTCCCCCAGCTTTTTTGAGGTATAATGTACATAATTTTAAGCATATAAGCTTGCTGTATTTCAGCAGTTTATATGAGGTTGTATAACCATTACTACAATAAAGATACAGAATGTTTCCATCCTTCCGTGTTCCCTTGTGCCCCCTTTACAGTTGATGCCTATTCTTGCTTGACCCCCCGGGCCCAGGCAGTTAGTTATTTGCTTTCTCTCTCTCTAGTTTTGCCTTTTCTAGAATGGCCTCACAACTGAATCCAAGCAACATGTATTCTTTTGTTTTTTTAGCATGCTATTTTTGAGACTCACCCATGTTGTGTGTATCAATATTGAGTTCTTTTTAATCTTTAAGTAGTATTTCATAGAATGATTCTGCCACAGTTATTCCATTTATCAGTTGCTAGACATTTGTGTTGTGTCCAGCTTTAGGTAAATATAAATGAAATTCTGTAACACTGGTCTTTCTGTGGATATAGGTTTTCATTTTTCTTGGTATATGTATCTAGGATTTGGAAATTCTGGGTCCCATTGCAGTTGTAGGTTTAATTGCCAAACTGTTTTCCAAAGTGGTTGTACCATTTTACATTCCAACTAGCAACATTTGATTTCCCTAGTTCTACAACTTGGCTAGTACCTGGTATTGTCAATCTCTTTTAACTTTAGCCATTCTAGTAGGTAAGTAGTGGTTTTTCATCTTGGTTTTACCTACATTTTCCTGATGACAGTGATGTTCAGTATCTTCTATGTGCCATTGGCCTTTCGTATACTTTCTTTGCTAATTTACCTGTTCATGTCTTTTGCTCATTTCTAACTTTTTTTGTCTTAATTGAGTTGTATGGGCTATTTACATATTCTAGAGGAAAGCTTTTTGTCACATACATGTTTTGGAAATATTTTCTCACAGTCTGTGGCTTGCCATTTTTTTTTCTCCCTTAATTGTGCCTTTTGAAGAGCAAATCTGAAACTCGTCCCTGTATTCAGAATGCAGGGAGAGACCAGTGAAAGGGGTGGCCCACTGCAGGTTGGTAGATGGCACTTTTAATAAACTTACAGATGAGGCTTGTCTTGGGCGGCAGCAAGACGAATGGATCTCTGAACCTACCTGCCAAGTCTTAAAAGTTTATAAAGAGGCCTTAACTGGGCTTAGTCACATATACTGTGTAAGTGTTCTTTTTGATGGCATTCCCCAACAATAAGATTTATTAATAAGATAACAATCAGATTTATTGTTTTCTATTATAACTCTAGTTTCCTTCTAATAATTGTAGAACTGGTAATGAAGTATACCCTCTTTTATTCCTGATGTTTTTGTTTCTTGATCAGCCTGCCTAGAGGTTTATCAATTTTATTGTTTTTTTTTTTCTTTTTTAAAGATTTTATTTATTTATTTGACAGAGAGACAGGGAGAGCAGGAACACAAGCAGGGGGAGTGGGAGAGGGAAAGCAGGCTTCCCACTGAGCAGGGAGCCCCATGTAGGGCTCCATCTCAGGACCCTGGGACCATGACCTGAGCCGAAGGCAGCCACTTAACGACTGAGCCACCCAGGCACCCCAGTTTTATTGATCTTTGCAAAAATCTTTGTTCCATAGATTTTTCTTCTTTCAGTATTGTTTTATATTTCATTGATTCCTGATTGTCTTTATTTGTTTTGCTTACTTTCTGTTTAATTTTCTCTTATTTAGGTAGAAGCTTAAATGATTTTATTTTTCCCCTAATATAAGTATTTAAAGGTATCTTTTTGTTAGCATTGCTTTAATTGTATACCACAAATTTTTATATTTTGTATTTTTGTTATCCTTTTATTTGAAAATGTCTTCTACTTTCTCTTTCTTCTGACCCGTGGGTTATTTGGATATATGTTGTATAATTTCAAAATATTTGGGTTATTTTAGATATCTCATTGTTAGTAATTTCTAATTCTATTTTATTTATACAGCATACTTTGTATGATTTCATTCTTTTGAAATATATTAAGACTTTATTGGTTTAACACTTGGAAGCAGCCACAGGATTTGTATTTGTTGGTTGTACTATGCTATAAACAACAGGTAAAGGCAGTTGATAGTGTTTTTCAAATTTCTGTCTTTGATGATTTTTTGTCTTCGTCATTTGCTGAGTTTTTGCTTAATGATTGTGGAATTGTCTTTTAATTTTGCCCTTTTAAAAAAAATAGATTTTGAAGTTTTCTTACTAGTATATATACATTTGTGATTGTTATTTTTACCCAGTGAATTGACCCTTTTGTCATTACAGAATATTATTTTTACCTCTGGGAATTCCTTTTGTCTTGACATGTGTTTTATCTGATTTTAATATAGACATTCTGTCCTTAGGCTTGTTATTTATGTGATATATCCTTTTCTTCTTCTTTCAAACTTGTTGGTATCTTTATATTTACAGTTCTTTTGTAGATAACTTATAAATGGGTCTTGCTTTTTTATGCAGTCTGAGAATTTCTGTTTTTTATTTGCACCATTAAACCATTCACAGTAATGTACTCATTTATATGATTGGGTTTGCATCTTTGATTTTTTCCTTTTTTGTTTGTTCTCCTAGTTTCTTGGTCTTATGTTCTTCTTTACCTACTTTCCCTCCCCCTTTTTGATATTTGAATATGTTTTACAATTTCACTTTACTTTTCCTGTTGTCCATTTCAGTTCTTCTTTTCATTATTCGTTCGCTGGGATTATAGTATATACCTTTAATTTTTCACAGTCAAGTCTCAGTTAATATTGTATCAATTCACCTAAGATGTGGAAAGTTTGCAGTTACTTAAGTCCACTTCTTACCCATCCATGTCCTTTATGTGATAGTTGTTATATCTATTAAATTTACATCATTAACTCCACAAGATGATGTTCTTTTGCTTTGAACGGGCCCATATATTACAATGTTAATAGTAATGGTTTGTATTTACCCACATGGTTACCATATCTGATATTCTTCATTACTTTCTGTGAATCATTTCCATGCACTATGATTTTCTTTTAGGCTGAAGAACTTCGTTTAGCATTTCTTATAGTAAAGATCTGGCAGAGATGAATTTCTTTTATCTGAAAATATTTTTTTTTACTTCATTTTTAAAAGGGCATTTTTGCTGGTTATGGAATTATGGCTTGACTTGCCTTTTTTAAGTGAAGTTCTACCTCCTTGCCTTCCTCTTTCTGATGAGAAATCAGCTCTTAATTGAACCACTGTCCCTGTACACAGTTTGTTTGCTTCTTTTGTGATTTGCTTGTTATCTTTGGCTTCCTGTAGTTTGATCATGATATATCTCTGCATGATCATCTTCATATTTATCCTGCTGGAGCTTTTTTGAATTTGCATTAGATAGGGGAAATTTTTGTCATTATTTCCTTAAGTAATTTTTTGTTCATTCTTTTTTCTTCTGGGGATCCAACTCCATGTAGGTTAGATAATTTGTTTTTATATAAATGTTCCTGAGGGGCTCTAATTTTTTTTTTTTTTTCTCTGTGGTCTTTACATTGGATAATTTGTTTTTCTATTTTGAAGTTTATTCTTTCCTTTGTTGTCATTTAATTATTAGTTTAGTCCATTGAATTTAATTTCGGATATTATATTTTTCAGTTATAGATTTTCCATTGGGTTCTTTTTTTAATTATTATTTCTCTTTCTGTGTTGAGATTTCCTGTCTTTTTAATTATGAGCATGTTTTGTTGATGATAATTAGAATAGCAACTGTAAAATCCTTGTCTGCCATTTTCTTTTTATAAATTAAAAAAAATTTTTTTAAAGATTTTATTTATTTACTTGACAGAGAGTGTGCGTGCGCACACAAGCAGACAGCGGAGGGGGAGGGACAAGCAGGCTTTCCACTGAGCAGGGAGCCTGATGCAGAGTTTGATACCAGGACCCCAGGATCATGACCCAAGCTAAAGGAAGATGCTTAACCAACTGAGCCACCCATGCACCCCTTGTCTGCCATTTTCTAGCATCTTTATCATTTTGGGTTTGGTTTCAGTTGATTTTCTTCTTTCCTGAGGATGTGTTCTGTTTTCCTGGATCTTTGTATGTTTTGTAATTTTGTGTTAGGTACTGGACATTATGAAAATTATGCTAACTCTTGGTTCTATTATTTCTTTCTAGGGAGGTCCCCCTACCTTTCTCTTTTATCAGGCAGTTATCTTTATTGGACTTAAACTGCAAACTCAACTTCCTTCAGGTGGCAACTGAAGTATCATTTTAGACCTTTGTCCTTAATTTAGCTCTAAGTCTCTAACTTGCATACAGGAGTCAGTCAGACATGTGGATAGACAGAATTTAGAATTCTCTGGCTCTTTCTTTTCTGGAATTTCCCTTTATTTAGTGGGTTGTGATTTCTTCTGGTTCCAGTTTTAAGGTTTTCTATATTAGAAAGACTGCTTTTTCTACTAGCGACCCAGTCTCACATGTGCTATGCCTGGCAAAGTTTTAATAGCTGGGAAAATGGAACTCAGCCCATGCAACTTTCTTCGTCTAAGCATGGCCTTTCATATTAGTTTCCTATTGCTGTTTCAACAATTTACCACAAATTTAGTGGCTAAAAACACAAATTTAATTATCTTACAGTTTTGAAAGTTAGAATCCCAATGAGTCTTAGGGAAATCAAGTCGTCAGTAGGGCTAGTTCTTTCTGGAGGTCCTATTGGAGAATCTCTTGCCTTTTCTAGCTTCTGAAGTTTGCCCACATTCTTTTGGCTCATGGCTCTGTATCTTACTGTATTTTGTCTCCTCATTGCCTTCTTTGGCCTTTAACTTTCTTGCCTCCCTCTTACTGAGGACTCTTGTGATTACATTGGGTCTAACCTGGGTAATTCAGGGTGATAACTTTACCATCTAACAATCCATTTAATCACAACTGAAGAGTATCTTTTGCCACGTAAGGTAAATATTCTCAGTTTGGGGATTTAGGATGTAGACATTTTAGGGGCCACTATTCAGACTACCACATCTTTCCCTAGAATCTGCCTGTCTCTGTTTATTCTTCAGTGCCTTTAGTTAGCTGCTTTATTTTATGTATTATAAATTCTATAAACCAGAGTTTATAGTTTTTATAAAACTATGGTTATTTTATAGTTACTCTCTCTAGGAGGATCTTCACCAGTTTCGTCTTACGTATAAGCCTTTATTGGAAGTAGCGGTGTGGTAATGTATTGATACCATTTTGCTTGCTTTTGAACTTAATAAAAATGTGATCGTGCAGCATATTTTAAAGTCTTGTCTTCTTTCAGTCAGTACTATATATGTTAGATTCATCCCTGTAGTTGTATATTGCAGTAGTTGGTTTTCATTGCTATATAATGCCTCATTATATGACTGTGCCACAATTTATTCATTTTATTGTAGAAGAAATTTGGTTTTTAATGAAATTTGGCTGTTACTGATTGTAACTTTGCAAGATCTTGATGCCCTGGCAGTTGTCCGATGCCTGAGAACAGATTTAAACAATATTTTGTCCAGCTTTTCTAGCTAAAATTACTTGGGTAGAAGAGGGAATTGGCATTGAAGTCCAAAACAGATTAGTCTACCATTGCCAGCCATGGAACTCCCCTCTAATCTTACCTATACTAAGGAAAACGTAATGTAAAATTTATTATTTAAAAACTTACTATAGATATTTCGAATAATAAGAGAACATAATTATGGGATGCCCAGTACATGGAATACTAATTAGCCATCAGAAAAATTTATCATTGGTAGTTTCTAAGTGTACAGAGTTCTATTATTTTATTTTTTATTTTTTTATTATTTTTTTAAAGATTTTATTTATTTATCTGAGAGAGAGAAAGACAGAGAGCATGAGAGGGGAGAAGGTCAGAGGGAGAAGCAGAGTCCCAGTGGAGCTGGGACCCCGATGCGGGACTCGATCCCAGGACTGCAGGATCATGACCTGAGCCGAAGGCAGTTGCTCAACCAACTGAGCCACCCAGGCGCCCCTAAGTGTACAGAGTTCTTAACAGGCATTTTGAGATCTTCCCAGGTGTCAAAAGCTGACTCCCCAAATACCAAGAACGCAAACCTGATTTTTTGCTTACTATGTTAAAGGAGACCACCACCTCTGCAAAGCTTTGTTGGTATCCTAGTGGTAAAGATAAGGTCAGAATTGATTGAGAATTGAAACTTTAAGACAGGTCTTTCAGTTTGGAAGCTTCAATGGGTAAGAATCTCTGCAAATATAACAGTCCAGAAATGGTAGTTATAGCAAGGCAAGGAATTTGAGTTAAGGGATTCAAAGAATCTTGGACCTCAAACTATTGTTGATGCTTTTCATTGAAGAGTTGATTGTTACCATAATAATGGACTAAGTGCCTGGGCAGGAGACATGGAAAAGTAAAGTAATGCTAATGAAAACAGAGGACTAGTAAAGTCAAGTTAAGATAGACTTTCAGGTGTGGATTAGGTTCTCAGGTCCGGGCTAAGTGTGGGGATAGACAGTTTTGATTCTCTCAGGATTCAAGAACTTGTACCAGAATTGTCACTTAAAGACATTAATGCTACTTCCTTTAATTTCTGTTTTCTAAACATCAATAAACAATGTAACAGTATTATTTGTGAGGGTATTTACCCAGTGGCTGGTGGTGATCAGAATTCATGTTCATGGCCGTGATTTTTAGGTTTAACTTTCTGTATTTATAGTTTTGTCTAATTTTGTGTGATTTATACCCACAGTGTATTCTAAGTTGAAGAATATAAGTATATGATGAATTAAAAAAAAAAATGACTGAGATAATTATGTCCTGAGTTTTAGTTGCATTTCTTTCTTCAAATCGCATCTCTTCAAACCTGTCCTCTATAATTAGAGCTTCAAAAATAAAAGTGATTTGCCATTCTGTAGGCCCCAGTTCTTATCTGAAATTCTTGCATCCAGAATTATGTTGAGTTGGGTGGATTTTTTTTTTTTTCTATTTCAGAAAGATAATAATGCATTTACTGTATTACATAAGATCCCCTGTGGTAATAGCGTATTTACGTCTCTGCAGTGATAGTATGATTGGTTATATTAAGTGGTAAATAAATATAGACTTCCTGTCAGTTCAAGTCAGAGTTTTCCTATCCAAAGTGTTTTGGTGGCTGATTCATGATCACCTTTAGTTTTTGTTAGAGCCTTTTGGAATTCAGGATAACAATTAAGTATAATTGATCTATAAACCGTGATTAAATCTTAATTTTTGTTTAACATTTCAAAATTCAGTAGTGTTTATTATGTAATTAAAAATTTTATTTCTGGAGAGCTCATATTTTTTCTTACCTAGTTCACTACAAATGAGTCATTTTTGAAAGAGTGGCAATTTGCCAGTCGTCTCATGACTATTCCGTCATGCCATTACATGTTGACTATTAATGATTATAATAAATACTTTTGTAATGCTAGCTAATAATAAAAGCTTACTTACTCAACAACTCTACCATGAAGAAATGGCATAATAATTAAAAAAAAACAATGTAGGGAAGAAAAGCTTTCTTCTGACTTTTAAGGTTCGTGGCTAGGGCCTGTGAATTACTTAAAACAGGCAGATAAACAGGAGGGGGAAAAAGTAGTTTATACATGCAGTGCATATACCTGTGGGAGAATTCAGTGATGAGTAACTCCAAGGGTGGCTAGAATTTGGAGCTATATACCAACTTAGGTGATGAGAAGGAGAAAGGGCACTTACAGGAAAACAACTTCTTTTGGGAAAATAAATGAGCCCTTAGGAGAATAGATGGGAGATACTATAGTCTTGTGACAGAGTCAGAGTTCCTTTCTTGGAGGAAGTTTATGACATTTGGGTTCTTTTAGGAGGCTCTGCTTTTAACATAGGAGAGATTCGAGGAACTTAGATGCCTTCAGCTCAAAATAACTTAGCCAAAGTGGCATACTTTTGGAGTACCATGTCTTGATCCCCTTCAACAATAGCAGCAAAACCTAAGGTCTTTCATGAGTCAGAAAGTTTAGAAATTGCTATTACGGTTTATAGTATGAAGTAGAAAGGTAGGAATAAAAAATTGTGTGTATGCTGTTAATGGTGCTATGTATTTGAGTATACAGATAGAAGATGGTAAGCTACATGTTAAAATGGGAAGAAGTTCTTTTGCTTCCTGATGACTTCTATTAAGTATACTTTGTTAAACAATTCTGATACACTTTTATTTATAATTGTGAACTTTTAAAATACACAAAACCTACGCTTTTCTCCTTTTTTTTTTCCCCACTTGAATTTAAGAAAAGAAAGAAAAGCTTTTGAGTTATGGTAGTATGCTTATCTAAAAGAACCATTGATTAAAAGCTGCAGAAACTAGGGAACTCCTGGAATCTGTGCTCATCTTCTGACTTTTCAGTAACTTTTTCTATTATACTAGTTATGTCAGTCACTGGCTTTTACATACATAGGCAAGGGCTTCGTTGGCAATATAGAGATAAATAAGATAGTTCCTGCTCTCAAGTTGCCCAGATTCTTGTGAGGGGAAACACAAATAAGCATATGTTTTTGGTAAGTGATATATTGGAGGTGTTAAGGGCCATGAGGGGGCAGAGGTGTGTGTCATTGAGTAAAGGATGTGGGAAAGTCTGAGTGGGGTTTAGAAAGACTCCACAGAGAAGTTGCAATTTGAGGGAAGGATTAATGGCAGTTTTCCAGCTAGGAGACCTGGAGAGGCTTTCCAAGAAGAGAACTGAGCCAACACATGAAAGTCCAGTGGTGTTCAGGGAACTCTCAAGTTCTTGGTCTAGAGCACAGGTCCAAAAACTTTAGAATGAAATAGTAAATGTTTTAGACTTTGTGGGCCAAGAGACATCAGCTGTTTTGTAGGTACTTAACTAATGAGTTAACATGTAACCATTATAAAATGTCAAAATTATTTTTAGCTCTTGGGCTTTAAAGAAAAAATTTGACTGGGTGTAGTTTGTGGACTCCTGTTTTAGAACCTGGGGTTATTTTGGGGGGTATTGGACTCAAAGTATGGAAAGAAAGGCAAGGGCCAGATAGATAGTAAATGAGTTTACAATTGTAGCACAGATCTGGAGGCTTAGATTTGTTTCAGTATTTGTTCAGTGTCTGGTCAGTTTCTATAGTGCTAGAAATCAGAGCCCTAAAGTTAAATAAAACACAATGACTTCCAGGGATTGATTGAAATTGCATTGACTTTGTACATTTAAAAAAGAAACAACTTTCATTGTAAAGAGACTACTGTCTTTCTCAATAATATTTTATAATTTTTCCATGAAGTTCTTGTGTATATTATAAGGTATATTTTATATTTTATAGCTTTATTGCTATTATAAACGTCTTTTTAATTTTTAAGATCTCTGCTCATATATAGAGCTGCAGTTGGCTTTTATATGTTAAGTTAAATTTATCATGCAATTTCACTAACTTTTACTAAATTGGCTAATTTGTCTATGTTACTTTGGATTTTCTGTGTAGACTATCCTGCCTTTGTAATTAATGTTTTTTTTTATTATTTCATTTACAATATTTTTTATCTTTTTGCTTGCTATCGTGGTAATTAGGATGCCAGCACAGTATTGATTGAAAGAGGTGCTAGAGTACATTTGTTGTTTCCCTTCTTAAAGAGAATGTTTTACTATTAAGTATGATTACTTAAAGTTATTAATTATTGTTATTATTTTTGGGTAAATAATAAACTAAGAAGAGGAAGGAACTTCTTTACCAAAAGCCAACTGTTAAAAATATCATTTTAAAAGTCAGCATTTTTCTTTTGTGTGCAAATGCTTATTCTGCAGCCACTGAAATAGTTTTATATTTTTTCTGTTTAAACCAATCTTGTATTTCTGAGGTAAGTTCCAATTGGTAATAAGTTTTTATCATTGTTAAGTGATTGGGGTCACTAACATGTAATATCTTTACATTTAAAAAAAATTATTTATTTATTAGAGAAAGGGAGAGAGCAAGTACAAGCAAGGGGAGGGGGAGAGGGAGAGAATCCCAAGCAGATTCCCTGCTGAGCCCTGAGATCATGACCTGAGCCAAAACTAAGAATTGGAAGCTCAAACCGACTGAAGCACCCAGGTGCCCCAGTATCTTTACATTTTTGTTCATAATTGGAATTGGTCTATATTTTTCCTTTCTTGAGTTGTCTTTTTCTGATGCTTTGGAGCTGGTTCTGCATTCTGAGGAGCTGGTCACAGGAGGAGGAACCAGAGGGCAACAACCCTTTCCTTTAAGGGAATCTTGAGATCATACACATCTCTTCATACATATCTCACCGGTGAGAATGTAGTTAGTTTGAGCATTCCTAGCTGCAAGGGAGGCTGAGAAATGTATTTTGTCTGATCATAAGAGGATAGAGAACAGTAAGGGAGGGTACACGTTGTTGCAAAATAGACTGTACTCGTAGTACAAATTAACTCATGTTAATTGGCCAATAGGAATTATAATTATGTCTGTATGACCTGAAAATCTAATTGTTTCACTTAAATTTTTTTTCTAGATAATGCGAATATAATTACAACCTCTTTAGGGAAGAGAAAATCTCTCAGATGGTTGCTGCACTAGTAGCAGGAGTGTTGTAGTCTGAATTTTAAGAAAATTAAACATGAGTACCTGCATCCTCTTCCTAAGAAAGGCACATCCCCAGTCTTTTACAGTCACAGCTCCCAGCTATTTTCAGTACCTGCCAGCTCTGCTTTAATTAAAGGGTTGCCAGCATTCCAACTTCATTCTTTTGTTCATTTTAAAAAAGATCTTATTTATTTATGAGAGAGAGAGAAGAGAGCATGAACAGGATGGGAGGGGTAGAGGGAGAAGCAGACTCCCACTGAGCAAGGAGCCCAAAGCAGGGCTTGATCCTAGGACCTTGAGATCATGACCTGACCTGAAGGCAGGCACTTAACTGACTGAGCTGCCCAGGCGCCCCTGTTTTGTTTATTTTTAGTATCAACTCTCATAACCTATGACCATGCTGAACTTACTACTTGAATGGTTCAGCCTTTCTCCAGATACCAGTTACTATTTTTGAAATCTGTTTTAATGTTGCATTTTTTTTTTTTTAAAGATTTATTTACTTCTAAAAAAAGAGAGAGAGAGAGTAAGTGCAGGAGTACGGGGCAGAGGGAGAGGGGAGAGAGAATCCCAAGCAGACTCCACGCTGGGTGTGGAGCCAATTTGGAGCTCCATCCCAGGACCCTGAGATTACGACCAGAGCCGAAACTAAGAGTTGAACGCTTAACCCACTACGCCCCAAGCGCCCCATATATTGCATAGGTTTTGAGTAGTCTTGTCCATAACCCTCTTTTGTTTGTAAGTCCTCTTATTTTTAATGTGCAATTTTTTTATACAGCATGTGAGACTTAATCAAGAATTTTATGTATCATGAGCACTTACCATGTGCCAGATAAATTTTTGGAGGTGTTAGATACATTATCTCTTTCTTCTAAAAATCTCAAGTACCAGATAGTATTTTATATGTATGATCTTATTTAATTCCTCAAAGCAACCCTATGAATCTGAGACTCAGTTAATTAACTTGTTTCGTGAGTCTTAATAGGTAATAAATAACACTGGATTTCTGACCCAAGTCTGATGGCCTCTATAGCCTGATTTCTTGATCACTGTGCAATATTATCCATAGGATTTGGGAGCAAAACTTCTCCTCTAATGCTATAATTTTGGACACGATGGATATAATGAGCTTTAGCAACCTCTTTTGCTGTATTATTATAACTGGGAAAACCCTTTTAAGTGTCCAAATTAAGGAAGTGATTCAGTATAAATTGAATTTAGCAAAGTATTAAATTCTTTGATGAAAAAGTGTGTAACAGGTTATTGAAGGCTGTTAGAGATTGATTTATTCAGCAGCAAAACTTTCCTAAATAAGTTACATATGCAGTTACTTTGCCCTGGGGATCAATCGATGAATTGGGTTCTATCTCTACCAGTTAGACTCATATTCTAGTGGAGGAGATAAGTAGCATATCTGTAATAGACATGGATATTCATTTGAAAATATGTATCAGAAAACATAACTCTCTTTGGGCTTGGGAATGCATCAGATATTACTACTAGAAAGAAGAGGCGAGTGATGTGTTAAAGGATGAATAGGAATTTGCCAGATTGAGAAGTGAGTTGAAGGAAAGATGGCGTTTGCTTTTTTTTTTAGCAGAGGAAGCAGCCATGTTTAAAATCACAGAAATGCATAAGAGCATATTTTATTCAGAGATGTGCGTGTTATTTGTCCTGATTGAAATGGTGGCTATGAGATTGGGAAAATTGAGCAAGGGTCATAAAATGAAACCCCTATGAGTCACACTAGGTTGTAGTGCCTTTTTGGAGGAATTTTAAATAGAAGAGTGTCATGTAAGAGTTTTCGAAAGCTCGTTGGCAGTGGTGTGGAAGGTAATTGAAAGGGGGGAAATGGTGGAGGAGTTTAGAATTTGGAAGAGGAGTTAGGAAACTTGCAAGAGGCCAGGTAGACAAAGTTGAGGTCCTTACCTAGAGAAAGGCAGTAAGAATGGAAAGGGGATCGATTCAGAGGCTTTTAGGTTATAAAATGAGTTTTATGAAGAGAATGAATGTGGTTTGTGGGCGAAGGAGATGAAAACAAAAACAGGGCTACTTTTGTTGTGTTTAACTGATGAGATTGTTACCACTATCTAAAATCTTCAGTACCATTAGAACATCAGATTCCTCCTTTTTAGTCTAAGATTTATGGAGTTTCAGGTATTTGTAGTATATCCAACAGGTAGAGGTAACCGGAGGCATTTGGAAATTTGTTCTTGGAGCTTTACAATGCCTTCAGCCTCCTCATCCCCTCTTTTGGTCCCCAGATAGGATGACTGGCAGATTTTTTGTTCCCATTGTGTATTACTAGCTATGTGGGATTAGTATCCAAGGAGAATAAAATTAAGAAATTTGATATTTTTCTAATAGTTTGGCTTGATTTTATTTCTTAATGATATCCCTGTATAAAAATATGATTATCTTCAATGGTGGTTACTGGAATATGGGATTTTGGTGGTGCTGCAATCAAATTGCTATTCTATCCAAAGATTACATATTTTAACAATATCTTGGTAATCTCATCATTTAGAACCCACTTAGTTGCCCGAAATGACTTGCTTTAGCTTTGGTCTTGTCTAAAGAAGTTTTTAGAACTTCATTCTCTTTTGTTAATCTCAACCTCCCTTTGGGAAACAGCTATACCTTTTTATATATTGCTGCTTATTGCTGCGTGCTTATAAGATGCTAAGTCTAATCTTCCCTCAAAAAATCCAAACCATGGTAAATAGAAAGTGGCCGTGGCCTCAAGGGTGGTGGTGGTGGTGGGGTGTTCTGATCTTAAATTTACTGGCATTCTTTTGTCTTTAAAGTGTGTTTTCCGTTTTTGTTTTTGTTTTTTTTTAAGATTTTATTTATTAGAGAGTGTGCGTGTGCATGCCTGAGCTAGGGGAGGGACAGAAGGGAAGGGAGAGAGAGAATCTTGAGTAGACTCTGGGCTAAACTTGGAGCCCACGAAGGGCTCGATCCCTCAGCCCGTTGACCCTGAGATCATGACCTGAGCCCGAAACCAAGAGTCCCACACTCAACCGACTGAGCCACCCAGGTGCCCCTAAGCATGTTTTCCTTTAAAATCATGATATGAGGGGGCGCCTGGGTGGCTCATTCGGTTTAGCCTCCGACTTTTGATTTTGGCTCAGTTCATGATCTCAGGGTCAAGGGATTGAGCCCCGAGTGGGCTCTGAGCTCAGCGTGGAGTCTGGTCAAGATTTTCTCCCTCTTCATCCCCTTCTGCCCAGCCTCTTCCCCCCCCCCCCCCCCAAAAATGCAGGCATGCATGCTCTCTCAAAATAAATAAATTAAATCTTACAGTATGTCTGTGTCTGCCACTCCAGTGCCTGCCTGGTCTGATTTTTACAGAGTTGCTGCTTGTTACTGTTGGGAGGAAATACTTTACTTGGGTCGAGTGCGGGGGGGGGGGGGGCTCTGCAAATTATCTGACAATAGATTAACAGAAGGAAAGGCAAAATTTGTTTACAGATGCATGCTAGAATTGCTTAGTAAGGTTACATTATAAACCTAACAAAACACGAAGGAGTTTTAGGGCTTCATTAGGAAAGTATGGAATGTTCTTTTGAACTTAAGATGACTAGGTGGCAGGGTTAGGGCTTTATTGGGAAGATAGGGAAGGTTCTGTTGGACTTTTTGTTGCTGATGGGTAGCTGAATTCACACTTCCTCTGCTGAGGGTCAGTATTTTCCCTATCAGTAAACTCCCTTGGAGGGGAGTCATTAGCAGCTGTATTTTCAGGATGCTCTGTTTAGTTTAGATGTTTATTTCTGTGGCTGCTGATTGTTCAGATGTTAAGATGTTTTCCAGGGTAAAGTAATTTTCATTCCACTTTGGTGGGCTGTTAATACCTTCATTACTCTGGGGACCATGACGTACTAACAGAAGGAAGAAGAGGAGGAAAGGAAATATTTATGCACAGAAAGCAGCAGATTTCCTAGAAACCACATGGTAGAATCTGCTTTTCTCACTGGCTAGAACTGTGTCACATTGCCAACTTTGTTACTCTTGTTTTCCAGTCCACTTTTACATAAGTATGTTCTTGAAAATGGAAGTAGAACCCTCAGTGCCCTTCCCTTCAATTTGGAAGTAGTCTGGAGAAGCTGAGAGAAGCTAAGGAACAGCTCGAAAAAATAAAGGTTATAGCGTCCTAACTCCAGAGGACTGCAGAGTGCTCCCTTTCACAACTAGGCCTGGAGCTCTGATTAAGGAGCAGGGTATTTAGGAGTTTCTTTATTTTTTTAATTTAATTTAATTTTATTTTATTTTATTTATTCATTTGAGAGAGAGAGGGATGGAGTGAGAGAGCACAAGTGGGGTGAAAGGGCAGGGGGCAGGGGGAAAGAAGCAGGCTCTCCCTGCTGAGCAGGGAGCCTGACAAGGGGCTCAATCCCAGGGCCCTGGGATCATGACCTGAGCCGAAGGCAGATGCTTAACTGACTGAGCCACCCAGGCGCCCCTAGGAGTTTTTAAGAGCTATGTTGGGGATCATTGAAAACACTATTATGGACTCTGGTATTGGTGAACTGCTAACTTAATGAGCCACATCCATGATAATAACTTCATTGTAGCCACAGTATAAGAATCTTCAGTGTAAGTGGATAGCAGTCTCATCAGGTTATAATTTCTTAATTTGGGGTTGTGATGGGTACTGCAATCCAGCCAAGGTCAGAGGCTGGCAAACTAATTTTGTAAAAGGCCAGAGAATAAATATTTTAGGCTTTTTTGTAAGCCTGATAGTCTCTCTTTTGCAACTGTTCAGTTCTTTTGGATCTGGAAGCAGCCATAGACAGTAAGTTAATGGGTATGTTAACTTGTAGGTATGTTCCAGTAAAACTTATTTACGAAAACAGGTGCCTGGCTGGATTTTGTCCATGTGCCATAGCTTGCTGACTCCTGGTATGGATACTCTAATCTCTAAGGATTTGTATTGAAGCAGGAGTATATTTATTAAATAGTACATTTCCCAGAAAGTTACTCCCCTAACTCCTCATAGTTTAGGTTGAAGAATGACTACATAGTATTTAAATTAATTTCCATATCACTGCCTTTGCTCAGGTCATCCTTTTGCATAGATGCTTCTCAATGGGGATGCTGTTGGCATTTGTGGCGAGATTGTACATTGGGAGGGAATTCATTTATGTAAGAGCATATAGCCATTCACACCTCTAGGTCACTGTTTCTAAAGATGGGTAATTTACAACCCTGGTTGAGATGGCTTCTTTTTCCGTCTCCTTTCCCAGCTATCCTTGAGAACACTACCCAAGTATTTCCTTTTTTCCTAGTCCTTATTATACTTCATTAACTCTTAAAGGGTTGTAGCTTGGAATATATTATTATGCACTTAACTTCATAATCTTTCGTCATTAAATTGTAAGTTCATCGAGGATAGGGATTTTTGTCTGCTCACTACTGTCTTCCCAGTGCTGATAACTCTGCTCTCACTCATAATAGATGCTCAATAAAAGTTTGAATTACATTGTTTACTGTTATGGAGAAACCAGATTTAATTCCTTGCTGAAATATATAAGCTCCTGGTTAACAGGAACCGTTCCTCATACTAATTCTGTGTCATCTGAGCTGAGTTTAATAACTGAGCTTAAATACCAGGTGACTGAATTTACTAAACCTTTGGGCATCTGCTGTGTAGAAGGCACTGTGGTAGGTGATAATGGGATACACACATGATTAGCATTCCTGCCTCTGGCATTTTTGTCTGGCGAGATGGTGTTTGGTCAGTACACAAATAACAAAAATATAGTAGTTAAGAGTGAACTTTGGAGGCAGGCCTAGATTCAGTTCCTATGTCCACTACTTAGTACCTGTCTTTTTGAGCAAGTTGTTTAATCTTTCTGATACTTGTTTCTTTATTCTATAAAGGAAGCTCTCCACCACCTCACAGGGTTGTTAGAACCTTCAAAAAGAAATGATGGTATTAGCATTTTGCATTAAATTAAGTTCTTACTATTAATAATGTCGTAGGATAGAGACATTGTGCTGAGGCCAAATTTAGAGGTTGGAAAGATTACTTCTGGGTTGAGGTGGGAGAAGCAGCAGAGCTTCACGGGGAAGATGTCATTTAAAATGGATCTTAAATAATTGATAGAATTTATAAGGTGGCTGGGACAGGGTAAGATTCCCTAGAGTAGGAAGGATAATCTGGGAACAAAGTAAGGATGTTGGGAGATGCCAGGTATTTCCTGAAAGCAGAAATTCTCCTCAGTAAATTCCACCACACCCCACACCACCTTCTCTGGGTAATTACCTAAATAGATGAAAGATGTTAATCTGTTATTCAGCCATGCTCCCTTCCCTGCCATCTCTCTCACCTAAGAAGACAGTTGTCTTTCAAATCTAGACTTTCTGGGTAGAACACTTCATGACTCTGAATTAACTACACCTGCATTCTTAATATCACTCTTCTCCCCACTCCCCATCACCTGCACAGACTAGGTTGCATACTTCTTGACAGCAGGGGAAGTATGTTTTAATCAGTTTGGCTTGTTCAACCCTTGAGTATTGTCCCTGACGCCTAGTAGATGCTCAACATATTACAGGGGGAGGGGGGTGGAGGGTGGGGTGGTAAATGAATGATCCTGATTAAAGCCAGTTCCAAGTAAATTAAAAAAAATTTTTTTGAAATATGAACTTTTGAAATAGATGTTGTCTGAGACCTTTGTGAATCCCCTCTGTGAATACTCTTGTAGCGTGTTAATTTTCTCATTTGGAAAGCTGGGGTTTATGAGGATTTAATGAAATTAAATCTTCATATTTATTACATTTTAATATGTACTTAAACATTTTTCAGTGTTTTCAGAAAGGTACTTGGAATTCAGAGGAAGTGTACAATATAATCCTAGAACAAAGTTTAGTATTAAAAAGAAACAATTGCAGGCCAAAAAGTCACCCAGCTGTTTATACTTTTATTGACACTTTAAACATCACTGATTCCTTTTCTCTCACCAGTGACCGTAGCAATTGTGGGATAAGTACTCTAGTCTTTCACACCTAGGGCAAGATGATTTAGGAATGTTCCACACTGTCTACTAGAGATCCCCAGCAGGACTGAGTCCCAGCTGTATAACCAGCCATACTGCACCCTTTATTGGCATCCTTCCCTTCCCTGCCTCACTTTTCCACTCCCTTACTGGTATTTCCTAGGGCAACTTCCTGAATATTTATATTTAAAACCTTCTGTCTGAGGGTGTGCTTCTGGGGAAATACAACCCAAGACTGTATGGCCAGAAGCCTTTTATTAAATGTCTAAAATTTTCAGGTTTCAGAATATAGGTTTGTAGAACTTTCTTCAAGGATCAGTGTGAAAGCTTTATTATTATTTTTTAAATAGATAAGGTTTACTAAAACAGATTTGCTTATGTACTGGCAAAACATGTAATAGATACTCAAACATTTGCCCTTTTTGAAAAAAGGGAGTATAGCTAGCTAGTTCCTATTCGGAGGCCAGAGGTCAGAATAAGTCTGGATAAGCATCTTTTTGTTTTGTACTACAAAAGGAATCACTGATGTTTATTTACTTTTTTTCAAAGATTTATTTTTTAGAGAGAGAGAACAGGCACCGTGGGGTGGGGAGAGAAATCTCTAGCAGACTCTCCGCTGAGCGGAGAGCCCAAGCAGGACTGGATCTCAGGACCCTGAGATGGTGACCTGAGCCAAAATCAAGAGTTGGACACTTAACCACCTGAGCCACCCAGGCGCCCCAGGAATCACTGATGTTAAAGCCCCAAATGTAAACAGCTAGGTATCATTTTAGCGTGTTTTTTTTTTTTATTTTTTAAACTCTAAAATTTGTTCTAGGTTTATATTGTGCATTTCCTTTGAATTATAACTACCTTCCTGGCAGCACTGAACATAAAATTAAATCTAGTTAAAGAAACAAAGAACCAGAGAAAGAATACAGATGCAAGCAAGAGAGAATAGGATAGCATAATCCAAACATTTTCTTATTCCTGAGTAATAGGTTTTTATTTTAGATGTGCCCATGGAATTCTGCTGATAGATTTTTTATTTCAGGGCAGGTTTGATTAAAAAGAAACCAGAGAATCTCTCAAGTTGATTGGATTGTATGCCATCCGCTGACTCATCACAGTTATTTTGGTGTTCTAAAAATATATTGTAAATATATTGTAATGCAGGATAGTTTTAATAACTTAAAACATCTTTGATAACAGTATTTTATATTAATAACATCATATGCATTAGACATAAATGGTTTTCTTAAAAGTCTCTTTTTCCTTTTATTTACAGAATGCTGCCTTTTTATATGGTCTTGGTTTGGTCTACTTCCATTACAACGCATTTCAGTGGTAAGTTGACACAAAACTGATAACTCCAGTTATTTCTAGTAAATGGCTTGTTTTGTTTGATATTTTCTGTGTATGTATAATAAATACAGAATATTTTAATGTCACTAAGCAAGCCTATGTTTTTCAGTACTCTCTTGAATTGATTAGATTGTTCCTTCAGAGATACTGACCCACTTTAGATTGTTAAAGTTGTATATGTTCCTAAAAGAATATGGCAGGAGATTCTGATTAAAGAAGGCTTAGATTGGAAAGCTTTTGGAATTTCTCAGTCACTCATTATGGACTGGTAGTCCCGAGATTATTTGAACTAGAGAATGACTATGCTCTCACATCTCAAGGTCTGTGGGTAAATTATCTTTGATGACCAGTATGTTTATCTTTTCAAACTTTTAGACAAGATTGGCTGCCCCCTCCCCGCCCCGTATATATGCATATGCATGCTAGTATTTTCCAATTTCTAGTAACTAGGCACCAGATTACAACTCTCGATTCTCTTATTTATAAAATAGGAATAATGGTACTACCTTCAGAGTCAGAGATTAAATATGATAGGAATATGTAAGAATTTATGAACTGTAAATTGTAGGGCCCTATTGTTAATAGCCTTTGCCCTTTTGTTGTTTTTCTTGTTTAGGAGACAAGATAATAGTGTTGTCCAATGGAAATAACATAGAATTTGAGTTGGAAGATAGGTATTCTGATCTCAGCGCTGTCATTTAATTTGATCTTGAGTTAAATAGACTCCCTAGGTCTGTTTCTGTGTGTGTGTGTGTGTGTGTGTGTGTGTGTGTGTGTGTGTGTGTTTGTGTATGTGTATGTGTGTGAGAGAGAGAGAGAGAGAGAGATTTTTTTTAAGTGCATTGTAGTCACTTGCCTTTTCTCCTTCACAGAGTTTTGATGATTGGATGAGATAATGTATATTTTGTAAACCATAAAGCCCTATCCAGACATTTTTATTTGAAGCATATCCAATTTTGTCAGAGTCCCTTCTCTTCTCCTTAATTTTAACCTGAGCGAATGCTGTGAGAGTCCAAAGCAAGGTTTTGACCAAAGGTTATAACCCTGTCATGCATGTATCTGTTGGGCACCCCAGGTACTTACTACGGAGCTTTTAAATATGTATTGGCAGTGATTCAGTATGCTTTCTCTAAAGATGAAACTGTAGATATGGATGACTTTTCCTATATGCTTTTTCTTCCCTCTTTGCTTTTCATTCTATTGGGTTTTGATCGTCTGTGGAAGCACTGCATTGTTAGAGAGTACCTGTGTGTGTATGTATAGAGTATTGTAATCATTTAGATCACTCATTTTGTTTGTAAACTTTATAAAACTTTAATTGATCTTTATGAAAGAAACTTTGTAATTTTTTTCTCTTGAATTATCCATTACTGTAGAGCAATCCTAAACTTAAGCCTCCTAACCTCATGTCCAATGCTTCATATTTAAAACCAATGATACATTATGAGTGTTTTAAAATAGTCTTAGTTTCTTGAAGATCCAATTCATAGAATACACAATCTTAAACTTTTAGAACCAGAAGTATTCTTAGAGATAACTCAGTTTATTCCCTTAATTTTGTAGACGACAAAAGCAAGGTGTGTGTATAACTGAATATTATGTAACTGTTTAGTGGCAGAAGTGAGATTATGCTCAGATTCCCCAATTTAATGTTTTTTCTATTGTACTCTAATGTTTGAAGATTGACAGGTACTTATTTTTTAAATCAGTTTTCGCATTTGTTCTCCTGGGCACATTGGTACATTCTTTGTGGCTAGCCAGAAGTAATTTAGGTGAAACCTGGGGCAAGGAATTCTACAGTTTAGGAATGGACCATGTATACCACACACGAGCCGTTTTTCATCTACCCGTGATAACATATGAGCTCCCTGTAGATTGAAGATACAGACATAAAATCAGTAATGAAGTGAAGCCATCATCAGTTCAAAATTGGATTACTTTCATAAGTACATGACCATGTCAACTTAGGAGACTTGTAGCTGTGGAACATTATATCATATGATCCCTTATCTACATATGATTTCTGTATCCTTCAGTTGATCTAAGAAATGAAACTGCGTGATATAAGGACAGTGCAATGTCTGAATTAACAAGTCCCTCTGGTCTGTCGATCCTGTCCTGGTCACCACCATTTTCTCATGTCTTAAGTTTCAACTCTAGCTGCTTCCTAAAATGACATATTTCACACCCTGTCCGAATCCATCCTAGCTGTGTGCTTTCTCTCTTGCTGGTCAGATGTTTTTTGTGTCCCATCCTCTAACTTACTTTGCTATTTCTTGAACAGATGCAGAATTAGAAAGCATGGAGTAGTTGCTTGCTTCATGAGTTTCAGAATACAGCCTTAAGTGTTACGAATTTCCTGTTTTTGTGTTTTATTTTGTTTTATTTGTAAGTAGTTGTTAATTGCTGGGATCAGGCATTTTTCTTTTCCCTGAAATTATTTACATGAAATTTTGGGATATGTTGAAAAAATGTTTCTAGAGAAGAGTGTGTTATGCCCTTTTTTATATTGTCAGCCCTAAGGATCTGCCTAGGATGTCTCAGAATGTTTTATCTTTAGTATATTTGTAGTTTAAGTAAAATTCAATACTTGGTAATGGTGTCTGTTGGCATTTGCTAGGTTAATAAGTATGTGGCGGTAATGTGTGCAATCAACATGTGTGTTGGGGTTGGTGATGGTGACTTAGTATTATTGAGAACAGTTTTATAAAGTATAGTTTTAGCCGTTAACTTGTTTGCCTTGTTTCTTGCCATATTCTGCCCATTGTTTCTTTTGGAGTTGATTTTATTGGTTAGCTTCTAGATCAGTTGTTATTTGGTTAGTTTTTCCAGTTTTCAGTTGTATTCTCTTCTTAGAGGAGCCTATGTCAGAAAGTAGTAGAGCAACTGTAATATCCTCATTGGACTCAGGATGATTATTTAATTTTACTATTGATCCTACTCCATATTGTGGGAGTTAAAAAAGATGTCCAGAAGGGGAAAGACACAGAAGCACAAAGTATAAATGGCTTTATAAAGCCATTCCTTTACAGGTGCATGAATGCACACCCATGCCTTCACTTGTTCTTGCTCTTGAAGGGTCACATTGCTCGGGATACCTTGAACTGAGTTTCTTCTTGCCTTATAGTGAGAAACCTATGTCCTTGGGTGAGAGGAATTGAAATACATACAGTAATAAATTATTACAGCTTATAGCCATACTTCTAAATATATCCATCTGAAAATTCTTATCAAGCCTCTCTTTCTAGCCTGCAACCTTTTGTATTCCCGTTGATCAATATCAAAAGGGTCTTACGGTGGCAGTCTAAGAGATAACATAATTCTGTGCTAGAGGCATAGGATTTTGGAAATTAAGCTCCCAAATGTAATTGAGAGGCCTGGTAAGGAAATATAGTGATTATTATTGACATTAAAAAGGATTAGAGGAGTGAGGTGGAGGTGAGATTAGAAACAAGTATTAACACATCACAAGTGAAGTTTTTTTAGGATTAATCCCTTAAGCACTGTACCAATCACAACTGTTCTTAAAAGTATAGGAATATCTGTTCTCCATTGTGGTGACCACTTTGGGTGCAAATAAACCTAATGTCTTTGTGATACTACCATTGATCCTGAGGTTTATCTACATGGAGTCTGGCAAAAAGTTATTATTTAATAAATGTTTTTTAGCTATCATAATACAAAGTAATGCTCTCAGATGAAAGGCTTACGTATATAGTTCCATTAAAATGAAACAGTTCATATTAACATGTGTTTATTATGTACACTTCTGTTTTGACAAAACTAGCATTTAACTAAGGCAGTTCTGGTAAAGTTATGCTTACCAGTGACACATAGATTGCCAGAGAGAATTTGGAAGAGCTTGGACTAATTAAGCTTCAGGGAAATTATGGATAAAAACATAAATCTTTGCAAGAGGAGCAGGAAAAAATGTCTCCCACTGTCTGGGGTGATGAAATGAATACTGGCTAAAGAGCAAAAAAAGCCATGAAGTAACATATTAGCAAATGACAATGTGAAGAACTCTTGTGTGATATTTCTAACTTAGCCTCACATTTAAGGTCCTCTCTGGTTCAGCCTCAAATGATCCTTCTAGCTTACTGTTCCCCTAAATATATTCTTTGTGTCAGTAGCACTGTATTAACATTTCCCTGGAAATGTATTGAGCATTTTCTACCTATGTAACTTTGTGCCATTTACTGTGTTTGATTGGCCTTCTCTTACCATCCCCACCTTTAAAAATCCTGCCTTGTCTGTCTCTTTGATTACTTCATCAAATCTTTCATTTGTCTCATTTAAAAGGAATCTCTACATTTTTTAATATTTATGTGTGGAAGTATTTATCTGTTGTGTGTATACATGTTATTACTGATTTAGAGTTAGAATATTCTCCCTTTTATTAGTACAAAATTTTGTGGTGTTAAACCATTTATCCCTTCACATATCCCTGAGGGAAATCTCCAAACTCAGCTTTATTAGCCTTAGAAAAGTAGTTTTATTATGTCTCTTTCCAAATGTACTAAAACTATTCTAGGGACGTTTAGTTAATATCATTATTTTTACTATACTTTGGTAAAGTCCTGAGGAAGCTTTTTCTTTTTAATGACGTCTAGAAACAAAAACAAAGTGCATATTGCTGTGCATAATTATCATTGGCATTTTTTCTCAAAATCTAAAAGATGTAGTGTTTTATATCACCAAAATTATTACTAGAGAATATGCTTTAATATTTGAAAAGTATAAGCCTTTCCAGGCATAGTATCATGAAAATATTTTATAGTTTTGGGTAGCCATTTCTCATGTTCTAAAATTCTGTCATCAGAATACTGAGGTCAGCAGAATTTATATGTGTTGGTGTTTTTAGTCTAGTTTGTGGTGCAGAGATCATGCTTTGGCTATATGCATTTTGGTGAGATAAGAATGTGGTAAAATGATTACCAAAATTAGAATGTAGTCTGAATGATACCTATTTTCTCCACACACTCCCCTGTTACACACACACACACACACACACACACCTTTTTCCTTTTTTCCTCTAAGGTGGGGAAAAACTGAGGAAGCACACAGGAAAGATAGGTAAAAAGCTTAGAAAAGGAAATGAAAATGAACCTAGATATATTTTGTTAGATGAGAAGAGGTCAGTAAATAGACTGTGGAGCATTGCTGTCTCCTGTCCCCAGGAGAAGCCCAGTCAACTAACTATAAAAGTGATGGCATTAGTAAACATCTATTAAACTTAATTGTTTTCTGTGTTATTTAGACAACTAAAGATAAAAGAGAAGCATGGACCTCAAGGAATAGGCCACTTGGACAACTGGAGATAGTATACCACTGCATAGAGAATAAAATGACTTGATTATACAGTGGACCTAACTACTGATTAACACTAAGTGAAACATAGTTGGTGTTGAGTTTGGGTGGTCAGTCTTTTAGGTAATAGTGGATGTAGGGTGAAATAGAAGAATGAAATATTTCAGATCAGGACTCCATCCTGAGGAGAAGCCGTAAAGTCAAGAGGGCCAGTATTTGTATAAAGAAATTCCTGAAATAAGCCAGGTCACAGCTGAGGAAGAACAGTGTTGGATCATAACTGAGAATAGAATTGAATAGGTACTCGGTACTGCTCACAAACCTTAAATGCTACATGGAAGTTTGGCTTAGAGAGTATCATGGTTAGTAGGCAATTATAGTAGGCATGTGTTTGAGGAAACGGGTAAGCCAGAGCAGAGCAAGAGTGTCCTTAAAGAGCCTACCCTTTTCAGTAATCTAGTAATGAGATATTGAAGATTCTGTCTGCAAGGTATTGAATTTGAGGAAAATTTTGAAACAACAACAAGAATTTGATGATTCAGTATATATAGCTATACAATCTCATGGGCACTTTTTAAGAAAACAAAAAGAAGATTTATTTATTTATTTGAGTGAGAGAGAGAGAGCAATCGAGCCATGGTGGGGGGGAGCGGCAGAGGGAGAGGGAGAAGAGTCTTTTTTTGTTGTTGTTGTTGTTGTTGAAACATTTTATTTATTTGTCACAGAGTACAAGCAGAGGGGGTGGCAGGCAGAGGGAGAAGCAGGCTTCCCCCCTGAGCAAGGAGCACGACGCAGGACTCCATTCTGGGACCCTGGAATCATGACCCCAGCCGAAGGCGGACGCTTAGCCACCTGAGCCACCCAGGCGTCCTGAGAAGAGAGAGGCTTAAGCAGACTCCAAGCTGAGTGTAGAACCTGATGCAGGGCTCAGTCCCACAACCTTAAGATCACAGACTGAGCCAAAATCAAGAGTCGGACACTTAGCCAGCTGTGCCACCCAGGCGCACCCCATGGGCACTTTTAATAGTCCTTAAAGAATAAACATAGTGTAGCCCAGACTAGTATGTTGGAACATGTGTTTTTGCTTGTAGGTTAATTTTTTTTTTAATTTCTACTGTGTTAACATACATAGAAAACTTGTTAAAATAAACTTACGTTTCTTTGCACTTATGTGATATTGTGAACTAAGTGGATAAGATGTCTGCACCAAAGGCACCTACGAAGTAAAACACCTCTACAAATTTAGAGATTCAGAGGAAAAGCCAGAAATAGAAAGTAAGACAGAGTAGGAAATAATTTCTCCCGCGAGCTTGCTCCTGATGGTCTGTGTTGTCCTTACTGCTTTTCTCACATGCCCTTCCTTAGACAGTTTTTCTTTCTTAACTTTTTTTTCTTCTTTATTTCTTTTCTTTGCTTTTCTTCCACTTCCCTTCTTTTTCTTTCATATCTTTGATTCAGGCCTGTCTGGGTTTTTTATTGGCATGTGTGGACATTGCTTAGTTCTGACCATTCCACAAGAGAGTTATCTGACCCATCTCATAAATTAAGGTTCATTAGGATTTTATGAAGCATTACCCTCAATTTTTATTATTATAAAATTTAACATACTTAAAAATGTATAAACAAGTATACATCGTAACATGTTATTTATAAAATAAGCATTCATAACCATCATTTAGGTCAAGAAATAAAAAATTGCTTTTTAGCCCAAAAGCTTCCCCTAAATTCCTGCATACCTTTTCCAATTGTATCATGTTTTAATTGGCCTCATTTACAGCTGCAGTTGTTCTCTTCCTAACCTTTTATATACTGACCCCCACCCTCCAACAATTGCTTGTTTTATTAGAAGGCGGTAGCACTAGTCATGACCAGGAGAATAATAGAGGCTGAACTGTACCTCCTCCTATTAGAAAGCTTTGAAAAAAGTACAAAGATAATGTCTTAACAACAGGCAGATGAGTATCTTAAAGTCTGAGAGAAATAGAAAGCTGCCTTTGAATGAGAATGGTAATTTACACCAATTCTTTTCTGTCAGGTCTTTGGCTCCCCTCTTCTACCTGTACACATCAGATAATAAAACACATATACACCCACCCATTTAAAAAGCGATCTAACACATAGATCCCAGCCTCCTCTTCAGGAAGTAAGTATTTTATCAGATATAAAAGTAACTGATGCCAGACCTATTGCCCCCGCCCCTCACAATAAACATTACCCTTTAGAACCCTTAATTTTATAATAACCATGTACATAACCCCACACAGTGTTTTTGGGAAATAGATAATGCATGAATCAAAATAAAGTTACTTAAAAGACATAAGGGGTATTGTGCTCTGTTTTGTGGTATAATATTTTGAACTTTTTATATAAAAGATTGAATTTTTGGAATCCTCTAAGATTTAAGTAGAGGCAGAGAATAGTTGATAAAAAGCTTTGCAAGGAATATGTTAGCTGGTACTTGGGATAAGTCTTAATTAAATATTGTAGAGAGATTTAAAATTATGCTCAACATACTGTTATATCTGGTATTCTAATTTTCAAAATTCAAAGTAGACATTTTTCCTTGTCATGATTTTAATTTATTTTTTAATAAGTAGTATATTTACACGATCAAATTAAGATGTATAAAAATGTATTCAGTGAAAAGTGTTCCTTCCTGATGCTTGTATTTGCTCTACTGGTAATCAAGACCATTTATAAAAGTTAAATTGTGAATTTGGGGCAGAAAATAGGATGATAGACCAATGGAAAGTGATAGATGATAAGAGAACCCAGAAACAGACCTACATGAATATGGACATTTGATTTAGGACAAAGTGGCACTGCAGAGCTGTGTAAGGATGGTATTTACTACAAATGATGCAGGGGCTATTGGATATCTGTATGGAAAAGTGAAATCTGAACTCACACCATATAAAAAATAAGGTACATATGGATTGTAAATCTAAATATGAAAGATAAAGTTTTAAATGAAGACTTACTCTTGTAGAATAGACTAGAAACAGGATTAATTTCTGCTCTTTAAAAAACAAAACTATCTGTCCTACCTCTCTTTCCCCTAGGAAATTCCAGAAACAATGAAATCAGCTATTTAAACTGAGAATTTTATTAAGCCATAAAATATTATTTGAATAATTGATTATACATTCATCTCATCTTCCTTTTTCCTTTATATTAAATTAGGTGATATACATTCAATTATATAAAAGACCCAGGTGCCACCTCCCAGTCTTTTTTTTTTTCAATAATACATTCACGTAAAATACATTTTCTTTAAAACCGTATCGTATAAAGCATAAGTTGTACTGTGCTACCAAGCAAAAATTCATGCAAGTGTTAAAAAGTTAAGATATCTTATGTCTATATTCTTTCAGGGCAATTAAAGCATTTCAGGAGGTGCTTTATGTTGATCCCAGCTTTTGTCGAGCCAAGGAAATTCATTTACGACTTGGGCTTATGTTCAAAGTGAATACAGACTATGAGTCTAGTTTAAAGGTAGGTTACTGAGTTTTTTCCAAGATACAATGTTTTATTTTGTGGATTTTTGGGGGATGGGTTGTTGTTAAATATTAGAGCATTGAGAAATGTTGGAATTTATACTCGCACTTCAAAAGACAATTTGAAAATTTAGGTGAAAGAACTGTTTTATTAGCTATGAACTGGAAGATACACAAGGTTGAATTTCAGGGTACAAAGTAGATATGATCCTAAGACATAGGTAACTATGTCTTGATGATACCATTAAACTTTTTTTTTTTTTTTTTAAGTTTTAATTGCAGTCTGTCATCAGGAAAAGTTGAAGCTTTCAATCTCAGTTTGGACATCTAAATCAGTCCAGTCTAAGTGATTGGCCAGCATAGAGGTCAGGTCCAGCTACTTAATGGTGCTGTGTCTGTGATCCCATCCTGGCCTGTTTATTTGCATGGGTCTCACTAGAAATCTGTCGACCTTTACCAGCAGGGCACGTCTCATATCTAAATTATTAAAATGTATTCTCTGCAAGTCATTTGAATTGCTGGTTTGTGAATAGAAACATTGTTGGTTAAATATTTTACTTACTATGGAAATTTGATATTTCTCAATTTTTTTATTGAGTTTCTTGTGCTGTCTATGCCATCACTTTAGGTCTTACTGGGCTTTTCAAAATAGTGCTTTCCTGTGCAACAAAAACATTGCTTTTCGAAAGATTAGAAGTTCTAGGAAAAAGTTTAAGTTCTTGTGAATTTAGGAGTATAATGGTTGCCATGTTCTAAATATCTCCGTTGCAGATTATCTTGATCCCGAAGGGCAGGGAGGGAGATAAAGAATGATAAAGAGACTTTACAGTAGGTTGTAATTTGAATTCACTAATACGGTACTATCGAAGGTTTTTTAAAAACTGTATTTAATTGTTTTAGAGTTTTAAAGTAGACAGTTATGCACCCACTGTTTCCATCTTTCATGAGTTTGTAAAGAACAATGCTGATGATATGAAGGAGTGTTACACTACCAAAAACACTAAAACAAGTAGATTGTGAAGTATTTTGATTACACAGTTGTCAAAGGTAAGTGCAGTTTGAGGAATTGGCGCTAAGGTAAAATTAGGTAGTGTGGAGAGTGAAAGATGCCTGGAAATTGCCAGATTTCCTCAAATATAGAGCAGCACTTCTCAAACAATTGACCTTTGAACAACGTGGAGATTATGGGCATCAACCCCATCCCCCCATTTGAAAATCTGTGTGTCAGGACTCCTCAACATTGTAACTACAGATAACCTGCTGTTGACTGGAAGCCTCACCTGTAACCCGGAGTCACTTAACACATGTTTTGCATATGTATCGTGTACTGTATTCTTACCGTGAAGTAAGCTAGAGAAAAGGAAATGTTACTAAGAAAATCATAAGGAAGAGAAAATACATTTATGCAAAAAAAACCAAAAACAATAAAACCCGTATATAAGTGGGCCCATGGAGTTCAAACCTGTGTTCAAGTGTCAACTGTATACTATGGGATGTGAGTGGATTTGAAATGGAAAATAAGTTCAGATATGCTGCCTTGCATATTTTAACCTCCTCTTGGACATTCATAGTATATGTTAGCTAACAAAGATTCTTAAAATGTCTGATAATACAAAATAAATTTATTTGATCATTTTATAATATTGTCACAATATAACTATTACGTGTGGTAGACATGTTTTTTATAGCAGCTTGGTAAACCATGTTGCTCAGGAAGTATATTTGAGTGAAAAAGATAATCAGATAACGTCCCATATTATAGAATTTGGCTGTCTCTGAACATCCGTAGAGTAGTGCCTTACATAATTCTGTGGATGCAGAGCTCTTGTTTCCATGAAGGTGGCAATACTTAAAAATCTTTTTTAATCAAGGGAAACAGTGTTGGACAGTGTTCCACGGTGAGTTAAAAGTGTTCCTGCTTACTCAGGTTCAGTAGAGACTTCCTGTGTACAACTTTTGTTTGTTTAGGCATAAAGGCTAACAAACCTTCAAGTCATAGCAATTTTAGCAAAATTGTTTTAAGTGCAGTCTTCTTGTTAAAATATTTGATAATCATCCTGATCTTTATTCATTTGTGTGAACAGAGAAAAGAATTTTAGGAGTCATTGCTATTTCTCTTCCCCATAATGAGAAGGTTGCCTTTGATTTTTACCTCATTTTGACATTGGCTTTTTTTTTTTTTTTTTTTTTAAGGCTTCTCTCTCCAGTGTTCCCTGTCTGTTTTCAAAAGGAGAATTTTAGGCATCATCATTTTTAGTCAAGGAGGAGGTATTTCAGTATAGTACTCTAAGTGCTTAGCATTAAATGCAAATTAAGGTAGGAATCTGAAGGAGTGATATGTCCCTCTCCCCTTAGTTGGCCTCCAATTTTCCTAAAGTGCACTGGCTAGTTTCATATGGATAGATGTGAAAAACTCTGATGACTTTTCCATTACTGAAGCTGTTTCCTAGAAGCACATTTCTTGGTATAGATAACCAGAAACTTTAGAAACTACCAACTAAAGCTGATTAAAATAACAAGTAAAGTAGCTTTTAAATACAATTAAAGTACTTCATATAACCTTCAGGATTGGTTGATTCAGCTGATACAAGATTTCATCAAGGATTCATTTTCTTCTCTGTTCTGCGTTGTCTTATTCTGAAGCTTGGTTGCCAGGTACAATCAAAGTGAAATGTAGAAAACCCTAAAAACCCCACCAAAAAACTATTAGAAGTAGTAAATGAATTCAGTAAAGTCGCAGGATACAATCAAAGTGAGATGGTTCATTTTTCATGCCTCATATAGAAAGATATTACAGAGTAGTGGTATAGGTGCTTAGTATAGTGCTGGCATGCGATAAGTGCTCAGTAAATATCTAGTCATTCATGTTGTAAAGGAGAAAGATCCTGACTTCCTGTTGATGTCTTCAGGAATACTTCTCTTTGCATCTCATTGGCTAGAAATGGGCCATTGGCCATTCTCAATTGATTCCTTATCAAAGATGTGGTTGCTCTTAGACCAGTTAGGCCCAGTTTTGGAGCAGGGCTCAATTCCCTAAATACACTGTTCTTGTCTGATGGAGGAGTGAGGGGTGGGTAAAAAGAGTATTTTGGTGTGGGGTGGTGTGGGCAATCTGTCCATTATAGATCAGGTCTTCTCCACCTCATTTTCTTTCCGTACCCTTGAAGAGGGATATAGCATGTACAGGTTCTTGATGATAAGATAAAATGCAGTTTATTTTCGTAATAGATTTCTTATTTTCACCTACACAGGAAATGGATTTCAGAGCCTCCTGTTTTATTTGTATCCCTGGTAATAACTTTTTTTTTTACCAAAATGTATCTCTGAAACAGATTCGTTCTGTTTTGGTACTACGTAAGCAGCTCTCAGAGCAAGCAAATTTGGTTTTAAAATTTGACCCTGCTATATGACTAATTGTGTGACCTTGGGCAAGATGCTTAATTCTTCTGATCCTCTTTGTGTCTGTAGTACTGGAGTAACTGTCCCCACTCTACAACATTGTTGTAAAGATTAAATTTATAGACATATATACATATACATACATACACACATATATACATACATATATGGAGATATATGGAAGTATCTGACAAGATTTTTCAGCCCCCTTTTTTAGTTCTCAGTTTGTCTGTATCTAAAACTCCTCAATTTGGGACCAGTGTAGATACGTTTGTGAAATCCATTATCCCATCCTAGAATACATCCTTGTATTTTTGCTACTCTCCTCATCCTCAGAAATGTGAAGTTAATGCCCAGCTTACTTTTCAATGATATGGTTACTTTTGCATTAAATTGGCCAATGATTTCATGTTTAGTGAGTGGTAGGGGTATCAATTCTTAATTTATTAACTAGTTTAATATCATCTGAACCAGAGTCCATTCCAGGGTGACATTTCTACATGGTGTTTGTTGTTTTTCTTCCCTGCTTCAGATAATATCCCCCCTAGGTGGGTTTGGTTGACTCTTGAACACCATATAATTAATTCAGAATTTTATTTCATTACTTTTTAATGGTGTTAATGATAATTGCTTTCATTTGTTACATATTTGAGGCAATGTATGATCACTGCTTCAATAAAAGTACGCTAATTTTGACAAATAGTTTTATATAATGCCTCTAATTTTCACATCCTGGCAGACTCTTAATTATTTCCTTCATGTGAAGGAAGGAAATGCAAAATAAGATGTAATAGCACCCATGTTCTTCAGTCAGTTAATGCCAGTGCATCTAATTTAATGAAGATTATGTAGAAATTCTCCCTAATATTTACATATTTAAGTTTCCCTAGACTATGTCAACATTGGAACTTTTTTGGATTTTAAAGGTAAAGAGTGTGGCTTTTTAATGGGGACCTGTGGGTAATTGGCTGGATTCTAGTGTAAATTCCTTCATAATTTGGTATTTACAGATGGTAAGTGCTGATTTGAAGGGTTACTGTGAAAGAGTTAGGAAAATGAGAATGCAGAGACAATGCAAAGGAAACGGACTGAACTCAAATGAGACTTAGATGTTAGTTTGGCATTGTACCAAGTGCTGAGTATTTCTTGAATAGATAAATGGAAGAGGCTATAAAATGATAAATGCCTCTCATAGGATGGGCTGGAAAAGCTAGGACGGGGGTGCTGGAGAGGCTGGTTTTATTTATCACCTTTTAACAGAATTTTTTTTCTAGACAGACGGGCAGTGCATATGTTTTCTCCACATGTTCCTGTTCACCAGTTCATTCAGTTTGTCTCCCCTCTACTATTATATGTGACATGAAACTGCTGAGTAAAATAGCATTTCCACTTTCTTTTTACCTTACTCTTCTCCAGGAATTACTTCATTTCCAGGCTTCTGATTTCATCTTAGACCCTTTATAGACTCAGGACTTTTATTGTCATATTTTTTTATGCCAAGATATTAAGGCAGAAGGGAGAAGTAAAGGCATGAGGACATAGATTTCCTTTTAGAAACCACTTTTGGAATCTGTGAAAGTGCCTCCTATCTTTTATTTTTTAATGTAGAATACATGAATCATTTTATTTAATTAACATACTGTGAACTCTATGTATTATAAAAATACTTGCTGAGAATTTGAATGCTAGCTATTTAATTAATTTTAATCGTGCCTTAAATTTCTAAAATATCTGTAGTATTTCTTTGTCGAAGTTTTAACAGCATATTTTTTTTAGTTCAGTTGTCTGAAGATCATGAAAGTTGCTGTTACTTATTCATACCTGCCCCTGCCCTATTTAATACTTAATGGTGCTCAATAGCTTAACTCTCCTAGCTGGCATTTTGAAAATTTGAATTCTTTAAAAATTGTTTTATTTCGATAAAATTGACATATGACATTGTGTAAGTCCTAAATGTCCAACATGTTGATTTGATGCATTTATATATTGTAGTGTGATTACCACTGTAGCATTAGCTGGCACCTCTGTTGCATCACGTAATTATTATTTCTTTTTTGTGGTGAGAACAATGAAGATCTAGTCTCTTAGCGGCTTTGAAATTTATGATACAGTATTGTTGACTGTAGTCTCTGTGCTGTGCATTAGCTCTGTGGGACTTAGCTATCTACTAGTTGCAAGTTTGTGCCTTTAAACAGTATCTCCCTAATTCTCACATCAGCAGTGGAACTCAGCTTTACCTGAGTGAAATATCACTGTTCCTTTTGGCAAAGGATGGTCATTACTGTTTACTTTGTCTGCTGTCCATTTTTACTTATTTGTGGGCAAAAATCATTGCCCTGCTCATTCCTTTTTCCTCTACTCTTTAACTTGTACTTTACCTTTTAATCTTTCCTAGATACTATTCTCTGATATGAGGTGATCTCCTAATTGGTTTATCTAGCTACCCGCATAATGCTTTCTCCACTTCACTCTTCCTGCCCAGTTTCGTTTTTCCATTTGATACTTATTTCTGCCTTGAGTTCTGTTACATACATACCTTTAAGTGTGAAGTAGTGTAAACAGCAGAAGTACTTCAGTTTCTTGAAAATGCATGTTTGAAAAGGACGTGACTGCTCATAGATGTGCAGTCACCATTCTCTGATATGGAAGAGTTAGGGTGAGTCCAGGTTTCCCAGTGCAGTTTTCTCTCTACAAATATATTTTAACTACAAGAAATCATTTCTAATCAAAACGTATTTTTTCTTTTTTGGTGTTTACCCATAACTATTTAAATATGGTGTAAATATTTGGTCTTCAAATACAACTTTATGAAACATTCAGTGTGTCTAATGCCACATTAAAAAAAGAGGTTATGTTCCAAAACAACATTTTATCCCCTTTATAAAACATATATCATGTTCCCCTTGTATTTGTTACTGGTGTAAATATCAGTCTTAATTTTGATGTAAAAACAAATTGTATGCTACTAGATTTAAAGAACTTGGGAAGAAAGTCATCCTGTATTCTGATCATTTGTATACACAGACTAGAGACATACTAGAACCAGTGTTTTAAAATTTCTAGTCGGTTTTATACTTGTACTTTCATAAAGTACGACAAAAGTGAGTTGGGAGACTAGGTAGGACACTGTTATAGGAAAAAAAGATGAGCAAGATCCGTGGGATAAGTGGGTTCTCAGTGGAATGATGTATGAGAGGTAGTACATTCTATAGATCTTAAGGAGTTAATTTATTAACTGATTCAGTGTGGAAATAGATTCCTCATTTATCGACTTGATTCATTTTTCTGTTAACTAAAGTAGGTGTTAAAGTAGCAGCAGGTTTTGGGATTGGGAGGTGGCAATGAGTCCTTTGGGAATGTATTGAGATGGAAGTACCCGAGGCGTATCAGATGTTGGTATAGACCGACAGAAGTCTGGAGCCATAAAGAACGGCTGTGAAAAGAAGTAGGGTTTTGAACATCTTTAGTATACAGTGTCTTTTCTTTTACTTCCTTGTTAAGGATACTTTTGGAGGACACCAGATTGGAAACTTCTTTTTTGACTGAATATTGCCAGGATCCATTAGCTATTAGTTACTGGTGTGCAGTAGAGTTTCTCTTCAAAACAGTTGTAATAACCTTGTATTACAGAGAATCAGAAGAACTTGAGTTTGAGGGCTTTGAAAGAACCTCAACCAGATCAGCTTACCCAGCAGTGTGACTCATAAGCCCTACCAGAACTTTCCATTTTAGTTCTGTATCTCATTTTCAGAGACCAAGTCCTTGAAGTACCATCACATTCCAGGACCTTTCCCTAGTCTCATCTATTTATCATAGACTATTAGGTTTAGGAATGAAGTTGTTGGTTTTAATTCACTGTGGCAATCTGTAACAACGAAAAAGAAAAAATCACTTGACTTGCTTGCAAGAGTACAGGACCTATCTTCCCTCTTCTTTCTTAAAATGGTCCATAAAACCCTCTTTCATAAGTGCTGTGTAAAAATAACTTGTTTCTTCAGCCTGAAGTACCTCTTTTCTTTTTTCCCTCATCTACATCCTTTGGATTCCATCATGGAATTGTCTTTTAAACTTCTAATAGAACATTCATTTCAGTGAGCTGTGCATTCATTTCCGTAGATGCATAGCCATAGCAGAGTGCTTGGTGTTGCCAACATTTTATTCCTAAAAGGCTGTGTCTATGCTAATTGAGTAGAGATAACAGTATCGACTACACCCACCTAGTCTACATAGTCTGAAGTGAAGTTTTTGGGGGCAAGTACACAATTTAAAAACTAAAATAGTGGCATTTAACCCTGATTGTGCATTGGAATAACTTGTAGAAGCTTTTTTTTTTGGTTTACAGGGTGTCAGCCCCAACCCACTGAGTCGGAACATCCAAGATTGGATCTGGAATCCAAACATTGCTCTAAATTTTAATGACTTATACACACATAAGTAATTTGTTAATTACCACAAAAAAAGTTATATCACTGCTTGTCTTCAGGATTGGGAATATAGTAGAAGGGTTCTATAATTGAAAAGATTTGTGAGATAATCACAGACTATACAGCTAGAACTCTTTATTTTTATTTTTTTTTTTTTTTATTAACACGTAATGTATTATTTGCCCCAGGGTACATGTCTGTGAATCTAGAACTTTTTAAAACAATTTATTTATTTATTTTTAAAAAGATTTTATTTATTTATTTCAGAGAGAGAACGAGTGTGAGTGAGAGAGAGTATGAGAGCAGAGAGGGTCAGGGGGAGAAGCAGACTCCCCACTGAGCAGGGAGCCCAATGTGGGACTCAATCCTGGAACTCCAGGAACATGACCTGAGCCGAAGGCAGTTGCCCAACTGACTGAGCCAACCAGGCACCCTCTTTAAAACAATTTAAAGAGATATAAAGTCTTGAAACCTGAGTTTTACGTAGTAATTACATGAATATAGATTCTCCTCCTCCAGTTAGAAATCAGGTTCCTTTATATAAAGCAAAATGCTATGAAGTTATTTTGAAATATTGAACAAGCCAAAAGCTTTTAAAACAAAAAGTGACTTTGGTAATTAAGATGTCAACAGAAATTGTTATGAATAGATCCTTTTTGTTAAATTGGACCAGAAATGCTCTATAAAAAGAAAATCACCATAACATTAAAAAAATATGTTAGGTAAATCTTGCTTGGAAATTAATTTTCTGTGGAATGCTTTCTGCCTTGAGGTTTGTATATAGTCTTTGAACTGCAGAAGCCTCTACTGCATAATAACTGTTTCACACAGCAGTAGTCAGTTTCATTACTGCGGTATTTCCGTGTGAGGTGCAGATGTTTCTTAGCTGCTTCTGTTGGTTTGCAGGGATGGGTACTGGATATTTTACCAGATTTTTCAGATCTCAGGGCTGATTATTATAATTGATAGTCATTTCTGCTGGCTTATATGTTAATAGGTACATCTATTTTACATCTGGTTTAGATATGAGAAATGAAACTCTGAGGTCATGTCGTCCCCACCCCAGTCCTTCATCTCCCTTCAGTTTACTGGAAAGTATATCATTGTTTTTCTTTATATGGGGTAGTTTTATGTGGCTTTTCTTAGTTTCTTATACTTAGTAATTATTCTGTAAGTTCCTTCATTCTCACATGCATGTTTTTGAATATATATTCTGTTGCCAAATAATTTTTCTATATTGTCGCTGTTTTTGGAAATATTTAATATTTCATGATGTGGATTTGAAATGATACATCAGTCGCTTCATTGGTGCTTTTAAGATTGATTAATACTTATGTAAAACATGGTCCAGAATTGCTTCTGCCAGGTTTCATTGCAGGACCTTGCGTATTGAAAGATGAAATGTAGTCTAGGCAATTCAAATTATGCATCTCTCTGCTCTTTGTGAGATGTCTTTGTAATAGTAAAACTAAAATACTACCATCTTGAAGACTTTCTTTGCAGGTCAGTTTGTATCCTTTGATGGCTTAGTTAGGAAAAGTCTGTCTTCTCTTCTCTGTGTATGCCGACAGGATAAATTAGACTCAGAAATGTCATACAATCTGAACATGTGGCTACTGCGCTGCTCTTTTTGTCCAGGGGAAGGCAAGTGGTTATAAAGCAAGCTTTGCTTTCAGAGTACTCACTTTTTATTTTCTTTATTGAGGTGTAGTTGACATACAGTGTTATATTGGATTCAGGTATACAAATACTTTTTAAGATAGTCTGGTTTCTGTTGCTGTGATAGCACACTAAAGGGTTGTTTGGGCGTATATATAGTCTGCTTAGTAGGCCAGGGAGAATAAAGGCAGTTCTTTGTTGTTTTGTTTCTTTTTAATAAAAGCAGTTCTTTAAGTGTTCAGATTTTTGGATGTTGGGTATTTTTTTTCACTTAGTCAACCATGACAAATAACTTTCACTTTTGTTTCGTTGGCCGTTATATTCCTAGTGCCTGCATTGTCCTAAGGGCATTATAGATAACTTGACCAACATTTGTTGAATGGATCAAATATTTACTATTTAAGGGTCATAGTCATTTTGTTAGTGGTTTGCCCGTTCAGAATATTACAGCCCTTAAATTTTTTTTTTTTTTTACAGCCCTTAAATTTTAAAGAGTATTGCAAATGTAGGCCAGCCTCATTATGCTTGCACATAACAGACATTTGTGAAGGAATATGATAGCTACTGTGTTCATACCAAATGATGCCTTCTAATCTTCCTTTCACTGTAACACTGGATAGCTGACATTAGTTTATTTCTGTTAATTGAGGGTTCTAGTTGACCAAATGTAGTTTTGTTTGTTCTGTGTTGAAATATAGTACTGAAAGCTTGCTAATGATTATTTCTCTTGATGAAGTCTTTTTGAGTTTATATCTAGAAGTTGTCATTATGCATGTCAATTTTCAGTTTGTCTAGTAGTTATAAAAAATACAACTGTAGATATTTCGATTGTGGATAAGAACGAGCTTGTGGTCAATTTTTAAAAATGGGTTTATACTTTGGCTATTTATTACTTTTAATGCTAAAATCTTGTAGGGACTCAGAAAATTTGAGAATACATATATGAAAATATTTTTTAGAAGAGTTCAGAGAGATTTACTTTTTTTATCCTAAGGATTTTATACCAACTCTAGTACTTGTTTGTTTTTTTTTCCTTAGTTTATATACTAGGTTTAATGTTGGTAAAGTAGATGTCAAATGTTACCCCGTGTTTTTGATCGTAATTTGTGTTCTTAGGAATTAGTGTTATCCATTGAATTTTAACATGTATTTTTTGGTGAGGCTGATAAGCTGTTATTATACATGGATATTGTAAACTGTTAGTGGTTTAATATTGCCTACACAAAGAATAGTACATGCATTCTAAAAAGATAATTATATTTCATAGATGAACTTCAACATATGCTATTTGATGCATTCTTGGTAGTATTTCAAGTAGTTTTAAAAGGCACTAAGTACAGGGGGTCCCTGGGTGGCTTAGTTGGTTAAGCATCTGCCTTCGGCTCAGGTCATGATCTCAGGATCCTGGGATCAAGCCCTGCGGCGGGCTCCTTGCTCAGTGGGAAGTCTGCTTCTCCTTTTCCCTCCCCCTGCTTGTTCTCTCTCCCTCTGTCTCTCTAACGAATAAATAAAATCTTAAAAAAAAAAAAAAGCACCAAATACAATGATTATTGGAGAATCAGTAAGGGTAGATAGTTTTAGCCTTTTATTGTCATAGTATTTCATTTGTTTCTGAAGTTCATGTCTCATTTTGAGATAAGCGGTGGTATTCTGACATTAATACCATTAAACTTTTACTTTCAGTTTTTAAAATAATGATTAAACTATTTAAACTGCTCTATAAGTGATACTATTTACTTGAAGACTTTTTCTGAAGCTTTTTTCATATAAACAAAATTATACATAGGATAACTTGATAAAGTTAATTCTCCATTCTCAAAAGTAACCCAACAGCCTGTTATCAGCAATAAATGTACAAAGTAATTCTAGTTGGTTGTCTGGTATGTTCTGTTTGCATAGTGTAGTTTCATGATTATGTTAGACTTTACATACCTGAAAATTAAGACACATTTATGTGACTGAATTTAGTGCACTGATTTTCTCATCTCTTCTTGCAGCATTTTCAGTTAGCTTTGGTTGACTGCAATCCCTGCACTTTGTCCAATGCTGAAAGTAAGTATTTTTAAGTAATAGTTTTCTACCTGTATTCAGATCACCTCATGGCAAATACTAGTAGTAATGATGATGATGATGATAGTGATGATAGTGATAAGGTCCTGTGTAATTTTTCTTCTAGAATTGTTGGATCTAACTGTATTGGTTGCCATGGCTACTTGAACAAGACCAGTTATTGTGAAAAGCCTGTGTCTAAAACAGATATGCCAGTGAACTGTGTTGTTGAATTAAAATTGTCTGCACTAATGAACAAGATTGATTATTTGTGCATTAATTATATTGTAGATGAATTGGGGGATTAAAAACGGGGTTTGCCAGTCTTTTAGGAAAAATGAGTATACAAAGATTCTTAAGTGATAGCCCAGTGGTTCCTGCTGTGTGGTATTAAAATTATCGATGATTATGAATGTGTTCTTTGATGTTTTTTATTCTACTTTTACATATATGTAGAGTTTGAAGTGACATTTTTCAATTAATAAAAAAAGAATGTGTGTGAGAAACATGTTCTGCTACAGCGGGTTTTTTTTTTTTTTTTCCCTCCCCAGGCAGTTATTTTCTGCTTCTGTGTATGTTTCTTTCCAAAAGCAGTTTGGTTTGATTATGATGTGTTTATCAATAAGTATGTGTTGGCATATTTAGTGTAAAGTAGCCAATAAAAGTTTTAAGGATATTCATTGGGTTCAAGCTGGGTTTCTTTAAAACTTTCTTTCTTGAAAAATAGGTATAAAAAGTTGAATCATTCTTAATGAAAATTTCAGGTCAAAGAATTCTAGGTTTTAGAAAGTATTTTGCTCTAAGTGTAGTTCTAACCCTAGAGAATGGCATTAAGTGAAAAGTAGTGTCAGTGTTAAAAATGCCTAAGAAAATGGTGGAATACATGAAAAGGCTGTAGAAATTAGGATGTAACTTGGTATTACATGAATTATGACATGGGGTGGATGAAATCATCATCTAAGCCAGACCAATTATCTCATACTTCTACTAGAGGCAATTTCCTGAGAAAACAAAAGATTTCTATTTTCTTTAAATGAAACTGATCAGTGTATTGACAGAATAAATGGTGGGAAGGTAACGAGTGCAGCAATATTTTAATTTCTGAAATGAGATTAGATTAGACAAAATTTAACTCATTGATACGCTTACTGAAATGCCAATTTATACTCTTTCCTTAATTATATAGGAATAAGAAAACAGCTCCTTTTCATTTGATTGATTATATCTAGTACTTTAAAGCAAACTCTCATAAATGACTAATATGTCAGTTCGAATGATAACTTCTGAGGGATGTTTCATAAGTGTCAAACTAAATATTTTGGTAAATCCTCATTTTATTCTACCCTGTTGAAGTTAAATCTCAGTTGTATGTCATTGCTCTGGCTTGAGGGGAAAACACCTACATCTGTAGAATGAGGACCATTGGGCAGAAAACTACCTGTTGAACATGAAGAGGATGATTTGAACCATAATGAATACATCTTTAAGTTTACTATGTCTCTGTCTCTGTTGGTTGTTGAGAAAGGAAATAGGAGGGAGGGTGACCAACATCCTGTTTTGCCCAGGACTGAGGAGTTTGCCTGGACTCAGGACTTTCTGTGCTACAAGGCTGGTTACTGTGATGGAAGGGAACGTGCTTTATTTAGAGACATTAGGCCATTATAGTTCAGTTAATTTGGGTAGTTTATTTTAGGCTGTCTCTGTGTGATTACATGATAACCACGATAATGGCTGATGTCTCACAGAGCACTAACAAATGTAGACTACGTACTTTGAGCCAGATATTATTACTGTTTAAGTACCAGGCTCTTATTATCTTTGCAAAGCTTATTTCTCTTTGGATTTTTAACATCATCACCTATTTATGTATGCCAGAGACCTTGACTATTCTTTGAAATCTTACATATTACTTTGTGATACTGCAAAGATCAGTTATAGAAAGGAAAGTAAGCTTTAAAAAAAAAAGTCTAAATGAGGTATTTTTATCTTGTGGTACAATTCATTTATGCAATTAAAAAGTAAGTAGATATACTTATTGCTTCTAGAGCTTTTTAAGAGGGGTTAATTACAGTTGGTGTTTTAAAAAGTAGAATCGTGGCATTGTGAGACTTCATTATAAGATGGCCCCTTGGGATAAAATTATTTCCTCTAGATTTAATTCTTTTAATTCTAAAAATAATGTATAGTTTCTGAATAAAGTTTAACTTTAGAACCTTTTATAGCAATATTTGTTAAACATTTCCACTTCTAATTGAGACTTAGCCAAGTGGAGCTTTTTCTTAGTTGTGTGGTTACATTCCACTTGAAGAGGACTTCTAAGAATTTAAATATGTGGTAGTTTTCACACTACAAAAGATAACACTGGATTTAGTAATTCATTGCATAGGAAAGCCCTAGATGGAGGGCCGAGGGACTGATCTTGGAGAAAGTTTGGGGTGGTGGTAGGATGCTAGCTAGTTGCTGTTCTTTTCTTCCTTTTCACCTTCATTAGAGAAGTAAGATTGGGGGAAATGAGTATAGATTTTCCATCTCTTTCTCATTCGCTTAACCTGTAACCCAGTCGCCCTCCATTGATGTGGTAAGGTAAAATTTGGAACTGGAATCTCAAGGAAGAGCTGTGTTGGAAAAGGGGGATGGAAAATAAGAAAAGCCCTCAACAGATGTAGGTAGAGGGGTTATCTATATATGTAGAACTTTTATTATTATTTTTATGCATCGTTCACAAAAAGCTGATTTTCATCTTCTAAAGATATTTTTATTTTGCCTCATCTTTGATTAGTTAACGTGTGATATTTAACAATTACTTATGGAAAGATGTAGTTTTACTTTTGATCTAAAAATGTTCGATTTTAAAGTTCATCATATATTTCATTTGTTTTGTTCTTTATGGTTACTTAGTTTAGTTCTTCCTAGATGTTAGTCTAGGGAACAGGTGTAAGAATCTATTGCAGAACTGATTAAAAAGGCAACTTTCCAGGCCATGCCCCAGGCTCACTGAATCATAATCTCAGGACTCTCTACTTTTGACAAGCCTCCCAGGTGCATCTTACAGTTAGAGAAATCAGTGAGAGAGTTAGTTCATGGTGCATCCAGCAGTGAATACTTGACGTTAGTCCTGTGGACCTTGTTTTTAAAGATCCACATAAACATTTTTACATATAAATTTGAAAGGCTCCCCGACTTCTTGAAATCCAGTTATGAAATCTGGTAGATAGAACATTAAAAAAAGAGAGTTGTCATTGAAGAATGAAAATTATAGTACTGAAGTAGCTAGAATCCAATTTTGATTCCTGGTTCATTGTTGCTTTTGTTGAATCATTCATACTTTGGTGATGCAGTATCAAGGAGAGCTGCAAACAAAAGCTGAAATATATTCTCACTTGATTTTCCAAACATATTTGTTACTCTTGGGACTGTTACTGTTCTTGCCTTCTAAGTGGTTTTTGGCTTTTTTTTTTTTTTTTTAAATAATTCTGAAGAACTGATAGAGAAATGCAACAATTCATTTCCTCTGTGTGTTTTACCAGCATCATCCTGCTTTATGACTTCTTTATAAATGTTGTTATGAAATGTAGTATAAGGAATTAGAGGCTTTCTTTGGTTTATATATATATATATATATATACACATATTTTTTTTTATCAAATATTGACTTTATTATTGACTTGGAATTCAGTTTTCAAATACCATATTTTGAAATGCATAGATTATAGGAGTTTTCTCTATTTGCTTCATCTTGCAGTTTTGAACTTTGTAAGGAGTATAGTCACTTGCTATAGATTTTAATGTTAAGTTTAATAATTATACTGGCAAAATTTGATAGTGACCAACAATGAATATATGTGGCACATGTGGCGTCTTACGTTCATGTTCTTTAGTGTGTTTGCTTGTATATTGTTTTATTAAAAATAAAAGTTATGTCTCATTATTAAATCTCTATAGTGTAGATTGTGCTTATGTTTGACATTTTATATTATTACTTAATTTCCCCAAACACTATTATATTGGTATTGATTTTTTTTCCATCATCTTTGCAGTTCAATTTCACATTGCCCACTTATATGAAACCCAGGTAAGTGTTTTAACTTACCTTACTTAAACAAAAGTGATCACCCATATCATTGTAAGCGAAGTCAGACATACATATAATTTAATGGGATTCTGGGCATTATCTCCTTCACGTATTTTATACTCATTAAATGTGATCAAGATTTTGCGTAGTGAAACAGTACTTGCTGTATATGAGGAAGTTTCATTTGATATGTTTTGCCTCTAAACCTGAACTATCTGCATCCTTAAATGACTATATTTAAGATTTCTCTTACTCTTGATGTGGAATGCCTAGTTTTCTTTGCAAAATGTTCATAGATAGTTGTTATAATGCATTGTTTTTAGTTTTACTTTTTCTTAAGATTGAAATATCCGTTCCACGTGTCACCATTTGAAAGGCATAGTAGAGTTACCACTTGGTATCAATCCTTTTATGGTTGCTGTACCTAAAAAAACCTTTTCAGTTTAATTTTAGAACATTTTGTTTTTGTGTATGGAAGATTTTGCTAAGTCGTGTGATAAAAGGTATAACACATAGACATTTATTCTTGGCAGTGGGATGGAAAATCATTTATAAGTTGGTATGAGAGTAAAATATTAAGTAATCAGAGTTTACCCAAAATATAAATTTTATAACTACTTTTTTGGGAAAAATACTGTTATATTTGTACATCTATTTTTGTAAGGTCTGTTTAGTTTCAGGGCTATCATGGGGTGCTTGAAAAAATTAACGTCGGATTCCTGGACACTTCCATCTGCTGTGGCGCCCCCACCCCCCAAGAACACACATGCATGTGTGCCCACTGAATAAGACTTTATGCACACTCAGGTTTGGATACCCTACTAATCTAGGGATTTTATCCACCTTGAGAAGATGCATGCGAAAATTACATTACCTTGCAAATCAGAGTCTTTACCTGCCAGTGCTAATCCTAGCCTCTTGCCAACTGCTGATTTTTGCCAAATCAGCGAAGGCCCCAAGGTGGAAACAGCTACAGAACTCCGCTCCCTCTCCAAAGTTGTTCTTTCCTTGGAGTCTTTGCTCCTTCTGTTATCATTACCTCAGAGCTCTCTGCTGCCTTCAAAACAAGAAGTTCTCTTTTCTTTTTTCCCCTAAAATTTCCTAGTTCTTAGTGAGATTACTGGTCTGTTACTAGCTGAAGCAGAAGTTTTCTCACTTTTATTTTTTACTTTTTTATTTAGTTTTTTGAAGGGGAGACAGAGAGAGGAGGGGAGGGGAGGGGCAGAGGGGGAGAAAGAGAGAATCTGAAGCAGGCATCAGGCCTAGCATGAAGGCGGACATAGGGCTCGATCTCACGACCCTGAGATCATGACCTGAGCCAAAACCAAGAGTCAGATGCTTAACTGACTGAGCCATCCAGGCGCCCCATTCTCACCTTTATTTTTATTTATTTTTTAAAAGATTTTATTTATTTATTCATGAGAGATAGAGAGGCAGAGGCAGAGGGAGAAGCAGGTTCCCCGCAGAGCAGGGAGCCTAATGTGGGACTTTATCCCAGGACTCCGGGATCATGACGTGAGCTCAAGGCAGATGCTTAACCAATTGAGCCACCCAGGTGCCCTCTCACCTTTATTTTTAATGAGAGTTTTTCCTGGTCTTGGAATTCTGTTTTATTATCATATTTGATCACTTTGAAATTTACATTCCATTGTCTTCTGGCTTTCATTGTTTCTGATGAGAAGTTTTCTGTTGGTGTTAATCTTTTAATCTTGTGAAGGTACTGTGGGGACGGCCCTCCCTCTACTGATTCTTTAATTTGATAAATTTTAGTTCCCATTAAGATTAAACAAAACAAAACGATAAGAACAAAATTTATGGCAAGCAGAGTATATAATTATTAGAAGACAAAAGATGACACTGTAAGCATATGAAAAGATTGAAAAATCTCTATTCCAGTACTTTATAACAAGGGTTTTCATTTTCAGGTAAAAATTTAAGGAAAACAAAAATGTCCCCCTCCTCCCTACCTAGCTATAGAAAGTTACTTTCAGCTGATTTATATGAATATTTATTTATGAATATAGAATTTTAAAATGTAAATTTAAGTAGTCATATATGGTTAGTTGCCACTGCTAGGTAACCAAATATTTGGTTCAGTGAAAGTTTCCTTATATAGAAAGTCTTCCTGTTAATAAACATAGAAATAATTTAGTATCACTTTACAAACCCTGAGGGCCCTGTCCCCACATTACCTTCACAGGGTTAAACAGTAAGACCATAATTAGGACAAAAGTGAGGGGATACTTTTTTTTTTTTTTTTAACAAGAGTAAGGAAGGAAGGCCTCTCTGAGCAAGAGCTGTTTGGGCTGAGTCCTAAATGGAGAGAAGGAGCCAGTGATAAAAATCAATTGAGGCTGATGGAGTGTGTGTATATTGCTGGGTGTTTCTAATAAAGAGGTGTTACCAACTACAGTGGCTTTGTGGTACTGAGTTTATGTTTAAAAGACAAAAAGGAGGCCTATTGTAGAAATGGAAGTGTAGGGGGTTTTTTTTGTTTCTTTAAAATTTTTTTGGTTAAATTTAATCATAAATCTGGGTTGGGGTTATTTTATTTTACAGCTTTATTGAGGTGTAATTGGCAAATAAACTTGTAAGATAAAATGCACAATGTGATGATTTGATATACATATATATAGTGAAAGGATTTCTCTCATCAAGTTAATTAACACACCCATCACCTCATATATGCCCTCTCCCCCTGAGATCCTACACATACATGATACCAAACACTATTTGTCTTTCTCTGTCTGGCTTATTTCACTTAGCATAAGGCCCTCCACATTTATCCATGTTGTTGCATATGACAGGATTTCCTTCTTTTTTAAGGCTGAAATACTATTCCATTATATTTATATACCACATTTTCTTGATCCATCTTTTTTTTTTTTAAGATTTTATTTATTTGAGAGAGAGAGAGAGGGAGTACAAGTAGGGGGAAGGGGAGATGGAGAAAGAGACTCCTCACTGAGCAGGGAGCTAGATGTGGGGTCCAGTCCCAGGACCCCAAGATCATGAACTGACCTGAAGGCGGACGCTTAACCAACTGAGCCACCCAGGTGCACCTTTCTTGATCCATCTTTTGACAGATACTTAAACATTGTTTCCATACCTTGGCTATTGTCAGTAATTCTGCATTGCACATGGGAATACAGATATCTCTTTGAGGCGTGGTTTTTGAGATCTGTTTTCAGATATGGTTTTGTTTCCTTTGAAAATATACCCGCAAGTGGAATTGCTGGACGATGTGGTACTTCTATTTAGGTATGGATAATTTTAATGGGATGCCATCTCCCACACACCTGTTCTTACTAGATTTAAAAATTAAATTCTCTGGTTTCTATGTGTATTATCATACCATCTCTAAATAAAGTTACTTTTGTTCCTCTGTATAATGTCAAATGTCCAAGTAAATATATTAAGAATTATTCTTGGAAAGTTATATCAGTTTTTTTTTTATGTTTTTATTTAAATTCGTTAGTCAGCATAAGGTGTAATATTAGTTTCAGTGTACAATATAGTGATTCAACACTTCCCATTCGTCACCCAGTGCCCATCATAACAAGTGCACTCCTTAATCCCCATTACCTATTTAACCTGTTCCCCCCCCACCTCCCTTCTGGTAACCATCAGTTTGGTTTCTAAAGTTAAGTCTGTTTCTTAGTTTGCCCCTTTTTTTTTTTTAACCCTTTGCTCTTTTGTTTCTTAAATTCCACATATGAGTAAAATCATCCGGTGTTTGGCTTTTTCTGACTCACTTATTTCGCTTAGCATAATACTCTCTAGCTCCATCCACATCATTGCAAATGGCAAGATTTCATTCTCTTTTATGGCTGAATAATATTCCACAGTGTGTGTGTGTGTGTGTGTGTGTGTGTGTGCGCACACACACCCCACATCTGCTTCATTCATCAGTTGATGCACACTTGGGCTGCTTCCATAATTTGGCTATTATAGATAATGTTGCTATAAACAGAGGGGCGCATGTATCCCTTTGAATTAGTATTATTCTTTGGGTCAATACCCAGTAGTGCAATTACTAGACGGTAGGGTAGTTCTATTTTTAACGTTCTGAGGAATCTCCATACTGTTTTCCACAGTGTTTGCACCAGTTTGCATTTCCACCACCAGTACAGGAGGGTTCCCATTTAACCACATCCTCACCAACACCTGTTGTTTCTTGTGTTGCTGATTTTAGCCATTCTGACAGGGTTTGAGGTGATATTGTAGTTTTGATTTGCATTTCTCTGATGATGAGTGATGCTGAGCATGTTTTCATGTGTCTTTTGGCTACTTACATGTCTTCATTGGAAAAATGTCTATTCATGTCTTCTGCCCATTTTTTAATTGGATTATTTGTGTTTGGGGTGGCTATTGTATAAGATCTTTGTATAGTTTGCATACTAACCCTTTACCAGATATGTCCTTTGCAAATATCTTCTCCCATTCCATAGGTTGCCTTTTAGTTTTGATGATTGTTTCCTTTGCTGTGCAGAGCTTTTTATTTTGATACAGTCCCAATAGTTCATTTTTGCTTTTGTTTCCCTTGCCTCAGGAGACCTATCTAGAAAAAAGTTACTATGGCTGATGTCAGAGAAATTTTGCCTGTGCCTTCTTCAAGGACTTTTATGGTTTCAAATCTCACTTTTAGGTCTTTAATCCATTTTGAGTTTATTTTTGTGTATGATGAAAGAGAATGGTACCAGTTACTTCTTTTGGATGTTGCTCAGTTTTCCCAGTTCCATTTGTTGAAGAGACAGTCTTTTTCCCAGTGGCTATTCATTCCTGCTTTGTTGAAGATTAATTGGCCATATAACTGTAAATTCATTTCTGGGTTTTCTATTCTGTTCTATTGATCTGTGTGTCTATTTTTGTGCCAGTACCATAGTGTTTTGATTACTGCAGCTTTGTAATATAGCTTGAAGTCTGTAATTGTGATGCCTCCAGCTTTTCTTTTTCAAGGTTGCTTTGGTTATTCAGGGTCTTTTGTGGTTCCATGCAAATTTTAGGATTGTTTGTTCTAGCTCTGTGAAAAATGCTGTTGGCATTTTGATAAGGATTGCTTTAATTGTGTGGATTGCTTTGGGTAGTATAGGCATTTTAACAATTTTTGTTCTTCCAATACATGAGCATGGAATGTCTTTCCATTTCTTTGTGTCATCTTGAGTTTCTTTGATTAGTGTTTTATAGTTTTCAGAGTACAGGTCTTTCACTTCTTTGGTTAGGTTTATACATAGATATCTTGTTTTTGGTGCAATCATAAATGGGACGGATTCCTTAATTTCTCTTTCTGCTGTTTCGTTGTTCAAACAATTTGTTTGCTGTATAGAAATGCAATAGATTTCTATACATCGATTTTATATCCTACAACTTTGCTGAATTTGTTGATCAATTCTAGCAGTTTTTTGGTGGATTCTTTTAGGTTTTCTATATATTATATCAGGTAATCTGCAAGTAGTGAAAGTTTGACTTCTTCCTTGCCAATTTGGATAGCTTTAATTTGTTTTTGTTGTCTGGTTCCTGTGACTAGGACTTCCAGTACTGTGTTGAATAAAAGTGGTGAGAGCGGACATTCTTGTCCTATTCCTAATTATAGATGTAAAGCTCTCAGTTTTTCCCCACTTAGGATAATGTTAAATATGGGGTTTTTTTCATATATGGCCTTCATTATATTAAGGTGTTCCCTCTAAACCTTTTTTGAGGTTTTTTTTTTTTTATCATGAATGGGTGTTGTACTTTATCAAATGGTTTTTCTGTGTCTTTTGAAGTGATCCTGTGGTTCTTACGTTTTCTCTTGTTAATTGATGTATCACGTTGATTGATTTGCAAATATTGAACCAACCTTCCAACCCAGGAATAAATCCCACTTGATCTTGGTGAATGATTTTTTTAATGTGTTGTTGGATTTGGTTTGCTAGTGTTTTGTTGAGGATTTTTGCATCTATGGTCATCAGAAATATTCCTGTATTTCTCTTTTTTTGTGTGTCTTTATCTGATTTTGGTATCTGGGTAATGCTGCCCTCATAGAATGAATGTGGAAGTTTTCCTTCCTTTTCTATTTTTTTTTGGAATTGTTTAAGGAGAATAGGTATTAACTCTTTAAATATTTGGTAAAATTCACCTGTGAAGCCATCCGGTTCTGGAACTTTGTTGAGAGTTTTTTGATTATTGTTTCTGTTTCATTGCCAGTTATCAGTCTGTTTTTTCTATTCCTGTTTTAGCTTTGGTAATTTATATGTTTCCAGGAATTTATCCATTTCTTCTAGGTTGTCCAGTTTGTTGGCATATAGTTTTTCATAATAATCTTAAAATTGTTTGTATTTCTATGGTGTTGGTTGTTATTTCTCCTGTCTCATTTGTGATTTTATGTGGGTCCTTTCTCTTTTCTTTTTGATAAGTCTGGTTAGAGGTGTATTAATTTTACCTATTTTTTTTCCAAGAAGCGTCTCCTTGTTTCATTGATCTCTATTGTGTTTTCATTTCTTTATCATTTATTTTTGCTCTAATCTTTATTATTTCCTTCTGTCTGCTGGCTTTAGGCTTCATTTATTATTTTTGTAGCTCCTTTAGGTGTAAGGTTAGGTCGTTTGAGACTTTTCTTGCTTCATGAAGTAGGCCTGTGTTGCTATATATTTCCCTCTTAGAACCCACTTTTGCTGCATCCCAGAGGTTTTGGACCTTTGTGTTTTATTTTCATTTGCTTCCATATTTTTTTTTTAATTTCTTTGATTTCCTGGTTGACCCATCCATTATTTAGTATCATGTTATTTAACCTCCGTATATTGGTGGTCTTTGCCGATTTTTTCCTGTGATTGACTTCTAGTTTCATAGCATTGTGGTCAGAGAAAGGGCATGGTGTGATTTTAATCTTGATTTTGTTGAGTCTTGTTTCATGGTGTAATATGTAATCTATTCTGGAAAATGTCCTATGTGCACTTGAAAAGAATGTATATTCTGCTGTTGTAGGATGGAAAGTTTGGAATATATCTGTTAAATCCATCTTGTCCATCATTTCATTTTTGATTTTCTGTTCAGGTGATCTGTTCATTGATGTAAGTGTGGTGTTAAGTCCCCTACTATTATTGTATTATTATGGATAATACAATACAAAGTTCCTTTCTGTTTGTTACTGTGTTATGTGTTTGGGTGCTCCCATGTTGGGTGCATAAATATTTACAATTGTATTTTCTTTTTGCATTGTCCCCTTTATTATTATAAAGTGTCTATCTTTGCCTTTCATTACAGTGTTTGTTACAAAGTCTTGTTTGTGTGATATAAGTATTGCTACTCATGCTTTCTTTTGACAACCATTTGTGTGATAAATGTTTTTCCATCCCCTCACTTTCAATCTGGCTGTGTCTTTAGGTCTAAAACGAGTTTCTTGTAGGCAGCATATAGACAGATCTTGTTTTTTTAATCCATTCTGTTACCCTTTGTCTTTTGATTGGACCATTTATTCCATTTTCATTCAAAGTAATTATTGATATGTATTTATTGCCATTTTATTACTTGTGTTATGGTTGTTTCTGGAGATTTTCTCTGATCGTTATCATTCTTTCATGGTTTGCTGGTTTTCTTTAGTGACTTACTTGGATTTCTTTCTCTTTGCCCTTTGCATATCTATTATCCTTTGATTTGTAGTTACCACTAGGTTTGTATATGACATCATCTGCTTATAGTAGTGTATATTAAATCGATGGTTGTTTAAGTTTGAATCTGTTCTTTACTCCTGTTCTCTCCATGTTTTAGGTATATGTTGTTATTTTACATCCTTTTGTGTGTTCCTTGACTTTTTTTTTTAACAGAAATAACTCATTTTTACTGCTTTTGTGTTTCCTACTTTCATACTGTCACTTTTGGTTTTTCTTTTCCACTCACAGGGTCCCCATTTAGTATTTTTTGCAAGGCTGGCTTAATGGTCACAGACTCTTAGTTTTTGTTTGTCTGTGAAACTCTTTATCTCTCCTTCTATTCTGAATGCTAGCCTTGCTGGATAGAGTATTCTTAGCTGCACATTTTCCCGCACTCAGTGCTTTGAATATATCCTGCTAATCCTTTTTGGCTTGGCGTTTTCTGCTGAAAAATGAGCTGATAGCCTTATGGGTTTTCTGTTATAAGTAACTCTCTTCTTTTGTCTTGCTGCTTTTGAATTTTTTTTATTACCACACTTTGCCAGTTTAGTTATAATATTTTTTGGTATGGGTCTGCTTTTGTTGACTTTGATGCGACTTCTCTGTGCTTCCTGGATCTGGATATCTGTTTCCTTCCCCAGATTAGGGAAGTTTTCAACTATTATTTCTTCATATAAGTTTTCTGCCCTCTTTTCTATCTTTCTGGGACTCCTGTAATACAAATATTACTATGTTTGATGGAGTCACTGAGTTCCCTAAGTCTATTCTCGTTTTGTATAATTCTTCTTTCTCTCTTGTTCAGCTTCATTGCTTTCCTTTACTTTGTTTTTTTGGACATTAATTCATTCCTTTGCTTCTTCCAGCCTGCTGTTCGTTGCATCAAGCATGTTTCTAATCTCACTTACTGTACTCTTCATCTCCGATTCTTTTGTAACTTTTATTTCTGTGGTAAGGGTCTCACTGATGTCTTCCATTCTTTTCTCAAGTTCAGGTGATTATCTTTATGATCACTGATTTACATTCTCCATCAGTTCTGTTACTTATATCTGTTTTGCTACATCTCTGGCCATGTCCTTATCTTGTTCTTTCATTTGGGATAAATTCCTGTCTTCTCATTTTGTCTTAGTCCATGCCTTCTTCTCTGTATTAGAAAAGCCAGTTATGTCTCCTGCTCCTGAAAGTAATGGCCTTATGAAGAAGAGGTCATGTAGTGCCCAGAGTCTGGTGCTTCAGGGAATGTCTCTGGTGTGTGCTCAAGGCACTCTGCTGTTGTGTTCTGGCTGCTCTAACCTTCAGGCCAGTTACCTGCAGAGGTTCTTTTTGCCAGTCCTGGGCAGTTTTGGTCCTTGGCCTGAATGTGGCAAGTTTTAACTAGTTATGCTCTGGTCTGCTTGTGAAATGAGACCTGTCATCATCTCCACTGGAACTGAGACCCTACAGAACTTTCTGGTCCGGACATGTGGTGTGGGCAGGGGTTTGTGCTGGTCTTCTGGGGAAGGGGCCCATGGTGCTGGAACTGAAGTAAGCGTGACCGAGAAGGGGCAGTTCCACCAGAGTGGGGGTGAGGGGTTGGGGCTGAGTGTAAGTAATTTAGGCAGCCAGTGTCAGAGTTGCACTGGTTCCTGCTAGGGGCTCTGTTCTTTTGCTGAGTGGTAGGGGAGTGAAATGGTGCCTACCAGGTGCCTTGTTTCCAGAGAAGTCTCTCCCCAGAATGCTGCCTCTCATGGGCATGCTCTGAGAAGAGCAGATCTCCCCGTTGTGTGCCGCAGGCACTCTTCAGATCACTGTTTCCATGCTGTATGTCTCTGGGTTGTTTGCCTCCCTTTTCCCCGAGAGCAGCCCTGATACCTCTGGACTCTCCCAGAGCCCAGCCCAGTCCAGTCCGCTGATACTGTAAACTTCGAGTTTAAGCCCCTCCGATTGCAAAATTTCATGAAATTCAGCTCCTCTCATTTTTCTAAGTCAGTGGCATTGGGGAAATTTTTCCTTGTGCATTCCCGTGTGCCCCTCTCACTCTCTCGCCCTTCTTCCTGACCACAGCTCTACCCACTCTGCAGCAGCCAATATCTGTTTCTCCCCTAAACCACATCTTCACATTTTCTGCCTTCAGTGTTACCTTGTCTGTACCTTTAGTTGTGGTGTTTTTTCTGCCAGTCTTCAGGTTGGTATCTGGGGCATTTAGGATGATTTGATAGTAACGTATTTGTGTATTTGTGTTCGTGGGAGGAGGTGAGCCAAGGGTCCTCCTACTCTGCGGCCATCTTTGAGGGAAGTCCTCTATCAGTTATTTAATTTACCTCTCCCATTTTATTAGCTGAGACTCTAGAACCACTTTTTTATAACAATAATAATAATAATAGTATTAATTGGGCTTTTCCTTGAATTTAATGAAATAACTTGAACAATTTGGCATCTAAATTCTTAATTAGCCTTTAAAGATGAAAGATATAGAATTTTCCCTTTTAATTTTCTTATTAAAGCATTACTTATTTTTTAATAGATAACCCAAAACGAAAGTGCCTGAAAGAATACACAGTGAAGTAGCCTCCTCATTCCTTTTCTGTAACAACCTATATTCTCCTCCCCAGCCTGTCCCCCCTCCCCATTTCATATCTTTCCAGAGAAATCCATGTATGTATAAGCAAATCCATTTATGTGTTTGCATGTATATTCATTTTTCTTAATTTTATTGAAACATTAGCCAATTACATGTGTTCTCACTTGACCTTGCTTAAATTGTTTAAGTTAGTATTATATTTTGGAAATCATTCCATATCAGTACATGTAGAGCTGTATTATATCCCTTTGCATAAATGTACTGTAACTAATTTAATTATTTTTCCCTTGAGGGATAGTTAAAATAATGTTGTCATGAATAACACTGTTTATAAGAATCATTAGTTTCATTTTTAACCTTCCCTTCTAACTATCCAGCATTAGATTATTACCAAAACACTGTAGATTGGTTTCACTTATGTGTATAATAGAAATCCAAAAATTCTGAAGGAAGAGGAATTCCAGTTGATATTTAAAGATGCAGTAAGTATGCCATGAATATGTAGGGTTTATTCTATGAATTCAGGGATGATTCAGGCAAGGAAATCTGTTACCAAAACAAAAATCAGTGTAAGGAAAACTAACAGTATTGTTGAGGAAAGAAGAAAGTTGTTTTTTTTTTTTTGTTTTTTTTTTTAAGAAATTAATAATGTGAAAAGGAAAGCAAAACAGTAGACCTAATTAATAGGTCAAAATCTTAGTTCTCTGAAAAAATTAAGAATAGATAATCTACTAGGTAACTTGATCAAGGGAATAAAAGAGAAAGCACACAAAATAACGTAACCATGAAAACGGAAGAAATTAGAACTATAATACAAGACTACTAAGCAGACCTCTATGGAAATGAATTTAAAAATTTAATGAAACGGACTACTTCCCAGGGAAATACAGATTAGCAAAATTGACCTCATTAGAAAGTTATAAAAAGTCAATTTCTGTAAAAGAAATAGGGAAAATTAAGTAATGCCCTACAGAAAGCACCATGGCCAGATGGTTTTACAGGGGAATTCTACCAAGCCTTTAAAGACCTAATAATTCTAATACTTTATAGATGTTCTGGAGCTATGGAAATGAGAAACTTTTCCCTCCCTTCCTCCCTCCCTTCCTTCCTTTCTCTTTATTAAAGGGGGGAAGTTGTTAGCAGCTTTTATTCTGACTTGAGAGACATTTGTGTTTGGTAATAGAGTCCGTTCTGCACTTGACGATTCTATAGCATATTTTAAAAATATAATGGAAACAAAATCTCTGATTCTAAAAACTAACTACAAACCACAGTGCCTTTGTATCTTTTTTTAAATTGTAAAATATATGTGACATAAATTTTACCCTTTTAGCCATTTTTAAGTGTACCGTGTCATTAAGTACATTCACATTGTACAACCATCATTGCCATTCATCTCCAGAACTTTTTCATCATCCCAGACTGAATCTCTGTACCCATTCAACGATAAGTTCTCATTCCTCCCTCCACCCAGCCCCTGGCAATCACTATTCTACATTCTGTCTCTGAGTTTAACTATCTCATGTAAGTGGAATCATATAGTATTTGTCTTTTTGTGCCTGGTATATTTCATTTAGCATAATATCTTTAAGGTTTGTACGTGTTGTAGCATGTATGAGAACTTAACTCTTCTTTAAGGCTTAATAATATTTCATTGTTGTATGTACACACTACATTTTGTTTATCCGTTCATCTATTGGTGGACACTTTCACCTTTTGGCTATTGATAATGCAGCCATGAACATGAGTGTGCAAATATCTGTTTGAATCCCTGCTTTTAATTCTTTTTGATGTGTAACTAGAAGTGAAATTACTGGATCTTTATGATAATTCTATGTTTAATTTTTTGAGGAACCATAATACTATTTTTCCCCATTTCCCCATTTGAAGCAAGTGTACCTGATAAAAATAGTACAAAAGGGATGCAATATATGGACCAATATCAATAATAAATATTGGTGTAAAAGTACTAAATAGAAATTTAGCAAACAAAATCATTACCAAAATCATTTGCTCTTACTTGAGCAAATAATATACCAAGTGGTATTCATTCCAGGAATGCAAGATTGAATATTAGGAAACCCATTAGTATCAGGCATGATAATAAAAGAACTAGGGGCGCCTGGGTGGCTCAGATGGTTAAGTGTCTGCCTTTGGCTCAGGTCATGATCTCCAGGTCCTGGGATCGAGCCCCATGTCGGGCTCCTGGCTCAGCGGGGAGTCTGCTTCTTCCTCTCCCTCTGCCTCTTCCCCTGCTTGTGCTTTCTCTGTCTCTGTATCTCTTTCAAATGAATTAAAAAAAAAGTCTTAAAAAAAAATAATAGAACTAAAGGTAAAATCAGATTGTTATCACCATAGGTGCTGAAGAGAAACCTTTGACAAATCCAGCGCCTGCCCATTCCTAAGAAAAAACTCTGTCCAAGTTGGACATAGGAATTGAGGGTTACTTTTTTATCATGGTAAGATTCATGTACTTTAGTTCCCAAATTAGTATCTTACTTAGAGGAAACACTAAAGACATTTTCACAAAAACTAGGAACAAAGCAAAGATTCCCGCTATCTCTGTTACTCCTCATCATTGTACTATAGATATTAGCCAGTGCAGTTAGACAAGAAAACTCAATTAGAAGCACAAATTAACATACAGAAATTAATAACCTTCAACAACAATAATCAGAGAATGTAATGTTAGAAAAATTCCCATTTGAGTATCAGTAATTACTTGACAATAAACTTAAAAGCGATACTGTGACTCAGCGATATAAAGATACTGATTTTCCCTAAGTTACTTTATAAATGGCGCACAAACATCAGTAAAAACTACCAAGAGACTTTTTAAAGACTTAGATAAGTTGGTAACACGCTAGAATAGCCAGGATAACAATGGGGGGAAAATTGTACAGGTTATACTAACTCTACTAAATAGATACACAGTAAAGCCTATATAATTCAAAGTGCATTCTGGCATGTGAATAGACAGACCAGTGAGATATCATAGAAAGAACAGGAATAGATCCAGGTACATAGGGAAATCAAGTGTTTGATAAAGGTAATATCTTAAATTCCTGGGGCTAAGGTGTATTATTCATACATGGTTGTAGGAAAACTAGGTAGCCATTTGGAAAAGGATAAAATTAGACCTATGACTCAAGCTACTCAAAAGAATAAACTAGAAATGAATTAGAGTGAAATGTAAAATATATTGTACAAGTACTAGAAGCAAATATGAACTCCTCTTCAACCTTGATTTAGGAAAAGGCTGTTTAACTATGGCCATTCTTTTCGTTGCCTCTGAATTTTGAGCTAGTCAGTTTGAACAATATAAAAATAATTTCTGCATGACAGAAAAAAATAGCGTAATTTCAAAGGACACCTATGAAACTAGGAGAGAATCTTTGCATCATATGCCATGGACAAAGGGCTAATACTTCTAATATAACAAACTTAAAATTTGAGGGACAAAGCAATGAAAAGCCAACAGAAAAATGGGGGAAAAGACACGAATAGACATTTCACAGAAAATATATAACAAGGCCGTTAAACATACGGAAAAGTGGTTATATTCACTCAGAGAAATGCATATTAAAGCAACACTGAAATATAATTCTCACATATCAGATGGGCAAAAATTTTAAGTGGCTATGGGGAAACAGGTACTCTCCTGCATTCTGATAATACAAACTGGTACAACCCGTCTGGAGCAGAATTTGGCAGTAATCTAACAAAGCTATATATGCCCTTACCCTTTGACTCAACAGCCCCCACATCTAGAAATCTACCTTGAAAATATACCTCTAAAACTATGAAAATATATAGGCACAAGGATATCGATTGGAGCATTGTTTGTAATTACAAAATATTGGAAACAACTTAAATGCCCATTCATAGGAGAATGGTCATATAAACTATGGTATATTCAGGTAGTGGAGTTGCATGTAGCAAAGTATGAGGAAGAACTGTGGATCACTCCATGGATTGATTCCAGAATGTACTGCTAAGTGGAAAAAAATGCAGAGTGTAAAAGTATAATATACGGCCCTTTGTGAAAGAAAATACTCATGTGCAAAGTATACATGTGCCATTTGTGCAGAAGTAATACTGAATGGATAAACCAGAAACAAATGAGACTGGTTACCTACCAGGGGTTGTTGTGAATGGAGTAATAGGGATGAGAAAGTGGAATTTCTTGAGTATATAGTTAATATAGCTGTAACTCTTAGAACCTGGTAATGTTTCTCATACTCCTAAAATTAGTTGAATAATTGAGACCAACAAGGATGTGAGTTAGCCCAAAATAGAATGCAGACAGTAACAAATTAACCTAAATAACACAAGTATAGTGAAGGGGGTGGATATGAAAAGAACTAACCTAAGTAACTTTAGAAAATAGTATTTTGACTGTAGTCTAAAGCTGGAGACAAGAACTGTAAACAAATCCCGCACTACAATTACTTTCTCACAGTGGTATGGATTAGGACTTCTGTAACTACTTTACGTGAATATTAGGAATAAGCAAATAAGTAAATGTATTGTGGATAATGAGAACCAGGTTTTTCACTGTCAGAACTTACAAATGAGAAAAGTAAGGACAAGACTGAACTCGTGTTGGATTGTAATTGGAGGTATCAGTATGAACATATGGTTATTTATCATTATGGGTAGTTGGATAGAAATACAGGTTGTGTGTGTGTGTGTGTACACACACACACACACACACACATAAGTATGTTTCCTAGCTCTGTTTGCTGAGAGGGCCTGGAAACAATGACCCATCCCTGCAATTAGCACCCATATCTTTGTTTCTAAATACTATTCTTCAATATAAAAGGAACTGGGGATTCTTGGGGGGAAGCGGGTGATTCCAGGGCTTAGGCAAGGAAATTACAAGATGAGCTCTAGATGAGCTCTAGCTCAGTGCCACAAAGTAATGAAGTATCCAAAAAATGATGAAGGCATGTGGAAAGAACACAGGAGTCAACTTGAGGGGATGAAGTTTCAAATCAACAAATCTGATACAAGTTTAGAAACCAATTATAATGAAATATAAGATACAGAATAAAATGTTTTAGCTCATACTGAAATGAATACTTCTATATAAATAATTCTATATAAATTCTATAAGTAAATGAATATAAATGAATTTATATTTGTATATTTATATTTGAATTTATATTCATTTATAAATGAATTGTGATAGTACAAATTGTGAATATAAATGGCAAATAAATGGAAAAAAGGGGACACTTTTTTCTTATGGAGAATTTCAGTTAATGAATGGATGAGGAAAGATGAATATCTCCCACAAGGTGGTACTTAACTAATTTCCAAGGGACATTCTTCAAAGTAACTAGCCAGTACTTTTTATGTGTCGAGGTACTGAAAATAAAAAACAGAGGATCTGTCCCAGACTGGAGGAGAATAAGGAGACATGCCACTTGAATATAGTATGGGATCTTGGATTGTATCTTGAATAGTTGGTAAAATTGGAATAAATTATATAGGTTAATAGTATTTTGTCAATGTTAATTCTGTCAGTCTTTTCATATATTTGAAGCTCTTTTATTGTTACTGTTATGTCCTGATGCTCTTTATCATTATGAAATACTCTTTTTTATATCTGGTAATAATCTTTGCCTTGAAGCCTGCTTAATCTAATCTGAATCTGGTCACTTCAGCTTTCTAATGCTTAGTTGTTGGCATGGTATCTTTTTCATCCTTTTATTTCAACAACTTCTTGTGTGTTTATATGTAAAGTGCATCTCTTATGGTATATTTTTGGCTCTTTTCTAAATCTTTTCTGGACATGTCTTTTTTGTTTGGAATGTCTAGTCCATTATATTTAATTTGGCTGTCATTCTTGTTGTATCCCTTGTATTTTATTGTTTTCCTCTGGTGGTTTTCAAAGGTCTCTTCCATTTGGTTTTTAAGAATTTGACTATGAAGTGCCCAGGGATTGTTTCTTTATATTTATACTACTTGTGGTTTTCTTAGTCTTTTGGACGTGGGATTTGATATCTTTCATCAGTCTGGAAAGGTCTTAGCCATTATATTCTATCTTTTCTGCCCCGTTCTTTTCCCTCCTTGGATTCCAGTTACATGTATGGTAGACTGTTATTGCCTCATTTATCTTTGGATGGCTTTTATTTTTAAGTCTCCAATCTGCTATTCAATCTATCCAGTGATTTTTAAATTTCAGATATTTTTCAGTTTTTAGACTGTTTTTTAGAAAATTTTTTATTTATAATTACCAGAATTAAAATTAAAATTACCAGAATTTTATTTACATTTATTTATTTTTATTCAGTTTTTAGAATTTTTTTTGTTTCTTTCCATGCTTTAATTTCTTGCCCACTCATTATGATTATATTTTTCTTATTGTCCATGAATTGTTAAAATGGCTGCCTTAAAATTATTTACAAATTTCGTCATCTAATTTCTGGTTGATTTTCATTAATTCCCTTTTGAATGTGCGTAAAATCTTCCTGATTCTTTATAAGTCTGGTAATTTTATCCTGGCTGTCATGAATAATACATTGTAGAGTGATTTTGTTATATTTTTCTGAAGATTGATGTTTTTGTTTTATATTAGCCAGTTAATTTTACTCAAGGCACATTCTAAATGTGGTCACCCCTGTAGCTGACAGGGGCTGAAATCTCTGTTTAGTTCTTTTAGGCTGCTGGACATCTGCCATGTTCATGCATAGTTCAGCAGTCAATAAGAGATTTAGGCAGAGTTTAACTGCAGAATTTGGAGTTCTCTTTGTTTCACTCTCCCCTCCCTAGAATTTCTCCCCTCACGTTCAGCTCTTGTGATGGTTTCAAAGTGCATTCTCTGATTCTTCAGACTAGTGAGATTGCTCATTTCTTTTTGAGTTCCAGCCAACCAGGCACCAGTTAAGTCCTGCTCTCAGGTGAAATTCCTAGTAAAAGGGGGTTACTTATCCAGTGCCATTACCTTTTCTTAAGGGTTAATGTCTCTGGTTTTAGCCTAATACTGGTTTATCTCTATGCTTTCTGTTAGTTGACTTATATTTTATCTGGAACTGAAAGCTACCTGTAGAACAGCTACTCCAGCATTACCAGAGGCAAAACTTTTTACTAAACACCTTTAAAGATAAATTCATACTGCTTTTTGTATGCCATATGTAATTGCTGCTTATTGTTCTAGTATAAGCATCCATCATATTTTATGTTTTCACTCCCTAGTGACATAGACCTAGGTTGACCCCAGTTCTTGATACTATCAACAGTACCATTTAGAGCATTACCTGTGGAAAGGTTGCTTTGGCATCTGTTTCCCAAGAGTGAGCTTGCTGGATTGTAGCATGTTTGCACACCTAATTTCATGAATGAATTCCCTTCCAGCGGGGTGTGAGTGTTTTCCTTTACTCACATCCCCAAAAGATTTGGATTACCCAACTTACTACATTTGCCGATCTGATGGGTAGGTGATGGTATCTCATTTAAACTTGCATTTTCTGATTTCTGGAGATACACGCTCGTTCACATGTTTTTCACCTTTTATGTGTTGGTTTTTGTGTCCATTGCCTATTTTTCCACTTTGTGTTTCAAATCAGATCTTTACTTTTCCTTCTGATTTGTATTGTTTTGGTTATGCCAAGGAAATTCTTTCTCATCTCAAGGAAATACTCTCCTACATTTTTTCTCTCATATGGTTCTGAACTGCCTATATATGATAAGAGGTAGAAATCTAAATTGATGTGTCCCAGTGTGATGCAACCAGTTTTTCAAGTATGTTGTCTTTTTTTATTATTATTACTTGTGTTTGGATGTTTTAGCATATCATTTGAAGGAATTGAGTTGGATAACTTGGTCCTTACCTTGTATTAATTGTCTAAACGACTTTTTGGGATCAGATTAATATTTAGGGGAACTAATTTAATTGATGAGTAAAAGTTTAAGTAGTAACTTCTGTTATTCTCAATGGCCAGTTCTTTCTCATCTTTCCTGTGTTGACATACTGTATTCATGTAGCACCTTACTTGTTTATCTAGCTCTTTGCTTATCTCGTTTGATCCTTAGAACAACTCCAGATAGAAAGATTGGATATTAGCTCTGTTTTATGGATGTTGAATCATAGTTTCAGTGATTTGCCTGAGGCTCCTACAGCTAGTTTTGTATTTCTACGTATGTCTTTTTTTAAATTTTATCTATCTATCTATCTATCTATTTATTTATTTTGAAAGATTTTACTTGAGAGAGAGAGTGAGTGAGTGAGAGGGAGAGAGAGCACAAGCCGGCTGTGGGGGAAAGGCAGGGAGAGGGAGAAGCAGACTTCCTGCTGGGCAGGGAGCCCATTGCGGGACTCATCCCAGTCATGACCTGAGCCAAAGGCAGACGCTTAACTAACTGAGCCACCCAGGCGCCCCCATACCTATGTTTTGTTGAGAAGAATTTGTTTGCTCAGGCAGCTATGGAGTATTCCTGATAATGAATAAAATTCACCTCAATCCATTTTTCTGCTGACTATGTTTTAAAGGTAATATTTATGAGGTTTTCTTTTGTTAGCTTATCCCTTTTTCCCTCCTTCTCCTTTTTCTTGAAGGAGCTGTCTTAAGCTTTATGACTGTAGCAGTAATGGGTTTCTTTCACATTAGTACTTTTTGGGGGAGGGGACTGAGGGTAAATGGTTTCATTTAGATATTTGCCTATGGAACCTTAAATATTGTGAATGCTGTTACTCTATAAGTATGGGGAGTTTGGTATCTTTAAAATCATACATATTATAAATTTTTTCCGTAGGATATATACCAATATCCTTTAAACTTAGATTTTAACTACTCTTGCACTTAGATTTTTTTAAAGCAATTTTGGTGTTTACTCTGTTATTTATATTAAGTTGCTTGGGAACTTGGTATTTCTAGGTAGACAGATTATGCACTTGGAGGTAGAATGTTTCTCCAGCTTCATCAGTGTTATGAAATAAAGATGAAATTATTTGTTATTAAATAAGTTGATTTTAACAATTAAAATTAAGCAAATTCTTAAAATTAGGGCATCTTTTAATACTTTATGGTATTGAATGTTTTAGTGGTGTTAGTTACTCTGAAACATGGCCTATTATCCACCACTGTCTGGTGTTAAAGGAACATTCAGTAATGGAATTAGCACTTTTTTCTTTCAGTCGGCTGTAAGAAATACACTAAAGTATCAGGATTATGGAGTAAATCTTTTTTAAGAAATATTACATAGTAAATCTTAATATATGAGCAAATTCTTCAAAGATACCACTTTTATTTTTCTTTAAATCTCTTTTCTTCTGCTTTTTTAGAGGAAGTATCATTCTGCAAAGGAAGCTTATGAACAACTTTTGCAGACGGAAAACCTTTCTGCACAAGTAAAGGCAACTGTCTTACAACAGTTAGGTATGTAATAGTGTACATTTAGTGTGTTATAAGTTTTTCTCTTTATGATTTTTACACGTCAGGGATGGCAAATATGTGGCTCATATATTCTATTCTTTTTCCTTCTTTTACCCAGAGTTGATAGAATTAATCTGAACTGAGCATATTTCCACCTTCTGCCAAGCATTGTCCATCTCATTTCAGTTCTTCAGTGTAGCTAGTCCTTTTAAATTCTCAGAATTACTCTCTAGTACTTAACCTGTGGATGAAGGGGGTTGAATACTTCTTTGTGCCAGGTATGCTTAGCACTAGATGAAGTTAAGTGATTCATCTAGAGTCACTTGGTGGTTGGTGAGCTTGCTTTCACAGTTCTATCGATAATATTAACTAAAACATTTCATTTAAAAGTTGTGGAATATCTAACAGTATGGTGTTTTTGTACACATGCAATATTCTAGTCTGATGTTAAAGATGAGGAAATGTGGCCATTTGGATGTAATATGTCACCGTGACCAAGAAGATAGTGATTGAGTTCCCTACATTTAGTTTTGTTGTGTAGTTATTGAGTCATGTTTCTTTTTTTTTCTTTTTAAAGATTTTATTTATTTATTTGACAGAGAGAGAGAGATCACAAGTAGGCAGAGAGGAGGCAGGCAGAGAGTGAGGGGGAAGCAGGCTCCCTGCTGAGCAGAGAGCCCGATGCAGGGCTTGATCCCAGGACCCTGAGATCATGACCTGAGCTGAAGGCAGAGGCTTTAACTCACTGAGCCACCCAGGTGCCCCTTGAGTCATGTTTCTTGAATGTATTTGTTATTTGGGTTTTTCCCCCCAGCTTTTGTTTATTTCTTTTTGGTCTGGGCAAATAATTTATTCTTCATTTTTAACCAATGTGTAGTAATATGAATATTTTCATAATGTGACTATTTTTATATAATTTTAAAATCATTTAAGCCTAAATTTTATACTGATCTTCATGATATTGATACATATCATATGATTAATTATACAAAATGAGCACATTGCCTTAATATAAAACTTTGGTTTTTAGTTTTGTTTTTAATTTAATCTCTGGTTAGAATTTTACTTGAGTTATCCATACTTTTAAAAATTGTGGAAGTATTTGATTATTTTTTTAGTAAGTTTACAGATCATGTTTAAGTATTGTGAATTTGTATCTTTAAATTAAAACAAGTTTATCCCTCTCTGTCCCCCCTCCACTCACATGTGTGCGGGCTCTCTCTCAAATAAATAAATGAAATCTTAAAAAAAAATTTAAAACAAGCTTACTAGTAAAGAAGTTCTTTGTCTTCTTAAGTAAAAAGAACAAAGTGATGCCTTTAGCATAAGGCAGCTTACTCATTCAGCTAATATTTGAATATGAACTGTTTTTTTTTTAAATCCACACTATTTATAAGTTTTTATGCATTTTACCTGCAGTGAAGAAAATGTCAATTGCAAAAATGCATACACCTTTTAAATTTAAGACATAGATTGAAATAGTTTTAGATTATATCTGAATCACCTGTCCTCTTTAGCGTTGGCTTACCATATTTTAGAGTGTGTAAGTATAATAAACTTTTCATGCTTTTGAAAGGAAAAAATACTTCTCCTAATTAAGTCTAACTTATGCCTACACATCAGTCCTTCCTACTAGCTTGTCAGTGCTGCTTAAGCAGCTCCTTTTAGAGCTTGTTTCTCTAGGTTCCATTCTTACTAGTAATAGGGGATAATGGAGGAACAGATGAACAAACATTAAGTGTGTGATTGACATGTATTTCCATAAAACATAGTAACTCAATCTCCTTGAAATATCTTTTGGAGCACAGCAACTATAATAAATGTCAGAAAACAATGGTCCTTATTTGTTATTTGTAATATGGACTATACACAAAGAACAGAGCTGATTTTATGCACTTGAATTGATTCACAACTGACATATGATTTCCCCAGCAAAATTAAACCGAGTTATTCCCATGTATCTTAAAGGTTTTAAGATACAGTCAGTATTTCATGATCCGTTCTTTCGATTGCTTACATAGCCCTTTCCTTTTCTTTCCCTCTTCCCTCCTATAAAAATTGTGCATATTTAAGGTATACAACATGATGTTTTGATATACCTATACATAGTGAAATGAGTAATCTTGTCAAGCTAATCAACAGATCCATCTCCTCACATAGTTACCATTTGTTTGTGTGTGGTGAGAGCACCCAAAACCTCCTCTCTCAGCAAATTTCCTGTATATATTACAGTATTATTAACTATAGTCATTCTGCTGTGCATTACTCTCTAGACTTACTCATCCTACATAACTGCAACTTTGTGCCCTTAGACCAGTATCTCCCCATTTCCCCTACCTCCCCATTCCTGGTAACCACCATCCTACTATGTGCTTCTGTGTGTTCAGCTTTTTGAGATTCTACATATAATTGAGATTATGCACTATCTAAATTTATTTATTAATAAACATTTGTGGTACCCATTTTAGACCATTCTTATTTACACCATTTGAATATACTTTTCTTAGCCTTGGGTGTTTTTTGTTTTTTTTAATAATTGTCAAATGCTTTATAGTTCTTATTTTAGATAAGTTGTGAACATACGTGGCCAATGCCAATGAGGTAGGGTTATATGTGTGTGTTGTACTCTGAGCTATCATTGATTAAATAGTCTTATATTTATTCCTTGGAAATAAACATTGGGTTAATAGACTGTCTTGGAGAGTCTTAAAATGTACATAAAGTTTTACATAGAGCACTGAATAAGATTGAACATCTTTATATTCTTTGTTTCATAACTTGGAATTTTTTTACATGCCAAAATTAGAAAAGGGGAACTGTAGTTTGTAATCTACTAAGTGTTAAATCAGTGCTTAGTATTGTTTCAGTCTCTCTGGAATAAAGTTCTTTATAGGTTTGACTGTGTCTTCCTGTGAGAAACAGGCTTCCTTATGATCAGAATTGGCAGTTCTAAATTTTGGCAATGTGTATGCCAAACTAAATGAATAAATTGGCTGAAAAAAGAATATTTTTACTTATGTGTTTTCTGCTTGGTATTCTTAAAAAACTGAAGAACGATTAAGTCATTTAGGTAAATACTTTTTAATCATTTACTATAGGTTGGATGCATCACACTGTGGATCTTCTGGGAGATAAAACCACCAAGGAAAGCTATGCTATTCAGTATCTCCAAAAGTCCTTGGAAGCAGATCCTAATTCTGGCCAGTCCTGGTATTTCCTCGGAAGGTGAGACTATACTTAAATTTTGCTTTTGTTTATTCCAGCTAAGAGATTTGAATTAGGAGCTAAAAGGTTTGTTTACATTTATAACCTGATCAGTATATTATCCTTTTTAAATATATTATCATGAAGATTTCTAGAAGTTAAATAAAAGAAAACTTCTGAATGTGCTAGTTTTCTCACAGTATAATCCGGCCTACTGGGACATTTCTTATTTTGCTTGTTAGATTTTCATTTGACTTGAATTATTGCTGCTTTTTAAAAAGTCTTATCACATAGTAGTTCTTCATTCTAGTATTTAAATGCCCTTTCTTCTGATTTCTAATATTTTCTCTATATGTTTGTCTAACAGAACATAATTAATTAATTTCTTATTCTGCCTGGTGACCACCAGTAGCCAATGGGACCTTGCTATTTATAATTTTGAATAATGATATATAGGTTAGAATGGACATAATTTGATTAATAGTAGGTCTCAAATCAGTTCTACTTGACATCTCACAATGAGATTATTCATGGATTTGTTGGAAAGGAGAAGTGACATACAATGAAAATAGTTTTCTGTAAGCCTATAACCTTTTTTTCTGTACTTTAAATGCCAAAATTGTGCTTACTGATTATCTGAAATATACCTTTTGTATATGTATCTGATAGATTATATTTTGGGGCCATTATTAGATTGTATTTTGGTTCCTAACTGGTTTTAGCTTTTGTGGTATGGTGGAAAGATCAATGTACTCAATGTTATGTTGAGAGACTTGGATTTAAGTCTTGGTTAGGCTACTATATGTGGAATCATGGATGGTACAGTTAAACTTTTTGATGCTTCAGTTTTCTTTTAACATATTAAAGAAGAGGATTATGTTAGATCGTTCGTTTTCATAGGGGACTGTTTTGTCCCATAGGGGAATTTTATAATGTGTGGAGATACTTGGTTATCACAGCTACGGGGAATGCGACAGGCATCTAGTGGGACAGCCCTCTAGGACAAAAAAATTACCTCACCCAAAATGTCAGTAGTGCTGAGGTTGAGAAACCCTGGTTATAGATTATCTGTTAGGTACCTTCTCACCCTAAAGGTTTCAGTTTTGTGATTTCTTTTGAAATTATCCTATTTTGCTTTAATTTAGCTCTTTGAGTTTTCCTTAAAATCATGTTAAGTTTCAGCATTTTGTGTGGTTTCACTTTTCCTTTAAATTTAGCAAAGTGTGTTTCTGTGAGATGGAGTAACATTAAGGTTTTTAAAAAAAAATTTTGATTAGTCATTAATAACGTACAATAAGAGCTGTCTGGGAAAGTACCTATTTTTAGCAGAAATTTTCTAATACCTTCCAAGGCTTATAAAATCATCTAATTTGAGTTGCTCACTAGTAAAGCTTGAGAGTCCAAATTTTGTCTTTCTCTTTCACCGAAGATATTTGAGAGCAGAAACTGGATCTTGTATATTCTCACCTAGCAAAGTGGTTATTCAGTAAATGGAATACATGAACTGACTGAACACCATTTGCCTTTGGAGCTAGCACCATTGCTTGTGTTAGTGTTCCACAGTGGGAGGCTTCATACAGGGATTGGAAAGGAGGTCCAGTACTGGGAAATAGGGGCTGCCTAGTCATCGCCTCCAGTGTTAACATTTATATATGGGAATTTATTTTAATATAGGTTAAAAGGCATGTGTACCAGAGATTATTTTCCTTTTGACCTAAAGTAAAGATTAGTAGTTTAATACAATACAGTAGTGTTGATATCTTTTTAGTATGCTTTAAAAAAATTCTAGGCATTTAAACATCAAAAATTATTATTTTAGTAATGCTGTAATTTTCAGCTCAGTGAACAGTGTTCCACAGGAGGGTGTTTTTTTGGTTTTTGGTTTTTTTAATTTTAGTTAAATGACTTCATATTTTAAGCCACCGACATGCTTTTATTCGAATCTTTTCAGATAAAATTTTCCAAATATACAACATGCTTTACGATTTCGCAAATTAAGGATACTTACCTCAGTTTAATTTGTTTTGGAGTTCAAGATTATCATGTTAGATGTTCATTATTTTTTATCCGTAATAACATAATTCGACAATTGTTTTAGACTTTTTCCGTTGATGTTTACTTTTTTTGGACCTCCTTTCACTGCCTTCTGATGTGTTGCTTCTAATCCTTTTTGCTTATAGAAAATTTTTATAAATAGTATATATTTTAAAAGTTATTAAAGCTCTGAATGGAGACCTCAAGTGTCAATAAGCAACTTTGGGATTTGATGACCCTAATATTTCTGAGGCTTTTTATTACTTATCTTTGCGTTCAGGTGTGTGTTGAAGATGTCATTTGGCATGTGTGTATCATAATACAAGGATAATGTGGTAATGCTCTTATACTAGTACTAACCACTGACATTGTTATCACAGAACTATAGAATGTTAGAGCTAGGAGGGACCAGGGAGGTCACCTGCTTCACTCTGTAAACCCTGTCATTTTACAGATATAGAAAGTGAGTTCAGAGAAGTAAATGTTTTGTCCAAGGTCATAGTCACACAGGTAACTAAATCAGAACAGGAACTAGAGCCTAGGTTCATTCACTGCTTTTTCAGAGACACAAGGCTGTCTCAGGGGAACTTAATCAAGTTTTTTTTTTTTAAAGATTTTATATATTTATATGACAGAGAGAGAGATCACAAGTAGGCAGAGAGGGGGAAGCAGGCTCCCTGCTGAGCAGAGAGCCTGATTTGGGGGGGGGGGGGCAGCCCCTGAGATCATGACCTGAGCCGAAGGCAGAGGCTTTAACCCACTGAGCCACCCAGGCGCTCCTTAGTTAAGTTTTATTAGAGGAAAAGTGGTTGGTGGTTGGACTGGGACATCTGCATTTGGGCACATTGGTTTCCTACTTTCACTTTGTAGGAATGGAATGTGAAAACATTGGTTTGGGGAATTACTGTTTATTCCTCCAAGTGGTGAGGTGAATTTGTCTATAAATCTGAGATTTGGCTTTGATTTAACAACAACAAACAGAATGTGTTTTCTACTATCTGTTAAGCATTCCCTTCCTTTGTGGTATCTGTCCTTATTTGGCATTGTTAATGACTTCTTCTGAATTCTCCCTTAGTAAAGGAGACACTGCCTTCTCTGTCTCAGTCACTGACATTTCTTATTGCCCAATCCACAAAATTAGTGATTCCTTAGGCTTATTTTCCCCTCTCCCTTGTAGGTGTCCCATGTTCTTAAACCCTCTCTTCTATGTGGATAAATTCCAAACCTAGATCTCTGTATTTCAAGGTATTAAATTTCAGGACCACATCTCCTATTCCTTACCTAACATTATCCATTTTAGTGTTCTCACCTCACATTAAAGTAAGCATATTTCAGACCTCATTCATCATATTCTTTTCCAGACCATCTCCTCTCCTTTTAGTTTTGCCAATGAGGTCACCTTTTATTTATTTATTTTTTAAAACTCTCTTTGCTCAGGCTTAAATCTTAAGTTATACCCCCGACCCCATGGATATCTAATCAGTCGGTCACAAAGTCTTTATCTGTCTTTTTGATTTACTATTTCTCCCTTCTTTTTCTTTCTTGCCATTTTCTTTACTTTTACCCCAGTTTTGGCCTGTTCTAAGTCAGTGAGTATAGCTGCCTTCTTTTTTACTGTCCATAATTTATTTTCCTTTCAGTTTATCCCTACACATTGTTAGCAGATTAATATTCCTGTGAAGTGCTTTCATGGTGCCATTCATCTTGGTAGAACAAAAACTTGAGATTATCCTTGGGCTGGATTTATAATTCTCTGCTCTTTGTATCTGTGCTGTCTTCTGTACAGTGGGTTTTGCTCATACTGTTCAAACAACATTTTTAAATGCCTTCTCTCATCTTCTCTGTCTGAATCAGCGGTTCCCCAGACTTTTGGATTACACGAATCAGTAAAACTTCAAGGAATAATTATGAGGATCTAAATTATGTTATTTGGGCACATAAAAAACATTTAAGAATTTTTTACTGTCTACTCGGCCAGTTTTATTTCAAAATAAGTTGGTTGCAATATAAATATTAATTAGTTTAATGGAAAATTTATATATGTAAGTATATGTTATTTTTCCATTGTGTTTTCATGGCCAAATTGCCATATACTGGCTAATAATGGATGATCACTGATCTAAACTATATGCATCTATGCATATTCAAATTCCTTAGTGTTGTCCTTCCCTTGCTTTTCCTAAATCCTGTAGTGTGTATTGTGGTGTCTTCTACCCTAAATTCTCAGACCAGTTCTTGTCTGTGTCAGCCCTATGATAATGGCATCATGACATTTGTATTGTGTTTTCAATCCTCAACTAAATTGTAAGTTCCTTGAAGGCAGGGACTGGGTTTTGTTTTGTTTTTTTTCCTTAGTGCGAAGCACTAAGAAGATAATTTCTGTATTTATAGTTGCAGCTGCTGCTCTGTGTATCCATCCAGTACATCTGCATTAAGAAAATGACAGGTCCTTGAAACTTTAATCATCCCTGCTACCCTTATGTGTCATGAAATATTGCACTCACCTTATTATTACTGTTTTTGATAGTTAGCTTGATTTTACCTGCATCTTAATGTTTGTATTTTTTACGAATTACAGAATGATTGACCTCAATGGTTATTACTTAGGAAAGGAGAACTGAAATCTGATTCAGCAAGTCTTACCAACATAGAATGGTTTTCTTGGTTTTTAACTCTGTATTCTTAATGAATGTAAGCTATATAAATAGATCAAGATGTTCAAGTGGAATGGCATGTGCATGTGTGTGCACATGTGTGCTTTCAACTCTCTCTATGATATTGAAGTAATATAGCCTTTAATTATTTTAATATTGTTCATTAATGCAGCACGCTATAGCACTTATCAGATAAACTATAATATAGTTTACTGAATGGTTAATTATAATATACATTATCATTTTATATATATATACACACATTCACAGAAATATGTTAGCTTATTAGGATTTTTTATTTGCTTTGATATATGTAGTCCATTTTTCAGAGAATTACTTTATCAATATTAATGGAATTGTCTGGATTTTTTCCCCCCTCCCCTCTCAGGTGCTATTCAAGTATTGGGAAAGTTCAGGATGCCTTTATATCTTACAGGCAGTCTATTGATAAATCAGAAGCAAGTGCAGATACATGGTGTTCAATAGGGTAAGACGTTATTTAAAAACAATGGTATTATACTTGATATACAACAGTTGCATCATATGTAATGTACTTGGTAGTTAATATCACGTGAGAAGCTAAGTAGTTTTCTTGACCTATTTTTTTTCTTTCTCTTTCTAGCGTGCTATATCAGCAGCAAAATCAGCCTATGGATGCTTTACAGGCTTATATTTGTGCTGTACAATTGGACCATGGCCATGCTGCAGCCTGGATGGATCTAGGCACACTCTACGAATCCTGCAACCAGCCTCAGGATGCCATTAAATGCTACTTAAATGCAACCAGAAGCAAAAGTTGTAGTAATACCTCTGCACTTGCAGCACGAATTAAGTATTTACAGGTAAAACTTTTAAATAGCAGTTTTTTAAAGGCATATGTTTCCCCATGACACTCAGGCAGGAGGCGGGTGGCTGGAAAGTTTGTCTAGTTGTGTTTTGATGTCTATAATTTGTTTCCATATTTTGTAAACATACCATAGCTTGTAATATTATTTTAAACTTTTCATTTTAAGTAAGATATGCAGTATTTAAAAGATGCTCTTTTGCACATTTACTGTTGATGCATATTAATTTACATAATTTTTTTCTATGTGCTGTCTACATTTTTAAGTTGTCATAGCATTTTAGAGAAAAGAACACAAACACTGTCTTTCACTCTTGCTTGGAGTTTCATGAGAAGACAGCTATGAGAACTCTGAAAACAGAGCTCAGCTTTGTTTTAATTCTCACAAAGGTTTATATTCCGGTTACCCTCTTTATACTTAGTATCTTTCTGAAACCCCAAATTAAGAATCTATTTTCTTTTAAAAACAATTAGTTATAGCATTTAGGAAGATTTAGTGGACTTGCTCTTACTCAAGTAGGCTTGTGTTAAATTTGCTTTTTACATAATTTTTCCTAGGCTCAGTTGTGTAACCTTCCACAAGGTAGTCTACAGAATAAAACTAAATTACTTCCTAGTATTGAGGAGGCGTGGAGCCTACCAATCCCCGCAGAGCTTACCTCCAGGCAGGGTGCCATGAACACAGCACAGCAGGTGAGAAGTTGGGTTATGTTCTGCAGGTGCCCAGCTTTAAGGGTTCTTTTCAATCTATAGTGGTCAAGCGTATTTTACTAAGTACAGGAGGCTTTTATTAATGAAAAGCCTTTTGCTGTAATTGCGAAGGGAATTTAGATCAAACTAAAACTCCCTCTGATACGGGAAAAAATTTTGGGGTGCCAATTTAGAACCTTTGTGCATTTTCATGATTTTGAAGGAGATTTCTTAAAATAATGCTGCAGTGGTTTGTTTAATTTTTAAAGCAGTTTTTCAAAGGAAGGTACACATTCCTCCATTGATGATTCATTTGATTTTGATTTTCAATAATTGCAATCAGCGATGTCCACACAGCTTTGAAAAGTATGCAGTTTGTAAAGTTTTATAATTTGAAGGAATGAACTAAGAATATATAGAACCCTATTTTTGTCTTCCTTCTGTGATTCTTAGGCATGTAAACCTCATCATCCAAATACTGAACCTGTAGTAGGCCTCAGTCAAACACCAATTTCACAGCAATCCTTGCCACTACACATGATTCCTTCTAGCCAAGTAGATGACCTGTCCAGTCCTGCCAAGAGGAAAAGAACATCTAGTCCAACAAAGGTATATGTTTTAGAGAAATAGAAAATCCCAGTCAAAAAGGAAACTCCCAACTGCCCTGAACTTGTGCAGTTTGACTGTCTCCTGTCCTTTATTTTAAATCTGTGGACATCAAAGAGTGAAAGGTTTGAGTTTTCCATCCCAAATTCTTAGCATCATATTAAATATAGAAAGTAGGGATAAATTTGCATTCATCAAATCATTTTATTCATCTCCCTGCCGTTAAGATCTCAACACACTTTTCATCATCACTTTCTCCTGACATTGAGATAAATTTATTGTTGGATCTAGTGGACAGTGTGGTATTTAGGTTAGCCATTTGGGCCATAGTTTAGGGGTGGGCCTTTTTGGGTGGCTTATTAAAGAATATTTTTGTTTTCAATTTATGATTTCCCAAATTTATTATGCATGTAAAAGTATTTTTAAAAGAATTTAATGTCATAACATTTTTTATATGTAATATTCCAATTCATAGTCATTTGGCCTTCATTAGTCACTATTGTTAACTCCCTGGATTTAATTTTTTTTTTTATCAATTTTCCTCAGAATACTTCTGATAATTGGAGTAGTGGCCATGCAGTGTCACATCCTCCAGTACAGCAACAAGCTCACTCATGGTGTCTGACACCACAGAAATTACAGGTATGTAGGATATGCTTTTGACAGATTGTTTTTCCTCTTAAAAAAGAGTAGAAGCAGTAAACTTTAAATTTTTAAGTATTCTTAAAGTTGAGTGGCAGTAAATCCAATTAATATGCACAGAAGCAAAATGAACCCACTTTTATCAGAGTAATGGGATAATTTATTCTTGATTTTTCACTTATTTTTAGTTTTATTTTTAAACAGGCAATATGTTCACATGGTTCAAACTGCAGCAGTATGATTATAGGCTATATAGAGTAAATTCTTCTTCCAGTTCCTGCTCTTCCCACTTAGTTCTCCTTCTAACCGCCAGTCTCTGTTATTAGTTGACCTATCTTTCCTCAGATGTGGCATGCATGTACAAGCAAATATGCGTCCTCTTTCTTTCATATGTTATTACTTTTCTCCTTTTTTACACAAATGGTAGAATGCAATATATATTGTTAACAGTGTATTTTTACAGACCTTTCCATGTCAGTGTGTAAAGGGCTTCTTTGTTCTTTTATGGCTATGGCATATTTATGTAGACGCCGCACCTTTATTTAAGCAGAGCACTATTTTTGGATAGTCAGGCTGTCTTCAAACTTTTCCTATTCCGAACAGTGCTGCTTTGAGTGTACTTGACATGATGCATTTTTAAGCTTAAAGAACTTTGTTTGAATACCAAAAAATATTGTATTGATGAGTAAAATTTTATGCCCATTTGTCTCAAATATCACATTATAGTAAACCTCTTTAGAAGAATGTTTACTTTTTACTTTCTCAAACTTCTTAAAGGGCTTCATCTTGGGGTTGATTACCGTTGATCAGAAATCCGTATCTTTGACTAGATAGCGGTTCTGAGTTGGTCTAGTTGTTTCAGGACAAGGTTGCATAGAATAGTGAGCTTGAGCTGGTTTCTTAGATATGCCTTTGACTGTCTTCTTCTTTCTTCTTCTTCTAGCACTTGGAACAGCTCCGTGCAAATAGAAATAACTTAAATCCAGCACAGAAACTGATGCTGGAACAGCTGGAAAGTCAGTTTGTCTTAATGCAGCAACACCAAGTGTGTATAGCATTTTTTTCCCCTAAAGTTTGTTAGCATTTTGAGTATTTTTCTTGACTAAAACATCCTTTTAGAGCATGTTCATGCCCACTTCTTTCTGCCAGTATTTGGTGGAATTTAGTCATCTTGCTTCCTAAAATACTAATAATGGACAGAGATTTTTAGGTAAAAAGAGCTATAAATTTCATTTTGAGCACAAGACTTGGTATTTTGTTACTTATTTACATGCTATTTTGCCTTTGTTCTAGGGGTTTATTTATATTATTTAATACTTAACAAGCTATCCTAAACTGAGGTGAGGTTCTTCAGAACTTGTTTAGTTTGGAGGATCAGGCATATAAATAAAACAATGAAAATTTGAGATCCCTTGTTTTCTGCTTGAAGAAAAGACCTATAAATTCCAGAGTTTTCATAATTTTCAGCTGCTTTCTTTTATCATTACTGAAGGGATATTTCTCAAAATAGATTTCTGCTTTTGTAAGAGAGCTAATCTAAATATGAACAAACACAATTTCTTATTTTTAAAAGTGTGTATTTTTCAACCTAGAGAAATTAAACATTAGGGTAAAATCAGAGATTACCTGTTTACACACCTTCATATTCTGGTTCTCTACTCTGCGGGCTACATAAGCAGCATTTATTTTTCATTTGCTTTTTAACAGATGAGACAAACAGGAGTTACACAGGTACGATCTACTGGAATTCCTAATGGGCCAACAGCTGACTCATCACTGCCTACAAACTCAGTCTCTGGCCAGCAGCCACAGCTTGCTCTGACCAGAGTGCCTAGCGTCTCTCAGCCTGGAGTCCGCCCTGCCTGCCCTGGGCAGCCTTTGGCCAATGGACCCTTTTCTACAGGCCATGTTCCCTGTAGCACATCAAGAACGCTGGGGAGTACAGACACTATTTTGATAGGCAATAATCACATAACAGGAAGTGGAAGTAATGGAAACGTGCCTTACCTGCAGCGAAACGCACTCACTCTACCTCATAACCGCACAAACCTGACCAGCAGCGCAGAGGAGCCGTGGAAAAACCAACTATCTAACTCCACTCAGGTAATAGAAGGGCTAGTTGCCTCGTTGGCTCCTCACGTAATAGTTATCTTTATTTGGTTTTATGCATTTTGAGAGGAAAAAGTTTGAGGAACTGTTTTTATAAGCATTTGATAGTACTGTAATGTTATTAACTACATTTTGACTCCCTACACACATACACACACACACACACACACACACACACACACACACACACGAGTATACTTTCTTTTCCATTGTGAAATTCCCCCCACGCATACACGCATGTGCACACCCGCACAATCTTAGAACTTTCCAAAAGAAAAAGAAAATAGAACATACAGTCCCCCAAAACTTTGTTAATTTACAGTGGCATAAACATTTATGTAATGTTACTTAGTTCATTTCTACATATATTGCCTGCTTAAGATCAGGTGCTTATGCTAAGTTTTAGGTATTTACTGTGGTGGGCGAAAAAGTCCATTAAAGAAGCAGTTTCCATAAATTACTATGAAGCATGACTTCAGTGAAAAGTGCTGCCAGAGTACCTAGGAGGGCACATAAACTAAGATGTTAAGAGTCTCCAGAAATTGGAGAATTTGGGAGGGTAGAGAGCTGGTAAAGTGTGCCTAGAGTATAGATTATGAAGAGGAAAGGATCACATATCAGGCTGAGGAAGGTAGAAAAAGTTGCCTAATTTGTCTTGAAGGCAAAGTGGAGCCACTGAAGTTTTCAAAACAGAGTAATGAATTTCATGAACATTATTTCTGTCAAGGATATGTGCCATATTTTACTTAGTTCACTATTAGACATAATTTCTAAGTTTTTACTTCTAAATATTTATGCACATAATTTTTCCTATGTTTTGGATTGTTTCCATAAAACGAATATTTCAAAGTGGAACTGAAGGGTCAAAGAGTAAGCATCTAAAGAAAATGTTGCCAGTACACATTGCCAAATAATTTGTACTTTTATTAGTCTACTACAAGAAATATTTGACTTACTGCTGGTTAGCCTTATCTTATTGGTCAAACCAAGAGAAGTTCTTTTTCTAAGATTTTTAAGTTTATTCTTAAAGTACTACTGTTGGTGGGACCATCTCTTCTAGAATGATTAGTAGTTTTTATTTATCCTTAAATGTTGAACACCTACCATGTCCATATCCTGTTTGAGGTTCTGGGGATAAATCAGCTAACACAAAAAAAGTGTCTTAATTCATGCAGATAAAAAAAAAGCAGTAAACAAGCATTATATATAGAACATTAGGTAATGCTGTGATTAGTTCTCTGGAAAAGTATATTAGAAAGGGGAGCTGGGGAGTGCTAGAGATCAGTGGTAGAGGATTCACAATTATATATAGGAAGTTCGGGGAAGGCTTCACTGGAAGGTGACATTTGAATAAAGACCTGAAAGAGTTAAAGAAGCGAGCCTTAAAGGTATTTGTGATAAGAGTGTTCCAAGCCCAGGGAGCAGCAAGGAGCAGGAGGCCCTAAGGTAGGAGTGTGTTTTATATTTTTTGAGGCAAATCAAGGTGGCAAGCATGACTGAGCCAGACCAGCTAAGGGTGAGAAGGGAGGTAAACGTGGCCCAGCTGGAAACAGGCTGTCTGAATCATGTTCAACCTCGTAGGCCATTATAAGGGTATTGGGTTTTATCGTGTGTTACATGGGAAACTGTAGGGGCATTTTGAATGGAGGAGTAACATGATCTGACTTAGTTTTTAACTAGATCCTCTCTGTTACTCTGTGGATAGATTAAAGGAGGCAAAGGTAGAAATGATGTGACCAATTTGGGAGGTTATTGCTGTAAGCCAGGTTAAGAGATGGTATGGGGTGGCTAGAACCAGAATAGCAGCAGTAGAAATGGTCAGCAGTAGATGGAGGAAGGAACGCAAGACTGCAAGCCTTGGGGCATTCCAGTATAATAAGTCAGGAAATTGAAGAACTAGCAGAGAAGACTAGAAGAGGAGTGACCTGTGAGGTAGTAGGAGATCCAGGAGAATGGGAGTGATGCCCTGGAAGCCAAGTGAAGAAAATCTTTGAAGGAGGAAAGCATGATCAAAGTATAAATCATATAGTGCTCATTGGCCTTGTAAGGTAAGGACTGGGAATTGACCATCTGAGGTATTTGGTGACAGTGCTGGGGCCAGGAAAATCCAAGGGGTACAAGCCAAATGTACTCCATGACCACGACCTGCTTTTGTTACTGTTGTTGTTTTACAGCCCGCAAATGAAGAATGGAGTTTGCAGTTTTAAAGCATTCTTTAAAAAAAAAAAAAATGTGTGACAGAGACTGTATGGCCCACAAAGCCTAAAATATTTTCTGTGTGACACTTTACAGAAAACATTTGGATGAGAACAATTTCAGTGGATTGGTGGGGGCAAAAGCCTAACTGCAGTTGGCTTCAACATAAAATGGAAAAAGAAATTGAAAGCAATAAATGTAGACAGTTGCAACACAGATACTTTAGTCATGTGGGCCGTGTACTACGCACAGTGCCGGGGGTGCCATCTCCACAGATCATGACATGAAAAGGAAGGAGAGAAACAGGTGATAGCTGAAAGGGAAGTGGGACTAAGAGTTGTTTTTTGTTTTAAGTTTAAGTTGGAAGAAATCAGAAAAAAGTTTAAGGGGGGAGGTGAAAGCTATTGGACAGCGTTAGGTATAGAGGGAGAAATTAACACAGGAGAAAGAGGAGAAAATTGTTAGAGTAGGTGAGAGGATGAGATTTTGGGGGGTTCCAGGTCATTCAACATTAAGGGATTGTTAAAAGGATAACATGAGATTTTTGTTAGAATGCTTATAGTGCTAAGGTATAATTGGCAGCTAATAAATGAGAACTTTTGTTATGACTGTAATTTATGATTATTTTATTCATTATTACATCTAATTCCCTAGCTTGCTTAGTTGCTTAGATTTTCAGTAAATACTCTCTTAACACTACTTCATAATTCCAATGAAAGAACCTTCAGTTTGCAGGCCATGAGGCCTCTGCACATGACTGAATACCAAGTGGCAGAGAGCCGCAGCTTTTGTTTCACAGGCTCCCATGCCAGTGTCCGCAGGAGCTTTATAATTTAGGTAATGCAGTTGGGAAAGTTGTCCAAAAAATTTTGAACTGATTCTAGGTCAGAAGTTTCCCAGATGAGGTTGCTGCATGATCACTATAGCTGGGGAGCTCCTATCTTTGGCATTAATATAAGTAAAGAGGCTTTTTCCGGTACTGCCTTTTCAAATATTTTTCTCAAGTTGTAACGAAAGCTAGACATTGATAGACTTGTATGGTATTATCTGCTTTTCAGCTTTTCATGACAAGAGGACATAGAGATCCATATTAATTTATGTTACACTTGTAAAGAGTTTATTCAAAGGTACTGCTTAAGATAGGAAAGTAAAATTACATGAATTATAGGTGACTGGTCAGCAACTACTAAGGAATTTATAGCCTACAATAGTTGATTTGCAGATAGAGATGATGTAATAAAATGGTTAGTTTTTTACTTTCTGTGTACTATAATCAGTGTAACTTAAGTGATTATCTTCTGAGTAAATATTTGATGATAAATGACATTTTAGCTCAGCCACCCAGACATTTTCTTAG
>CM052901.1:68646291-68718791 GCA_028534135.1 Potos flavus | reverse complement strand
ATCTTTAGAGAAAAGTCAAGATAGCAAATGATAGGCATCAACAGAACATTTCTGTTCTGTTGGTGATATCCTATGCAGGGCAGGATTCCAGAACTTGGAAGGGGAAAGTGACTTAGGCTCAAGAGATTTGATGTCTCTGGTCTAAGAGCTTCATAACCAAAGATAATTAAAGCGCAGATTGGTTTACTTACAGAGCACTTCTTCATTTATCTACCAAATGATATGGGTAAATTTGAAACAAGTTTAAGCCAGTATTGTAAAGGATTGGGCAGTGACTAATTGTTTCCTACTCTACTTTGCGTGGAGAAAGTTTCAAAATGAGAGAAAAGGATTTAAAATGGGATAGCATTTTCTTTTTTCACCGCCTTTCTCCACTTTGCATTGTTATATTAGTTTTCATTACCTTGGCTTTGAAAGTACTATAAACAGTGTTGGACACTTATATGTTCAGAAGATAAAGTCTTTTCCTCTTATGCACAGTTCTGTCCTTTGCATTAGAACTGATGAGTGTATTTTCAATGGGGAAAGCTTACAGTCATTATATAGACAACTACCTACGTCAGTTCCTTCGGTGAAATTCCTGTTTGTTTCAGACTTAACCTCAAAAAAGCAGGGAATCAGTGTTTGCAATACAGTAGGAAACTGCTAGATACAATTTGATTACATGGTTTATTTTGACTACCCTCTTATTTTCACATATATAGTTACTTTTTAAAAGTGTTGGTTATTTTTAATCTGAGTCTTTTTTGGTTCCTCTTAGTGTTACTATCACTGGTTACTGACCAGTGCTGTACATAGAAAGGCGATTACAATACCTTTCCTGCTTTTAGGTTTAAAATTGTAATTGCAACATTTGGTGGTTCAATCAATATCTGTTCCCTTAGTCGTGTCTCAACCTTCCCTCCCCCCCACCTTTTTCTTTTCTATTTTAAAATAAAAGCAGCTGCATTTTTCATTAGTACACTTTCCCATTTCCCTTTTTTCTTTTGTTAACAGAACTATAGAAATGATGGAGGCAGAATTCTGCTAATCTGTTAAACCCTGTTTTCTAGTCTCATCTCTCAGTGTCCAGCATGTTGTAGAAGCGTAAATTTTGGTACCATATTTAATTAGCACGAGATGTTCTTTTATGGTACAGTTTTAATGTGTAGTCCATATCTTCCAATTCCTAAAATAGTAATCATTTACTATATTGTACATTCATCTCTTGCTCCAGAAAACAAATTTTATGTATTCGAAGTCCTATTTTGTTTAAATCCCAAAGTTAAAGAGTGGCAGATATACAATTCAGCATGAAAATTAATTATTTATATGTATATCGTAAGCGAATGTTTATTTTGCATTGATTTGATGATAATACTCGAATTGTTTTTTTACCAATGTCAACCACCTATTTTCTACTTCCATGGAATTTATAAATTAGTACTGATTTTATGCCTAAATTTAAAAGCTTAAATGTCTGTCTTTAAATGTATAGGACACTCATGCTTTGTTGAGAGATGTTGTGATAGAATATTCATTTATTTAACCTTTAGCCTTAATTGTTAGTTGAACTTAAAATTTCACTTTAATAACTATTTCACATACTTTTTAAAAAAATGAGTTATTTTAAACTTAATTCATTCCTTTGAGACCTGCCATGAAGGCTTCTGTTTTTACTCGGAGTTACAGTTGAATAAATTAAGAAAGTGACATCCATGATTCTGTTTAGTGTAACATCTCAAAAGTTTGTAGTAGTGGAATTTCAAGCCTTTTTTCAGTTTAGCAAAAACATAGCAAGATAAGGGAAATTAATTTCATTTCAACCTGTATTCTATAATTTATGATGAAAAATTGCTAATCCTTCTTCAGTAAGTAAAATTACTAAGTTTTAACTCCCCACCATAATTACAATTTTCAAGTTCTTAACTAAAATTGTAGTGTTAAAGTACTTGCTATTTAAATGCATTGATTATTTTTGAACTTGTAATAATTAGGTGAAGTTAACCTGGAATGAATTGAAAGCTCAAAATTATGTCTTGCTGATTTTCTGAGTTGGGTATAGATTTTAAGAAGAAGAAAAAAAATTTTAACTCTAAAAGACTTATAGTTTGGAAATAATTCTGCCATATTTGAAGAATTTATAACTTAACAAACATGATACTTTAACCCATTACAGGAAAAGAAACCCCAACTACTGATAATTAAAAATTAAAAATTATATAGAGTATCTGAGAATAGATAGCAGTTATATGTAGTAATAGATAGTAATAATTATAATAGGTATAGGGTAGTAATAGATAGTAATAATTATATAGAGTATCAGAGAATAGATAGCGGTTATACGTCTCATTAAAAATACTGGTATAATTTCCATAAAATTTAGTAGAATTTAGTAGAATTGCTGAATTTTATTAGTCAAGGAGTTACGTAGAAAATTCTTTCCAGATTTGAGAGGGAAAAAGGGGTACAGATCTTTTCGGGTTTGAGAATTACCACAAAGATATTCTGGTTATAATTGCTGAGGTGAGACATAGGAAGAAAGACATATGTTTTTACTATAATCTAGACATTTTTGGTCAAGTTATTTTAACGTTTAATTGAAAAGACTCTCATGGTAGAAGATGGTGTAGAGGAAATGGGAGTTCGTGTTTGTTCTTTAGGTGAGGAAAATAAATTGGAAAGTTATGAGCAAGATAAGGACTGTCCTCAATAATTCACGTGTTGTATTTTTTTCATGAAGCTAAGTATTTGCTGAAATTAATAATTGTTCTTAGTTTTTTCTCATAGAGCCAAATCTCTTGGATTTGTGCACCTGCCCCATAACTTAATTAGGACTTAATTCAAGATTTTTTTGTTTTGTTTTTTAAATAAATGTACAGCTGATTTATTCTCTCTTCTTCTTTTTTTAAGGAATCTAGGTAAAAATGGCTTATCTAACAGTAGCATTTTATTGGATAAATGTCCGCCTCCAAGACCACCATCTTCACCATACCCTCCCTTGCCAAAGGACAAGTTGAATCCACCTACACCTAGTATTTATGTGAGTCTGAATTGACTGACTAGAAATAAATTAAACCAAGTGTTTGCACCTACCTGTCTTCGTAAGATCTTGCTTTAAATTAATATGGATGCCCTTTAGGAAACATTAAAATTATTGGCAGTAGCTTGAATGTTTTGGGGGAAAAAAGATGTATTCAGAAAGACTTCATAATAGCATTTAAAACATGCCTTCTCAGTTACTAATCATGATTACATTAGAGTACTGAGAAATACTTCTTACCGCCCCCAATTTTGAACAGTATTAGGCAAAAACCACCTAAAAGTATAACTTAACTGGGTCTCAAATCTGCATTCTACCGGTTTTATGGACCTTAACATTCATTCTGCTTTATGCATCTACAAAAATATATATTTTAATTACCTTCAAAAAAGGCATTTGAGAACATAAAATGTGATATGTCATTTTTTTAGAGAATGTTAAAAGATTATTTAAAACTGATGTTTTACTTTAAGAACATTTAGACATCTCATGTAGGAAGTTGATAGAAATTCAATCAAAGCAACTCTTCCATCCTCCCAGTTCTACCCCAAATGAAAAAAATTTTAAGCTGTAAAGTTTGTTTTTGGAGATTTGGGCCTGCTTTTGCCCTCTAGAGACCAAATATTATCATATTAATCCTTCCTCCAACCAATATTTATTGATCCTTTAGTATGTGAGAGAAATACTGGGATAGACGTGTAATAAAACTTTTAAACTGAAGTCTGAGAGAGGGAAATGCAAAATTAAGATTTATCTTTTATGGCTGTTCTTCAGCTTGCTTTCACTTTTGGTAATATTTTTAAAAACACTGACCTTTTGTGGCTTTCTTCTCTTTCTGTGAGGAAAAGGCCCATATAACATAAAATTTACCATCTTAACCATTTTTAAGTATACAGTTCATTAGTTTTAAATAATATTCTCATTGTTGCAAAACACTTCTCCAGAACCTTTTCATCTTGCATATCTGAAATTCTATACCCATTAAATAGCAACTCCTTTTTCCCTGGTCTCCTCAGCCCCTGAGTAACCACCAATTTATGTTTCTATAAATTGACTACATTAGATACATCATATGAGTAAAATTATATACAATTTTTCTTTTTGTGACTGCCTTATTCTCACTGAACATAGTGTCTTCAAGGTTCATCCACATTGTAGCATGTGAAGGATTTTCTTCCTTTTTAAAATTGAATAATATTTAAATCGCTTTGATTTGAAGTTTCAATTTTATTTCTTCCCACATACTTTGTTCAAGATACAGTAGACGAGAAATTACGTAGTTGCTATCTAATTACAATTAGGGTCAAAAGACATAGTGATAAAATGCTGTAAAATGTAAAATAGAAAATAGAAATTACACGGTGCATTGTTGAAATTGCAATAAATGATGAATATGAATTTGGCATAATATTTAAATAAAGGATCTGTTTTCCAGAGCTCTAACCATATGTTTTAATTTTACAGTTGGAAAATAAACGTGATGCTTTCTTTCCTCCATTACACCAATTTTGTACAAATCCAAACAACCCTGTTACAGTAATACGTGGCCTTGCTGGAGCTCTTAAGTTGGGTAAGCTTTAAATAAGAAAAAGAAAAAGGTTTTATATTTCCTTTGCTATCTATGACTCTTAAAGCACTGGCAGAAACTTATTTCTGTTAAGTTTTTCAGTTTCACATTTTCATTTTAATATTTTCTGGCTGTGAGTATGTGTGTGTGTGTGGGGGGGGGGGGGTTGTGTATCACTTCTTTAATCCGTAACGTGAAGATACAGTGACAGTATTGGTTCCTGGCGATTTACTGGTGGTTTTTAAATTTAGCTTTTATTTTGGTCTAATTGTATAATTATAATATGATTTAGGTTATCTAATGAAAGGATTTTTAATATAAAATGTAGATAAAATTCACTGCTGCTAATATAAGACTGTAGCCTCCTAACTAGTACCTGTCCCCTTGATTCCGCCTTTGCTGGTGGCATGATGACTAGGTCCGGGGCTTCATTGTCTGGTTGTGTAAACCTGGCACAAAGTTCAGGTTGTGGAGAGGCCCTGGTTGGTTTTTAGGGGAACTGGATAGAATGCCATAAAACATTTTCCTTAATGTATTATTCCAAATATAATTTTCATTTATTAACTACATTTATTTATGAAGACCTGGGACTTTTCTCTACCAAAACTTTGGTGGAAGCTAACAATGAACATATGGTGGAAGTGAGGACACAGTTGTTGCAGCCAGCAGATGAAAACTGGGATCCTACTGGAACGAAGAAAATCTGGCATTGTGAAAGTAATCGATCTCATACTACAATTGCTAAATATGCACAGTATCAGGCCTCCTCCTTCCAGGAATCATTGAGGGTAAGTGTTAACTCCTTGAAGATTATTTTATTTTCAGAATATTTTGTTGTTTTATGTTCTTTTATTTTGAAAGGGCGCATTTCTTTTGTAAGCATCTCATTATTTTATAGTTACATGAAATACTATGTAAGTGCTATGCAGTTCGCTCTTAGTAAAGTCTAGGCAAGCCTATGGGTTGATAAAGTAAATATTGTTAAAGTCTAGTGAGATGTCTCCCTCATCCCTGGGATGTTTCTGTTTAAAGCAGGCTTTCTCAGTGTTGGCATTATTAACATTTTGGGTCGGATAATACGTTGTTGTGGGAGACTGTCTTGTATATTGTAGGGTGTTTGGTAGCATCCCTGACCTCTCTCCAGTAGATGCCTATAGCACACCCCTTACCTTCTACCCCGGTTGTAATAGTCAAAAAGGTCTCCAGACATGCCAGATATCCCTTGGAGGGTAAAATTGCCTCTGATTGAGAGCCGCTGATACCAGAGGATAAAGTAAGTCTCAAGATTGCTTTATGCTTGCAAAATTCCTAGTCTTGTGCCTTCCCATTTTTCTCCTCTATCAGGTTAGTATTATCTGATAGATAATGCCTCCAGGAAGCATTAGTGTTGTTCTTACGGCCTCAGTCTGAAAGAGAAAACTGAGGGAGAGTCATAAATTATTTCAAAATATATGGAAAATTAAAAAACAAAGCGGAAAAGTAATCAGGATTATTATTAAAAGACTCAGGCATTTCAGCAGTGAATCATTACTAAAATCCTTTAGCACTATAATGAGAACTTTGTGAATTCTCCCACAAAGTGAACATAAAACATCCACAAAAATGAGTTTATTAAATGTATTACTCAAATACTTGTCTATACTACTAAGTTGTTTTGTACATATCCTACAGCTAAAACTTAATATGTGCCTGCAAGTCTTTAATTTGTAATTCATTAGATTTTCTTATCTGTTTAAAATTCTGCCTCAAGTTCACATTTTCAATGAAGGCAGCATTTGTACTTGTGAATTGTATATTCGTATTTCTTTCCCACTACCATTCCCTATATCTACAGAGAAATTCATCTAATGAGAATTGTCCTGCAGCTTTAATGAGTTGCAGTAAATTCATTGTCCGTATGAATCTCTAATTCAAACTTTTGAGGTATTTCAGCTATATGGTAGTATTATGTTCAGAAGAGGATAAATAATAAGCAAGATTCAGGGATCACCAAAGGAAATTTTGGAGGAGGAGTTGAAAAGCAAAGATCGTAAGAGGCAGAGTATTTATATGGGATGGGATCCATAACCAAAGAAAAGATGCCTTTTTGTATGCTTTGAAGGCATGGACCATCACATGTGAAAAATTTGACAAATGTTTGGAAACTATACATTAAAGGGAGGGAGACCAAAATGTACTAAGTATTGCTAACTCAAATAGTAGGACAGTGTTTTTTGTTGTTTTTTGTTTTTTTTTTTAAGATTTTGTTTATTTATTTGACAGAGAGATCACAAGTAGGCAAAGAGGCAGGCAGAGAGAGAGGGGGAAGCAGGCTCCCCGCTGACCAGAGAGCCCGATGCTGGGGCTCGATCCCAGGACCCTGAGATCATGACCTGAGCTGAAGGCAGAGGCTTTAACCCACTGAGCCACCCAGGCACCCTCAAATAGTAGGACAGTGTTAAGAGATACTATACCTGTGACCCCAGAATTGTAAATAATAGTAGTATTTGCGTTGAAAAGCACCTATATTTATGCAACACTTATTTTCCTTACCAATGTTGTAAATGTGTTACCATTTGTGTATAATTCATTGTGGAAGAAAAGATTTAACCCAGGGAGAACTTCTTCCATTTGTCTGTAATCAAGAATAGAGAACATCTTACCTTCTACTCTTATACGTATATAGTTACATACACATCCACACACAGCTGCTAGTTTAGAAAATTTATAATCAAGATGGATAGGCCTCTCAATTAAAAAAAAAATCCTGTCCTCTTAAAAATGGGGCAAGAATGAAAATCTATGGATTTTTCCCCTTATAGAAGAATATTACTAAGAAAGAACTCTAAGATAACTTTGTGGCTGAGGAGGTTGGATACCTGCCTATAGGTGGTGAGCATTGACATTTCTTGGGTTTTTATTTAATGTATGGTCTTTGAAGAAATTTTCATGTGAAAGAGGCCTATAGAAACTTAGCTTCCAAACATAGATAATACCATCAATCTCTGTGTGAACTTTACAGTTGCATGATGGAAAGGATAGCTGGTTGTGGAATACTAAACTAGAATGTGTTTTGCTTAATCTATAGGAAGAAAATGAGAAAAGAAGTCACCATAAAGACCACTCAGATAGTGAATCTACATCTTCAGATAAGTAAGTCATTTTTAATGTTCATTTAGTATTTCTGTTTAAAAGGCGTGTTTCTAATAGTGTCTCTCTCTTTTTTAAGTTCTGGGAGGAGGAGGAAAGGACCCTTTAAAACTATAAAGTTTGGGACCAACATTGACCTGTCTGATGACAAAAAGTAAGTCTTTGTAGTATTTCTGTGAACTGATGCAAAGAGGTATCCACCGCAAGATTGAGAAGTGTCTACAATTTCCTCTTCTCTTTCCTTCCTTTTCTAAGTTGATACACAAGTTTCAGATAAATTACTTTTGCTAGGTTTTACAATGAAGTTATTTTCTTTAATTTAAAATTCTCGTACAGGTTTTCATCAAGACCCTGACTATAGGCTAAGTACACAATCATAAAGTTATATTTTATGATTAATAATGTATAATAATGTTATAAAATAGAATTATACAACAGTTATAAAAATAGGAAGTCAGGTGTTTTTTTTTTCATTTACTCAATATTTTTGTTTTGTTTTTAACAGTAATTTTTATGCCTTTTTTCATTAGGAAGTTTTCTTTGGAAAAATTGAAAAAATTAAGTATTTCAGTATTTCCTATGCAAAAGTACAATATTTATAGATTTCATTGTTTTTCAGATTGGGACACAAAGTTTTCGAAGAAATGGCTAACTTCCACAAATATTTGTAGCAGGATTTCACTCTTGATCTGTTATTTTATTGCAGATGGAAGTTGCAGCTACATGAGCTGACTAAACTTCCTGCTTTTGTGCGTGTCGTATCAGCAGGAAATCTTCTAAGCCACGTTGGTCATACCATACTGGGCATGAACACAGTTCAACTATACATGAAAGTTCCAGGAAGCAGAACACCAGGTAACTTTTAGTAAGATTTTTCCCCTTTATATTATCTTTTTTTAATAGAATAGTCCTGAAACAATAGCAGTTTAATCTGGAAAGGGGTCATTGGAGCACTCCTGGGAAAGTCCCTGTGGCTTAGAGGCTGTTGTTGATCCTGTCTCCTGCAGAGTGATAGGATACAGTTTTTTCCGAACTTTTCTTTTTGCCGTAGTCACACTAAGAAATGTATTTTATGACTTTTTGCACATATGTGTATACAAGAACAGTTTCATAGAATAATACATTTTCTAGTCTATTCCATTCTATTTCATTTAAATAAGGAAGTAGAGGTTGTAATCCTCTAATTGGGTTGGGGCACACAGTTCACACACAACACTTGATGAGGAGACATTACTAGAGTCCTCCTGGTATCCAGTCTGGACTTTTTATTAACTGGGCTGTCACTTTTGGCAAGTCACATTTCCTTCTCTGGGTCTTTTTCTTCATTTGTAAAATGAATTACATTGGTTTTAAACTTAAAATTCTGTCCAACACTAATATACCATCTTCTTCGTGTTTCCTTGGATTGACATGAAATTTCCGAGTGATGTTCAAATACTTAACAATTAGGGCAGATGACTGGTGATAACAAGTTCACCTATATACCAATGCCTATAGGCTGCATATCAACATCAGATGTTTCTGTGTGCAACCTGAAGCAGCCATGGTTTGAAAACCAGATTGCTTTCTTCTTTGTCACCTGCTTACTGAATTGTAGCTACAAAATTGTTTCAAAATAGGCCTGTGCTTGCTTCTGGGTAAACAGAGGTCAGTGGATTCCAAGTCCTGACTGCTCATTAGAATCTCTTTTATTGGGATCAGGCACAGTGTTTTTTAAGAAGTTTCCCAGAGGATTATACTGTACAGCCAGGATTAGAACCATTAGAACCATTAGGTTGTAGTAGTTTTTATCCTCAAGCCATTGGAAGCCCAATTCTGTGATATTTTGTCCATAGTTGGGTAAAGTGGAAACAGTTCTGGAATAAATAAATGGCAGAAGAACTATATGCTTCCCACTTTGCCATTTAGGCACTGATGTAAATACTGGGCAAGTTACTTGAACTCTCTAGAGTTCTTTTTTTTTTTTTTTAAGATTGATTTATTTTAGGGAGGGGCAAAGGGAGAGGGACAGAGAATCTCAAGCAGTCTGCAGGGAGTGTGGAGCCCAATACAGGCTTGATCTCACAACCCTGAGATCAGGACCTGAGCCAAAACTAAGAGTCAGATGCTTAACCAACTGAGCCACCCAGGCACCCCAAGAGTTCATTTTTCTTATGTATGCAGTATTGGATTGATGAAAACCTCTCCAATTTGAATTCTACCCTCAACTCAAAAAGAATACAGTTTTTCATTACAAATCAGGGGAAAAGCAAACCTGGTAGATTATTTCTTTGCCATTTGTGTCTGAACTGCTTGGGTTTTTTTTTGTTTGTTTGTTTGTTTGTTTGTTTGTATATAAGGCATTAGTTTCTCAGAAGTGTCCTGCGGAACATTGAAGAATTCTCTAAGGAATTCCCTTGGAGTAGTGCTGTCTAGTAGAAATACAATGCAAGTCATATGTATGATTTAAAGGTTTTTGTTTTTGTTTTTTTAACATATAATGTATTATTTGTTACAAGGGTACAGGTCTGTGATGATTTAAAGTTTTATAGTAGTTCTATCAATGTAAAACAAGATAGGTGAAAATAATTTTAACCTGGTATATCCAAATCTTACCATTTCAACTTGTAATCAATATAAAAGTTAAGGGATTTTTCACATTTATTTCTCATAATAAGTCTTTGAAATCCAGTGTGTACTTTTATAGTTTCTGCACATCTCAGTTCATATAAATCCTATTTCAGATGATTACTATATTAGACAACTTGGTCTTAGAAGAAATGAATAGTTTAATTAGTTCAATTTTTAAAAAATTATTTTGAATACTTTTTTTGTGGGGCAAACACTTTATTCCTGGATTTACATAGATAAATGTGTTACCTACGTCATGGACTTTATGATCAGTCATGTATGTTCTAAACTATAGAGATGCTCTTAGGCTCTACCCCAAAACATTTTGAATTTGACATTTGATTTCAGCATCTCTAAGTATAATGAGTGCTAAATTTTATTTTGGAGTCTACACCATGGACAATTCCAACCATCTACCCATGGTCGGAGATAGTTTGTAGGTATTAAGAGTACCATATTCACATCATACTCTCATTTGTAAAAGACACAGGGAATGGTGAGAGCAGCTACATTTTTCTCTTTTGAGGTAAAAATCACACAGCAAAACTAATCCCTTCAAAGTATGTGGTTTAGTTGCATTTAGTGTATATACACTGTGCTGTGTAGCTATCACTTCTGTGTAGTTCCAAGAGATTTTCATCTGTCTAAAAGGAAACCTCGTACCCATTAAGCATTAACTCTCCATTCCCCACTTCTTTCTGGCCCTGGCAACCAGTAGTCTGCTTTCTGGTTCTATAGAATTACCCGTTCTGGATATTTCATATAAATGGAATCATATAATATGTTCCTTTTAGTGTCTGGCTTCTTTCACTTAGCAAGTTTTTGAGGTTCATCTGAATCGTATTAATGGTTCAGTCCTTTTTGTGACCAAATATTCCATTGTGTGGATATATAGGACATTTTGTTTATCCGTTCATCAGTTGATGGACATTTGGGTTGATTCCACTCTTTAGGTATTGTGAATAGTGTTTCTGTGAACATTCATGTGCAAGTATTTGTCTGACTCCCTGTTTCCAGTTCTTTTGGTTGTATACCTGGGATTTGAATTGTTGGTTCATATGATGATTCTGTGTTTAACTTTCTGAGAAACTGCCAAACTGCTTTCCACAGTAGCTGCACCATTTTACATTCATGCCAGCAATGTATGAAAGTTCCCAATTTTTCCACATCCTCACCAACACTGATTATTTTCCATTTTTTCTTATTATGGCCAACCCAATGGACGTGAAGTGGTTTTTCTTTGTGGTTTTGATTTTCATTTGCTTGCTGGCCATGTATATTATCCGGTTTGAAAAAACGTCCGTTCAAGTGCTTTGCCCATTTTTTAATTCAGTTGTTTGTCCTTTTGTTGTTGAGTCGTAGGAGCTTATATTTTGCATATTAACCCCTTATCAGATATATGATTTGCAAATATTTCCTCCTATGCTTTAAGTTGTTATTTCATTCTCTTGATAGTATTCTTTGCACAAAAGTTTTTAATTTTGATGTTCAGTTTATCTTTTTTGTTTGGTTGCTCGTGCTTTTGTTATCATATGTAAGAAACCACTGTTGAATCCAGGGTTGTAAAGTTTCACCCCTATTTCTCTTAGATTTTTATAGTTCCAGCTCTTACATTTAGATACTTGATCCATATTAATTTTTACATGTGATTTTATATGAGTTAAGGGTCCAAATTCATGCTTTTATATTTCCAGTTGTCCCAGCACTATTTGTTGGAAAGACTATTCCTTCCTCTATAGGAGGGTCTTTAACACCCTTGTTGAAAATCAGTTGGCCGCAGGTGTATGGATTTATTGCTGAAATTTTGATACTCTTTCCTTGATTTATATGTCTGTCTTTATGCCAGTACCATGCTGGTTTGACTGCTGTACCTTGGAGGTAGGTTTCAAAATTGGAAAGTGTGAATCTTCCAACTTAGGTAGTTACCTCTACTGTAGTGCTTTATCTCTTCATTATAGGGCTATGAATTACTGTCTTCGTTTCATTTCAGCCTGAAAATTCAGCCTCTAGCATTTTTTTACATGGCAGATTGGCTAGTGACAAACTCTTTCAGCTTTTATTTATCTGAGAATGTCTTAGTTTCTCCTTTATTTTTGAAGAATAGTTTTGCCATATGGAATGCTTGGTTAATTTTTTTTTCTTTCTTTCAGCAGTTTAAATGTGTTACCCAATTGCTTTCTGGCCTCCATGGTTTTGGATCTGAAATCAGCTATTAATCTTATTGATAATCTCTTGTATGCAACAAATCATTTCTTTTTTCCTGCTTTCAAAATTCTCTTTGGGTTTTTACAGTTTGACTCTAATGTGTCTTTGTATGGATCTCTTTGAGCTCTTCCTACTTTGGAGTTGCTTTAGCTTCTTTGATGTATAGATGCATGTCTTCTGTCAAATTTGGGAAATTTCAGACCATCATTTCTTCATATATTCCTACTTTCCTTTCTCCTCTTCTTCTGGGACTCCCACAATGCATAGGTTAGTGTATTCGATGGTCCCTTAGGCTCTGTTAATTTTTCTTCATTCTATTTTCTTTCTTCTCAAAATGGTTAGTTCCATTTGACCTATCTACAAGTTTGTGGATTCTTGCTTTAACCTGCTCAAATCTGCTGTTTGAAACCCACTAGTGAATTTTTAATTTCACTTATATTTTCAGCTTCAAAATTTTATTTATGATAATTTCTGTCTCTTTATTAATCTCTGTTGAGACCTCATTGTCCTTGTTTCCTATGGTTCTTATTTATGGTTTCTTTTAGCTCTTTGAAGTAGACTTAAGACAGTTGATTTAAAGTGTTTGGCTATTAAATCCAGTGTCTGTTCTTTTTCAGGACTAGTTTTTGTTAATTATTTCTTCTTTTTTTCCCCCTGTGACTAGGCCATACATTCTTGTTTATTTGCAAGCCTCAATTTTTTTGTGAAAAGAGACTGAGAATTAAAATATATATATATATGACTGTATTCTTGGTCAGATGTAGTCCCTGAAGTCTCTGTTCCTTAAGCATGGTGCTGTGCTAATATTTTAACATTTGGAATGTTATCATGTGGCTGTTACAGAAATCAGATTTTCCCTCTCCAGGGTTTTTTCTTGCTTATTGTGGGCTACAGTTGTCTGTTTGTTTAGTGACTCTTCCACAGTATTTTCACAAAGACTGTGTTCCTTGGCATGTGTGGGTACTGAAGTTTCTTTTCCATTATCTCAGCAGTTAGCCAGTGACCTGACAGAGATTTCCTTCAGTACTTTGTGCCAAAAAAAAGAAAGAAGAATGGAAAAATGAACAGAAAGAAAAGAAAAAATAATTCTCCAGGTCTTTGCAGATTGCCTCTGTGTTGAGTCTCCTTCTACCCTTAGCCCTGCTGCTTACAGTTGTACTTTTAACCTTTACCTCCTTGCTTGCACTGCACCTAAAGATTAGCAAGAAGGTAAAATTTATGGTCTTAGGTATTTTTCTGAGCATACGACCTGCTCTGGGTATGCATGTGGCTTTCTGAATTGTCTAGTAGTCACGGGAACTTTTCAAAGCCCTTATTCCCCCCAAATCTCACTCCCCAGCTTTTCTTTCCAGGCCTTTGGTGTGTCTGTTGTTTGCCCCAACTCTTTGTTTTTGCCACTGGGAGCATCAGCTTGTTCATTGGCCTTTCAGTGTTTTGGGAGAGACCTTTCCCACTGAACCACTTGCCCTGATAGAAGCTCCTTGTGTTAGTCTTTTGGGGAAACTCCAGTCAAGTCGAAACGAAAAACATATAATTCCTTGGGAACAAGATCCACTCTGCTCCCTCCAGAACCGGGGACACTCACACTAGGAACACAAAACTACCTTTTTAAGTGGACTGCCACACTAGTGATGTGAGTGGGGATAAGGTAAGTTAAAGTGACATAAAAGTCTCCTACTGTAAGTTCTTTCTGGTCAGGCATTCACTTGGTTGCTATAAACCTTTGACTATTGCCCAGAGTTCCGGTAAGGTTGCTTCTGGCAGTTTTTACTAGTTTTTTTCTTTTTTTAGTGTTTCTGAAGAATTCTCCAGAGTTCCCCACTCCATCACTTTTGTTGACAGTACTCCCACAGCTACATTTGAAAACCAGATTTCTTACCTCTTTACTGATGTCCTAATACTGCTTGTGAGAAATGGGGATTAGTTCACAAAGAAGTGGTAATGATATCAATAATAGCTAATACTTATTACTTACCGTGTATTTGGCACTGTTCAAAGCAGTCATTATTTCATTGCTCCTCAAAGCAGCCCAATGATTTATTGGAATTGTTATTTTCTAATCTTCTATATAAGGAAACAGAGTCAGAAAGGTTCAGCAACGTTCGCAGGTTCTCATAAGCTTAGGAGCCTGGCTCTAGAACCTAAGCTTTTAGTCATGACTTAGACTACCTCCGCAGAAGTTCTTACCTAAATAAGTTAGGAGTTGACCAAACTCTGCTCTAAAACTAGACACAAAAATAATGTTAAACAGCTGAATACCACCAGAACATTCTGTGTTGAACATTTCTGAGGTCTTATTTCCAAAAGTACATTTTTCTATAGGATTTATAGTATGCTGATTATTGTTTTTCTTTTCTCATTTCAGGTCATCAAGAAAATAACAACTTTTGTTCAGTTAACATAAATATTGGGCCAGGTGACTGTGAATGGTTTGTTGTCCCCGAAGGTTATTGGGGTGTTCTGAATGACTTCTGTGAAAAGTAGGTTTCCAAACTAAATTTTCTTTGAACATAATTATTCAAAAACAGTAATTATAAAGGACAGCTTACTAACCTGGATATCCTAATGTATGTAACCAGTTTTTACTTACCTCAGCAAAAAATTCATTTAAATTGATGTGATTCCAAGTCTATTCCTTTGTATTACTGAAAATACTTGAAGAAAGATGCCTTGAAACAACTCTGTGCAGTAGTAACAGTCTTGAATTTAGAAGAAAGGAAGGTTGAGTTGTTTATTAGGTTAATTGAATAACTGATGGATAAATACTTGCTCATGTGGGAGATCTATGTTCTAAGAAAAATTATTTTACTATGAGTGGTTTTAGAAGTGGAAGGAATTCTATAACAGAGCACCTTCATAGGTCGTTAATAACTCAAGTTTGAACATACTACTCTGTCGTATCACCATGATATAAATCCTTTTTAAAACTACACTGGCAACTAGTCCCGTAAGAGAATTTTGTAAAATTTAATCAGCTGCTTCAGATTTTGTTTTCTCTAATTGAGGGAACTCACCTAGTAGTATTCCTTTCCTTAAGGTCCTAGAAATAGCCTTTCTTTATTTCTTTATCTTATGTTAAAGAGTACCTCGGAATTATTTTCATTGGTTTAAACTTAATTGTCTAAATGGAAACTTACTCTCTCTCCTTTTTTTTTTTTGAAAGTACTCGGTTATGTAAGCACCTGATATTTTCAGTTAGTTGTTAATATTGGAAAATTATTATGGTTAAAAACAAATTATACATATATATGGTGTTATTCTCCCCACCCCAAGAAGGTAAAGGGGGAACCACCAGAAACATTTACATTATGAGAGACTCTGAAAACTAACTATACACATACTCCACATACTCAGAATTTTTTTATCTTGGGTTACTGGATCTTTGCTGTAAATGTCTTTGTTTAGTAACAAATGTAAATATAGTTACCAAAAAAACCTCACGCTAATCCAAAATTTCCTTTTATACAAGCAAAAGATAATTACCTTTCATTGTTTTTACTGTTTAACACACAGATTTCCTTTCATGTAAGAAAGCCAAAGATGTAAAATTTTAGAGTTTGAAATGCTCTTAATGAAATAACCTGATCTACACTAATCTGTGCTTTTATGACCAGCAGTCTGGTGGTAGCAGAGAAAGAGCAGTGTCATGTAGGAAATCTCCATTGTGCTGCAGAAAGATTTTTATTTCTTAAACTTTGAAATGGTAGTATATTATTACAACCACAGTACACTGATCCTTGTTCATTATTTCTGAGTAGAGATTGGCTCTCTTCAGGATTTAGTTTTTCTTTCCTACCTAATGGGGAGGTAATCTGGGAATAAAGGTAATTAGAAGAGGCAGATGATATCTAAAAATTGTGAACTTGGGGATAATAAAAATATCAAAGTTAGAATGAAGGGTTAGGTAAATTTAAGCTGCAGAAATAGCACTTGCTACCCCAGCTTTCGATACTGACTGATACTGATACTGACCATGTATGATAAAAAGGATGCTTGCTTTTTTGGGTAACTTTAATTTTTTTTTTTAACTTAGTTGTTGATTATTTGGTGGTCTTGCTTACTTGATTGCTTGCTTGCTTTTGAATAGAAAGTTTTCTCCAATGTTGTGATGGCAACACATGGGTGAAGTAGGGATAGAATTTGTGTTTGTAACCATATTTTTCTTCATAGGCAAGGTTTTCTGGACTGTATCTACTGAGCATTATTACAGACCGTAAGCCCATCCATATCCCTTTGCAGTTAGGCTACTATTGGCAGTCTTCTAGGCTTTGAAGAACAGCCTTGCATTTTTGTAAGGAGAAAAATAAGGCAAAGATTCCATCTACATCAGATGTTGGTGAGATTTTTCCATAAAGGGCCAGATAATAAATATTTTAGGCTTTGCAGGTCATATGGTCTCTGTCACAGCTGTGTCACTGTGGTACATAAGCAATCATGTATAATAATACGTAAATGAATGGGCATGGCTATGGTCTAATAAAAGATTTATTAAAATAGGTGAACTGGATTTGGCCCATGGGCCATAGTTTGCCAGCCCTTGATCTAGACAAAAAAAGTTAAATCAATGAGAATAATTTCAAGGTACACTTTATTGTATCCTTTGGCACAGGACAGAAGAAAAATAAAGCCTGCTTCTTAGATCTTAAGGAAAGGAACGTTTCCGTTCTGCAAGTTCTTCCTTCCCCACAATGTAGCTAATTGAATTTTATAAACTTCTCTTGTAGGAAAAGTTGCTTTGTAGTTTAAAATGTACTTCATATTATATATCATGATGAAGTAGAAAAAGAAGAAGCCAGATTTTAAAGTGAAAGCTTACTAAGAGCCATAGAATGTTTCCAAAGTACATTGGTGGTGGTGGCAGTGATGATGGTTGTTTGTGCATGTGTGTGATTATTCATTTTTATGAAGTTGTTTTCAGCTGCATAGTTTTAACTAGTATTAAAACTCTAGAGGCTGGGACGCCTGGGTGGCTCAGCTGGTTAAGCGGCTGCCTTCGGCTCGGGTCATGATCCCGGGGTCCTGGGATCGAGTCCCGCGTCGGGCTCCTTGCTTGGCGGGGAGCCTGCTTCTCCCTCTGCCTGCCACTCTGCCTGCTTGTGCTCTCTCTCTGACAAATAAATAAATAAAATCTTTAAAAAAAAAAAAAAAAAAAAAAACTCTAGAGGCTGACATCCTGTCTCCTTTTCCTGCTTAGAATTCAAAACAGCAGTAGAGACCATTCTGTTTTCCACCTTGCCTCAAAAATCGAAGTTCCTAATACTTTATTATATCTGCCATAGCATTCCTGTTTATGGACTTAAGTGACTTGATGTCAATTCCACCTTCCATTTACCTCTTAGAGATTTCTTGGTACTCCAGGAAGAAGGGTTCAGTCCAATAACCTTTAGTGAAATGAAATTAAAAGTTAATGTATATAAGTGTTACTTAAAAGGAGCTTTGGATTTCATTTGGATCTTTGAAAAATCATCTGAAAGTAGTAGTACTGATCTTTGAGTAAGTTATTCAATATTTAACTGTAATTAATTTTACTTTACATATGGTAGTTCTTACTGCACAAGCAGTTAAGTTAGAATGTAGTGTGAATGAGCATGTTTTAAGAAGTTTTGACCTTGTTTTCTAGTCTTATTAAGGAGCTTTATTAAAGTATTTGATCCATTTGCATAATTTTTTCTTATTTCAGAAACAATTTGAATTTCCTCATGGGTTCTTGGTGGCCCAACCTTGAAGATCTTTATGAAGCAAATGTTCCAGTGTATAGGTTTATTCAGCGACCTGGAGATTTGGTCTGGATAAATGCAGGCACTGTTCATTGGGTTCAGGCTATTGGCTGGTGCAACAACATTGCTTGGAATGTTGGTCCACTTACAGGTATTTTAAAGAATATGCTAAAAAAAAAAAGTTTATAAAGGATTGTATCTGATAGGTTTATTTTTTTTCTTGGAATATAACTCATCAGAAATTGGAAGAAGAATTGTGTCTCCTTGAATAAAATTTTAATTTGTAGTACAAGAAATTAAATTCAAATGAACAGGTAGAAATCCAAGACCATGGATCTCAGCAAACAACAAATTTATGTCTTTATATACAAGGAAGATATACTTTTAATAATTTTTAGAGTGCTTGGTTTTGTTTTATGAAGGAAACCCTTTATGGGAGAAGGCAAAATAGAGTGGTTATTCATTCTTTAAATTTTTCTTTTATCTAATACGTTGTATGAATAGCCCTAATATGTCAGAATTTGTTTGAATTATGCCTGCCTTCAGGCAATAGATAATTCAGAATAAGAATAAGGCCTTTGGAGCCAGAAAGACCTGGATTGGGACCAGGACCTGGCTCTTGCAACTTTGGGCAAGTTATGTAACCTCTCTGGGCCTCAATTTCTTCATCTGTATAATGGGAATAATAAAATTAATAAGGTAATGGTAAAGATGAAATGATGTAATATATAAAAATAGCTCAGCACAATGCCTGGCACATAGTTACAGTAAGCACTCTTTATGTGTTCACTATTATTATTGCTATAATTATCAAAAACATAAAAATTATTTTCGTAATGTTTTGAGGTTTTCAGAATTGGTATTGATATCATCTGAGAAGGTGATAATGGTAACTTCATATCTTTTGGTACTTTGGGTTGCTATTTTATAACTGTTTTTTTTTTCCTAGCCTGCCAGTATAAATTGGCAGTGGAACGGTACGAATGGAACAAATTGCAAAGTGTGAAGTCAATAGTACCCATGGTTCATCTTTCCTGGAATATGGCACGAAATATCAAGGTCTCAGATCCAAAGCTTTTTGAAATGATTAAGTAAGTGCTTTCTAAAACTGCTGTAGTCCCTCTCTTTTTGGGGAGTGTTAACTATTCAGTACTTCCCCCCCCCCCCCCCCCGCATATGTTGACATCACAACAAAATGGTCCAGAAGTCTAGTAAAATGTAATATAAGAATCCACACATTAAAAGTATTTTTCCCTTCCAGATAGTCAGTACACTGTGGTACAAAGAGGAATAAAGGCACACAAATGATTCTAAACCAGTAGATTCATAGGCCTGTGCTTCCCCACTACCCTCCGAGCCACCTGATTTCTAGGAGAACTTGAGTTTTAATATTGAAAGACTACCCTTGGTATCAGGGGGAGAGAATGGCATCACAAAATAATTGCTGCTACAGATAAATTAGCATTTAATGTAGGGACTTAACTAAAATGGCCATTTTTTAATTGTTTTAATGAAATCATCCATCTTATAATTGTCCCTTTTCTTAGCTTCTTTAAACACCTGATACAAGTTATTTGAATATATATATCCTACTAAGCTTCTCATTTATTGTCAATTTCTATCTTAGCTGTTTTGTAAGTATATTTAGAAGTAATATTTTCAAACCGTGCTATATAGCAGTGTTTCCCTAAAGTGTATTTTCTACCACTGCTGCTCCTACCCTGAAAAGGCGGGTGATTCTGGTCAAAGAAATATGGAAAAATGATGGATTAGATGAAGTTTTACAAGTCCTTTATTCTTTTAATAGTTTTTGTAAAATGTTCTAGAGGCTATAATATAGCGTTGGTATGTTTTGTGAATGGGGAAGGAAGAGGGTTATATAATGTATTTCCCAAACTTATTTGTTTGACCAGTATCTTTTAAAGAATTGATCTCCTCAAAAACTCATTGTGGAATACACTGCTTTATACTCAATGATAAAATATTTATAGTTTTCATCTTTGTTAAAGTAGTGCTTATATTAAGTATTTCTCCTGTAGCTATATTAATTTGGTCAGCATATGTTGTTTTCAAAATACTGTCTTTTGAAAGTAATCCTGTTTTAATAAAATCATTTCAAACCTAAGTCCAAAATTGCATTCAAATAGAAATTGTGTGGTCAAGGTAACACACCTCTAGATTATCTTACGATATAGTCCTTTATCCGTTGCAATATTTTAGCTAGTCTTGGGCAGAAGTAGTAGGGGAGACAAAAGGTAACAAAACCCAAATCATAGCAAATAATGTACAAATCCTTTTTTTAAAATTTAAATTCAATTAATTAACATATAATGTATTATTAGTTTCAGAGGTAGAGAGTGATTCATCAATCTTATATAATACCCAGTGCTCATTACATCCCATGATGTACAAATCCTTTTAAAAAGTTGGATCTTGGGTACCATATTCTATAAATGTAATTGGCAGTAGGGCGTGAGGCGTTGTCTGTCCGTTTATCTTATATATGATGGTGGTACCTTGCTCTGAAGGGCAAGTTCAGGGTTACTTTTGGGCAAAAAATGATTTAAAGTCACTGAAGATGTTTAATAAATTTGAGATAGGCATAAACTAGACGCTAATGCAGATCGTCTGAAGGTACAGGGATGGTACAGCATAGAAACCATTTCTCTAATAGCTGTCTAGATTGAAAGTGACTCATTACATTTTAGATAGATTAGAATTTTATAATTGGAAAGGACTTTTAAGGTTATTTAGTCAAAACTACTACTAAGTGCAGTAATCTGTTCTATAGCCTCCTTAATTTGTGGTCATCTAGCAGCTTGTTGAACATTTTCATTATCTCACTATAATTCTTGAAAATTCTTTACAGACTGGCCTAAGATTTACCTGTCATTTGGTCCTAATTCCTAAATATGTTTCGGATTTATGTAGAATATATCCCATTCAACAAGTGTTTAGCAACCAACTCTGTGCAGTGTTTAAGTTAAAACCCCTCCCCTCAGGGGATTTAAATTCTGGTGGAGCAAGACAGACCACCAGACAGATTACTAACAAGGAGTATGAATAAGATGAAATGCATAATGTTTGGGGGGCGGGGGAGGGTAGAAGTGCTGCTTTTTCTACAGCAGTCAAGGAAGGTGTCTGAGAAGATGAGTTTTGTGCTTAGACCCAAATACTGAGATGGAGTCAACCAAAGACCTAGGGGTAGAACATTTCAGGCCTGAATGGCTGACTTGGGAGTAGCTTTGGCACGTTTGTAGAACAGAAAGGCCAGTGTATAGCAGAATGAGAGAAAAAAAGGGGGGTTGCAGTAAGCTCAACGAAGTGAGCAGGAACCAGATTGGACATGGACTTCTGGGTGTTACAGGTTACCATTAGATTGTAAGCAGGAGACTAATGGATTCTGATTTAAACTTTTAAGAAAATTAAATCAGGTTGCTTTGTAGAGAATGGATCCCAAGGGGCAATGTTGGAAAGGGGGAGTGAGTGGACAGTTAGAAGGCAATTGCAACAGGACAGACCAACCTAGACAGACATTTACCCATGAGGGTGGAGAGAGGGATCAAACTAGGGTCTTTGGTGGAGCTAAAACTCGCAGAACTTCCTCATACATTGCAGGATGGGGGGAAGAGGTGGCAAGAAGGAAAAAGGAATCAAAAGATCACTGTCCTGTTCTGTTCTTCTTCCTACCTGGTCTTCATTAATTTAAACATCTCTCGCCTCTATCATCATTTCCATCCCTCCGTCCCCATCATCCTTGTCATCCTTCTAGACTCCTTCCAGTTTATCATCATCCCTCTTAACGTTTGAAATGTCGAGCATTGACACTCGTATTCATCTTTGTTATAAAGTTGTGTTGAAATTAGATACACACAATTTGGATTTCAACTTAAAATTACCCATGTTACTGTTGTTCCTCATACCTACCTTATTTTTTTAACCTAAATGCACTTTACATACTCATTTTACTCCCATTTTTACTCTGTGCTACAAAATATTCAGTGATTTGAACCTTTATTGTGTTCCTCATTATATTATGAATTCTGCTCCCAGCTTGAGTTGTCATGAGATGTGATTAGCAAGCTCTTTTTGTCATCACACTGATTGAAATGTTCACTATAAATTCAGACCCTTAAGTTTTGCTTTATAAACGTCCCTCTTAAAACACATTCATCTGTTAACTAAAAATGTACTTTTCACCAGGCAACATTGTTCCTTTTCTTTTATTTGTACTTTCTATAATTGAATGAATATTTGCTAACTGTATACACAGCTCTAGGGTAGGCACTGAGAGGATATATGTTTCTGTTGTCTGTATCTGGTGTAGGTCTTGTCTTGAAGTAAAAGTGCATATAAATAGATAGATTGAAAGAAATACAACAGCAGTTTCCCCACTGGATTCTTTCCAGCTCCACGGAATCAGAAAAGTCTGTGTATTCTGGGAAGCAGGCAAGTTGTGTGAAGGGTAAAGATGTGGAGGCAGTGAAAGGAAAGAGGACAGAGGAATAACACCTAAAATCAGTTTAAGACCAAACTCTTGTGCCATCAGGAAGATGATTCAATTCATCTACAAAGCAATGCATATCATGTCTGCTTCAGTCCAGCACAGTCACATTTTCCTCCAGTGAGGGAATAAATCTCTTTTCTTCACTTGAGCACCAGGTGAAATCATTGGCTTATACGGAGAGGCCCTGTTTTACTATTCCGATCATACCCGGCATGGTAAGGCTGGTGACTCTGTGAGAGGCTCAGGGGAGGCTCCTCCTGCCTAGAGGACCAGCAAGCGCAACTCACTCCAGGTCATCTTTTCTTGCCCCGGCTCTCCTGTCCCCAGCACCTACCTCTTTTGCTCCTCTCTCCTGACTTCTTCCCTACTGGGTATTTGCATGATCTTAAAAGCATGTATGAGATGACTCTGCTACGTATGTGGTGGTACATTCTAGCTTGAGGACAATGTGTGTGATGAGTAGTAGAACAAGATACAGTTGTAAAAGTTCTTAGTGGCAGATCATGCATTGTGTACCAAACATAAGTTTATTCTATTAGAGAGCTTTTGATGGGTTTTTAACTAATATAATCTAATTTGGGTTTTATAAAGTTCTTTCTAGCAGTTCAATAAACAGAATAAATTTTTGGATGGTAAGAGAAAGGAGTGAATCAAAGACGGTCTGGGTTTTCAAGTCTGGGTTTACGTGGTTTCAGTAATGCTAGTTAATAAATTGATTTTGGGGGGCACGCCTGGGTGGCTTAGTTGGTTAAGTGTCTAATTCTTGATTTCAGCTCAGGTCAGGATCTCAGGGTCGTGAGATCAAGCCCCGTATTGGGCTCTGTGCTCTGATCTGCTTAAGATTCTCTCCTTCTCCCTCTGCACTCCTCCTCCCACCGCTCACATGCTCTCTAAAAATATATATAAAAATAAAAATAATAAATTGAGTTTGGTACTTAGCTGAGCACTAAGAAAAGTGCTTCCCAGACTGTATCTGAGTTCTACCTCTCAGCATCCCAAGGTCACCCAGGTGGTTAGAGCCAGGATTGAATGCCCATAGCTATCCTGTATGGAAGCTACTTGTATGTATCTTTGGCACAGGATTTCATTTTGGGGGTGTGGCAAGTTTGAGTAGCCAATAAAATAGTTGGCGAGAGCTGTTTAGCAGAAGCTGTAGGAAATACGGAACTCTAGAAAGCAAAGTTGGAGCTGACAGACTAGGGGGTCTTCTGTCCAACCATTTGTGATTGCCTTGAAAGAAAGAAAAGGGGAGGAGTTGGGGACAGAGCTTAGAGGAATACTTCTATTTAAGGAAAAGCAAATAGTGAACCAAATAAAGGTCAGAAGACTGCATGGGGAATGTATTGTTACAGAAATAGAGGGGGTCTTTTGCTGTAAAATTGTACCCACATCATTGTTTTGGTGTTCGAACCTAGTATCTTGCCAACAAAGGAAGTGGTGTTGGTTTGTCCTAGCTTGTGCGCTATACCAATTCTTAAGTAATGGTTCTTTCTTGCTGTTTTCTTTCCTTGGCCTGAGTCTTTTTCTTCATCTCCTGTCCACTCCACCGTCCATAGCAATTTGACTTTCTACCTTAAATATGCCCCAGTCAGTTCTCTTGCTGAGGTTACCAGTGACCAACTAAGCTAAACATACTAAAGGCACAAATGCAAACTTTCTTTAAAATCCCCCATTTGTACCTCAGATCTGACCCACACTTAACTTTGTCAGCCATTTCTCCCACTGCTTCCTTTAGATGTGTGCTTGAATTTTCCATTTATTTTTGCTACTCTATTTTGTAGTTTTTAAAGTCCCCGCCCTTTTTTCTCCTTATTTGAATTATCTTTTAGTAAGGCATTAATTCAGTATACATTGAACATGTGAATTGTAGGCTATGTTAAAAGAAGAAAATTGTCAGCTCCATGTAGGAAGTGGAATGGAGAAGATACATATACAACGATAGTCCTCTTCCTTAACTTCCTCCCTGAATTATTGTTTTTAGTTTTAAATACTGTGAATCAACATTGTGTAATTTTTGGGTCTTCATAGTTAAGTGTTAATCGGAAACAACATAAATGAAATTTACCTTGCGCCTTCATATCCACTCACTCAATTTAGCTCCACCCAGTTCCTTTCATGCTTTCATATTTGTTTCGTATTTATTGTGAACTGAGTTTGTACTGTGATACTGTGCTAGGGGAGAAAGGGACTTGATCACTTCTCAGACCACTTATAATAAATGAGGAAATAGTCAATGAATTAAAATATGGGATCTTTGCTCGTGAAGGTTTAAAAAATGGGGGAGCACAGAGGAAGGCACTTCTGAGAGAGGGGAACATTAAGGAAAGGCCTCACAGAAGTAGTAGTACTGTACCTCCATAGTCCGTTATCCTAAACCCCTTAGGCCAAATGTGGTTTGGTATTCAGAATTCTTTGGGTTTAGAAAAGAAATACAGTGCATATATGTTATATTTTGTCCTTCTAGTAAGGTCTGTGGCAGTATCATAGAATCAAACACATTAATATTTCTGCGGTAAAACATAGTCACCCGATGAGATAAGCAAAAACTGTAAAAAGCTCCAGGTCAAGTTTCAACACCAAGCGAGTTTATGCAAAATTTATGAAAAATTTGCGAGAGTATAGTAAATAGATCGTGTACCTCTATTGGTGCCAAGTGATTTAATAATGGGAGAATGGTATTCTCTCCTATTGCCCCCCCTGCTAATTCCTCATTATCATTTTGAGAATGAATTACCTGTAGTTATTTCAACAAGTCAACAATACTCTTGTTTTTTTTTCTTTGCACTTCCCACGTTCACATTGGGTCTTTTAGAGTCCGGTAATTCCATAACGTACTTTATCTGAATAAATCATATGGTAATCTCTTTGAATTTCTATATCCTAGTCGTTTTACTAAAATACACTAATTTTCATACCCAGCTTCACGTTTTTCCAAATACCTTCTGCACTGGCATGAGTCAAAAGAATATTCACTATCTTGATTACTTCTTTCATTTTATAATGCGGTGACCTTGACTTGAAAACAGCCTAACTCCTTAGAAGAATTTAGTGGAAGCTCAGTGAATAACTTTCTCTTTTGATTTCCTTTAACTGTCTAAATGAACATAAACTTTTTTCCACATACCCCCATATATTATAAGCAAACTCAGTTTCTCCTTTAGACCAAACCTTTTAAGTGTCTTTTCAGGTTTAAGCCCTACTTGTTCATATTAGTTGAAGAGTATAGATTTAAACTTACACTGCTAAAAATTTCAGGTAGACTTCACATTGGCAACAGCCACCAGTGGGAAGCCTTGAGAATTTTAAATCTTTTAGGGCCGCCTGGATGACTCAGTTGGCTAAGTGTCCAACTCTTGATTTTGAGTCAGGTCATGATCCTCTGGCTTTTGAGATGGAGTCCGGAGGCCGGTTCTGTGCTGGGCGTGGAGCCTGCTTAAGATTCTCTCTCTTTCTGCTCTCCTCCCACCTCTAGCACACTTGCTTGCTCTCTCTCTCTCTCTCTTAAAAAAAAAAAAAAATTAAATCTTTTTAATAATCAGATTTACATGTTCGATAACTTGGCAGCAAGATGAAGCAATAAATGGAGGGCAGAAGATTTGCAGGAATAAATGAGAAGGTAGTTGATGCAGTTCAGGTAAGAGGAGGGACAAAGGTTAGAGGGTGATTGGGTGGTGGAGGTGAGAGAGAAATCTGTACCACTCGGGCTTTTCCTTGGGTAGGCAGTGGGACATTTGCACTTGTTGATGAACTGGGGGTAATGGAAGAAGAGAGGAGATGTGGTAGGTGTGGGGAGTGATTACCAGCTTGGTGGACTTCAGACATGCAGAACTTGAATTCCTCCTGTGATGTTTTAGTGGCGATCTCTGTTAAGTATCCAGATGACTGTATGGCTCTATTGCTGAGAAAAGGAGTCTGGTACACACGTTTGTAGCTTTCACCTGGCTGACAGGTAACCCTCCTAAGGTGTCAGCTGTTAAGTGTTCTGAACCATTAGCTATTTTTAAAATAGAACAGTGCCTATAAAAAGAAATAAAGTAAGAAAGACTGTCTAAATGTAAGGCTACTGATCTTTTCCTTTAACTCATTGAACTGTGACATTTTTTCCATATTAATACCCTATTCTCCTTTAAAATATATCAGATTTGCATGTAATGCATTGCTGCATGCCCCCACTGCCAAACTTGTTTATACTTTTTCCTCCAACTTTTTATTTTGTAATTTTAAGAATCTACCAAAAGTGAAAGAGTAGTACTGTGAATGCCCATATAACCTCACCTGGAGTCCTCAGATAAGTTTTTGTCACATATGCATATGCACACACTTTTTTGGCTGAGCATATGAAAATGTAATTTGCAAACTATGACATGACCCCAAACGCTTCAACCTGCATCTCTTAAGAATAAGGATATTCTTGTGTAACCACAGTACTGTTTAACACATGTAAGAAATGTGAAATTCAATCATAATTAGCTGATATACAGTCTACTTTTGAAATTCCCCAACTATGCAAAAATGCGTTTTTGTAGCTCTTACCTCTCCTGGCTCCACCAGTCCCTATGATGCGGACATTGAATTCAGTATGTATTCATTGTGTCTTTAGTCTCTTTGAAATCTAAGTCTTTTTACATGATTTTTTTTTCTTTTTTTTGTGTGCGTGTGTGTGTGTGTGTAGAGCAGACCTCTGTGTTATACAGAGTTCCACATTCTGGATTTGTTTTCTCACAATTTTATTTGAGTTGTACATTTTTGAGAACTATCAAACATACTTTAAGTAAATCCCTGTCCCACTCCAGTATAAACTATGTCATCGGTATTTTCATTGGTAGGTCTTGGGTGAATGAAGTTTTACTAAAATAGACACTTTAAAACCTAAAATTGAGGGTGGGAGGTTATTAATGCTGATTATCCATCTTCGTCATAGTATACAGTTTACTCTTTGGTTTTAATTTTAAACTAGTTGAGCTAAGAGAAACCTCAGTCTTTGAAAATTCATGATTCCCATTTTCAAATATTCGAGGTGCATTGCTTTGGCCTACATTTTCTCCCTATATAGTGCTAAGCCTCTTTTTAACTTCACTTTCATAAGACTCGTATATTCATTATGTTTTAGCATTGAAACATTCCTTTTAACAGGACCCTTGAAAAGGAATCAAATGATAGTGTAGCAAGTGAGCTCTGGAGACTGTTGGTACTAATTAGATTTCCCTGTAGATAACAGGCTTTCACAATACTTAGATTCCTTTAGATGCAGTTGAATGGTTTAATCTCAGTAGTAGATAAGGCCAAGTCCAACAAATACAGTATAAATTGTTGCAATCACGTTGGGCTATTAGCAAGTTAATGTAATGATAGTTTGTTTTCTAATACATTGGAAACTCTGATTCCTTCACCACCTACTTTGTTAGTTCCGCTTAAATCCCTGTGATGGTAAGTAGTTCAGTACATTTTCAGATGTCAAAAACAGAATGCCAAAGATCCATTTTCCACTGAAAAGTTCAATATTAGGAAGTCTCAGATTTAGGAGGAGCATATCACATAGTATGCTGAGGAGTAGAAGGTTAATTTTCAGAATATACATTCTCTTATCAACCTCCCTGTAATCTGCTAGGTAATTATACATTCTAAAAATACCAATACCTTATAATCCAGTACTTGAAAATAAATTTTCTAAAATTTCAGTAGTATCAAGTCCGTTGGAAACCACTCCCCACAAACTTAAGTTCTTGTCATATCATTTTGTCATACTTTTGACCACTTATAATGGACTTTTTTAAGATCTGTTTTTAAATGTACCATTTTATATGCACAATATTAATGCTTTATACTTTCTCTGTGCCTTTCGTGTATATGTGATCATTATATGTTCGTTATTTGCCTTTCCTTTGTAATTTTCCTAAGTCTTAGGTTCTGTGCTATTTGATATCTCAGTGAAATATTATTACAGGCAGGGCAGCACTGTGTAGTTGTTTGTGGAGTCCTGTCTGCCTTCAGATCTCAGCTGCTCCATTTCTTGGTAGTGGGGACCGTGCACAAATTACCAAACTTATTAGCCTTTGTTTCCTTTTCTGAAAAAAGGGACTAATGATTGTATTTTTCTCATATACCTTTTCTAAGTATTGTAGGGGTCTTAGCATAGAGTAAGCACTCAGTAAATGATAGCTATAGTTATAATTATTAATACTAATATTAGTTATATAGAAACCTCAGTCACCTTCTATTTTTCAGGTATAATATTCATGGACCTAGGGCAGTGGTTCTCAACTGTGGGTAGTTTTGCCTCCCCCTGACCCCTTCCTCAGGGGACATAGGGCAGTGTCATGATTTGAATGGGAGGAGTACTATGGATATTTTGTGGGTAGAAGTTAGGGATACTGCTAAGCATCCCACAATGCACAGGACAGCCCCTCACAACAAAGAATTTTCCCGCCCAAAATAACAATAGTGCTTTGATTGAGAAATCCTGACCTAATGGGATCTGGACTAAACACCTTTTAAATAATCTGTCTTATGTTCTTTTTGGTGTATTATTACACTTTTAGTTGGCATTTATTGCACAACTTTTTTCAAATTAAAAAATCTTCAGTTTAGTAATTATTTTTTAACACAGTTTAAGAATTTGACATGTTGAATTTAAATAGTGATCACTAATTGCCAGGCACTAATCTAAGCATTTTATATAATACATGTAATTCTCATAATAGGAGTATTAGTTAGTTGTCCTCTTTTTGCAGTGAGGAAACTGAGGCACAGAGAATATGAAGTATGCGTGGAGCTGGGTTTTGAACCCAGGCAATCTAGCTCTAGAATCTGCTCTTATCTCCCCCCTGAAGCTTTCTTTCTGTAGTCTCTTAAAGGCTTTTATATAAAAATGTGACTCATGTAGTTGGTATAATACTGATGTCTATTGAAGAATAATGGTATAAATTTTAGACATTGTTTCCAGTTTCATCACTTATGAAGTAAGAGGTTTGCTGGTTCTAACTTCCCTGCTCATAAAAATCAGCAGAGACTCTCGCTAAAATAGATTTCTAGTCTCTGTTCCTAACAAGTAAATTCAAAGCTCTATGGCAGGAGCCCTGGGAATCTCCTTTATAGTGGCCTAGATGAATCCTCTGATCAGGCAAGTCCCTGACATCCTAGACTAGATTAGAGCTCTTAAAACTAATAACAATATTTTTGTTTTCCCTTTTTTGGTACATATTATAGATTATTACCCTATCTACATAATATAAACTTTATTACAAGCACAAAGATTTTGAATATACCCTAAAGCAAATTGTTCAGTCTTAACTCTCTTTTCCCTTTGATTCCCATTTTTTAATGGATATATGAGGTATACTCCAGCTCTTCAGTAATATTCAGTTGGCCTAATAATTGATTGAGAGGGTATAGCCATGAAGACCAGTCCGTAGTTAGTGTAGATCCTAATGCTGTTCTCCTGAGGCTGGGTCTTCTGAAACACCATTGAGTTAAATACACAGTGCTTTGTGAGAACACCGAACAAAATCTAAAAATTCTAAAACTGCATCCTCATGGTTAACATTTGCTTTCATGCTTGATTTTTCCATCCAAGGGTTTAAAATTCTTAAGATAACTCATTTTATCATTGACTGAGACCTTGATTTTCAGCCATGTGGTTGATTTAATTGAAACTGTTAGATGTTTTACTGGCATTCAGACATTCACTGTTGTAGGAGTAGGAAACCCTGGAGTGACAGGTGGCAAGTGCGTTTCAGGGGCTTACATGTTGGCTCACTTTTCCTGCATGGCTCTTTGAGTAAGAGAGATTGGTCAAGGCAGGGCACCTTGTGGTGTACTTTAATTTGTACCCCATCTACTTCTTAGTGGCTAAGATTGTTACCATAAAGACTTGTTATATCAAGTTAACCCATGTTTCATCTGTCTCCACACTGGTGTTTGGGAACTAACTTTGGAAACTTAGTTTAAGTTGCCCCTGGAATGTCTGAGTAGTCCCCAGTCTTGTCTTCACTTCAACATAATGTACTATCACTGTAGCTTTATTCCCTTATTCTCCAGCCCCAGAAACCCCATCCCAAGATTAAAATCTTGTAGCAACAGTTGTTTGTTCCCTGAATAATCCCCATACTAGCTTTGTTCATGGCATTCCTCCTGCCTGGAAGATGCCTTCCTCCCACCTCTCCTTCTTGCTCACATCTAAATGGACAACTTCTTTATGAAAACTTCTGTGATTTCCCATCTCCCCTCAGTGGAAGATGAGCTTCTTCCTTTTAGCATTCATGGCATTACTTTGTTTATCTTTTGCCCATTGTATTGATTTATGATTATATTGTTCATAATCATTTGTCCTTCTATTTATTGTCTTCAGTTTTCTTTTTCTGATATTCCAAGTATATTTGCATTTCTATCCCCTATGTAAAGCTGTTATACTAAAATTCCATCCCTCTTGAGGTTCCATCTTTGCAGATGGGTTTTTGGGTGGATTAGATTCTCCTGTATAACCTTAAGTATAACACGCCCTCAATCAGCCTCTTCCTTGTGGTTTTCTTCCAAGCCAGAGCTGTCTTTAATACCCCCTGCCTTTTTGTGTGGTCTTTCATCCAGACAGCTAAACACAGCGTCCTGAAACCAGACTGATCCTTAAAAGTCACGGAATTTCCTGCTTTTCTAGCTCCTAAAATCATTTCTGACTCTGTTCCTAAAATGCATTTGTTAAAAACAGCATCTTCTATCCTCTGCATTTTTATACTTTTTGCTAGTGATTTATTATTTTGTTTTTAACAAGTTCCATTTTTAATTGCTGTAAGATAAATTTTTTAAAATTCAGCAAAACTAAAGTGAAGAGGAAATGGCAACAGTGATTTTGTTTGACTCTTAGTTTTTAGCTCTTCAGTACGCTCAGATGTCGTCCTCACGTAAAACCAAAGCCTGAGATTAACCAAAGCAGAACCAGATGACTGTTAAGTTCTGAATAGTATTATCAGTGTCTTCCCTAGGCATCCTTTCCTCAGATGTTTGTATTTTCTATTTTTCCTTACCCTTCAGTTGAATCACATCCTCTCTCTAGGACCTGCTTATTGCTGTGGACTCCAAAAGAGCCTCTTCTCTCAATTCTCCCTCTGTTCCAACTGCTACCTTTTGAAAATGGGAAGAAACAAAAACTTTTACTGTTAAGGAAAAAACCAAAGGGCAAGGGGGAAACCACAATTTGGTTATTTGTTGTCAGATCACATTAGTTGGACTGACGATTTTCTAAGATTCCAGTATCTCACAAAATAAAAATTCTGGATCTGTGATCCCAGAAGCAGCATATTCATGGCTTAGTATTTACTCTTAATATAACTCTAGCTCTAACCCTTTATTGTTTGTAGGAAAAAATATATACTAATTGCCTTCTTCTGGATAAAACTACCAAATGAGCCATAAGTTGTAAACTACATCTAACTGCCAAAGTAGTCCGTAGCATTGGAGGTAAAAGTTCATTCGCTGAGTAGAGTGGAGTTATGTTCACCAGAACCACAAAACCAAACTGTGCTGGTAGAGCTTCAGGAATCTCATCGCGAGACAAGGGGGAGCAGGCAGGTAAAAAGAGACCAGGAAGAAGAGAGTACAATGCGAGCTAGTGAGGGGAGGCTTAACATTTTGTTTTCCCAAACCCCTAGCCCAGCCACTTAAAAATTAGCTTTATAACATCAGACGAATTGAGCTTCCTTGAGCCCTAGTTTGCTCATTGGTAAGATGGAGATAAGAGTGCCTCTTGCAGAGGGCTGTTAAGAGGCCTACGTGGCATAAGATGTCTGAAGCACCTCATACCATGCCTCCTGTTTCTTATTTTTAATTACTCATGTACTGTATTTGTTATTTTATTATTTTTCTTTGCTCACACGAGAGCGTAGTGGAGTCTGCAGATCTTCCAAAGGTATCTGCAAAGTTTTAGGCATTATTTTCCTATGAAAGAGACCCTGTTTTGATGCCCTGCTTGGAAAACTTGTTTAGTAAGATCAGTGGCTTCAGGGGTGAATTGTATATGACACGGGAAGGGGAAAAGGGAGGAGCAGGTACTGTTCAAGAGCTGGCGGCACAGTCTAGAATTCTGTCTTCTTTTCGCCATGATCTGACTTTTTACTTGCTACCTCCCCTGACACATCTCCCCCCACACACAGCTGTCCTGTATTTGACTTGCAAACCACAATCTAAAGCATTATTTCGTTTTTAAATAAGTTAAACACAAGAATTGCTGAAGCCAGATTAAGAGTGAAGTTCTTTGACTATGATACTGAAAAGATCTGCCTTATAACTGTAAAGTTGCTATTGTTTAAGGTTTGTTACATAAACTAACAGGTTTACATACATTTTAGGTCATCTTTTTTACCTTGGCTTAATTTACATGGGTTCTGATAAGTAACAATACTTTAACCTTGTAACTTAGGAAATAGCAAGGACATATAAATTCAGAGATATTAAATATGCTGTTATCAAGCTTTAAATTTTACTTGTTAAGTAATTGAATATTTATCGAGCACCTGCTTATGCCAGGCACTGTCCTAGGCAATGAATAAAATAGACAAAAACTTTGCTCTCAAACAGCAGTCAGTTGCTAAACCCATTTCCTTTTCTTTAGGGTATTTTCGTTGTCTTCGTTTTAGAGCTGCAAAATGCCTTAGAGACCATCTAGTCCAACTTCTCTTTCAAATGGAGAACCTGAGCCACTAATTCACAGGAGAGTAAAAGAGACTTTAGCAGACAAGTCCAAGTAATGACAGCAAACTGTAGGAAAATCAGCACAAATTGTGAGAATTCAGTATTGTTAGCATCATAAGTATAAATTTAGAAAAGGTACAAATTATAAGAAGAGTTCACTTGTGTTAATATAAATGAAAGATTCTATATTATCCTCAAGTTAAAATCAAGTTTATGTAAAAAAAGTTTCTCTTTTTTTCTTCTTCAGCGCTGTAGTGAAACCAATGTTGTGTCATGTAGTAACTAAATGTATAGTTTTCTGTCTATAGACTCAAACTTTTCAAAAGCAGCTGTACGAGATGATGCTGTTTCTGAGTGTCTAGATAGTGCTGACAGAAATAATGTGCCTTCCTGCCTTAATAGAATCATAGCAGTTGAGATCTGGAATTTAGACCCCTTATGTCAAGGATGAGGACATTGACTCACAAAGAGGTTAATTGACTTGCCCAAATAAGAGCCAAATCTAGCAACTTCTATTTAAGCAAGGCGTCAGGTTTTTTATATTAAGATCACTATTTTTGATATTCAGATATCGATTTTCAACTTTAAGTGATCTAATACTGTCATCAGACTTGCTGAGCATTGGCCTTATTTTTTAAATAAGAGAATATCCAAAAAATTGACCAAAAAAAAAAAGATAAAGTCATAGATACTAGAACCAAGTCTCTAGGAGTATATCTTTTATGCTAAAGATATACAATATTCTGTTGCTGGTCACAAATAATTTTTCCCCCATAATAGGTATTGTCTTCTGAGAACTCTGAAGCAATGTCAGACATTGAGGGAAGCTCTCATTGCTGCAGGAAAAGAGATTATATGGCATGGGCGGACAAAAGAAGAACCAGCGCATTACTGTAGCATTTGTGAGGTGAGTAACTATTGCTGTCCAGAGTTGTTTTATAAAGCCTCTTAACTACTTTTGGTTTCTCTTTGGCTACTTTTATTTTAAATTTATAAATTTATAAGTCTATAAAATTTATAAATCGTATTTATACTCTCGTGTCTTACATCTTACTGAAATTGGCATTGTATTCTATCTTGTTATTTTCTTGTTACTTAGCTATTGTATTAAAATTTAATCTCATGACCTACTATTTCACTAACAGTGAATTAACTCTAAAAGTAATTATGACAGAGTCATTTATCTGGTAGATGTTTAACAAATGATCATCATCAAGAAGTTTAGTCTTGGGGCGCCTGGGTGGCTCAGTGGGTGAAAGCCTCTGCCTTCGGCTCAGGTCATGATCTCAGGGTCCTGGGATCAAGCCCCGCATCAGGCTCTCTGCTCAGCAGGGAGCCTGCTTCCCCCTCTCTCTCTGCCTGCCTCTCTGCCTGCTTGTGATCTCTCTCTCTATCAAATAAATAAATAAAATCTTTAAAAAAAAAAAAAAAAAGTGTAGTCTTGAGATTTTAAACTAGGAATAATCCAGCTGTAAGCAGATGACAGTAAACTGGATGTAGTTCAGTATAGCTCCAGGCAGATTAATGCTCACACCTCTCTGGTGCAGTTCATAGTACGTTGGTCAGGCTTCTGTGGCCAAGGCTTGCAAGAGAAGCAGAAACAAATATTAATGTAGTACCTGTTCTGAAGGAGCTTACATTCTACTCGGAGAAGACAAATTATAAACAACTAATTGTAATGTACATGAGACTGTGGTGAATGCAAAGTTGGATCTTACTGTTAGGATAACACTGAGGAAGAAATGACCGAATTTTCACTTCTAGTGTTGGCATAAGAATTCCCAAAAATATTAACATTTGAGTCCATTCTTGAAGGATGAGTATGACTTCAGTGGGCTAAAAAAATGATGAGAATTGAAAGTGGAGCGAATGTTCTTATGAGCTGTAGGCACAACATGGGAAATGAAATGGCTTATTTAGAAAAGGGTAAGTAGCCCAGTGTGGCTGGAACACAAGCTGTGCAAATTCTACCTACAAGTCTAGGTGGGAGAAGGCTTTGCAGAGCATCGAATGATTTTAAGGAAATTGATATTTATTCTGAGATCGTTGAAGCCATCAAAGGATGTTGTGCAGGCAGCCATGTTGGATATGTGTTTGAAAGAGAAATGTGATTGGAGAGAATGGAGATAGGAAGCTATTGCAGTGGTTTTAAGAAAGATTTGTTAACTTAAGGCCTACATGAGATTGCAATGGGAATATTAAAGAAGGAGAGGAATTCAAAAATATTTAGAAGGTAAAATCCACAAGACAGCTCATTACAGGGCAGAAGTGAGGGACTGGTCGAAGAATGCTCACAAATTTTCTAGCTCAGGTCACCAGATTCATGTTGTTGCCCATTGATAAGCAATGATAAAGTAGTGAACACTGGGATTTTAATTAACACACTGTTCAAAGAAGACAGGAAGTGATGAGACTTTTCTGTCATTGAATAAATTCAAGGATATGCCAAAGCCAGGGATATTAGTGATCCATTCCAAACATTGAAATTCTATATTCTGACATTGACTTTTATTTGAAATGATTGAATCCATCGGCTGTTTTAATGTTGTGCAACCTGGCCAAAGTTAAGTCTTTGGGAGATCAGATAGATTCTGGTTAGGTTTGTTATACCTCAGGGAAAAAAAATGAAATGAATGTATAAGTTTTTCAGAATGACTCCTATCCCTCAGTGTTATTTCTTATCCCACCTTAACCATAGCAGCTCATCAATCTTTCTATAAAAGGTAGAGGTATTATTTCTAAAACCATGCTATACTCATGAATATACCTTTTGCTTGTACTCCTATTCCTTAACATGAGGCTTATAGCTGAACACTCACTGTCACTTACCTGTCAGTTTCCTTGTCTGTAAAGTAATCAGATTATATTTATTCCATAAGTGTGTCTTGAGGTTTGTCTTAGCACTGTGCTATGCTCTGGAGGTGCAAAAGTGAGTAAAACATAGTCTTCATCTTTGAGGAGCTCAGTCTATGGGAGAAGACAAGTATCCATACACAGTGCTCTGTGATGAGTACTGTTACAGAGAAGTAAATGGAAAATAACAATCACTTTCTTCTGATTGTATATCATTGTTTCGGATTTAAAACAAAAATAGGCTGACCTTGATCAACTTTTAAATTAGGCTTTTGCCAGAGGTTGTACAGGGTTTGTCATTCCTTTAAGTCCCTCCCCTAAATATGCATTACCACCCATGTCTTTGGGTTTGGTGCAAAATAAACCTCGTCTTTATTAAAGATTCTCAAACATGGCCATGTTTGTCTTAGTACCTACTCTTAACCATAGATCACTGTTCACAATTCCATATAAAGTAGAATTCTATGATTATACTAAAACAGTACAATAAATAAATACCACTCTCTGTTGAACTCTTTTTCTCTTGCATAAAATAGGTGGAGGTTTTTGATCTGCTTTTTGTCACAAATGAGAGCAATTCTCGAAAGACTTACATAGTGCATTGCCAAGATTGTGCACGAAAAACAAGCGGAAACCTGGAAAATTTTGTGGTGCTAGAACAGTATAAAATGGAGGACCTGATGCAAGTCTATGACCAATTTACATTAGTAAGTGAAATCAGCATGTGAGTACATACTTAGCTGGATAGGGAAGCAGCAGTGTTTGTTCTGCCACCTGATAAGTAGGAGGTAATGAAATATTTAAATTTGCCTTTTACTTGTTAGATACTACATGAGGAAATGTTCATATCATTCCCCCCTCCTTCACTTCCAAGTGTTTATTCCTATAAAATTGGCGTATTTCATTTTCACTTTTCTTCCTGGGTGAGTCCACGCCTAATTGATGTCACCGTTATTACATTTTAAAATCTTTCTGTGCTTTTAGAACACTCTCATATCCTTTATGCCATTTGATTTCAGTTGATAAAATGTGTACATAAGTTATTAGCATCCACAAAATGAATCAGTAAGTGTGGTCTTAAATAGACTTCTGCTTTTAGAGCTAATTATATGTATTTAAAATTTTGTCCTTGCCAGAAGTATAAACTTCATGGGAATATTTGATGGAGCTTAACTTCCTGGTACGTTATATAACTTTATGAAATTCAGGTATACTTACAAATATTACACAGTTTTTAATTTTAAACAGCAGATGCTTAGGTGGAAGCATTTTACTCTAGCACATCAATAGTTTCATGAATAGAAACACAGATATGATTTATGAATTGTTGATTTCCTCCAATACTTTTCTCTGCATATATGATCAAAAACCGAATTATTGAAACTTAGCTCCTAGTTTCACTTAAGTGGTTTTTAAGATTGCTTTAAGAAGAAGAAAATTATCCAGAATATGTTAAACAAAATATATTATCTCGTTGAGATAGCTTCTGAAACCAGTCACTAAGGAAATTATAATTGATTTGTGAAATCATTTTCCGCAAGCCTTTTTTTTTTTTTTTAAAGCGATCTAAAAAATAGTCAACCTAATAACATCCTAAGAGCTTTTGACTAATTGGGGGAAGTACAGAAAAATGTGGGCACACTGAGTAGAATAATGGTCTCAGACCCTTAGGAAAATTGGCCTCACGGGAGACAGTAGTAAGGGAGATTCTATGTTGACATTGTGTAGCAGGCTGTTAAACTTCCTTTTGAGAGTTGTTCCTTCCCCTACCTTCATAAGCGGACTGTGTTTGTAGCCTTGAGCTAGGGAATGCTATTAACCATTTGTATACCAAAGTAACATACCTTTTATTTTCAGGCTCCTCCATTACCATCCTCCTCATCTTGATACTGTTCCATGGACATTAAGTGAGACCTTTTCTGCTATTCAGGAAGTAACTCAGTTCTGCACCACTGGTTTTTGTAGCTATCTCGTAAGGCTGCTGGCTGAAAACTGTGTCTATGCAACCTTCCAAGTGCGGAGTGTCATCCAACTGGACAGGGGAGAGCACTGCACTGCTCCTACTCCAGGACTCTCACAGAGTGATCAGCTGTACTTCAGAAAAAAAATAATAAATTCCATGTTTTGTATATATCTGACAAAACTGGCAACATCATACAGACTACTGACTTGAAAACAACCTCTTTTATATTTCTCTATTTCTGGGCTGATGAATTGGTTTTCATCTATCTTTTCCCCTTCAGAATTTTCCTTGGGAAAAAAATACTAGCCTAGCTGGTCATTTCTTTGTAAGGTAGTTAGCAATTTTAAGTCTTTCTTTGGTCAACTTTTTTTTAATGTGAAAAGTTAGGTAAGGAACTTTTTTACTGCTTTTATGTTTTTCTGTCTTGTTTTGAAACCATGACGGTTATCACACTTTTGGTTCCTAAATAAAATGTTTAAAAAATTAACAGCCAAGTCACAAAGATAATGGATTGCACATAGACTAAGGAATAAACTTCAGATTTGTGATTTTTGTTTCTAATCTTGATGTAAATTTACACTATTTATAAATACATATTTATTGCTTGAAAATATTTGTGAATGGAATGCTGTTATTTTTTCCAGATTTACCTGCCATTGAAATTTTAAGGAGTTCTGTAATTTCAAACACTACTCCTATTACATTTTCTATGTGTAAATAAAACTGCTTAGCATTGTACAGAAACTTTTATTAAAATTGTTTAATGTTTAAAGAGTTTTCTATTGTTTGAGTTTTAAAGAGACTTTATGTACAGTGCCCAGTTTTTGTTCATTTTTCAAATCTGATTATATATATTTTATATATACTTATGTATGTATATATAATATATATAGAAATCTGGATATATATGTATAAAGATTTAGAACTTAAATTTTTCTCGTTTTAAGTTTCAACATCTATGGTAGATTTTTGAGGTGTCTACTGTAAAGTATTGCTTACAAAAGTATGATTATTTTTAAAGAAATATATATGGTATGTATCTTCAAGACCTAAAATGTCAGACTGGTTTATTGTTAAGTTGCAATTACTGCAATGACAGACCAATAAACAATTGCTGCCAAAACATAGTATAATAGTAGAAAACAAATAGTGATTGAACTTAAGATTTTAAAGGGAATGTTACATGGGCTTGATAAATCTTGTACATCGCTAAGTAGAGTTTTATGTGGAAAAAAGGTTCAGATGAAGGGCTCTATTTTAGAATGCAAATAAATTAAGAGACTTATTTTTTAATGTTAGGCAATTTTGAAATTTCATGCTTTCCTGCTTGCATGACGTTGATTGGGGTGGGGGGGTAGTCTACAAATCCATATCACTGGTAAAAATACAGCAAGCTATATTAGCATTAACAAGTCACTTCTAATTAACAGTAGTATTTCGTTTTATAATAATGGTACCTTGCCTTTGGCACATACTCTCTTTTTATCACACTGTTCTTTATAAGATTTTCCAGGAAGCTTTAGTGAAAAAACATAGAGAATGCTAGAAATGGAGTTATATTTATGACTAAAGAGAATTTATAATCCTGTCTTCGGGAAATGCCGTGCTGATTGCATTAATCAAGTATTCTTGTTCAGATAGTTTTGGAGTATGTTGTCCTCCTAGAAACAGTTTGAAGGCTTGAAAGCATAGAGATATTTTATTTAATTAGTTAATTTGGTAAATATTGAATATCTACTAGCAGCAATCATCTCTCATTTATAAGTTCAGAAGGAAATACTTACGAATCTATTTTAGTTAAGGAGCAAGAGTGCTTGTCTAAGTGCTGCTTAGGATTTGTAACCACTAATATTTTTGAAATAACTCAAGACAGACATTTTTGCAAATAAAAATTGCAAGCCAACTATCCAGAAGCAAAGATTATAAGAATGCTAAAGATACACCTAAATGTTGCTTAACCAGTTCTAGTTTATCTTACTGACACGGTGTCTTATTTTCTATGGTTTTATCAAGATAGTTTATTGCCAAGATTAATATAGGTTGTCTGACATTTAGGAGTAATTTAGTGCTGTTTCACCAATACATACTTGTAAGTTTTATGTCAAGAATAATACTTGCTCAGCTTAATCTTTGAATGGGTAGAGGATAGGAGATAGAAATCAAACACATCAACATTACTGTGAAGTATAACTAGATAAACTCTTGTGTAAACTGCTTGCTTTCCATCAATTTAATATCCTTTATAATTTACATTTTTCTGGTTTCAGAAGAAATAGAATTTTTTTTTTCTTTTTACTGCTCTATGTATAGGTAAATCCCATTAAAAGCACATTTTATCCAGATGCCTTAATAACACCCATTGTTTAGAGAAAGAAGCTAATAACAAAATGTATAAAAAAGCAGATGGTGATCCAGACAGTGGGAGCTGAATCATATTCTTTCTCTTTGTCACCGGTTAAATAGGAAATCATGTACCATCAGTAGAGCAGTTCAACTTGCTTTTTAACCTATTTATGTTAATTAAAAAAAAAGTGGCTTCTTCATTTTGAAATAAAACCTAAGTCAGTTTCTAAAAGTAGTAAATTGACACAGCCTTCACAATTTCAACTGAAATCTAAGATCACATAATACTATGAATTAAACTGAAATGAAGTGTCTGCTTCTCAGAACCTAGTCATTAAATCTTTAAATTATTGTCATGTGTAGTTTCATTTAGTCAGCATATTTAGCATCTCCTAAAAGCAAATCTAAGATGTGATGCCTGTCCTCGGTCCTCTCCACACACATCTAATACGGGAGATTGATGTAATACCTCAGGCAAAACCTAGAAGAGGTAACAAGAAGGGTCCGCGTTTCAGTGGGGTTTACATCACACCTTCCCGAGCCAAGAGGATTTGGCCAAGGGGTTGGAGGAGCACTGAAAGGGGCAGGAAGGCTCCCAAGATGTGAGAAAGCTGCCTCTGCCATGAGCGGTGTTTACACTTAACCCTGTACTTAATATGGAACCGTCCATGGGATTTAAACAGAAGAACAGCACTGCACTTGCAGTAGTCTTCCTGCCTGTTCTAACACACTCCATCTACTCTGTACGCTGCTGCCAGAGGGATATCTCCAAAGCAGAGAAATTTAAGGAAGGGAGGATTTGGATTTGAGCTTTGGATGTTGGGAGGTTGGAAATAAGAGCACAGATTGGGAAGACAGAAAGTAAGTTCCACAGGACTCATTAGATGTCTTCGAGCGAATGGGGTGCTTCGAACCAGAATAGGAAATACGAACGTGTGGTTCTGGAGGCAGAAACTAACGAACTCCTTGTAGGGCATCTAAATAGTTGGAATTAGGAGAGGCCTGGTCTGGGAACCATGTATCTGCTCTTCATTGAGGTGGTGCTTAGAGCCAGACGAGATGATATGATCCAGGAACTGTGCTAAGGAGAGGTAGACCAAATACCCACCAAGGAATGTCACATATAAGAGGAAAGGAGATTGCAAAGAAGAAAGCTAAACCAGCCAGGATGTTGTTGGACAAACTAGAGCTTTTGAAAAATACCCACATTGTGCTCCAAAGATGAGGATTACAGGGATTTCTTTGGGTTGGCACAAGATGGTTGGTGACATTTGCTAGAGCACCTCAGTGGAGCAACAACCTAACTGCCATGGATGGGAAAAGGTATTGAATTTGAGGGGTGGGGGCGGGGTGTTGTCCAGTCTTTCCAGGATCCCTAGGTGCGAAATTACATGGGTCTTTGATGAACAGCAAACCTTGCCAATTATAAATATTGTGTATCACTGCCTGGAGTGCTTTGCACAGTAATAGTTTTGTATTATATATTGTGAAGCAGTCCATGTGGTACTTTGTTTTTGAATAGAAGATACACTTTTTTAGTCGAACAGGGAAATGAGGATGGTATTTTTTAGTGTGGCCTACAGATACCTACCATTTACTGACAACCTGTGCAAAGCACATGCTAAGTACTTAATATATGTTCTTTTTAGTCCTCACAGTGACCTGAGTCGGGTACTGTTCTGTCCCCATCTTACAGATAAGTAAGCTCAGGCAAAGAGATCATATAATGTCCCCCAAGGTTTGTGGTCAAGTAAGTGTTCGAGCCAAGATTCCAACTGTGATGATGGACATCCGACTCCAGAGAGATGCTATTCTACCTCCGACTGCAAAGAAGTAGAAATTGCCAAGTGCTTACTCCATAGTCATGCTTGAAAGAAACTTTTCAGCTTGAATGTTTCTTTAACAAGAGAAAGATGTCTTTAAATTTGATAACCTATAATTAGGCCAACCGTATGTTTTACAGTCCAAACCAGAACCCTTTTGAGATCAAAAAGGGGCACAATTAGTACTTACTGGGATAGGGCAGCAGCCATAAAATGGGGGCTCTCCTGGGCAAGCTGGGAAGTACGGCATAGTGTTTTTAAGTTGTTTCGGAAGAAGCAGTTGCAAGTAGTATTGACTCCTCCTGACATCATTCTCCTAGATTTTTGCACTCTTAGGATGGAAAGGAAGCCTGGATTTGTGCTGCCTTAGGGTCCACAGGTGTGGTTGGAAAAGATGGTGAATGATCAGGGAGAAGATACAAGCAATGGGTTTTAGGAAGTGGAAATGATAGAGGAAAGAGTCCTGTTAAGTCTTAATGATGGCTCCTGAGTTGTTGCAGCCCTAAAGTCAAATAATGACACTTCAAGAAACTGACAAGAAAGTGTGTAAATAGACTTTTCGATACAATGATTAATAGGCATTCTTTTTCTAAATTCAGTCTGACTACCATTTACCAGTCTAGTTTAAGCTGGGAATCTGATTTAACATATCCTAAATATGATTTGTAAGTGCGCCAACCTGAAAAAAATACGGAGTCAGTCAGTTTTCTCAGGATTTCAAGGCCATTCAGTGCCAGGTAGTTTACTCCCAAATGATTAAACATGTCTTGATTTGAACAACAGAAAGATTCCTCATGAACTTAAGGACTATCCTAAGGTATTTACGTTATAACCGTATGTGTGTAAGTATATGATGACCTGGAATAGATTAAGGGTATGATTAACACAAAGTAATAACTCGGAACCACACCTACTTCCCCAGATGCTCATATACAACATCTATTAAGGAGTGTAACAGGAGAAAGGAGGAGAAAGCAAACACTGATTTTGTAGGCTTATATAGTTAATTGTAGCTAAGCATTCTTTAGCTCTCCACTTTGTGTAGAATAATACATTTGGCAGAGTGAAAGTAGATGAGAATGTTATCTTTAGAAAACTTGATATATGTGATTTAAATGTCATTATCATTAAATGTACTCGGATGCAAATTTTGAGATGTGTGCACATGAAAAGGATTCTATGTTTAATAAATGGAAGTCAGTACTCAAATCTATGACCAACAAGATTTTCTGAGTTAAGGTACTGAAAATAATTGGGGTGGGGAGGCGGGGAAGTTCAAAAATATATGTGATACTGATGCATCAAAAATTTCAGTAAAAAGGAAAAACTAGAAAGTGCCAAAGACTTGAAAATACAACTGTATACAAAACCTGGATCGTTTTTAAATCTTGATCAGCCTACAAATTATCCTGCCGTAAATCCTTCTAAATCAGATGGGGCTCACAAGTCCATGAATTAGAATTCCTCTGTAAGACCATGTCTCTCTGTTCTCCAGATAAGACCTGTCTCCTCAAAAGCTTCCTAAGTAAAACCCACTGAAGAGCTGCGGGTGAACAGTGGGTAATCCGCTAGTTAACACTGAGTGCGATGCTAGCACTCTGAAACTTGGCTTTTAGGCTTGCTTCAGGCTCCATCTAGCCCCCTCCTTCCCTCCCTCCCTTTCTTTTGACTTGACTTTGTTTTCAAAACATACAACATTTACATGGTTAAAAATGCAAAGCTATATTGAAAAAACTATATTGAAACATACTTTCAGAGAACTCTTGTTCCCATCCCTTAAGCGCCTTCAAATTGTCTCCACCCACCACCTCTAAGTAACCATTTTTAATTCATTAGCTCGTATCTCCTGTGTTTCTTTTTCCAAAAGTAAATAAATTGGAATGTAGTCTTATTTCCCTTCTTTTATACACAAAATGTAGGATGATGTGCGCACATTTTGGCACCTTGATTTTTTTCCACTGAATATATCCCAAAAATCATTATCAATTCATGATGCTCCATCGTTTGCATGTGTCATCTCTCAATGATGGACATTTGGGGGATGTTTCCAATCTTTCGCTATTTCAAGTAATGTCTCAGTGGCCTTATGCAGATGTTGTTTTGTATTTGTGGAGGTATATCTTCAGGGTAAAATCGTAGATGACTAGGTCACAAGGTAAGTGCGTATACAGTTTTCCTCGATATTTCCCTTCCTAGCTATACTGTGTTGCACTCACTCTAGCAATGTATGAACAAGACGATGACTACTACAGCCTTGCCAACAGACTGTATTGTGGAGCATTTGGAGTTTTGCAAATATAATAGGTGAAAAGGGAATCTTAGGGTAGCTTTATTTTTTGTTTTGTTTTTAAGATTTTATTTATTTGAGATAGAGTGAGAGAGAGCACACAAGCAGGGCAGAGGGGCAAAGGGAGAGGGAGAAGCAGGCTCCCCGCTGAGCAGGGAGCCCGATGCAGGGCTCTATCCCAGGACCCCTGTGATCATGATCTGAGTCAAAGGTAGACACCTAACCGACTGAGCCACCCAGGTGCCCCCTTAGGGTAGTTTTAATTTGCAGTTCTTTAATGACTAAGATTGAGCAATTTTTCATATATTTAAGGACTATTTGTCCATTTTCTAAACCCAATCCTTTGGTTACATAATACAGTAAGCTGGACAGATCTTAAGTGTACAGTTGGATGAGTTTGGGCAAATGTGTCCGTTATACCCCAGTCAAGAAAAATGCATTGTCATTGCCCTAGAAAGTTCTCTTGTGTCCTTTTCCATTCTGTTCTCTTCCTCCCTTGCATCCCCCAACCCCAGGCAACCACTTTTTTGATTTCTATCCCCAGAGATTTATTTTACTGTTTTTAACTTCATAAAAATGGAAGTGTGCAAAATGGTTGTTTTTTCGGGTTTTGTTTTTTTTTTTTGTATTTGACTTCTTTCACTGGGCATAATGTTTTTGAAATTCATCTATGTTGCTGACTATCAGTAGTTCCTTCTTTCTTATTGTTGAGGAATATTTTATTGTATGACTGTAACACAATATATTTTATCCATTCTGCTGATTGACATTTGGGTTTCCAATTTTCGCTACTAAGAATAAATATAGCTGGATCATAAGGTAGGTCTGTGTTTAACTTTATAAGCAATTGTTAGACATTTTTCCAAACTGGTGGTACCAGTTTATACTTTCAGCAGCAATATCTGAGAGCTCTGGTTGCTCCCCACCGTCAGAGATATTTCGTGTTGCTAGTTTTCAAAAGCTTAACCATTCTAGTCAGTGTGTGGCATCTGATTGTGGTTATAAATTTGGGTCTCTGTGATGACTAAAGCTGAATGTCTTTCTATGTGTATACTGACCATCTGTATATCCTCATTTATGAAGTGTGCAGATGTTTTGCTCATTTTAAATTGGGTTGTCTTGGGGCGCCTGGGTGGCTCAGTGGGTTAAAGCCTCTGCCTTCGGCTCAGGTCATGATCTCAGGGTCCTGGGATCGAGCCCCGCATCAGGCTCTCTGCTCAGCGGGGAGCCTGCTTCCCCCTCTCTCTCTGCCTGCCTCTCTGCCTACTTGTGATCTCTCTCTCTCTCTCTCTGTCAAATAAATAAATAAAATCTTTAAAAAAATAAAAATAAATTGGGTTGTCTTTTTGTTATTGATTTGTAGAAGGTTCCTTATATGATCTGCTTATAAGCCATTTGTTAGATATTCGTATTACAAATATTTTTCCCAGCCTGTGATTTGCCTTTTCATTTTCTTAATGGTGGCTTGATGAGTAGATGGTCTTAATTTTGATAAAGTCTAGTTTATCCATTTTTGTATGGTTAGTGTTTTTTTGTGTACTGTCTAGGAAATCTTTGCCTAACCTTCGTCTCAAAGATACTCTCCTCTGTTTTCTCCTAGGTGCTTTATAGTTTTACATTGAGGTCTGTAAATCATCTCAACTTAGTTTTTGTGTTCTATGAAGTCTTTCAATCAGGTAGTGTAAGTTTTCCAACTTTGTTATTCTTTCTCAAAGTTGATTTGGCTCTTCTAGGTCTTTTGCATTTCTAGATTAATTTTAGAATTAGCTTGCCAATTTCTACCAGAAAATCCTGCTGGAATTTTGACTGAGATTACACTGGATCTATAGATGCATTTGTGGAGAATTGACATCTTAACAGTATTGGGTTTTCTGACCCATGAAAGGGCATATTTTGCCATTGATTCAGACCTGTAATTCTTCCCACTGTTTTGTAGTTTTGGGTAAACAGGCCTTCATATCCCAAAGTATTTGATATTTTTGATGCTATCATGAATTGTATGTTTTTAAAATTTTTAATTTCCTTTTTTGTGTGTGTGACTAGTTTATAGAACTAAATCAATTGCTGAATACTGACCATGTGTCCTGCAACCTTACTAAACTCATTTATTAGTTCTAGTAGCTTTTCTGTAGATTCCTTGGGGTTTTCTACATAAATAATTTATGTTACCTGTAATAAAGAGAGTGTTACTGCTGTCTTCCCAATATGGGTGCCTTTTTTTTTTTTCTACCTTTTTCTTCCCTTTTTGCACTGGCTTAAACCTCTAGTACGATGTTGAATTGAAGTGGTCAGAACAGACATTCTTGCCTGTTCCCAGTTTTAGGGGAAAGTAGGTATCATGTTAACTGAAGGTTTTTCATAGATGCCCTCTATCAGGCTGAGGATGTCCCTTACTATTTTGCTAGTTTGCTGAGATTTTTTTTTTTTTAATCAGGAATGTATGTTGAATTTTATAAAATGAGTTTTCTTTATTGACTGAGACAATTATATGTTTTTCTTTTTTAGTCTGCTACTATGATGAATTACATTGATTGATTTTTAAACGTTAAATTAATCTTCTACTCCTGAGATAAAGCCCACTTGCTCATGTTTTATTATTTTATGTATCGTTGGATTATATGTTGTTGCCAAAAGCTTGCTGAGAATTTTTGCATCTGTGTTCATGAGGGATAGTGGTCAATGGTTTTATTTTTCAGTAATGCTTTTTTGCCCGGGTTTATTATAAGAGTAATATTGGCCTCAGAGAATGAGTTGGGAAGTATTATCTTTCTTCAGTTTTCTTGACGAATTTGAGGAGAATTGGTATTAATTCTTCTTAAAAATATTTGATAGAATTCATCAATAAAGCCATCTGGGCCTGGAGTTTTCTTTGTGGAAAAGTTTTTAGCTACAAAATCAATTTCTTTAGTATATGTGGGCTGCCCAGATACCTATTTCTTCTGGAGTGAGCTTTGGTAGTTTGTGTCTTTCAAGTCATTAATCCTTTAACATTCGTGAAATCTGTAGTTCTGACACTATTCTGATACGGTATTCACCTGATACTGGTGAATAGTGTCTCCCCCCATCCCCATCAGTCTGGCTAGAGGTTTACAAATTTTCTTGATCTTCTCAAATAACCAATTTTTTATTTCATTGATTTTTACCCTATTGTATTTCTGGTTTTTTGTCATTGATTTTCTCTCTCATTATTTTCCTTCCTTCTGCTTACACCCGGTTTCTTTAGCTGTATTCCTTCTAGTTTCTTTAGATGGAACCTGAGGTCATTGATTTGAGACATTCTAGTATAGGCATTTATTCCTATAAATTTCCATCTAATTAGTGCTGTAGCTGTGTGTCAGGGGTCCCCCAAGACCAATCTTGGGCTTGCTGATTCACTCGTGAGTCACAGGGCTCAGAAACCCTTTTATGCATGGTTACAGTTTATTACAATGAAAGAGACGGATTAAAATCAACAAAGGAAAAGGCACATAGGGAGAAGTATGGGGGAAAGCAGGCTCAAGCTTCCGGGTCTCCCCTCCACAGCCAGTGGAGTTTCCCAAGACATGCTTAATTCTTCCAGCAACAATGTGTGACATGTGAAGTGTTGCCAACCAGGGCAGCTCCAGGATTTTTATTGGGGGTTAGCACATGCATGACTGACCTCAGCTAGTCAGACCCCAGGCCTCTAGAGCAAATGCAGGTGTTCACTATGAATCACATTAGCAGCAAGAACTATCCAGTCAAACTGGTACAGAATGGCCAAATGCCTCCAACATCCAAAAATAATCTTGACAGAACATTCCAAGAGCTCAGTATTCAGTTCCCAGGGACCAGCCAAGAGCTTTTCTTGGTAATGTGCAGGATTTTATCAACTGAAACCTACTGACTTAATATTTTCCTGTACAAGGTGCCTTCTATAAACTTGGATAGAATGTATATTCATCTTCATTTTGAAATACTTTCTGATTTCCCCTTTGATTTCTTCTTTCACAGATGGATTTTTAAAAGTGTGTTCTTCCAACTCTCTGGGGCTTTTTAAGATATTTTTCTTGTTGGTTTCTAATTTGATTCCATTGTAACCAGAGACTATCTTTTGTATGACTTGGATCTTTTTTTTTTTTAAGATTTTATTTATTTATTTGACAGAGAAAGAGACAGCGAGAGCAGGAACACAAGCAGGGAAAGTGGGAGAGGGGGAAGCAGGCTTCCCGCTGAGCAGGGAGCCCGATGCGGGGCTCGATCCCAGGACCCTGAAATCATGACCTGAGCCAAAGGCAGAGGCTTTAACCCACCGAGCCACCCAGGCGCCCTGACTTGGATCCTTTTAAACTTACTGGGACTATTTTAGGGCCTGGACTATGGCCCTAGGTAAATGAGTATGTGTGCTTAAAAAAAATGTGTATTCTGCTGTTGAATGGAATTTTATGTGACAGGACAAGTTGGTTGACAGGACATGTTATTCAAGTCTATTTGTATACTGACTTTCTGTCTGTTTTTTCTATCAATTATTGAGAGAGTGGTGCTGATATCTACAACCAAAATTGTGGATTTGTCTATTTTTCCATACGTTTCTCTCAGATTTTACTTCATGTATTTTTAGGCTCAGTCATTAGGTGCACAAGCATTTAGCACTGTTATGTTCTCTTAATCAACTGACCCCGTTGTTGTTCTCTGCTTTTAAGGACTCTGAGATTGGGCCCACCTGGATATTCCAGGATAATGTCCTATCTCAAATCCATGCCCTTAATCACCTCTGCAAAGTCCTTTTTGCCATGTGAGATAATATATTCAAAAGGTCTGGGGTTTGGATACGTTGGACGGGGGGAGCCATTCTTCTGTATTTTATTTGGTATGCTTATTGGTATGGTTTGGTGGGAGGAATAGAAAGAAGTGCATCTCTTCCCTCTTGGTCTGTAACCAAAAGTCTGGACTATTTATCTCTTATTAAAATTTTTATTTTGGAATAATTTTAGACTTTTCAGAAAAGTTACAAAGGTAGTACAATATAGTTCTTTTATACCCTTCACTCGGTTTTCCCTAATGTTAACATCTTACATAACCATGGTATCTTTTTAAAACTAAGAAATTAACATTGGTACAGTTCTACTAACTAAACTGCAGACTATTCAGATTTCACCAATTTTCCCACTAACATCCTTTTGCTGTAATAGGATCCAATCCAAGATACCACATTATATTTAGTCATCATGTCTCCTTAGTCTCTTCTGGTCTGTGACAATTTTTCAGTCTTTTCTTGCCTTTTTTTTTTTTTTTAATGACCTTAAAACTTTTGGATCTACTGTGAAGCTCTAGAAAGATAAGAAACTGGCTACATAAAGAGCCTCCAGGGATAGCAAACTAGGTAGTTTGGGGCCAGGGGTGGGAGGAAGACTTTACTCTGTCTACCCTTTAGTTGTGCATTAGCACACACCATTATAGAAACTTAAGATCAAGATCAAGTTATAATCCAATGCTATTATTATTTATTTTGTTGCTCAAATTATTCCAGCTTTGGCCATTGGGATCCCATTCAAGTTGGCTCTTGAGTACTTTTGACAACTCCCCTTGCATTTTTGCAGCACTTCTGAGTTTTTTGGCCCCACAAAAGGCTCCAGGCTCATCTTGTATTTACTCTGTCCCAGACTCCTAAGAGCCCTAATTCCTTTGATTGAAGAATGGTGTTAGAAACCAAGATCTGGGTGATGGGTGTGTTCATGGCTACTGGGATGTCACTGTTTCTAGGCCCTCTAAAGAGACAGAACTAGAAAATATATGTATGTGTGCTAATACACGAATACACATATATCCATAATTCTGTTTCCATCTATATTATGTGTTAAAATAAACATGAGTTCACTCACATAAAAAAGATACAAGGAAATTGATGCAAAAAATCAAAATCAAGGGGTGCCTGGACAGCTTAGTCAGTTAAACATATGCTTTAGGCTCAGGCCATGATCCCAGAATCCTAGGATCAAGCCCCACCTTGGGCTCCCTGCTCAGCGGGGAGTCTGCTTCTCCCTCTCCCTTTGCCCTCCCCCTGCTTGTGCTCACTCTCTCTCTTTCAAATAAATAAAAACTTTGAAAAAATTAAAACTATGCCTTGCCATCCCAATCTCCACAATTTTTTTCATCTATAACAAAAACAAATATGTGATTACATACATACATACATAAATGTGAGTTTGATTTAGCTTTCTGCCCTCCTCCTTTGTATGTTTGTAACTACTTACTCTGGTACATGGTACCAGAGGCTCCTCTTATCGATAATTTATTTACTTATTTGTTCAATGCTATAATACATGTAAAATAATTTCAGAATTACTATCCTAGAGCCCTGTGAGAAAAAAAAAAAACTTTATAAACTAGAATACAATATTTACATATAGTTCTCTTTGTCTGTAGTCTGAGTAAGTAAAACACTGTTTTCTGAAGTTTTTTTGGTCAGCTCCCTTGTTTTATTTTTCCAGTTTTATTGAGAAATAATTGACGTACACTGCTTTATAAGTTTAAGACATACAACATGATGGCTTAGCTTACATATGTTGTGAAAAGATTACGGTAATAGATTCATCTTCTCATAGATGCAATAAAAAGAAAAGAAAGGAAAAGAAAACAACTCTTCTCCTTGTGATGCGAACTCTTGCTCCTTTTATCCGCACCCATCCATGAGGTTTTGGCGTACATTTGTAATACAGTTAGATTCTCTTGTCGCAGTCAGTATTCCATCCATTCATGACTTGAATCCATTACCGCAGAGCTCCCCTGACGCCTTTACTGATTTTTAAAAATTTGTGTGCAGTGAAGTTCACTCTGTATGGGTAGAGTCATGTTTCTGCCACCTTGGGACAGTTCAATCACCCTAACATTTTTCCTTTATTTTCTCCCTACTCCCCCATTCCCCTCCCAGGCCAGGGCCATTTTGAAGGGCTGGTTTCCAAGTCTGAGGAAACCATAACGCTGAAGCTGGGATGAGTGCTGGGATGAGCGACAACTGGGGTACAAGAGAACAGAAATATAGGATTTCTTCTTTCTGGCTGCCCTCTAGAGGCTGAACGAGAAGCCTGCAACAACTCCCAGAAGAAACAAAAGAAGGTCCGTAACCTTCAGTTGGACCTTTGCCTTTTTCATATGCCATATTACACTTGTTTAAGTAGCAAATGGCTTGAATTACGTGTTTGTTTGTTTTCTGAAAAACCATAAAGCTGAAAAGTCTACTCATGCAGTCTGGTGAGGAGGAAATCTCTTAATATTAAAGAACATGACCTCGTGACTTAATCTTCGAGCAGCCCTGTGAAAGAACAGAGAGGACATCTATACATTTGAATAGAGACTTAGCAATTGACAATCACATAGGTATATCATTTTTCTTACAAGCCACTGAATTCAACTGAAAACATTTCATTCGGCACTTGTGCATTTCTAGATATTAGTGAGATTAGTTTATGGCTTTCTTTCTTCTTTCTTTTTTTTCTTTTGCTATCTTTGGTCAGGTTTTGGTATAAGGATTTTGCTCCTTTTGAGAAATACATGAAGTTAGAATTCTGTAAACATGACACACTTGATGTGGGTAGCAACCCAAATTTAGTCTGCTTCTAGAGCCGATAGTCGGGGGTAAGTGAGGTTGTGATCTTCATGGGAGTCTCAGATGGAAGAACTTGGGATGTAGCTTTCTCCTGGGTGGACTGGTTAAGCCTTGGAAACCAGACTGGGAGAGCCCCAGGGAGGGGATTAGAATGAGGCAGTTACTGGAAAACATTCAGGCCACCAAGGCATGGAACTCAAGGTTGGGGGAACGGGGATTGATGTTGGATCCCCTCAGGTGGGTTTCATTGTCTGGGCTTCCAAGAGACCAACAGGAGCTAAAAGGGTGGACCGTGACTTCTCCCGTGCCTGAGTCCAAGGGGGTGTGAGGAGGTCTAAGAGCAGGACGGTTTTCTCCTGGCCTTCAGTGGGGGTACTGATAGCCTGCCTGTTGCTATGGGGAGCTCCTGAAGGCTGAGACCACTTTGTCTTCCAACACTTTGTGGCCTACTCCCCTTGTACTTTAATAACTGAACCTCAGCTCCAAGTAGAACTAGCACATCTGAGGAGGTCCAAGAAAGTAGAGAAAGAAGATCAGTCAGAACAAGGATAACACATGTCCAACAAAGCTTGTTCAAGATAACCACCGGAGTCAAAAAATATGAATACAGGAAGAGTGCAAAATATTTTCTGAGTCCATGTGAATTCCCAAGTGCTTGATTATGTAGCCAATTAGAAGATAAGAAAGGTCATTACTGACATACAACTTGGTGGCCTGCAAACTCAAGCAGAAGAAATACTTCAAAGCATAGAGCAAAACACAAGGATGGAAACCATGACGAACTTGTCATGAGTTGGGGTGAATATATGCATGAGTTTCTTTAGTATATACTCAAGAGTAGAACTAGTGGATCATAAGGTAGGTGAATCATCATCTTTATCAGAATATGCTAAACCATTTTCTAAAAAGTTGGTACGAAGTTTGCATATCCATCATCAGTTATAAGTTACCTTTGCTGCATATCCTCCCCAGGATTTGGTATTATCAGACTTTTAAATGTTTGCCAATATAATATGTGTATAGTGGTATATCGTGGTATTCATTTGTATTCCCTCTTTAACAATGAGGTTGGACGGTTTTTCATAGGTTTATGGTTTACTTAGATTTTCCCTTTTTTGAAATGGCTATTTCAATGTTTTGCCCATTTTTATACTGAGTTGTCTTTTTTCCCTTCATTCGTATGTAAGTATTCTTTACATATTCTGAATGTGAGTCCTTTGTCAATGAATGTGTTGCAAATATCTTCTCCCACTCTGTGGCTTGTCTCTTTATGGAGTCCTCTGATGAATAAAAATTCTTAATTTTAATGTAGTCAAATGAATCAATTTTTTTGCTTTATGGTTACTGCTTTTTGTGTCTTGCTTAAGAAAACTTTCCGTGATCTTATGTCATGAAGATATTCTCCTATATTATATTCTAAAGGCTTCAAACTTTTGCCCACATTCAGTTTTATAATCCACCAGAGTGTGTATCTAAGGTGTGAGGTAGGGATCCAGGTTATTAGCCTCTTTCAAGCTGCCAAATGTCCTTGCATGAGCAGTGGTCTTTTATTATCTCCCCCACGTTCTACTCAAGGCCCTCAACTAACCACTCTCTGGCACTTCTCCCCCTCTCCTGCATTCTCATTAAATCAACATAGTTCATATCTTCCCTTTCTCTCACTTGGAATGGAGATTTCCCTGCCTCACTCTAACACCCCTCATACAGAATAACACCACTCATCTCTTCCTAAAATTCTGAATCTATAATAGTATCCCCCTTTCCAATTCTACTTACATTTCCCATGGCTTTAAGAATAGAATTTTAGCACACTGGTGTGTCATCAAATATCTTGGCAGGTTGTGCTCCTTCTACATTTCTTGCTCTGTCTTCCCCTCTTTCTCTTCACAAATTCTGATCTTTCTATTCTATCCAATGACTTTGACCTTGCTTCTCTCATATTCATCTTTGAATTCCTGGTGCTTAGCACTTAGTAGGTACTCAACGAGTGTCTGTCAAAATACAATTAAATCCACCCCACACAAAGTATGCGTTCTGGTCAGTGGCACATCATAAGTTATGAATAAGTGTTGGCTTAATGAATGAGTGAGCAAAGTCCTGATGTCATCAGAGAAGTATATAGCATGGTGGTTAAGTGCATGGACTCTAGAGTCAGACCTAGGCTCAAATCCAGGTTCACTGCTTAACTAGAGTGTGTCCATGAATGAGTTACGATGCTGCACTGAGCTGTGTCCCCCCCAATTCAAATGTTGGAGCCCTAACCTCTAATGTGATGTTATTTGGAGGTGGGGCCTTTGGGAGGTACTTAGATTTAGATGAGGTCAAGAAGATGGGGCATCATGATGGAATTAGTTCCTTTATAAGAAGAGACACCGGAAAGCTTGCTCCCTGCCATGTGAGGACACAGCCAGAAGGCGGTTGTCTGCAAGCAAGGAAGAGAGCTCTTACGAGAACCCGACCATGCTGGTGCCCTGATCTCTGACTTTCCAGCCTCCAGAAAGGTGAGAAATAAATTTGTATTGTTTAAGCCACCTGGTCTATGGTGTTTTGTTATAGCAGCTCGAGCTGACTATGACGCCTGTCTTCTTTAAGCCATGCTTTCCTCACCCATGAAAAGAATTACATCCCAGGGCTTCTGTGAGAAGTAAATGCAAGCAAAAAACAAACAAACAACTGCCTCACTCCAAAAGTCAGAATGGTTCCTGGCACACAGTAAACACTCAATAAATCTGCTATGGGAGGCAAGGTGGAGTTACCCTTAGGAACTGGAAATAAGGGCAGGGCAAACACAGCATCATAACTGCAGGGACCCTTTTTAGCATCATCGATCTTGCAAAGGAGACCAGATCAGTTTCCTTGGTCTCCGTGGGGGTGGAATCAGTAGTCTTTATTCTAGACCCACCACTAACAACCCCTCCTGAGTGCCATAGGACAGCTAAGGGGTGAATGGATACGACAGAGTCATTCATGACAAGGTCGGTTCAAACCACACAGTTGGTGTCCAAGTGCAAGATCTGTCAGGCCAGGGTCAGAAGAAACTCAGCCAAGCACAAAATTTTAATTAAAAATAAAAACTTGAGTCCTGTCATGGCTCCCATTGCTCTTGCGTTTCATTGCCATCAGACACAGCCCCTTTGGACCGTTCAAAGCACTGGACAGCTTCCTCGAGTTCGCAAAATTGGGACAGCTTCTTTGATGCTTTAACTCCACCTGTGAGCCAGGCCTCTGGAGATGAGGCCATCCCTCCAAATTCCTGTTGCTTTGGATGAAGGCGTCGGACCCCATGCTTCGTTGTCTTGGTCTCCTCCCAGAGAAATGGATTCTTCAGTAAAACAGCAGTGTAGATATGTCGCACGATGGAAGACAACCCGGCAATAACAAGGAACAAAGCACAGATACACACAACGTGGATAAATCTCAAAAACATGTTGACGGACAGAAGCTCAAGGCCAAGGAGCAAACACTGTGTGTGATTCCATTTATGTGAAATTCAAAAACAGGCAAAACGAATCCATAGTGAGAGAATCCAGAATCACGGTTCCCTTCGTTGTGGGCGGGTGGGGGCTCAGTATTGAATGGGGAATGAAAATGTTCTCTATCTCGATGGTGCTCACGTGAGTGTATATATCTGAAAAATGCATCAAATATCGTACACTGAAACTGTGTGTCTTTTTCGGTGTCTAAGTTATACCTTAATTAAAATAGGCAGAAGTGGGGCGCCTGGGTGGCTCAGTCCATAGAGCGTGCGACTCTTGATCTCAGGGTTGTGAGTTCGAGCCCCGTGTTGGGCGTGGAGCCTACTAAAAAAAAAAAAAAAAGAATGCAAAGAAGAAAAGAAAGAACAGGGCTGAGAATCTGGAAATTAAGTCATCAATAAACCCAGCAAAGCCCAAAACGAGACTAGCAGGAAGTGCCACGTCGGCGCATCCTCTGCAGAGGGGAGGCGGGCAGTTGGCCCATGGTGGCCTGTGAATGGAGCCAGTGTTCTAGTCTGCTTCCCAAGGGTGCCTGCTGTGAAGTTGGCCCAAGGGGCTAGGCTTGATTTGACCTCGGGGCCAGGATCTGGCTCCACTGGGCCAGCGCTCCTCAGCCTCCAGAAATGGTTATCGCACACTGTTTCTGGGAAGACAGATAATTTTTGTAAAAATTACAGGGGCTTTTGCCAACTCCATTCAGCCTCTTAACCTTTTGGCAGCTGCTTCAAGGAACGTCACAGAGCCAGTTGAGACAGTTTCCAGAGTGCACCAGAGTGGGCATTAATCCCACAGTTTGGCTGCCAAGCAGAAAGAGAAATGGCGACTTAAAAAAAAAAAAAAAGGCGAAGAAACAGTAGAGGAGGACGCCAAGACTGCGTTTCACTGAAGGGCCAGAGTGCCTCCCAACCTCACCATGGAGGTCTGTGTTGGGCTCAGTCTCCTCCTAATCTCAGAGGGCTGGCTGGCTCTTCTGACTTTCAACCTATAGCTTTCATGTACCCATCCAAGGAAAGCTCTCTTATGGGCTCTTGGGTGGATGGTTACTCTTACTGTAACCATAGCCAAAAATTATGCACGTGCAACCTAGACAAAAATGATTTATGTATTAATACCCTCTTTCTCTCTGAGCCCACGAAGGCCATAGGAACTCTGGTTCTCCCACACCACTCAGGACTCAAAGGAGCAGCGCACAACTCAAATGGGACCTGAGAGAAAGCAGGCTAGGACTGTAGCAAATAAAACAAAAGGAATGATGCATGTGGAAATTGTTTTTTTTCCCCAACTTTCATTGTTAGTCAACCAGTTTCTGGAATGCTTCTGAAACTTTGCGTTGATTTGTTTTTAATTCCTGGGACTTAACTTGAAAATACTCATCAAAACTGGTTCGGACTTTTTAAAAATAAGTTGTTTTATCTCGGTTCAAGAAAATAGCAAATCTTGGTGCCTCCGATGAAGTCTGTCTCAGAGTTAAAGCCAAGACTCGGAAGCTTGGTCAGGCCCAGTTGGCCGGCCAGACTGCGGAAGGCGAGAAAAGTCCCTGCTCTTTAAAAATGTCTGCATTTTTTTCATAATAAAGGCAATACATCTAGATGATTTCTCTTTTCTTCTTTGTCTGTATTAATATTTTCAATTTTTCTATAATGAACACGTGTGTGGTATTATCATTAGATCTTTTTTTTTAAGTTCCCAAAGAATATTTGTTAAATACAGAAAAGTAGAAATGATTTTTTTAAAAAAATCCAAAGCCCCATTATCTAAACCCAACCACTGCTAATATTTCGGTATCTTTACTTCCAGTCTTGTTTCTATGCAAAACTTTATTAAAAAAAACACACAAACAAAACCAGAAAAAGCTCAACACATACAGAACATTTGATGATCTGTTAGTTTCACTGAGCATTGGTTCATAGGCATTTTCTCATGGCGTTGTAATGCCTCCATAAACAGTATTTTAATTTAGTTACATATATAATTGTGTGGGTGCAACCCAAATTACTTAGTCATTTCTCCGCTCTGGGGAATTTAAATTACACACAACTCTTTGCTATTTAAAATAATGGCGTGATTATAATTTCAGTGCATAAGTCTTCTGTTCCTTTTATTTAACATTTTGTGGTGTTGCATTAAAAAAAAAAAACTTTTGAGGGCGCGTGGGTGGCTCAGTTGGTTAAGCATCAGATTCTTGGTTTCAGCTCAGGTCATAACCTCAGGGTCGTGAGATCGAGCCCCGTGTTGGGCTCCAAGCTCAGCGTGGGGTCTGCTTAGGATTCTCTCTCGCCCTCCCTCTATCCGTCTCCCCACTCATGCTCTCTCTGTCTCTCTCTCTCAAATAAATAAATAAAATCTTAAAAAAAAAACTTTTGAAGAAGTTATAGATTTATATAGTTTGGAGAGTCACACAGTATCACAGGGCCCTCACTCTTTCCCCTCTATTTGCCTTGCCCATAGGCAACATCTTTTAGCTAATTCTTCGCCTGCCATCACTTCTCTAAATAACAGGTTTGAGTGGATGCTCTTGATTTTTCTGTTGTAAGCATCACTGAATTTCCACTGTGGAAGATGAAGATTTTTTTTTAGCTTTAGTTTGCTTCTCCCTGGCTCCCCCTTCCCATATTCCCAATGTAGGTACGTCATTGTTCTGGTTAAATCAATATTTAGTGTTGTTAAGTGCTTTTATTCAGTGATTCGTGAATTAGGCAGCATCCATCTAGCAGACAGAAAGGAACTTCAAAGAGCTGTAGGAGGCAAAAGATTTTTATAGACCAAGTGAGCAGGAGTAAAGGAGTTACACTGGGCATTTGCTGCTTGGTTTTATGGCTAAAAAGGAAATTATTTTTTGTTTTTGTTTTGTCTTTTTAGAGAGAGCGCGCGCGTGCGCATGCGCAAGTCGGCGGGGGGAGAGGTTAGGGACAGAGGGAGAGAGAGAATCTTTTTTTTTAAAAAAATTATTTGTTTATTTTAGCTAGAGAGAGAGCACAAGCGGGGGGAGGGACAGAGTGAGGGAGAGAAGCAGACTCCCTGATGAGCACGAAGCCTGACGGGGGCCTCGATCCCATGACCCTGAGATCATGACCTGAGCTGAAACCCCCAAAAAGGGAAGTCCTGAAGCTTGTGCTGAGCAGGCTAAGTGCTGATTGGTTGATCTAGTCCTTCCTTTTCCAGGAGAGCCGAGCATAGAGACTTGGTTAAGTTTTGGTTTGCTGCCGCAGGACTTAGCATGAGTGACCCCATCTTGGGCGTAGTCTGGTGCCTTTAACAGTGTTTAGCTAACTCTGTCTACGTAAATGCCATTCAGAGCTGAGCCCTGTCCTACACAATGCTCACTTTTCCTTTCCTGAGAAACTTCTCATTCTCTCAGAAGTTCTTCATTGTGTTAATTCTTTTGCTTGTTTCTCTATGTATTTATTGTTAATTCAAATTCAAAGTTTCACCAATGGTCTAAATCTGTCAAAACCTTCAGATGCTTCAGGTTTGCAGGAGTTGCTTCTTCCTGACAAGATGGTTGAAGGCTTCTGACCTGCTCCCCTGTGGACCGGGTGGCCCCATACCTGGCCCATGGCTGTCTCTTGGCACCAGGGACTCATTTCCTCTTTCTCCCGTGCCGGAGCCCTTGTTTCCTATACCTCGGGTCTCCTTTATCTTGGCCTACTGCACTCCGTGGTAGAACACGCCTTCCCATGGCTTCCTAAGACAGGACGCTTGAAAATGGAAACTTCTAGAATTTGGATGTCTGAAATCGATAGTTTGGATATAGGACTGATGGATGGTTTTTTTGGGGTAGAGAATTGAAGGTGGGAAATAACTTTCTTTCAGAATTTTGAAGTTGTTGTCTTCTGGCTTCTAGTGTTGTGACAAGTTTGAGGCTAGTCTAACCCCTGACCCTTTTTATGTGACCATTTGCCCCACCTCCAGCCTCCTGAAAGTTGTAGGGTCTTTCCTTTGTCCCTAGGGCTCTAAACACTCGTGCGTCGTAATGGGCACTCCAAAAGTCCTTCCAATATAAACACTAGTGATGTTTCATTCTGGGAAATTTAATTTTTTTGTTGATGATTTCCTCCTCTGTGTGTGTGTGTCTACTTGTCTGTGTGTGTTTCTGTTTGTGTGTCTGTGTGTGACTGTGTGCACACGTGTGTCTCCACGTCTATGTCAGTATCTGTGTTTGGGTATGTGTGCCTATGTATCTGTGTCTTTGTGTGTGTGTTTATGTCACTGTGTGTGTCTATGTTTATGTATGCATCTGTGTGTGTGTGTGTGTGTGTTCTCTTTGGAACTCCTGTTATTGGATATTGGACCTCCTGGACTAATTCTGTAATTAAGTTTTTTTTTTTTTTTTTCTCATTTTTAGTCTGACTTTTTGCTCTGCTTCCTGGGAATTTTTCTACTGCTCAACCCTGGGGAAATTTGGGACATGAAAATATGTGATAATAATAACTTATAACCCTTTGAATAAAATAAGAGTCTTCCCATTATTATTCTGGACATAAAAGAGATACAAAAGCAAAAAGAAAATAAGAATCCACGAGTCCATATTTACATAAATGTATTAATAAGTAAGTAAGGAGGAAGAAAAGTTCTTTTGTTTTACAATAGAATGCCAACTAATACATGTAAAAGGAATAATAAAATTTAAAAAAAATCATCATTTGGGGACGCCTCGGTGGCTCAGTTGGTTAAGCGGCTGCCTTCAGCTCAGGTCATGATCCCAGGGTCCTGGGATCGAGTCCTGCATCGGGCTCCTTGCTCGGCAGGGAGCCTGCTTCTCCCTCTGCCTCTGCCTGCCACTCTGCCTGCTTGTGTTCTCTCTCTCTCTGTCAAATAAATAAATAAAATCTTTAAAAAAAAAAAAATCATCATTTGGCAACCGCCATAGTAATAAATGATTCAGGCAAAATCGTCAATGGATGCTAAAACAAGCGGGAGGAATTTCGATATTTACATAATCTCAAAAGATTTCTTCTCCAATTACAGATTAAATTTACAGTGCTGAGACCTGGTAGATCTCAACTGAGCCAAGTGAACATCACGAATAATTGGGACAAACTGACTTCATGTGTTTTCTGATAGGGAACAAGAGACAAACCCAAATTGAGGGATATTCTACATAATAAGCAGCCTGTCCTCTTCAAAGATGTCAAACTGATGAAACACACACACACACACACACACACACATGCGCGCGCGTAGAAAATGTTCCAGATTAAAGGAGACATGCCAACTGAATGCAGTATATGATCCCAAATCGTATCCTGGGCCAGAAAAAGATTTCTATGAAGAACATTACTGGCGAAATTAGAAAAATTTGAATAATGGCTGTGGTCAGATAACAATGTGGCATCACTGTTAATCTCCTGATTTCGAGGATTGTACTGTGGTTATGGCAGGCTTTATTTTGTTTTTAGGATATAAACTCTGAAGTTTGGGGGAGCACATGGGCAACTTATTCCAAGATGGTTCAGAAAAAGATGGTTGGGGGGGGAAAGAGAGATGGAGGAGGAGAAACAAGGAGGAAGGGAAAGAGAGAGAAATGAAGAGGGAGAAAATGAGAAAGCAAACATGGAAAGAAGTAAACAACTGAGAATACCGATACGGGGTCTACGGAAATTATTCGTACTTTTTTTTCGACTTTTTCTGAAAGCTTAAAATTATTTCGAACCAATATTAGAAAGAAAAAAGCGAAAAGGAGGGGGGAACTAAAAAGACAAGTAGGTTAGTCTCCCTCTCTGATTTCGTCCTCTTTTAGTTTTCCTTGCCTTCCCCTATGTTCATCTGTTTTGTTTCTTAAATTCCACATGTGAGTGAGATCATAGGGCATTTGTCTTCCTCTGACTGACCATTTGCTTCTTAAAATGGCCTTTTAAGACTTCTCCTTATTTCAGCCTTCCCCCTCACTTCCTGAAGAATCTAGTGCCGCCAATGCCTCAACTTTTTGAGACATTCTGTGGTGTAAATTATGATGGTTCTCGGTATTCTTTGCTGCCAGCTTAGAATTCCGTTCTTTTGGTCCTGCTAAGTTATTTGCTTTCCAGCTTTCAAAATTTTGTTTCTATTTTTTTCCTCTCATTTCCTCCTGTGTGATAGTCGATGCCTATTAAAAATTCCACGTACTCTCATTTTTGTAGAGGTTACAAGTGTTCGGTCGTGATTTTTAACAGCCAGTCTGTGCATAAATCTCTCTGCATTCTTGATTACTTCCTTTGGGTAGCATCCCAGAAGTGAAATTATTGGGTAGCGTGCACAATCCTTTTTGAGGCTCTTGATGAATTTTGCCAAATTAATTTTCAACAGGATTATATTTTCACCCAATTTCCGTGACTTGCCTCTTTTCCTGAAATGTTCCCCACCTTGGGTAGGATCATTACAAAAATAAAATACAAAAATACGTGTTATTTTAACCAGTGGAATGCGAACTCCCTTTTGGCACGTGTTCCCCCCTCGAGAATGATTTTTCAGAGAGAAGCTCCAGGTAGGGGCATGAGGCCGAAAGGTAGATTCAGATAAATAGGGGGGGAGTGCAAGGGTGTGAAGGGAGGATTTTAACTTGCGCTATACGCTCTCTCTACACGAGGCACCAAGGAAGCAGAAGTGAGTATGTGAGCCCCGGGTCTCTACTGCTTTCCAGTGTGGTCAGGGCGTCCCTGGTTCAAGTATGGACACATTCACTTGGACCAATTGATCGAGAAGCAGAGAAAGAACAGTAGCAATGAAAAGGCTTCTAGTCCGCGAGCGTCATCCCAGAGTAAGTAAGCCCCAAATGGGAGACCTGAGTCTTCCTTTTTTTTTTTAAAGATTTTATTTATTTATTTGGAAGAGAGAGAGAGAGGGAGAGCACAGAGGGAGAACAAGATGGAAAAGCCGACTCCCTGCCGAGCAGAGAGCTCGATGCGGGGCTCGATCCCAGGACCCTGAGATCGCGACTTGAGCTCAAGGAAGGCGTTTAACCGACTGAGCCACCCAGGTGCCCCGTGAGTTGTCCTTTTAATCCAACTCAGTTTCCATGTGTTTTTTTCATAGTCAGGACCATCTTATCACACAGGTAATGCTTTCATGTTTTGGGCGATGTCTTTTGCTGTATACAGCACAGCTCCAATACGAAAGCCAGCTTCCTTACCTGGTGCCCAGCCAACATCTGCCCCATTCACTGAGTTGCTTTTTTTTTTTTTTTTTTTTTTTACTGTTACTTTGGAATAATTTTAGACTGACCTAAACGATCCACACCAATATACAGAATTCCCATCTGATTTCCCCTAATGTGAACGTCTTACCAACCGTAGGACAATTATTAAAACTAAGAAATTAACATTGACAAAATCCGATGTACTAATGGAATAGACCTTAACTGGGATTTCACCACTTGTCCCTCTGAGAAAGAGACAAGGACCACGCACTAGCTGGGAACTGGCGGGTCATGGCCAGGCCGTCCCCTTGGTGGCGTTCAGAGCTGGCCTGGTCCTCACCTCAGGGCCTCTGTGTTCTCCTCGAACATAAACAATCGCTCAGATCACGAGCATCAAACAGGGCCACTCTGCGACCACAATGAATCAAGACAAAACAAGGCCACGCTGCACTCACGTCTGAACACAACAGCACGAACATTGTGGAACCAAAAATAATCGAATGTCCTCCTATCCTGGCTACTATGAGTGACTGCTGCCTTACTAACTACAGTGTTAGCTTGCTTCATCCCCCCTGCCCTAGAGATAAGATTTATGGAGGTGTACAGTCATGGATTTACCCCCACTTGTTGACAGCATGCAATCCAGAGCCAAGCCCCACTCCCTTGAGCCCTCCCCAAACTCACCTAACAAGCTCTAATCCTCTACGAAGTCCTTTCTGCCCCACTTTCACTGAGATACCTTATGGTGCTCCGTGGCGTGCATTTTCCCCATTGCCATGAGCAATAAACCCAACCTGTTCCACTGGGGGGGGGGGTGTTCTTGGTAAGTTTTGGCCGGTGGGTATTGATTGACACCACTGACGTCCCTTTTCTGGGCCAGGATCCCATCAAGGACCCCACATTGCATGTAATTCTCACGTCCCCAGTCTGTCATAATTCTCTAGTCTTTCCTTGTCTTTCATGGCCAACTGTAGGATGTCCCTCGATTTGTTGGGTGTTACCTCATGGTTCAATTGAGGTTTTGCATTTTGGGCAAGAAAACTACAGAAGCGATATGCTGTGCCCTTCTCAGGGCATCATCTCGGGGGGGGGGGGCACACGATGTCTAGGTCACTTATCGCGGCTACGGTGGACCCTGATCGCTTGGTTAAGGTTGTATCTGCCAGGTTTCCTCACCATCAAGTTACTAGTTTTCCCTTCGTTCTTAATGAGTATGTTGTGGCAAGACAACTTTGAGTTGATGCAAATGTCCTGTGGCTCCCACTTTCATCTGGTTCTAGCCCCCCACTGAGGATTCTTGCCTGCAACAGTTATTAGTGTGGTTCTTGCCAAGTGGTGACTTTCCACTCCCATCGTTTCTTCTACATTTAGGAATTGCAATTCTACCATAACGAAGAGCTCTTGCCTCTCCTACTTATTTACTTATTCGAGTATTTATATCAGTATGGTCTCATAAGAAGTGATTTGATTTAAGGATTAGAATCTAAGACTATCACTATTTTGTAGTTCAGATTGTCCCAGATTTGGCTACTGGGAGTCTCTTCAAGTTGGCTTCTGTGCCCCCAATTTTTTGAGCATTTCCTTTCTTTCTGGCCACACAAGATTATTCCAGACTCATCTTCTGCTTTCCTAGTCTTGGAATCAGCCATTTCTCCAAAGAGCTCTGGTCTCTTTTACTGGAGAAACCAAGACCTGGACCCAGGTAGTGGGAGTGTCGCTGCTTATAGGCCTTCTCAGAGACAGAGCTGGGAAATATATTTCTAATACTCACGTCTTATTTCTGTATCTATCCGTGTATCTATAGCAAAAATCCTGTGTTTTTAGTAATACCTCCAATTCCGGTTTCAAACGTCGAGGGTTTAAATTTGCCTTCCCTCTTTCCTTGCTTGTAACTCCTTTCTCCAATGGTAAGAAGCCTGTCTCTTATTATCCACAATATATTTACTTACTTACTCAACACTTAAAATAATTTTGGAACAACTAACCTACATCCCCATGGGAAAAATATTTACTAACTAGAGCACAATTTTTTTGTGCGTGGTTCTTTGTCTCCTCTCTCGTTCTAATTTGAGGTGAAATTCACACATCACAAAACGAACCATTTTGAATCGTGTGCGTGGTTCTTTTCGCCTTTAGCCTTATACTGTTGCAGTCGAAATGCTTACTTTTCAAGTTACTTAGGCTAGTTCTTCGGTGTGGTTATCCTAGTCATGTGTAACACAGTTAGGTCCGCTCGTTACCGTTTGTGTTGCATCTTAGTGCAACCCACGTCCTGGGGGAATCTTAATTATTTATTTGTGTGTGGGTTGTGTGAGGCGTTCCCGTGGTTCTAAGAGTCAGATTTATACAAAAAGGTATACTCAGAGAAGGTTCACTCCCCTTCATCCCCACCTCCATTCCCATTCCTCCCTTCTTTCCACCCCATTCCCACCGCCCCCTGTAGGTAACCAATCTCATTAGCTTCTGGTTTATTCTCTCTCTCTCTGTATGTGTGTGTGTGTGTATAATATATAAAATATTTTATATATAAAATACATATTTTATATAATAAATATATATAATATAATTTTATATATCATATATTTTTTCATATAATATATATTTGTATCACAAGTGAGCAGATGCATAAATGTTTGCTTATACTCTTTCTTTCTTACCTGAAAGGTTGCATCGTCTAAATACTCTTGGTGCTTTGCTTTTACGTTGTTCTCATTTAGCTGGGTATCTTGCAGATCATTCGGACCAGTTTATAGAGATCCTCCGCATTCGTGTGCAAAACTGCATGGCACGCCACCGGGTGGAGGTATCATGGTTTACCCAACCACCCTCCCATGCACGGACCTTTAGGTCATTTCCAGTATTTTCGATCACAAGCAACACTGCAATAAGTACCTTTGACGTGCTGACTTTTGCAAGAGGGGCTGGTTCAGGATCTGACACCCTAGTGGGACGGGGGTGCTCCCTCTCCTTGTCTGCTCCTCCCAAGAGCTACACGGGGCGGGCCACTTGAACTGGTAGCCCAGCTCCTCTTTGCTGGTCTGTGCCTCTCAGTTGCCCTTCGGAGGGTCATTATATCTGCAAATTCACGGCCCCCTCCCGGGGCGATGACCCTCCCACGTGACTTGCAACCGCAACTGTTCTTAAACGGCGCCCTAAAGGGCTGCAGAGGGACCAGGAGTACTCCCGCGTGCACGCGAGCCCCGCTGCGCCGGTGTAGGGGCGCGACCCACCTGAAGCAGGCAGAAAAGCCACATCTCCGCGCACAGGCGACAAGACAACAGCTTTCAACGGGCCAAGATGGATTCCGCGTTTCTCTTCAGTACTGAGCACGGATGGGCTTCCCAAGGCCCCCAACATTACCCGCTTGAGGAGGATTCCCTCCTGAGCCTGGGGGAGGGCTGGGCTGGGGAGGCGAGTATAGTTCCCGATCAAGCCCGAGTCGGGTTGGCAGGGCGGGTTAGCTGTGGCCCCAGCCGACTGTCTAGCAGCCTGCGGTATCCTGGCTTCCTTACGGGACCTCTGGGCTGGAGCAGAACCCTGGGGCCGGGATCGGGGGGCCTCTCCGAGCCTGCAGCACTCTCTTTGGCTGTGTGAGGGGTCCTTTTGCCTAGGAGACCCTCTATTCTTGCCCTACGTTTGCCTTCAACTACAGAATGCCTACATGTGCCAGGCTCTTGAGAGACATTGAATCACTGAACTAGGACCGTAACCCTGCCAGGGCAGATCCTTCCCTCCCCATTTTATGCAGCCTCAGAGAGGTTAAGCAACTTGCCCAAGGTTACACAGGAACCGGCCGAATCATTACTTGAAACCAGCTCTGCCGGATTCCAGGGCTGTAGATCTTTCCCAAAAGAATACAAATCCAACAACGTATTGATTTATTTATTTAGCAAACGATTTCTTTTTTAACCCTAAAGGAAACGTTCAGGCTCACGGAATCACTGGAGGGCAGAAGTCAGATGCGACAGGGGAGGAGTGGAAAGCAGGAGATGGAAAAACGCTCACTTTGAGCGAATCGCTTGAACCGGTTTCCTCCTTCGAAGAGTCGGACGTGACCGCCAGGCTGTGGTTCTGCCCACAAAGTCGTGGCTGCGGTGGGTGGAGTGCGTTCTCGTAGATCAGTGCCTTTGCCGCGGTGGTTGTTCAGTATTTTGTATACGGCCTCTGGTCCCACGCCTAAGTCCCCCTGGTGGTGGAGGTCAAAAAAGACACCAGCGAACCCCGGGAACATTCTCTGCCAAGGTGAAGAGTTAGTGTTCTCAGGCACCCAGGGCCAGGTTCACGGGCACGCAAGCTCCTCGGTCTCACGGAGCTTGCGCTCAGTTTCATGCTCTGTTGTCTGGCCAAGCCTAATAACAGGAGGCCCCCCTTTTTCATTTTGCACAAGGCCCCGCAAATTAGGGAGCTGGTCCTGCAGGCGGAAGAGGCAGTAGCTAGCAAAACTCTCGAGGAAGCACCTCCGTCCTGCATGCGACCAGCAGCCCGTCTCCCCCAGCGTGGGCTCTACCCTCACCGGCACCTGCTCCGAGCTCCGCCGCCTTGCGGTGAACACAACGGGCGCTCACTACCGCCATCTGGCGGCTGCTCTCAACGGGCTGGGCGGGTGGGACACAGATCTTTCCGGAATACCCTTTGCATTAGCTTCAAATGGGCACAGACCTATGGCTCAGGGGTACAGAGAGGGGATTCAGAAAGGGCTCCCTGGGGGCCAGGCTGTCAGGAAAAGCCCTGGGTCAAGGTAGGACTCAGGCCTGGCCTTTGAACCCGCCTCTATAGACCGGACTTGGGGAATATTGCAGGTTGCGTTCTCTCGAAGCAGACGATAAGACGGGGTTCGGGGTGTGTCTCAGTTTCCTGTGGCTGCCCTAACAAATTACTACAAAATGGCGGGCGTCAACCAACAGAAAACTTTCCTCTCGTGCTTCTGAAGGCCAGAAGTCAAAAATCAGATTCAATGGGCTGGAAGCCGGGTGTGGGGAAAGGTGGTCAGTCCTCGCCCCTCCAGACCGAGCCAGAAGGCAACCGTCTCAAAGACTCTCAGGCAGCCCAGGCCTGCCCTTCCAGAAGCTTGGCCTGCCATCCTCGATCGTGGTTGCCCGAGGGTTAGTGCCCAGAGCCGTCAAAAGGCAAACCCCCCAAGGCAAACAACCTAGTGGACAATGAGATAGGACTTTTCTTGGCCCATGTTTAAAAGTGAGTGGAGGGACCGAAACTGGGTAAGACAGGGTGCGAATCAGCAGCCGAGGGGAGGGCAAGAGGAGCATGGACTATCTCGGCAAGTTGCTCTTCCTCCCGGGCCTCAGTTTCCCCGTCTGTAGTATGAGACCTATTAAGTCAGGCATTCTGACCTAAAGGTGCTGATTCAGAGGGGGAAGAGAGGAGGCCGACTGGGAGGTCCCAAGCATAGAGGGCTGACAGGGAGGCTGGACAAAGGTCCAAAGAGCCCCCCACTAAGGCTTAAGGGGCCAGGGCAAGAATCCACATGGAGGCACACATACCGTGTGACTAAATATTTCAAAGGTATAAAGCAAACTGACAAACTGTTGAATAAAATACGTTCTGTTGGCTGACCTTGAAAAAATATTGTTGCAATGACCCGTAAGGCCAAGTTCGGGGTGGGGGGGGGGAATTCTCAGAGCCCTTCGACTGCCACACTGGAGGCCACGGTGAGGACAGGGCTGGCTTGGGGCCCCGGCTGTGGCTGCTGAGTCCCGCTCAGGCCTCCTGCTCCGGGGAGCAAAGCAAGCTGCTGGCCCTGCACCGAGCTCTGAACTCCGTCTTCGTGGTGAGGCCAAGGCCACGCTTCCCACGGGCTATTCTCTGCCAACAACTGAGTGCAGCAGGGCCTTGTGGAACCTTCCTTTAGAGAGCGCCGATGCCAGTCATAGAATGCCCCCTCTGACCTTCTCTCCCTCACTTGGGCTCAGACCGGCAATACCTCCTCCCTCCCTTCTATGCAGGGATCTTCTTTAATATGATCCTTGCCCATCTCGCCCTTGTCCTGACACCTGCTTCTCAGAAGTCCCAGAAGAACACATTGGCCCCCAGCCCACCGCTCATCTCTTCTCACCCGGGGCTCCTTCCCACATCATGAGGTGCCTCACAGGGGCACACGGGACCCTAGGCACCCAGAATGTGGCCCTGTCCATGCGTTTCCTCGGGCTGCAGTCCCCTCACCCTGTGGCAGTGTAGGGAGCATGGCAGGAGGGCTAGTGCAAGGGCACGGGGAGCAGGGAGGGGGCCCCTCTTATTTGAGTCTGACATGGTCCTGGCCAGGGGCCTCACCTCCCCCCACCCCGCCCGCCTTCCCTCCATGTCAACCTCTACCTCCACGGCTCTGTCCCATGTGTCCTGCCTGCACACGCTTCCGGAACACTGTAACCTCTTGCACATGTCTCTGGCCCTTCACATCCCTGTCTTCTTTCACTAACTTGAGAGTCTGGCAGAGAACAGAGGACACCTGGGCTCAGCGAGGTCCAGTGAGTGTCGGCGGTAGTGGTTGGGTCTTCTGCTGCCCAGCCCCGGGCTTCTCCGTGGCACTGTAGCCAACAGGGGCAACCGCGCCGTGCGGCACCACTCCCCTCTGGTTGTCAGAGCGTTCCTCCATTCCTGGGAAATGAAGGTGCATCTAACCAAATGTCCCAGGGCGGAGCTGCTTCTTTCAACCTTGCAGCGACCAGCCTGGGCAAGGGAGGGTCAGGGACGTTGTCCCCCGAGGCCGGCAAGGCTCCAGCCCCTCAGAACTTATCGTTATACTTGCAGTCTGGGTAACGGTAGGCGAATCTGGGATCACAGGTTCTCAGGGGCCTCAAGATGTCCTTCAGCCGGCTGGCGGCCCCAAGGACATCAGGGTCGGGGCGGGCATCCTCGCCACACTGAGCGAGTGCGGTGTCTATCTCCTCCTGCACCGGCGAGGGGAACTTCCCCTGGAGGAGCGGAGGCAGCAGCTGCCGACACACGAGCACCAGGCTCTGCTTCTCCGGGATGGCGGAGCAGGAGGGCAGCTCGGCCTGGCAGCCGGAAAGCAGGCAGCTGAAGATGTCTCTACTCTCTCCTGCCCCTCCGGGGGCTGCCGGGCTGCCTAGAAGAGAGACGCATGATATTACACGTACGACCTGCCCTCCTTGCGGGGGAAGGGGGGGGGGGCACCACTAATTAGAATTGCTGGATGAATGCTCAGCGTCCAGCATTTCTTGTCACTGGGAGATTTAGAGCTTCTTCTGACTCGATTCTTCTTAATAAAGGCGACTCAGGAAATGAATCAGCGGTTTCACTGGTCAGTCTTTGGAGGCCTTCTCCTATCGGCAAAATCAGAGATCAGAGAAGAAAATCCTCTGTCCTGTGACTGGGCTCAGAAAATGTGGTCACCGCTAGAGACTGGGATGTCCAAAGAGTTCTAGAACCCTGGTTGAGCCCGGGTGGGGTGGGGAGGGGGAGAAACCCGGTTCCCTCATATACCACATTCAAGGCCATGCCTTTCAGTTTGGAAAGTTTAGAAAAAGCAAAGGTGCCCACCCGGGCATCAGCCAGATAGGTACCTGTGATAGGTACCAGATAGGTACCTGTGAGATAAAGTCTAGAAGCATCTTAGAGAGAGGCTCCGAGGAGGCGTGTGTGTGAAGGGGGAGGGGCAGGTGCACCAGCCGCAGTGACCACATCGGACACCAGCAGCGCCCTGAGGATGTAGGTGGGGCCGGGGCTTCCGTGCTGAAGGCCGCCATGGACAAGGTCAAGTCCAGTTCCCCTTTGGAGACAGAGCTGGAGCCCAGACTCAAAAGGGGGAAGAGGGACATTTTACGAACTGGGGCTGCTCTCACGGCGACACACGGAGAGCAAAAAGGCCCCGGGGTGCGACGACCTCTCCCTCCCCCCGTCATCCCCATCCCCCGGCTCCTGTCACCCCGACTTCCCCTCTGCCAGCGACTCAGCCAAGCCCATGCTGGGTACCTTCCTGCTTGTCGATGACGCCCAAGGCGCTGGCATCCCGGATGAACAGATGCCCGTTGTTAAAGATGCCAAACGTGCCCGCGTCGACGTGGGTGAAGTAGAAGAAGTAGTTCAGGTCATTGGTCCTCAGGGACTCCAGGACACCGAGGAGCTGGAAGGCCAGGTCGGCCGCCTGGTCCGGGGCGGCGCCGTAGAAGTCCCGCAGCGGGCTGGTGCTGGTGCTGACCGCGAAGCGGCCGCACGAGCCCAGGTACCTGGGCAGCGGCCAGCCCTCGGCGCCGGGGAAGATCTGCCGGGCAGGAGGGGAGAGGGGTTCGCGGAGGAGAGAGAACAAAGCGCCCAGACGCCGCTCCCCCCTGCCTCTCAGCGGGAGCCCCCAGAGGGATGAGCCTCACCGGGCCCCCTCCGTCTCCAAACGCCTGGGCCGCGTGTCCCTCGGCCTATTTTTTTTACCTCTTGGACCACCGACCCCGCGCCCCTTTCTTTCCATCGTGGGTGGATGAAGGCGTTCAGAAAAGGCAGCCCTTATTTCCAGGCAGCGGATGCATTTCAACAGGTTCCCCAAGGGAGGGGCGATTTCCCATGCGCTTCCGGATTCAGGGCACTATGTTTATTTCAAGAGTTGAAGAGTCGAAAAAAATATGACTAGTATTTGGGATTTCGCACACAGCCCTGCCTAGGAAGAGGCCATGGGGTGAAACAAGAGGATCAAGTTCAGGCCGATGTAAAGGAAAATATTTTTTAAAAATAACAGTGCGGGCACAGGTTCTGGGAAAGAGCAAAGATCACGACAGTGGCCCTTGGTGGCTTGAGTTTCGGGAGCCACGGCTCTGGCTCTGGGTGAATCCGCCTGGCTGGGGTAACTACCTACTCAGAGATGCTGCATCTGCCCCCCCTTTTTCTTCTTTTCCTTCTTTTAAAAAAAAGGAGGTTACCCCCTCTCCGACAATTTTCTATGGTCTTCTGCCCATTTTAACCCAGCCGCCTGTTGTGAAGAACCTTTTCTTGCCCCTGCCCACCCGGGACCTCTGCCACCAAGGGCCGTGGAGGGAGGGCCCGGGCCCCCCGGCGAGGTCTAACTGCGCAGCCACGCGGTCATCCCGGGCGGGGGACATATCCAGGCTGTTCCCGGGTGGGGTCCAGGGTGCTGGAGGGACCCTGCCCAGGCGTCTCAGGAGTCTGCTGCCACCACCGAGGTTAGGACGCTGGGAAAAGAAGACCCCCGAGAGGGACAACCAGCAATTCCTTCTCCTTCTCTAGGTTTTAAGATGTCAATATTACTAGGCAGGTTTTGGCGTATGGCCCTTGCAGTCAGACAGCTCTGGGTTTGGTCCCCTTGGTGACATTAGCTGAGTGACTGTGGTCAAGTCACCTCACGTCTCTGAGCCTCACCTACCTCATCCGGAAAAGGCGACAATAATAATATTTCGGTGGGGTTGTGGAGGTGTGATGTAAAACATTCAACACAAAACCCGGTACACAGCAGGTGCTCAATAAGTGAGAGCACCTCACTGATTATATATCAACCTATATTAATTATTCATATATTAATAAATATGCATTAGACAGTAAGTTCCATATTAATAATTATATAACACATTATGATTATTAATAGTTTATATCGTTTGTGTAATTATAATGATACATTATAACAAATGATAAATGTTATATATAATAATTACATTATATACAA
>CM052901.1:68619010-68637882 GCA_028534135.1 Potos flavus | reverse complement strand
CTGAGATCATGACCTGAGCCGAAGGCAGAGGCTTTAACCCACTGAGCCACCCAGGCGCCCCTGACGTGAACACATTAAACGAAAAAATGAGACAGGTTTGGTGGCGCAGGGCGGGACGCGGGCTACAGAATGTTTCCCTGGAGCAGGAAGGCTCGGCTCTGGCGGAGCTCCCGTTTCCGTGCAAAACAGAGCCTCCTACTCTGGGTGACATCCATCCCTCACGCACGGCTTCTGTTTGCTTTCTCTCTCTGGTAGTCCTGGGCCTCAAGTGCAGGACGGGGATGCCAAGCGTCCTCACTTCCCCAGGAACCCTGGGCATCGTCCGGCCAGTAGCAGATGCTGTGCCTCTTGGATGTGCCCCCCCCACCCCCCCACCCCCCGCCTCGGCTACTTTCTTCACCAGCTGCTGTTGTGTGTGTTTGGCCCTGCTTACTTTTGCTACGCAGCCTCCCCGACCCCACTGTGGACCCCTGTCCATGCGCCCTGCCTACTACTTTTAGACCCATTCGTGGAAAGATCCCCTGTCCTCAAGTCACTTGTCTTTCAGAAACGCAAATTCTCGGTCCCTGCCCCAGACCTGCTGCATCAGAACCTCCGGGGCCGGGGCCCAGCGACGCCTGTGTTAACGAGCCTTCCAGAAGATTCTGACGCAGACTTGAGGTTGAGAACCGCTGTCCTATAGAATGAACGCCAACACTCCGGGCCTCCCAGTCCTGCCGCGATCACGGACTTGACGCTTCACTACTTTCCACATTCACACCTTATTCTCGCTTCCGCATCTTTGCCCGGCACGCATTTCTTTTATTCTTTGGAAGATCTGCCAGGGACATTTCCTCCAGCCCATCCTTCCCCTCCAAGGTCAGATCCCACGTCCTCTAAGCAGCTTTCCTGACCTAGGCAAGCCCTCATTTTCTTCCTTCTCCTGAAGTCCGGTCCTCAGGCCCCGTCGTGCCTCGGCTCTCGGGTGCTCGTGGGTAGGGACGTTGAATACCAACATTTTAGCAACATCTTCAGCTCTCAGCCGGGGCAGGCCCCCAGAAGGTCCTTAACAAGCACATCCTTGGGCACGGATGGATGGCACTTACTCGGAGCGCCTGCTCCAACCCCCAGCTCCTGGGAGGCTGAGCCAGGTGGCCGGTGGTGGGTCCGGGCATGATAATGTCCTGTCACATTGGGGAGGAGCAGAGAGCGTGACCACACGGGGAGATCCAGTCTGCCGAGAAGGCGATGGAGCAGACATCGAAAAGAAAGCAGAGATGAGAAACAGTGTTGCCTTGGAGGCAGAGATGGGCTGAGTAGGCGCCTTGGAACTTCCTAGTTTCCATGAGGTTCCGATGGATGCACTTCCGGCACAACGAACCCCCCTTTATACTTTAAATTGTTCCGAGGAGGTTCTGATCCCTGCAACTTCTGATCCCTGAATAAGTTACAAGCAATTGTTTCCTTTTAGAAGATGTGCGTCATTTGTAGTGCCATAGGTGACCACGGTCGCTGAATGCCCCACAGTGTCCCTCCTGGTGTCTGTGGCACAGAGGCTGTGGTCAGTCCTCCTTTCCTTGCCTCCCTGTGCTCCTTGCTGTCAAACCTTCGGCAGCCGGAGGCTCACTCGGTGGCAGTCGTGGCCCCCTCTTCCATGCGGTAGCCAACATCTTGGATGACCCTGCCTATGGGAGTGGTGGCTAGTTTCGTCCTCCTGTTGGAGTCTCTCTCTTTCTCTCTTCCCATCTCATCCTCCACCTTCCCCCACTCTGGGGCCCCAGGCTTTGCCACTGCGGAATTTGTGAGCTGCTCAAAGATTTTTCACTGTGGTAGATGAAATAATCTTTGTGGCAGGCAATTCAGCCGACAGTTAGGACGGATGGGGCAGCTGATGCAGACGAAAACACATTATTTCATGGTCTGTCATTTTGATTCAGGTACACCAAGGCTGGTCGTAATTCTCCACTGGGCCATTTCATTTTATGGGCTGCTGGGTTCCCCACCCCCACCTTTCTTTTTTAATCAGAAGACAGGAAGCCAAGTGCTTCTGACAACTCACTTGTGCATGCAAGCTTGCGGAAACTTCCGTAGGAGTTCAGTGGCTTCTGCTGTGCAAAGGTCCTGTGGTCCAGAAAGCTCAGACAGAATCCTGATTGTCAGGAAAACTTTCAAACTAGCCTTATGCTTGCTTGGGGGAAGGGCTGCCAGGCTTCTTCTCCCTAGCCCCTCTCTGTCACTCAGGGTTCAATCAGAGAAGCAGAAACACTAGGTTGTTTTTTTCTTTTTACTTCTTTTTTAAAAAACAGGGATTTGACCTCACACAATTGACCTCACCCCAGCAAGGGGAGCCAGCAGAGGGGACACTGTGTGTGAGCTCAAAAGTGGTCACTATTTCCCCTCTGCCCTCCAAAACTCCCGATGAAATCTTTCCGTAGCTCACTGGAAATGGAAACTAACAGGGAAGGGAATTCTGGGAAATGCACTTCAGCCAGGCCAAGGTGACACATTACAAAGCCACCCCATCACCTTGGCCTTTCTTTGTGTGTCTCATGGCGACTTTTCTCCTCATTGGTAATACAGGGGAGAGTATGTGATACCATTTTAAGTTAGAGAGGAATGCGCAACATTCCATACACTGCATTTTCCATATATTTAAAGATTAGTCTTATCATTTTTCAACTTATTCAACTTATAATTCTTTGATTTCTTTTTAATTAAGTTAATATGATTAGAAAAAGACTAGAAGGAAGAACTCCAATGCGTTCACAGTGGTTGCCTCTGGGGGGTGGGTTCTAAGTGATTCCCCTCCCCCCCACTTCCTTATGGATTTTAAAATATATATACTTTGGACATTTTTATAATGAATATGTGTAACCTTGATGAAATCAGTACAACCACATTGGAAAACCATAAGTATACTCATGTCCACCAACGGACATATAGAAGAATGTTTGTAGCAGCTTTAATTCGTAAGTGCCCAAACTAAATACAACCCAAATGTTCATCGACCGTGGAATGAATAAATAGTGACATCATCACACAGTGGAATATTAGATTGCGATAAAAAAACCCCAAACTACTGATTCATGCAATAACATGGAAAATAGCACACAGCACCATGCTGAGTATATACTGTGTGATTTCGTTAAAATGAAGTTCAAAACCAGGCAAAACTAATTCATGGTGATTTAGGTCAGAGTAGTGGTTACCATTGGAGGGGGTAGGGTGACCAATGGTTCCAGTTTGCTTGGGATTGAGAGGTTTCCTGGGATGTGGATCTTTTAGTGCTAAACCCAGGAGAGTCTCAAGAAAACAGTACCATTGGTTACCTTTGGGGGTGGGGGGTCTTTGTAGGGCAGTGACATGAAAGAACCTTCTAAAGGGTTGGAAATGTTCACTGTGTTGATGTGGACCGTGGTTACATGAGTAAGCACATGCAAAACTTTATGTAGCGGTACACTTAAGATTTTTGCCTTTAAATATATAATTTCTCCTTTGATTTAAAAACTTTGACAATAGCTCAATTTTATGATATAGGATTCATTTAACCAAATCATTCTAGACTAACTGCATTTTTTTCTTTGACCTGATTATTTGATTTTTCATCCAAGACACGCAATAGACTTAGAATATAGAGACTTTAGTGATGCACTCAACAGTAAGGAGAATTAATGGATTAATCCCCATAGAGAAAGAAGACTTTCTCTTTCTCCCTGCTCTGTTTAACATTTTTATTTATGACTAGGACCTAGATAAAAATTGCGTTCATCCACACAAGATGGTGATATGTAGTCGGTGTGATAGTGACTATGATGAGTAACAAAATCAAGTTGACAGGCTCTTAGAGTAATGGATTTAATCTAAGAAGATCATATTTAATGAAAACTAAGGTCTAGCTGTAGCAGGGGTTTTAGCTGACACAATGTTTCATGTGCATCGATTTGAAGGGAATGACCTAGATGGGAAAGGGAATTGGGGATTATCTGGACGGGGAAGCCAGGATCGAGGGGGCAAATATATGGGAGGGGGAAATGTCATATGTAAGTCCAAGGAGTGAAAATAATTCAATAATTTAAATGAGCGAAAGCCAAAAAGATCGATTTGGGATGAACTTTCTAATGATTTGTTCTGTTCGAAAGAAGGAAAAGGCTGTTTCTGAAGGTAGTGAGTTTTCCATTTTGTATGATAAGATAAAGGATGCAAATATTTCGAGAGTTTCAGTTGGTAAGCTTTCAAGTTTCTTTCAACCCCAAGAGTCTAGGACCCATGTACGGTTCAGTGGGTAGAAATCTACCTTGACCTTTAACAGGTTGATACATTGCTCTGTGGTTTGCTCTCTTATATATATAAACCAGGGATAAATACACTTGTTTTGCACTTAATCCACAGAAAAGGCTTACAAATCAAGTCTTCCACAGAATTCTTGGTAATCCTTAGGGAGAAGGGCTGGCAAAACTGGAAAATTTTTTAATGTTATAAGTGGCCCAGAGTGAGGACCAAATTGACATGTAATTCCTCATTTTTTTTTAATGATTCTTATTTATTTGTTTGACACAGAGAGAGAGAGAGAGAGAGAGAGCACAAGCAGGGGGAGTGAGAGAGGGAGAAGCAGGCTCCGCGCTGAGCAGGAAGCCCGATGCAGGACTCGATCCCAGCACCCCGGAGATCATGACCTGAGCTGAAGGCAGACGTTTAACTGACTAAGCCACCCAGGCATCCCTGTAATTCCTCATTTTTATATCTTTTTGTATTATGTATTATGTATTGTATATCTTTTGTATTTTGTATTTGTATTATTGTATTATCTGCATTAATGACCAAAGTTGTACCAACAGCTGCTTAACACAGCACTGGATCGCTTTCTAGTTCTCCTCTGAGCAGTGATGGGGCAACGGTTAAATCATAGATCGGTACTATGTAGAGTTTTTGTCATTGTTATTTTCTTGATATAATTACAATTTCAGTTATTTGCTTTGTGGTTCAAAAGATAATGTTTTAAAATTCCAGATTCGGTAGGGTTCTTTTCTCTCTCCCTTTTTGTTATTGTTAATGTGTGATGCTATTGCCTTTTATTTTATGTTTTTTAAAGATTTTGTTTATTCATTTGAGAGAGACAGAGAGAGCACAAGCAGGGGGAGAGATAGAGGGAGAGGGAGAAGCAGACTCCCCGCTGAGCAGGGAGCCCAACATGGGGCTCGATCCCAGGACCCTGGGAATCATGACCTGAGCTGAAGCAGATGCTTAGCCATCTGAGCCACCCAGGCGCCCCCTGCTATTGCCTTTTAATCAGAGAAAGTGGTCCGTGTTATTTCTATCTTTTGAAATGTATTGAGAGGTTTTGTGACCTAATAAACTGTTCTTAGAACCCAAGCGACTTATCAATTAGTTTCATCTTGAATTTTTTTCAAGTGACTGTCTTTCTAGATATCTATCATATGCTGTATAGTTTAACCTCTGTTTACTTCGTATTATGCAGACATATGCAGAGGAACAGCCAATTCTCAGGCCTCTGAGCCAAGCAAAAGCCTTTGTTCCAGCATACGACAAAATAGGGATTTTGAGATAGCAAAGAAAGAAATCGTAGCAAGAACAAAGGAAGGCTTGATTTATTGAAGAACGGGTTTGGTTGGCTAACAGCCAAGTTCAGGGAAAGCTGAGAGCCCCGTGAAGGCAGAACCTGCTTTGGCTGGTCCATCTTGATGTTTGTCCAGCCTTGAGTCCTGCCGTGGCTGTGGGCTGCCTCTATTCTGCATCGGAACTCGCTGGGAAGGACCCTGGTGACTCCTCTCACATCTACCTTCCCTGAGTCTTCTCTTGCCTCTCTTCAATTTCCCAACTTGTTTGCGTCAAGGTGGGGAACACCTTTCACTGTCTTTTTGTCACTCGCAAGGTCCATCAGGAGCCATTTAGGACTCATTCGAGCAGACAGGCTGAGTGATCTGTTAGTCCCTTTTCCACGAGCTTATGACAAAATGGAGCCTGGAAATGGATAGCTTAGTCTCTATCCCATTCCAGATAACGTGGTTATCGCAAATGCCGAGATGATGAAGTCTCCGTGGTTGCAACCCTTGACAGATCCCATGATCCAAAGCCTTAGTTGTTTCAACTGTCAACAGTTCCATGACTGGAAGGAGGAAGTGGGCTGGGTGGGGCTCAGATCCATGACCTGTAATCTCTCTCCAGTTGGCTCCCAAAATTCCCATGGGTGACAAACAAAGCACCAAGACTACCACCCAAAGGTCATGGGGAGCAGGGTCTCATGACCACAGTGGACCTCGGAAGGGCCTCTGCTCTCCAAAGACGGGTCAGCCAGAGGGTGTGTGCCGATGTTCTGGGAATATTGACCTATGTGGGACTGGCCAGGCACTTTTTAGTAGCTAGCTAATATTTCCTTTTCCATTAATACTCATTTCATCTTTGACTCCGATGTTAGATCAGTACGAAAATGGCATGGCCACTGATCAGCTGTTTTTCTTTTTCTAGCATCAATCTGGCCATGTTATTTAAAAAAAATGTAACTTTTTGGAAGGGTCCTTGACCTGGTAGCCTGTGAGAGACTAAAATCTTTATGGTCTGAAACCTAGCTGCGATTCTAACATAAGATTTTCATCTTGGTTCAAACACGTTATCATAACCTGTCTCGAATCACAATGGGTTCCCCGCCCCAGCGCGGCGTCGTCTCCCAGAGTGCCAGGACCTTGTCTCGACACTCTGATACCCTCCTAGGGCCTCGCATAGGTCCTGCAAACCCCCCTTAAGTATTTTTGAATTAACTTCAAGCACAAATGAATTTTATTGTAGTATTTACCTCTAAAACCATATTCTGATTAAATGGTTAACATGCGTTTTGCTGAATTTGCTTACTGCCCTTAATTCTATCTCTTTTAAAAAAATTACCAAGACGGAGGAAGTAAAATTGCTAGCCATCCTTGTTTGAACGTAGCTGCCTGAAGACTCTATACTGCCATCTAGTGGCAGAAAAGGCTCTGCGGGCACGGAATCCGTTCCCACTCCAGGGAAAAACAGGGTCTGTGTTGAGAACAATGTCAGAAGCAGCCAGTAGGTGAGGGGATGGGAGGGGACTCAATGGGGGATTTGTGTCTTCCTCCGATTAGCCACGCACTGCTGAGGGTGGTTGCCTCTTTGCACTTGGCGTAATAGCAGAGGAAGCCTTCTTTGTGGTTTTTCGAACAAGGAGATCATGATAAACTGAGTGGTATTCTTGGCTAGTCATTTAGGCTGTGGGATATTCCCATCAGAGCAATGCAGTTTGTCAAAGGAGAAAAGTCACGGTTTTATTAGCGCAAGTCACACACACACACACACACACACACACACACACACACACACACACACAGACACTGCATTGTTTCACCCTCTGGCTGATTTTTCTGGTCCTTCCTTGGCAGCGCCTTTTTGCAGTATATGTTAATACAAAGCAGTGCTTGGCCCTGCAGGAGGGGGGAGCCACGGACTCCCTGGCTCAGCCTCTGGTGGTGACTACTGGGGCTTTTCATCCAAGTTGACTTTATTTATTCATAAGCAGAACTCACCATCAAAGTTCGGAAGGCCCCGCACGGGTCACATCCCCCCCACCCCCGCCCGCCCGCCTTCAATTTTCTTTTATTTCTTTGACTGTTTCTCTTCTCTCCCTTGTCAGTTCTTTGAGCAAACCTGTGGGTTCCCTGCGGCCCTTTTTCCTTTCCCCAAACACGCACTGGCACACACACACACGCGCGCGCGCACACACACACACACACACACTCTGGAGGGCCCTAGCCTAGATCCCCGTTGGAAAGTGGCTTTTGAGAAAATCAGGGAACGCCCACTCAAGTCACGGCCGAGAGAATTCCTGGGGCCAGTACAGCTGTTCGGCCAAATCTGGGATGAATGGTCCCTCCGAAACAGGCTGCTCGGAGCATCACTGAAAAGGATTCTGGGGGTACCTCTGGATTTTGTGGGCGGGGCGGGGGGAAGGATGCAGGGGTGTATCAGGAAGGTGTGAGATAGTCATGGGATGGACAAGTACGACTATTACCATATCGGCTTTACACACAAATGGTTTCTTGGAGAGCTAATGGTGAATTAAATTATTGGATTCGCTGCCCATCACCTCTTGGGGGTCCAAGGGAATGAAGTCACAGGATTGGTGAAGTTTCTATGGGGCTTAACCTTCCTTTTTTTTTTTTTAAGTTGAGGTGAAATTCACATAACATGAAATGTACCATTCTAACCATTTTAAGGTGTATAATTCAATGGCTTTTAATATACTCATAAGGTCATACAATTGTCACCACTCTCTAACTCCAGGATTTTTCCATTGCCCCCAAAAGGCACCCTGTGCCCATGAAGCATTCATTCTTAATTCTCCCCCTCAGTTAATCTGCTTTCTGTCTCTATGGGTCTGCCCATTCTGGACATTTCCTATACATGGAATCCTCCAATATTTGTCCTTTTGCATCTGGCTTCTTTCACTTAGCGTAATGTTTTGAAGCTTCATCAAAGAATATTCCATCGTGTGGCTATAACATGTTTTGTTTATTCATCCGTCAGTTGATGGATGTGTGACTTGCTTCTGCCTTTTGGCTCTTGTGACCAGTGCTGCTGTGAACGCTATTGTACGAGTTTTTGTCTGAACACTCATTTTCAACTGGCCCGGGAGGGAAAGGGGGCAGAGCGCCTAGGGCATGCTGTGGACTCCTAAGGTGAAAGTGTCTCTGGAAAGGAGGACAGGAGAGGGAGGAAGTATTTCCAAACGGAGTACCCATAACCTTGAGCTTTGGTGGATGGAGGGAAAATGGGATTTGTTCAGCATTTATAAAATGGCTGCTGATATTTTCCTGTTTTTTCTTTTTAATAAGGAAAGGAAAATAATGATGTATTATACATTGGCTAATTGAATGCAAATTAAAAAAAAAAAAAAGAAAGAGGGTGCCTGGGTGGCTCAGTGGGTTAAAGCCTCTGCCTTAGGCTCAGGTCATGATCTCAGGGTCCTGGGATCGAGCCCCGCATCGGGCTCTCTGCTCGGCAGGGAGCCTGCTTCCCCTCTCTCTCTGCCTGCCTCTCTGTCTACTTGTGATCTCTCTCTCTGTCAAATAAATAAAATAAAAAATCTTTAAAAAAAAAAGAAAGGAAAAATCTCTGGTGGGGATGAAAAGATGAATTAGCTGAAAAGTGAAAATGGTTGTGGCTTTGGATGTGTCTTAACGGGGGGTTGTTAATGGATGTGTTTTTGGCAGAAAGGAGGAAAGCTGGTTTGGCTGCATATTAAAGAAAGAGGACATATTTGGTCTAGCAGATTTTAGCACAACACTCTGAAGAAAGGGATCCTCTCAGTACAATAATGTTGCCATATATTTCGACGGCGATGGACTTTTTCTAAAACGTCTTCATATGTATAAGCTCGTTAGGATGAATGAATTGGATAGAGCAGGCACTACTTGCAGCAGGCACTACTTGCTTCCCTTTGAGGAGTAGGAAACCAAGGGGCGCCTGGGGTGCTTAGTTGGTTAAACCTCTGCCTTTGGTTCAAGTCTCGAACTCCGGGTCCTGGGATCGAGTCCCGTGTCGGGTTCCCTGCTCAGCGGGAAGCATGCTTCTCCCTCTCCCCTCTGCTTGTGCTCTCTCTCACTCTCTCAAATGAATAAATAAAATTTAAAAAAAAGTAGTGGATGTCAGTAAGGGAAGAGAGGACAAACCATTGACTTGGGTCCTTCGCTCACCAACTTCCTACTACTTTCCACTACATTGCTTTGTGGTGGTTTGTGTCCTTACCTGTCCCTGCTGGTGGGCCACCTGCTCCTGGACGTGGAGCTTGTGTCAGATTCATTTTCGTGTCCCCAAGATAAAGCACAGTGTTGAAGCTTGTTGCCCAGGGGCAAGGGAAGCGGCAGCTCTTTGCTCTTCCCGGGTCTCTGCTCCTTCCTGTTTCGTCCCAGCTTTGAGTGGCAGAGCGAGGGCTCAGGCAGAGTTTCGGGACTCCAGAGATCTTTTGTCTAAACACAATGTCTACACTCATCATGGTGGGTGACGCTAGATGTACTGGGCAGGTTGATTTGGACTTGCTGGGGGAGGGGGGGGCAGGGATAATTCCCCCGGGGGGGGGTTGTTATTATGGAAATCTCTAGAAGCTGTAGGAAAGAGGGAGCTTTCCTTAGTTCAAAACCTAAGGTCAGTGTGGCCACTTTCTGTAGGATCTCAAGTGTATCCTGAGCCCTTGGATGTCCTTTGGTGTGGTCCGGGGTCCCGAGTGGAGATAAGTCTGGAACTAGTGCCTTAGGGGAACTGTGTCCTTCAGCGTGGGACCTGTCCATGATGGGCGCCAGAAGAGGTGACGGGATTTTCAAGGGGGTTCCGAAACAATTCCCTGCGTATCTTGTTTGGCTTTTCCTGGGGACTTCCACTCGTTCCTGAGCATATAGTTGAGGCAAAGCAGAAAAGGTCTCACGTTGGTCCTTCCCGTGGCTCCGTACTTGCTGTGGCCAGCAAATGGCAGATGGCAGGCACCCAGGCCAGTGCGTGGAGGGTCTGTCTGCTGGTGCAGGAAGAGAGGCGCAGGGGGATTTTACCTACGGTGTGGACCATGGTGGGGGCTTTGTTATCTGTCCTCTGTTACCGGGTTCTGCTCAGTGTTGAGCATCCCCGCGGGGTTCGTCCCACCCGAGCCTCTGCTTCCTGTCTCCTGTGCAAACTCCAAGACCCAGATGCTGGATCCCGCCACCACCTCCCTGGCCTGGGAACGGCTTGACTTCCTCTGGCTCTTTCTCGCCCCACCCCACGGCAGTGAGATTCATCGAGTGCAGGGTGCAAAAGGCCTCTTCTTTCCCATCTTGGCAGAAGGGGAGACACCCCTCATTCCTCTGAGGGGGCATCTTCTGCCGTCAGGGTCCCTGCGGGGTGTGCACAGAGATACGTGGTTGTGCTGGTTTGGGTGAGGAAGCAGGATCCCAGGGACGATAGCGCAGGAGGGGGGGAACCAATGCAGGGTATGACGGTGCCAGCAATGTGCTCAAGTCCCGGAGGCAGCCTACCGGGGGGAGCGAGTGGGAGCTCTCAGACGGGAAGAGGGAGCTGTCTTAGCAGAGCCTGCTTCCGCCATGACTCGGGTTTGGTTCTTCTTTCTGGGGAGCATTGGACGAGGAAGCTGATGTTCAAAGTGGGCTCTCTGGATGGTGAAACAGGGTATCTAGGAGAGCTTCCAAGAGAGGGCACGGTCTGGAGGTTGGCAAAGGTCCCCCGAGAAGGTTGTAGGTGAGCTAAAACCCTGGCAGGGGGAAGGTTGGTGAGGGTCACCCCGTCGGTTCTTCAGACCAGAGGTAGCAGCCAGAAACTGTTTCCCAAATAGTTGCGGGGGGAGGGGGGTGTCACATGAGCAAGAGTGGAGGATGACAAGGGGAAGGGTCCCTATAACTAAAGTTGTCTAGCTACCATCTTTTCACAAGCCACTCTGCTTTGTGACATGGTTTGGTCCCACTTCAGATGGACTGTGACGCCTTTTCCCCACACGGAGCTGAGAACAGATGCCTCGCTCCGCCGCGCCCCCTTGTCTCTTGCCCGACGACCAGCACACTCACCTGCACCAGGTCCGGTGTGAGGCGCTTGGCCCGCAGCCATTTCTGGAACCTCCCGGTTTTCCGCAGGATGCGCTCGATGCTGCACGTCTTTGGGGCTGCCGCAGAGGCGCAGACTCTCCTGTCCGAGATGTCACTCTGCTCTTTGCTGACCAGCCTGGAGACCTCCACGGGACGCCAGGTTTTGGAATCATCCGAGTAATTTGCAGGGTAAGTAAGCAAGTAGTTGGGAGGCAGTCCGAGGGGGGAGTCTAGCCAGCTGTCGAACCTGGAAGAAGAGCCCTTTTATTTTATTTTATTTATTTTATTCTTTATATATATATATATATATATATATATATATATATATATATATATATATATATATTTTTTTTTTTTTTTTTAAAGATTTTAAACATTTATTTGTTTGACGAGAGAGAGAGAGAGCGTGTGCACAAGCAGGGGGAGTGGCAGGCAGAGGGAGAGGAGAAGCAGCTTTACACATGCTGGTGCTTTAGATTCTCTTGATACCCCATCCCCACTTTACAGATGGGGGAAACTGAGGCTTACAGAGCTTAAGGACCTCGCCCGAGTTCAGACAATACGTTGCCGAGCAGAGGTGCAGATCCGGGGCCGTCAGTCAGCAGAGCCCATGATCTTTCCCCTTCCCCGACACTGGTTCTAGAAACAGCCCACCCTCTGACTAACGGCTGGGGCTTGGAACCGTAGTTCGTGAAGAAGCTTCTGGGCCCGCACTCGGAGGAGCACTGCCTCCCCATATCCCACCCCAAGTGGCCCCATCAGTTTTGTCTTCAGTCCAAAGATTGAAGTCATGCGTACCAACCAAGTCACAGGAAAGAGTGGCTGGTAAGTTGTCACCACATTCAAAGCCATCAGGGATCCGAGAGGTGTGTAATGTCACACAATGGCCCGGCTGGTCCTTAATCCCCTCCTAGGACCCCATTGCTAGTTTCCTAGGCCCCACCGTGACCCTTTTCTCCAGTCATTCTTCTGGCCACATGCCAACATTCCCATTAAGGGAGAATGTGAAATCTCCTTCTGATTTATGTAGGAAAAATTAGGAAGGTAACGTTTGCTTTCATGATTACTGGTACTAGGCTTCTGAGATGTGTTCTCTATTTAATTTAAGTAAGAATCTGGAACTTCTTATTATTGGGCATTATTGGACAACCTCATGATCATGACTTTGGGGGGAATGAGCATTTTGATTGGCCTCAAACTTTACACTGCTTTGTTTTCTCACTTACTTGACACAGCTTCCCCCTAAGAGACTGCAAGCTTCTCGAAGAAGGTGCCCCAGGAGAACCTATCAATGAACACCTCCCACAATGCAGTAGTGTCAGTCAAACTGCAGGGGAAGCAGGCCCAAAGAATTCTGCTCAAGAGTATTGCCACAAATCTATTTAACAAGGTGAAATATTGTGGGGCACCCGGGTGGCTCAGTCGGTTAAGCGTCTGCCTTTGGCTCAGGTCATGATGCCGGGGTCCTGGGATTGAGCCCTGTGTTGGGCTCCCTGCTCAGCAGGGAGCCTGCTTCTCCCTCTCCTTCTGCCTCTCCCCAGCTCGTGCTCTCCTCTCCCTCAAGTAAATAAATAAACTCTTAAAAAAATAAAAATAATAAAAAGATGAAACATTGTAAACTAGCAGTGAGTCAATTTCACCGGCATTTTCAGGACAACCATTGGGAATGATCCTCCCCTCTGAGAGGATAAGGAAGGGCAGAGGGCCCCGAGGCAGGGCTATCTGCTTGTTTCCTGTAGCTGCTCTTGTTCCTGGGGGTCCAACCCCTTGAAAGGCCTGCGACCGAGGATTTATGACAGGTGGCTGTCTTAGACATCGATTGTCACGAAATGCATGTATGAAACACTTAAGCATGCCACTCACTGTGCTAAACGCTTCGTGTATAGTAATTCAGTTAAACCCGGCAGCGAAACTGGGAAGTCAGTACTATTCATAACCATACATATGAGGAAACTGAGGCACAGAGAAGTAATTTGTCCAAAGTCATACAACCAGAGATCGGAGGAAGCGGCATTCAAGGCTCCAGAGCTCGCAATCTCAAGTGCTTTGCCATGGCTTAGTCCCCTGTCATCCTTTTTATGACTTTGTTTGTGGGAACAGATTAGTAGGTAACATTATTAGGGGTCATAGCTAGCAGAATCATAGTTTCCAGAGCTGGAAGTAAGCAAAAAGTTCATGTGGTCCAATTCTCCGAGCCCCTCAACATGGAGGGCAGAGTGGAGGTGTGGGGCAGAGTGACAGTGTTGCAATGAGAATAAAGCACTCTTTTCTCTAGCACGCTCCTCATGCTTACATCCCGTCAAACGCTAAGTCTGTAGACATGCCTTCCTAAATATTTCTTGCCTCCCTTTCTTCTTCTCCATCCCTCAGGTCTGCCCAGAACTCTGAAAACATCCAGCATCTTCCCAAAAGTTCTCAGGACACAGCTCACATGACTTAAGGCAGTTCTGGGCCCATCTCCTGCTGCTCCCCTTTCCAACCTTGCTTTTTCTCACCAAACCAGTGATCACCCTTGGCTAAGCCACATTGTTTTGGGCGTCTGAGCCTCCACTCACCTGGTCATGTGCCCATCCCTTCGTCTGAGATACTTTCTGCCATTTTCCCAGGGTCATCACTGTCTTCCCGGGGGAAAGTAAACTCCTGCAGGGCTAGAACTGGGCGTCCTTGAACTTAGTCGCTCAGTGCCTAGCAGAGGGCTGGGTGCCAAGTCAGTGCTCAGTGCATTTTAGTTGGCTGAATGGATGGATGGATGGATGTGTATTTGGATGTGTAGATGGATGATAAGTGAGTGGAGGGATGTGTGGAGGGCTAGCTGGCTGGCTGGCTGGCTGCAGAGGAATGGTTGGGTGGAAGGACGCGTGGACGGATGTTTGAATGAATGGGTAAATGGATGGATGCGCGCATGCGTGGATGACAGAACGTGTACATGGATGCTTTTGCCATAAGCTCTGGGGCCCTGCAGCTCCTGAGACCCCTGAGTTGATTCCAGGAAGTGAGTTAAAGCAATCATTACTATGATCTTCCGAGATGAAAGAGACAGATGAGGGCAAGGGAGAAAAGAAGGCAAAAGCAAGCTTAATGATTTACTTATTTTACTGCGAACCCTCCACTACTCAGAAGTATTTAAACTTCCTTTAAGACTTTGGGAGTGGGGAGTGGGGATGCAAGTCCAAGTAAGTACAGGAAGGAAGGGCAGGAAAAGCACCTGTCTCGGTGAGAGACCAGGAATCCCTAGGAGTAATTCTGATCAGAAATACTGCTGCAAAGTCCCCTTACCTCCACCTTTCTCCTCAACCTATGACCTGGACATACATGAATCCTGATCAATCAGTTTCCTGGTCGATCTCACCAGCTGGCATGATCGATTAGGATTTCACAGATAGGTGTGTGTTCAGCAGGAAAACTATGTCAATCAGGTTTACTCTTCTTTTCTGGCTTCCCTGAACTCTTTTTCATTCAGGATTTGAAAGTCGACACAGAATGCATGGGAAAACTGGTACCAAAAACATTGACAGTTTCAAAGGTCAACGGTTGGGTATGGGAAGCAACAGATGTATCATTGGCGTTCTTGCCAAAGAGAAGATAAAGGTTAGAAGGAAAGACGATGTTCATCTACCCATGACGTCTTCAGCTTCCCAGGCTCACTCTCTGCTGCCAAACAAACATCATCCAGTTCCTATTGAGGACCTGGCCTGGAAGGCTAATGCTTGCCTGTTTATAGCCCGTCAGCCAAACATCTGAGAGTTCGGCTGGGCTTTTTCCTACTGTTATCGTCATAGTCATTTGTTAAAGTGGGAAAATATTTGGAGATGAACAAGACAGACACTCCTAGGAAGAGAGGCAAAGGATATGAACTTACAGACAGTTTAGCAAACGAGGAATAGAAATGGCCAGTATTATACGTCGGCTAATTGAATTTAAATTAAAAAAATAAGTTAATTTAAAGAAACGAATTCTACAAGCCCACCCCTTAAAAGAAATGGCCAGTAAGCCTGAAAAAAAGGCTCAACTCAGAAGACATACAAACTAAGAATAGTAGTAATATTAAATATTTGTGAACGTGCAAGAAATGAGCTTTATAGGTAGAAGTCCTCCATTTGGAGATATATACATATATAAAGTCTCCTAAAAATGTGCTGTATTTTGTGACCCAGAAATTTCCACTTTTGGGAGTCTGTCATAGGAATTTATGATTGATGTGCACAAAAATCTAGCAACAGGGACATTCAACATAACACCGTTTATAATACTGAAAAGAGGGGTGCCTGGGTGGCTCAGTGGGTTAAAGCCTCTGCCTTCGGCTCAGGTCATGATCTCAGGGTCCTGGGATCTAGCCCCGCATCAGGCTCTCTGCTCAGCAGGGAGTCTGCTTCCCCCTCTCTCTCTGCCTGCCTCTCTGCCGGCTTGTGATCTCTCTCTCTCTGTCAAATAAATAAATAAAGTCTTAAAAAAAAAGAAAAAAGAAAAAATCTGGTTATCTCACAGCAGTGGATTAGTGAAATTACGGTTGACTGATGCGATTGAATACCGCAAAACCATTAAAAATCAAATTGTGGCTGTATCATTTGCAACTATCTTCTCCCATTTGATGGGGTTTTTTGTTGTTGTTGTTTGTTTTGTTTTGTTTTGTTGCTGGTTTCCTTTGCTGCGCAAAGGCTTTTTGTTTTGGTGCAGTCCCAAGAGTTTAATTTTACTTTTGTTTTCCTTGCCAAAGGAGACGTATCTTAGAAAAATGCTTCGAGGGCTGACGTTGAAGAACAGTTAATAATGCGGAAAGGTGTTCCTGACACACTGTTAAGTAAAAGTCTACAGAAAAGTGTACATAGGATGATCACATTTTTGTTAAAAAAATTTTTAAATCCATCCTTAGAAAAAAGTGGCAAGGATATATACCAGAGGAGGAATTATACGTGATTTTCATTTTGTGCTTTCTTCAATATTTCTTGAAAATTCTAAAATAAGCAGATATTACTTTTAAAATAAGGGAACAGATGCTTGCACTGTAAAGAACTCTAAGCAAGTCCACGTCCCCAGACCCACTCACTGTCTCTCTCTGCGGCTGCACTTGAGGAATGTACGTTCTCAACATGGAGAGCCCTAAACCCCAGCCCGCCCCTCCCAGCGCTTTCCTGCCTGTCTCTGGACACGTCCCTTCCAGGTGCACATGGAACATAAATTCCGAGGGAGCTGAGGTAATATCCTGAACTTGAATGGAACACAAACCTATTTGGGGAAATGTTTCCTGGATTCGGCCAATACCTGCCTGGTGAGAAAAATTTCATTTATTGCCACTTGGAGAAGAGTCAACTGTATGATTCCTATACTCCTTTTTTGTTTGTTTGTTTTGGGTTTTTTTTGTTTTTGTTTTTTACTTTTTATTTTTATTTATTTATGTATTGATTTATGTATTTATTTATTTATTTATTTTTCTGTGAACCTGGGACTCTCCTTCTGTTGACTCCCATAACGGTCCTCCCTCCTGTCGGAAAAATCGTTCCTTATTCTCTCTGCCTCCTTTCTCTGAGGAATCAGCCCCCCTTCACCCGTGTTCTTGGTCCTCCCCATCCCATTTCTTGGGCGGGATGGAAATCTTGTGTTCACTTTCAACATTTCTATCTTTACTTTCTGTCACACGCAATTGGTCAACAAAATGACTTCTCCAGCTGAACCCACTGGCATCCTTCCCGCCCTGCTTTGTTCCCACTGACCTTTCTCCTGGACTAGGAGAAATGGTTTGGCTGCCCCTGCCATTATCAACCAGTCCATCCTGCACACTGCTTTCCTTTTTAAAATTATTATTATTTTTTATTTTTAAAAAAATTATTTGAGAGCGAGAGAGAGCGCATGAGCAGGGTGGCGGGGAGGGGCAGAGGGAGAAGAAGCAGACTCCCCGCTGAGCAGGGAGCCTGAGGTGGGGCTCCAACCCAGGACCCTGAGATCATGACATGAGTCAAAGGCAGACTCATATTGCCTTCCAGAAGATTCTTCCAAAACACAAGTCTCATCTTATCTCTACCCCACTAAATTCCTTTGCCATTGCCTGCAATAGAGCTTCCCCAGTTGGGAAGGTCTTTCAACTTCTCACCATTTGAGATGCCTTAAAGAAAGGCCTAATAGGGAAAGTCCACATCAATACGATATCTATCATCTCGCAAAGGTTCCACACTTTTGATTGATATTTTCCATTCATTATATCTGTTTATTAACTTAGTTGAATAATCAAATATGTCTTCAGTTAGTACAGACTGGAAATCAAATTATTGTACATTAATGCTGTTTGTCTGGTCACCAAATCTCACGTGCCTCAGATAGGTCCCTGGAGGAGGGCTGAGGAGAAAAGGCCTATTACGAAAGGTCTTTAGTATTGAGGAGGCGGGGAACCGCTGGCCCACAGGTGAAGGTCCCAATTCCTCAGCGTGGCATTCAAGGCCCCTGCCCCATCTGCCTCTTCCAATCCCCTCCTTCTACCACGCCTCCCCATTGGCCCCATGTTCCAGCCACTAGGTGTTTCTCGCCTCGCCCCACACCCTGGGCCATTGCTTTAGCTGGTCCTTCTACCTTAAGCTCGTCTCCTAAATTTCAGCTCATCTTTTAAAGGCCTTGCTCTGAATGCTTTCCCCAGCCCCCATTTGGAATTAATATCCCCCGTCCTTAGAGCTCCTGGAGGTCCTGTACATTTCAGGCCACGTCTTACTGTTGTTATTTGTAACATGGCTCCCTCCTCCTGAGCCCCTCGAGGGCAATGACCAAGAGTTACAGCGACATCACTGGAGCACCTGCTGGGTCTTGACTGTGGTCGGGACTCATTGACTCTGTACTGACAGGCTCGAACTCCCAGAGTACGATACCATCCTTTGGTGAGATCCAAATGCATCACCGTTCACTAAACTTGGGTTTTCCTCGGGATCAGAAAATTGGTTCCAAAACTTTCGAGTAAACTGCCCTGGTTTGAATCCCAGATCTGCCCCTTGCTAGGTGGTGACCTTGGACAAGTCACTTAATCTTGTTCTGGTCACTCTCCGAGTAATGAGTGCAAAACATGAACGTTCCAGGATGGTGACGCGGAGAGAATAAAAATAAGCTTTATGTTCGTCACACAGTAGGCCTTCTATTCATTTTATTTCCCTCTTTTAATGAGAAATGAACTTGGTAAACTCAATGATCCCGGGCTACTCCATTCACAGACAAGAACACTTTGAGCTCCCACTTCAAAAGGAAACTTCGGATTTAGCATTTAGGGCTAGCATTCAGCTTCATTCCTTATTCCCGTCCTCACCCCAACTTCAACCCATCGCAGCTCTG
>CM052901.1:68599463-68618910 GCA_028534135.1 Potos flavus | reverse complement strand
AAGTCCTTCCAAAACTGTAGCTGGTTCTGCTTCGGGGCACCAGAGAAGGAGCGGGAGAAGCCAGCGAGGAGAGGGAACAGCTCAGGGCTGAGACCCACAGCAGCAGCCCCGGGCGGCCCGGGCGGAGGCCGGCAGCCTTAGACCCCAGCTGCGGCTCCATGTCCGGCTCCGGATTCCCGCCCGCAGCCTTTGGCTACTCACCGAGGGCTGCGCAGAGGTAGGTCTTGGCGAAAGAGAGGGGGCTGGCTCCAGGGCGCTGACCCAATCTCAGCTTCCCCAATTTCTGTTTGAGGATGCTAAGGAGCTTGGGGCTAACGGGGCTGGGGAGGAGGTGAGGAAGTCCATGGAGGACGCTGATAAGACCGTTTCCAGAGTTACTCTTCCTCTGTCTGGGGCGGCTGCCTCAGGCTGGGGAAGGGCGGACTGGCAGATTTCGGGAAGGACAATGGTCAGGGCTTCCCTGTGCGGGCCTTTCGACAAACACAGGATATCCTGGCTGGGCAGGAAAGGTCCATTCAGGATGTGTGTCCGACCTGGATTCCACCTGGGAGTTTCAAAGGATCCTGAAGGTCTCCACCCTCCACTGTTTCAGTCCTGGGCACATCTGTCCCTGTGGATCGTGCGCGTGCCCCCGCCCCCCAAGTTACATCTCTCCCTATGGATCTCTCTCTCTCTCCCTCTTACACACACACACACACACACACACACACACACACACAGAGCAATTTCCCCCTCTGCAGTGGATACTTTGGCCCACCCCTTGACTAGCCATCCCAGCCCCACTTTGATTCTATTTGGCTGCGAAATAACTCGAAGTCAGTCTGCCGGCCATTAAGTGGCACATTTAACCCCGATGCGGGGGGCAAAAACATTTGGCTGCTTTGGGACCAGAAAAACTCAAGCTAGTCCATGTCTCAGCTCCTCTCGCAGACCTGAGCAGGGAGGGGAAGGAATCTGGTGGTCTCTGATGTGACAAGGGAGCACCAGAAAGATTCTTCTGGGGGCGCCTGGGTGGCTCAGTGGGTTAAGCCTCTGCCTTCGGCTTGGGTCATGATCTCAGGGTCCTGGGATCGAGCCCCGCATCGGGCTCTCTGCTCAGCAGGGAGGCTGCTTCCCCCTCTCTCTCTGCCTGCCTCTCTGCTTACTTGTGATCTCTCTGTGTGTCAAATAAATAAATAAAATCTTTAAAAAAAAAGATTCTTCTGCCGGCACCCAGCTGTGTCTGTCCCTCTACCTGCTGCCCCCCCCCCCACCTGCCAGTCCCCCTTCTCTTCACCACCCTGCCTCCCTTCTCCATGGCCAGCCTGACTTGGTGGCGTTTACTGCCCACAATTGCCTTCCCCCTGACAGCAAGAGAAGGTCCACAGCACGGAGTGGAAGCCAGTGCCAATTTAGGAATGGAGAGAGCGTATGAGGACCAAACCAGGGAAGGCAGGCTTGGGATAGGAGAGGAGGGACAAGGCAGATAAGAGGGGGCCAGGGATGGTCTCAGGAGAATTGGGGGTTTCGCTAACGATCGGCAGGAAGAGCAGGCTAATGGCGGTTCTCATAAACATATGCTTATCATCTCACACTCCGTCCTCCTCAGGGAAATGTTTGGTTGTGTTTAATTCTGGGGTTGGGAGAGTTCTTTATATATTCTCGATACTAGTTCTGTTATGTGGCTTGCAAATATTTTCTCCCAGGTGGTAACTTGTCTTTCGTCTTCTGAACAGGATCTTTCACAGAGTCAACGTTTTTAATTTTGATGAAGTCCACGTTGTCAATTTTTCCTTTTATGGATCATGCTTTTAGCGTCAAGTATAAGAACTCTTCACTTAGCCCTAGACCCCAGAGGCTTTTCTCCTATGATTTCTTATAAAAGTTTTATAGTTTTATACTTTCCATTGAAATCTATGACCCAGTTTGTATTAATTTTTGTGTAAGATGTGGTTAGGTCAAGCAAGGTTCGTAGTTTTGCCGATGGATATCCAATTGCTTCAGCACCATTTATTAAAAAGACTATCTTTCTTCCATCGAATTGCTCTTGCACCTTTGTCAAAAATCAGTTGTCTGTAATTGTAGGTGGCTATGTCTGGATTCTCAGTTTTGTTCCATTGACCTATGTGTCTGTTCCTTTGTCAATGTCACAAAATCCTGATTATTGTAGCTATAGACTATGTCTTGAAATATGTAGACTGATCCTTCCAACTTTCTTCTTCCTTTTCACAATTATTCTAACTATTCTAGTTCCCTCACCTTTCTATATAAATTTTAGAATAATCTTATTTTATCTACAAAAAAAACCTTGCTGGAATTTTGATAGGGGTTGCGTTAAATCTGTATCTGTTTGGGGAGAATTGACATCTTTTATTATGTCGCGTTTTCAATTGCATAAACATGTTATGTCTATTTATTTGGATCTTCTATTTCTTTCGTCAGCATTTGGTAGTTTTCAGCATCTAAGTCCTGTACACTTAAGTATTTTATTTTTGAAGGAGCATTTGGAAATGGTGTCGTGTTTTAAATTTTGGTGTCTGTGTGTTCGTTGCAAATATATAGAAATACAATTGAGTTTTGTATGTTGATGCATCTTGTGACCTTGTTGAAATGATTTATTAGTTCTAAGAGGGTTTTTTTGTAGATTTCTTGGTATTTTCTTTTCTATTTTTTTTTTTTTAGATTTTTATTTATTTATTTATTTGTCAGAGAGAGACCGAGAGAGAGAGAGAGAGAGAGAGAGAGAGCGAGAGCACAAGCATGGGGAACAGCAGGCAGAGGGAGAAACAGGCTCCCTGCTGAGCAAGGAGCCCGATGCTAGAATCGATCCCAGGACCCTAGGATCATGGCCTGAGCAGAAGGCAGACGCTTAACTGACTGAGCCACTGAGGCATCTCAATTCCTTGGTATTTTTTATGTGGATTATCATGTCATCTTCAAATAGGGAGTTTTATTTCTTCCTTTCATCAGTATTTTGTACATTCCAATATCCAAGTCCTATAAATGGTATTATATTTTAAAATTTGGGTTCCACATGTTCACTGTCAGTTGCTTTTTTGTTTTCCTATTTTCAATTTCATTGATTTCTAGTCTTACCTTTATTATTTCTTTCTTTCTGCTGGCTTTGGATTTATCATGCTCTTCTTTTTTTTAGTTTCTTGAGATGGGATCTTAGATTATTTATTTGACAACTTTCCTCATTTTAATGTGAGCATTTTATAGTATAAATTTATCTTTGGACACTGTATCCCCCAACATTTGATATGTCGTATTTTTATTTGTATTCAGTTCCATGTACTTTAAGATTTTTCCATGAGACTTCTTCTCTGACCCGTGAATTATTTCAATGTGCGTTTAGTTTCAAAATGTTTGGACATTTTCTTGCTTTCTTCCTGTTAACTGATTTTTAGTTTGATTTCACTATGGTCCGAAAACACACTGTATGGTTTCAATGGTTTTTTTTTTTTTGAAGATTTTATTTATTTATTTGAAAGAGAGAGAGAGAAAAAGAGAGAGAGCGAGAGAGCGAGCATGGGCCAGGGGACGGGCAGAGGGAGAGGGAGAGGGTCAAACAGACTCCTCGCTGAGCAGGGAGCCCCACGTGGGGTCCAGTCCAGGACCCTGAGATCATGACCTGAGCCGAAGTCAGATGTTTAACTGACTCATCCACCCAGGCGCCCCTGGTTTCAATTTTTTTATTTCAGATTTGTACAGGTTTGTTTATGGTCCAGGAGATAGTCTGTCCTGGTGTGCGTTTCATGAGCTCTTGCCAAGAATGTGTGTTTTGCTCTTGCTGGGCAGAGTGCTGTACAAATGTTGACTAGGTCTTGCTGGTTGACGGTGTTGTTTCTTCTATATCTTTGCTGATTTTCTATCTGGTTGCTTGTCAGTTGTGGATTGACTATAATTGTGGATTTAGAAATTTTTCTTTTTCAATTTTATCAGTTTTCGCTTCCCATATTTTAGAGCTGTCTTGTTTGGTGTACACATTTAAGCTTACTACGTCTTCATGATGGATTGACCCTTTTATCACTATGGAATGTCCCTCTCTGTCCTTGGTAATTTTCCTTGCCCTCAAGTCTACTTTACATGATATTAATACAGCTATTCCTACTTTCTTTTGATTGATGTTCGTATGGTGTATCTTTTTCCATCCTTTACTTCCAACCTAATTATATTGTTATATTTGAAATGTGTTTCTTGTTGACAGTATTGTTGGGTCATGTTTTGTTTGTTTTATTTTTACTCCACACTGCCAATCCCTGTCTTTTAATTGGTATGTTTAGATCATTAACATTTAATGCGAATGTTGAAAAGTTAGGGCTTAAGTATGCCATTTAATGTTACTTTTATTTGTTCTCTCTGTTTTCTTTGTCCTACCACTTGAACATTTTAGAATTCCATTTGAGTTATCTGTAGTGCTTTTAAGTGTATCTCTTTGCATAGCTTTATTAGTGGTTGTTGCAGGTATTACATTTTATATACACCACTTATCCCAGTCTAGTGGTGTCAACAGCTTACCACTTTAAGTGAAGTGTTGAAACCTTAACTCCCCTACTTATAATGTGATTGTCTTAAATATTCCATCTCTATACATTTAGGACCACATTAGATGATGTTATAATTTTTGTTCAAAAAAAAAATCAAGTGTTTATTTTAGTCAACTCAAGAGGAAAAGGAAAGTATATTGCATTCGCCCATATTGTCACTCTTTCCATTGCCCTTTCTTCCTTCTTGATGATACAAGATTTCTTCTTTTGTCATTTCCTTTCTGCTTAAAGAATTTCCTTTGGTTATTCTTTTAGAGCAAGTCTGCTACTGACAAATTCTCTTAGTTTTCCTCCATCTGAAAATGTTTTATTTGCCCTCTGTTCTTCAAGGATATTTTCTGTGGATATAGAATTCTGAGCTGACAATTCTTTTCCTTTAGCATTTTAAAAATGCCCCATTTCCTTTTGGCTCATACGGTTTCTAATAGAGAAATCCACTTTCCCTCATTGTTCTTTGCCTATAGGCTAGTCTCTGGCTGCTTTCAGTATTTTTTCTTTGTGTTTAGTTTTGAGAACTTTTGTCTACTAGAGTGGATTTCTTTCAGTTTATTCTGTTCACAATTCACTCAACTTCTTGAATGTGTAGGTGTATGTCTTTGGCAAAATTTCAAAACTTTTCAGCCATTATTTATTCAAATACTTTTTCAAAACCTCCTTCTTTCTATTCTACTGACAATCTGATGACATGTATGTTAGACCTTTTGTTGTATTTCCATAGGCCACTGAGGCCATGATTCTTAGTTTTTTCCAGCATGTTTTTTCTCTTGTCAGATTGGGTGATTTTTATTGATGTATCTTCAAGGTTACCAATTATTTTCTTTGTTGTCTCCATTCCATTAAGTCTTTCCATTAAGTCTTAATTTCTATTAGTGTATTTTTCAGTTCTAAAATTTCCATTTTGTTCCTGTATTTTATTTCTTTTCTGGGACTCTTTATTTCTTTACTCAGTCTTTCAATTTTTTGAATTTGTATCAGATGTGTTAGTAATGATCACCGTATGATGGTCGCTTTAAAATCTTTGTTAGATAATTTCAACATCTGTGTCATATTGGTGTTGGCATCTACTAATTGCCATTTTTCATTCAAGTTGAGCTTTTCCTAATTTTTGGTATGGTGAGTGGTTTTCAATTGAAATCTGGACATTTTTGATATTATGTAATGAGATTCAAGATCCTATTTAAATATTACGTTTTAGCCGACTTCCTGAAATAACATTGGAAAGGGACTAGCAGGGAGAGAGCCACCTCATTACTTCCAGAGGGAAGTTCAGGCTCCCACTGAGCTATTGTTGGCACCTGGGAAGGAGGGTCTTTTCACTTCTGAGGAGCTATGGGAACTCCTGATCTCCACTAAGCCTCTGCTGATTTCACCCTGGCCGGGACATCATGAATGCCCCATTACAACTCCCCACTGTGGTCTCCAGTGATATTGCAGGGGGACGATGGCCTTGTTACCACTGGATGGTGATAAAAGTTCTGACTCTCTACTAGGCCCTCTGATACAGCCCTGTCAGGGAGACAAAGTGGGTACTTCGTTACCACTGGGTGGGGATTGAAGTCCACATTCCCCACATGGTCTCCACTGATGGTTGGGAGAGAATGGGTATGCCTCGTTAGTGCCTGGTGGGCATGAAAGTCTTGGCTCCCCACTTGGCCTTCACTACATCACTCCAATGGAGGAGGGAAGTTAGGGTGCCTCGTTGTAGACTGGTGAGGGTGGAAATGTAGGTTCTCCTCTTGGCCTTGCTGGTGGGGGTAAGGTCACAGTTTTTTCGGTCTTACTGGGCTGCCCTTTCCTAGGCCTTTGGCTACAGAGATACGGTTTTTGTCAGGCTTTAAAAAGATCTCTATCAGTTGGCCTTTCCAGGTTGCTGGCTTCTCTAGTACCAAGTCTTGAATGTATGAGGCAATAAGAAAACATGGGGCGCTCACCACCATGTCATTCCTCAGCTCTCAACTTCCTTAGCTCATGGGTCTTCTTTCCATTTGTCGGTGTCTTCTTATGTTTGATTTACTTATGATGTCTAGAGTTTTTAGTTGTACTTAGTAGGAGTGATAGGGAAATGTACTTCTGTACATCTTTCTGGAAGCAGAAGTTCCTCACAGTCTTTTATAGCCTAATCTCAGCAGTGATGTTCCATCAGTGTTGTTGCATTGTATTTGTTAGAAGCAAGTCATAAGGCCCAGCCCACATGTAAAAGGAGAGGATTATTTAAGGGCATGGATACCAGGACATGGGAATCATTGGAGGCCCTTTTAGAAGGATGCCCACCACATCAGAGCTACTCAAATTATGGCCTCCAGACCAGCAGCAACAACATGGCTGAAAAATTTTTAGAAATGTAAATTCTCTGGCTCAAACCCAGACCCACTGAATCAGAAACTCTGAGAGTGGGGCCTAGCACTCTGTATTTTAACAATCCCTGCAGGAGATTCTGATGTGTTTTAAAGTTTGAGAACCATTTCTCAAAGTAATTTACTAAGATTTTTCGCTAGCTTCTGCTTGATCACTTTAGGTAAGAGGGCGCCACCTATCTTGTAAACAACCCATTTCATTTTTCAGCTCTTAGTATTTTATTACATCAATAATCCATATTCATTGTGGTAAAATTAGGTAATAGAAATAACCAAAAGAAAAAAAGATCCATCTTACCCCCACCAAAAGATAAGCACTGCTAAACATTTGCTATATATTAATATTCCAGGTTTTAAAAAAAGAAACGTATATTCACAAAAAAGACATACATCCATACATACAAATCTACAGCCTGATTTTCTGAAACTTAACCAATTCTATTTTTGAATGATCCTAACAGAAAGGCTGTCCTTGTGTTGAGCTCAAATTTGCCTCTTTGTAATTTCCAATTTGATTCAGTTTTGCCTCTTGAACTACAACGGACAAGTCAATTTGTTCTGCCACATAAGCCTTCAAATATGGGTAGCAATTACATATAACTCCTATCAAGCTAAACATATCCAGTTCTTTGAACATGTTCTCCTGTCATAATGCTCCTGGAACATTTGCCATTGTGTGGTGTGCCCTCTGACAATATTCTTGTTCAGTGGCTCTCAAAGTGTGGCCCTAAGACAAGCTTTATCTGGGAACTTACTAGAAATGCACATTCTTGGGCCTCACCCAAGAGGCCCAAGTTATTGAGCAGAAACTCTGTGGCAGGGCCTGTCATCTGTGCTTTAACAAGTCTTCTGGGTGATTCTGATGCATGCTGAGAACCAATGATATACTTAATTGATCTCCATATTAAGGCGTAGATGTGGTCTAGATTTCATTCATGCTGGGCATGATATATCTATTGATATATCGGAGATTATATTTTCTTTTTTGGGGGGAGCTGCATTTAATCCTCTTGGCTCATATAAACTTTCAGCAAACTAAAATACTCAGTTATTTTTCATATGAATTGTTTGGTCAGGTGCCCTTAGTCTATACTAGCATATGGATTAAAAAAAAAGCTTTACCTTGGGCTCTTGATAGTTTTACCGGTTTAATTGCATCTTGAGGTTTTTCTCCCCCAGCTTTATTGAGATATAGTTGATATATAACACTGCATAAATTTTAGGTGGATAATCTTGATTTCCCTTTTGATTTCTTTTTGGACCCATTTGTTTTTCAGAAGTGTGTTGTTTGGTTTCTACATGCTTGTACATTTCCCAGCTTTCCTTTTGTTGTCAATTTATAGTTTTATACCATGTGGTTAAAGAAGATATTTGGTATGATTTCAACCTCCTTAAATTTGCCAAGACTTGTTTTGTGTCCTGTTATGTGATTTATCCCAGAGAATGTTCCATGTACAATTGAGAAGAATGTGCATTCTGCTGCTGTTGAATGGAATGTTCTATAAATGTCTGTTAGGTCCATTTGGTCTGATGTATGGTTCAAGTCCAACATTTTCTTGTTGATTTTCTTCTGTCTGTATAATCTAACCGTTGCTGAAAGTGGGGCATTGAAATTCCCCTACAATTACTGTATTTTTGTCTATTTCTCCCTTCAGATCTGTTAGTATTTGCTTAATATATTTAGGTACTCCGATGTTGGGTGCATATATAGTTATGATCATTATACATTCTTGATGAATTAATCCCTCTATCATTATATAAGGACCTTCTTTAGTTTTGTTACCATTTTCAACTTACAGTCTTTTGTCTGATGTAGGTATAGCTACCTTGCTCTCTGTTTTCCTCATGCATGGAATTTCTTCTTCCATCCCTTCATTTTGTACCTATGCATGTCCTTAAAGCTAAAGAGTCTCCTGTTGGCAACATATAGTTGATTCTTGTTTTTTTTTCTTTCCCATCCAGCCATTCTATTTCTTTCAATTAGAGAATTTAATCCTTTTATATTTAGAATAATTATTTATAGGTTAGGAGTTACTAATGCTGTTTTATTCATGACTTTTTGGATGCTTTGACGTTTCCTTGTTCTTTTTTTCCCTTCTTGCTGCCATCTTTTGTGACTTTATGATTTTCCATAGTATGCTTTGATTCTCTTCTCTTTATCTTTTGTGAATCTACTGTACATAGGTTTTTGCTTTGTGGTTATCAGGAAGCTTGCATAAAACATCTTATTGATATAATAGTTTATTTTAGGCCAATAACAATTTAACTTCGATCACATTCAAAAATTACTCTTTTACTCTCTCTTGTGTTTTTTTAAAAGATTTATTTTGGGGAGAGAGAGAGTAGGGGAGGCGCAGAGGGAGAGGGAAAGAGGATCCTCAAGCAGACTCCTTGCGGAGTGCGGAGCCCTATACAGGGCTTGATCTCGAGACCCCGAGATCACAACCTGAGCCAAAATCAAGAGTCTGGCGCTTAACTGACTGAGCCACCTAGGCGGCCCTCCTTTTATGTTTCTGATGTCATAATTTATCTCTTTTTATGTTATATATCCATTAACAATGATTATGAATTAATTAATTAATTAGGCAATTAATTAAATAATTAAAAATTTTAGCCTTGTCTATCCCTACGTGGCCCTGACTCAGGGACCCATCCAAAGGAGTCTGGATGTCGAGTCCCGCAGCACTCACGTGCACAGCTCACTCCTACCCTCAGGCATCAAGCCCTCCCAGCCTGCTGAACAGTGCCTGACCTCACCCATCAGGCCATAACCCTGAGGTCAGCAACTTTCTGCATGCTGCCACTGGCCAGAAAGCCTGAATGATGTTCACCATGAGACCCCACACGGTCCAGGGGTCCTGGGGCCCACTTTGCCTTAGCTACAGTTATTTTTAGTACTCTGTCCTTCACCTTTTATACTCAAGTTAAATGGCTAATACACCACCATATTACAGCACTAGAGGATTCCGAATTTGACTGCGTACTTGCCTTTACCAGTGTTTGTATATTTCATAGCTGCAAAACCCACTAATAGCCTTTTGGGAGTTTCCTTTTAGGTTACAGGCTTATTTTCTCTTTCTGGTTTAAAAATTCTTTTTCTTTGCTTTTTCAAAATTTGATTATAATATGTCTTGTAGAGGATTTCTTTGAGTTTGGTGACATATGAGCTTCCTTAACTTCCCCAGATTCGGGAAGTTCTTGGCCATTTTTCTTTAAATAAGCTTTCTGTCTCCACTCCCTTACTTCTTCTCTGGAACTTCAATCATTTGCAGATTGCTTCATTTGATGGTATCCCATAGATCCTGTTTTTCGTTCTTTTCTCTTAGTTCTTCTCTGACTGGATAATTTCAAGATTCCTGTCTTCTTCTTCTTTTTTTTTTTTTAAGACTTATTTATTTTAGAGAGAGAGAGAGAGAATGGGAAGAGGGGCATAAGGAGAGGGAGAACGAGAATCTCAAGCAGACTCCTTACTGAGCACAGAGCCCAAGGCAGGGTTCGATCCCACAACCTTGAGATCATGATATGAGCTGAAATCAAGAGTCGGATGCTTAACTGACTGAGCCACCCAGGTGCCCCTCAAGGTTCCTGTCTTCTAAGATTTTTTTCTTCTGCTTGATTCACTCTGTTGTTGATGCTCTCTAATGCATTTCCCCCCCATTTCATTTATTATGTTCTTCAGCTCTAGAATTTTTTTAATGATTTCTATCACTTCGTTAAACTTGTTTTGTTCATGTATTGTTTTTCTTATTTGTTTGAGTTGTCATTCTGTGTTTTCTTGTACCTTAGTGAGTTTCTCTAACTCATCTATTTTGAATTCTTTACTGGGTAAATTGCAGATCTCCGTGTCTTTGCGATGAGTTACTGGAAGATCTTGTGATCCTTTGTTGGTGTCATGCTTCCTTGATTTTTGATGTTTCATGAAGTTTTGCATCCCTGTCTTCACATCTGGAGTAGCAGTCATCTTCTCCAATCTTTACGGATGTGGGGAGAGAAATACCTTCTGTCAGCCTCGCTAGGGATTCTGAAGCTTCAGATACACCTTCTCCACACCGCTTGTGGCAGAATTCTTAAATGGGTATGCCTCTTCTCCATCTTGCAAAGCACCAAAAAGAGTGACGACAGCCTCACTTTTTTTCACCCAGAGGTAGTACTAAAGCTCAAGTTTGTGGTCTCTTCCTGGCCCACAGATTTGGGTCAATTTTCTACGTGGGCTCACTAGTCACCTGACAAACCTTGCTCTTGTCACCATGAGGGGCAAACACAGGCAGCCAGCCACAGGGTGGAGGTGTGTGTGGGGGTTAAGGTCAAGGAGTGCTGGTGGTCCATGACCAGTTGGAAAGATTTGAGGTTGAGGTGCCCCCAGTGGCTCATGGGTAGGCTTCCTGATGGAGTCCATCATGCAGTTAGTAGGATCTGCATCCTTTTAATACTCTTCAAGAGTCCTATCTGTTGCTTTCCCAGTCTCTTCCCACCCTTCAATCCTACAGCTCACTATTCAGTACTCTGGATGGGGTAAGAGTGAGAAGAGCCTCTTTGGCAGTGTCTCACACCACCAGGCAATCTGGATGCTCGCTTGCATGCTCTTCTTCCCCCCCTGTGGGGAAAAAAATCATCGGCTGAGATCTTTCTTGGCCCTTGCTGTGTTGCCTCAGAAGAGGGATGATGCAGGTAAAGTCAAACCGTTCCTCTTACTGTCTTCAGTGCATCCAAATTTATATTTTTTTTGCTCCAACAGTATGTTGGACTTTCTCAGCCAGAAACCTGAAGTTCCACAAAGTCTCTGCCATCTGTGAGTGATTGTCTAAGACGGTGTTTTCTAGGGCATCTTGGAATGAGGCCAAGAGGGCCTGGAGCCAGTCTACAGGTCACTGAAGGGTCCACAACCAGGACTGAGGTCTGCATGCTTCTTGCTCATTCTGTGGGTGGGCGACACTTCTCCTGAGTCTGTTGACGTGTGGTGTTGGAATTCGTAGCTCCCACAGAGGCACCTTCGTCTGTGAGTGGATACCAAAAAGTTGTCGAAGAGGGGGATGTGAACAAGAAACTTCCTATTCAGTAGTGGTGCTGACGTCACTCACTGTATCTTGGGCTTGGCTTTAGTTTCAGTCTTAGAGGTATTTTGGATTTGAGAGTTCGTTGATACCAATTTCCATCATCTGAGGTATTTGCAAGCATGTCTTTAACCACTGTGTTAATAAAAAATATAGAAAGGCTGAAAAGGGTGCGGGACTAACAGAGCCCTGGGCAAAGTGTTGGGAATGGTGTTCCAGGTTCACTGTGATTTAGCCAAATATTTATGGTGCTTACCACAGTAAGTATGGCACTTACCTTAAGGCCTTATTTTAGGTCCTGGAAGTGGACTTGGCAGTGGGGTAGCCGAGAGCCCAGGGAAATTGCTCATGGCCAGTACAGCAGTGGGTTGTTGCAGAGAGAACTTGACTGAGCTCCTGAGACATTGGGAAGAGCACTGATTAGGATTACGAACTGTCTCAGTATGCTTAGGACTGGGTTTAGCCCTGGCATCCAAGGAAACCCCTTACCCTTAGGAAAACTTGGATGGCTGATCACCGTAGCACTGGTAGACCTCCCATATGAAGTGTATGAGATGGGACCTCAGGTGTGCCATTTGGCTATTAGATTAGAGCACAACCTTTGGAGTTAGTGGGCATGAGAGACATGTTAAGGCAGGCCTGTAGATCACACACACACACACACACACACACACACACAAAGTTTTCTTTTCTTTAAACTTAACTTTAACATTTTCTCCTGTCATTAGATATTCTTCTGTGAGAGCACTTCCAAGTACTGCATTCCATTATATAGATGTAGCACAATTTATTTAACAAAGCCCTTATTTTTGACAGTTTGGTTGCTGATGGATAAGATTTTGACAGCTGAAACTCCTAAAAATGATGAAAAACAATTTTTTTTCTCATTTCCAAAATGCCGTGAATTGTAAAAGCCAACATTAATTTAAATAGCAGCTTTTAAAGGAAAAATTATAAGAAACACTACATCAAGAATTCATCAAAAAGTGATCTAAATTATCCCTGTAATTTTTAATATATGCTACTTTCCTTTTTAGAAACATTACCAAATTCTGAATGTGTTTTTCACATTCAGAGTCTGAAGATTTTCCCAAATTGCTCTTCTCCTCCCGCATTCCAAGTGATCTGCTACTTTTCATAATGTTCCCATGAATCTTGGTCTCTTTGGCACCTTTAATCTCATGACATGGCAAGTACAGGAGGTAAAGTTTTCAGTCTGTACATTTAGATGTGTAAGACATGTAACTTTACATTTTATGACTTAACTTGATTTCTACTTTGAACTCTCCATCCTGAATTGGTGGGAAATCTTAGCACGATTATTTCTTGGGTTCTTCTTTTCTCTTCTGGAATTTCACTCTGGGAGATTTATTTAACATGCAACCACTAGATGGGAATATTTGGTGCCGGTGTTTTCTTTCCATGTGGCCTGTCCTGTCCAGTTCCAGTTTCTTCTCAATGCCTTCAAGCTCCACTTGGGACACAAGTAGACCGCAAGGCTGCCCACCATGTACCTTTAGATGAACCTCGAGTGCCATTTCCTTTTTAGAGTTTTGCTGCTCCCTTTCTCCTGGGTTCCTAGTTCGACCAAGAGGTGGAGCCTAGATCCCTTCTCTCTTAGCCTTGTTTATTTTCTAACCTGCCACATTGTCCTCCGGAGGAAATAAGAAAGGGATGAACTCTTTGCTTGAATTGGGGGGTGTGGGGCAGAAAGAGGAAAATACGGGGGTAACATCTCCAATTTTTTTTTCTGTCACACGAAGTATAACAGGTTTGCTCTCCATGTACTATTTGGTTAGAACCTTAGTTTCATTTTTTCCCCTCTAATTGAGTTATTTGTCACTAGAAGTTAAACAGTTTCTCTTAAAACTCAACCAGACCCCGTGACAGATAGATTTTCCAGAATCTGGAAGCTGTTCCTCATGATGTATGCTCCCCCAGGGTAGAGATGTTTATCTGTTTTGCCTCAAGCATCCAGAGCAGTTTCTAGCATATGCTGCCTCATTTTGAGTAAAAATTAGGGATCCAAAGTTAACATGCAGTTGCAATGACTATTAGATGAATTGATCCCTTCTACATGTTGCGAAATTTCCAGTCATCCTTTTGTGACTTTTTTCAGTTCTGAGGCTGACGGTTTCTTCTCATCTTGAATATAAGGTGCTTCCTAATTTCAGAAACACTGGACGATTTTAAAAATGCGTAGCTCAGCGTTGAAGAAATCTGCAAGGCAACTGACAACCAGGAAGAGACACAGGAAGGGCAGTACTTTGATTTGTCTGATCTTAGGGGTGGGACACGTGGGCAAGGGGTAGGAGGAGAGGCATAGATGAAGGAGCCTTGGCTAGCAGGTGAATGGTTTGGAGTGGCAGGGAAGGTCAACGCGGGTGGTGTGGGTTGGATTAATATATGGGGAACCCTTAAGAGGCCTTGACATGGGATTGGTTCGAAGAGATGGTGCCCAGGGCTGGGGACATGGCAGTAGGAATGGAAACAAAAGGATAAATGTAAGAGATAATAGGAAGCATAGTTGACCTGAGTTGGAAACTGAGTCAGTGAAAAGAATGAGAGAGCAGCAAGAATCCATGGAAACTCCGAGCTTTCAAATCTGGATGTCTAGGAAAATAGAATACTGACAGAAACTGGGAATGAGGAAGAGGAGTTACTGTGGGAAGAAGATGAGAATCCTGGTTTTGGACTTTTGAATTTAAAATATTAGTTGCTTACATAGGTCTTATTAATTGACCTCTGTGGATACGATTGCTTTAAAATATCAGAATTTGCCCAACTAAACTCTTGCCTGTACACCTATGTCAATGATAAGGCTGTAAGAATGATTTTGATAAATATCTTACTGAAATCCAGTTATGCTCTATCATCAGCATTCTGCTGGTGGGCCAGACTAGGAATGCTAAGAATAGGAAGTGAGATGAGCTATCATGGCATTTTCTCGGCGAACTCCTATTAGCCCCTAGTGATCTCCACTGCCTTGCTCAGTAGTCCAGCCTAGACTTGGCGGAGGCCACCTTGAAAAATCCACAGAGTCTGAACATCTCCAGTCTCCTGGCAGCTCCATGATTCAAGGGGCCGCTCCACGTGTGGCTCAACCATTAGAAGCACAGTTAGCTGATATTTTCCAAATGTGTGCATTTCAGGGTCCATCTCAGGATCCATCTTTTGAGCTGAGGTCACGCTCTTCCTGGGCAGCCCCAGCCAACAGCTGGAGCCAATGGCAGAGGCAGTAAGATCTCCATTGAGGGATACCTTTCACGGGGACCCTTCATTCCAGAGTTCCCTGTTGCGTTGGCTGAGGCTTTGCCAGATCCGCATCATGGTTTGAGGCTCTCCTTGCCCCAAACTGCTTCCTCTCCCCTTATCTTTCCCAAGCATCTCCTACCAATAAATCTCTTGCACTCCTAACTACACCTCTGAGTCTGCCTCCTGGAGGACCCCACTGACAGACGCATGATTTTTCTATGGTCTCCTGACATTGGTCCTGGGATCGAACGTCTAAGTTTTGGGGGCAGGGGGTCAGAAATAATTTAACATGAAGTCCCAAGGAAAAGATCTCCTAATTCCTTCAGATCACTTGAGTTGGGTTCTTTCTCAACAATGTTAGCCCTACTCTTTAATATTTGAAAATAGTTCCCCTCGATATGAAAGATGGCATCCCCAGAGGGTTCAGCTTGCTTTCTTCTTTCTTTCTTTCTCTGTCTTTCTTTTCTTTCTTTCTTTCTTTCTTTCTTTCTTTCTTTCTTTCTTTCTTTCTTTCTCTTTCTTCCTTTCTTTCTTTCTTCCTTTCTTTTTCTTTCTTTCTTCTGTCAGCCGTATCCTATACCAAGCTCTATACCAAGGGGTACATCTCTTTTCTTGTGGTTCTTCTTTAGATGAGCATGGTTAAAAAATTGCCCCTGAGCATATTCGTAGTCCCTAGTTCTCTACTTTTTAATTTTCCTAACCAGGACTTCAAAATCACTAATAATACTTTACGCTGTAGGGGCGCCTGGTTGGCTCAGTCGTTAAGCATATGACTTCAGCTCAGGTCATGATCCCACGGTCCTGGGATCGAGCCCCGCATCGGGCTCCCTGCTCGGCGGGAAGCCTGCTTCTCCTTCTCCCACTTCCCCTGCTTGTGTTCCCTCTCTCGCTGTCTCTCTCTGTCAAATAAATAAATAAAATCTTTAAAAAAAATACTTTACGCCGTAGAGATGTCTGTAGTTTTATAAAGCACGTTCACATTTATTATTCCACTAGATTCTTACAACAAACTTGTGAAGTAGGTTGCAAAGTTGTTAATAATAATAATAATAATAATAATTTTGTAGATGGAGGAACTGGGGTTTAGAGATATTTAATGGGCCACCAGTCATCCAGCCAGTACTACCGGACCTGAGGCTCGAACTGAGCTCTTCTGAAGCATAACACAGGGCAGCATCCACTCTACCACACACCCTCTCAAGATGTGGTTTGAGTTTGTACTGGTGGTTTCAGTGAGTCTAACTTGTATCCCCAGATGCGCATGAGCGATGTTGGGTTCTCAGAGGGTTTTCCACGTTTAGCAACACACACATGGCAGGACAGCGTACTTCTGAGGTGGCCATGTGGGAGTAGCCTGGGTCCTGTGCACGCGACACCGCAGGGACCGCTGCGCGAGCTACGGATGCCTGGGAAGATCTGTATGTCGTCACGAAGTGTCGGCAATTTCAGGTGTCCAGGGCTCCCCCGAGGAGAGGTTGCCAGTAACCAGGTTTCTTGGTACCGTTTCTCTTCCCTCTTAATTCTGTGTTATTTATCTCCTCATGACGCTGGTTTGGGTTTCTTTCCGCTTTCTTATTCTGGCTTCCCTTTTGGACTTTTTTTTTTCCATCCTACCAAAAAAACCACTACTTCCTCTCCAGGAAGTTAGCTCATAGAAGATGTTCCTCAAACCCTGTCACCTCTTCTGAAGCCAGGAGACCAGTTTGCACCTGCCTCATTCCCAATGGTGAGTGACTTAGGCAGGAAGGTGAACCCGGATATGCCCATCAGGCTCGGGGAAGCCTTCTAACATTGCCCGTAGCCCTTGTGTAGCAAGGGAAATGGTCACCTTTTATGGTCTTTTATGGTCTCACCTTTAATAGTCACCTTTTATGGCTTCCTTGACGACTCTGCCCCAGACAGCTCATGAAGCTGCTTTTTTTTTTTTTTTTAAGATTTTTTTATTTATTTGAGAGAGAGAGAGAGAGAGAGTGGGAGAGAGGATGAGAAGGGAGAAGGTCAGAGGGAGAAGCAGACTCCTCATGGAGCTGGGAGCCCGATGCGAGACTCGATTCCGGAAATCCGGGATCATGACCTGAGCCGAAGGCAGTCGCTCAACCCATGAGCCACCCAGGCGCCTGAAGCTGCTTTTTTGAAACATAGGTTGCTGCAGAGTCCTGGCCACCTTCTGCCCCAAGATATGTCTTTTGATGGTGGACATGTGGTCGTTTCCCTTAGAGGAAGAAAGAGAAGAAAGAGCGCTTGAAAGACCTTAGGTTATTTTTTTCAAATACCATCTTTAAAAAAACAAATGCATTTTCTTTTATTTATTTGTTTGTTTTCGAGAGAGAGAGAATGAGAGAGAGAGGAGTGGGAAGGGCAGAGGGGGAGAGAGAATCCCAAGCAGGCTCCACACCCAGCGCCAAGCCCAACATGGAGCTTGACCTCAGGACCCAAAGATCATGATCTGAGCTGAAATCAAGAGCCCTACCCTTGGGGCACCTGGGTGGCTCAGTGGGTTAAGCCTCTGCCTTCGGCTCAGGTCATGATCTCAGGGTCCTGGGATCGAGCCCCCTCATGGGGCTCTTTGCTCAGCAGGGAGCCTGCTTCCCCCTCTCTCTCTGCCTGCCTCTCTGCCTGCCTGTGATCTCTCTCTCTGTGTCAAATAAATAAATAAATATCTTAAAAAAAAAAAGAGTCCGACGCTTAACCGACTGAGCCACCCAGGTGCCCCATAATGCACCTTTTTTTTTTTTTTTAAAGATTTTATTTATTTATTTGACAGAGAGAGAGAGACTGCAAGTAGGCAGAGAGGCAGGCAGAGAGAGGGGGGTAAGCAGGCTCCCTGCTGAGCAGAGAGCCCGGTGTGGGGCTCCATCCCAGGACCCTGAGATCATGACCCGAGCCAAAGGCAGAGGCTTTAACCCACTGAGCTACCCAGGCGCCCCCCATAATGCATCTTCTTAATGGAAAACATAAACAATGAATCTTGGAACACTGAAAAAATAAAATTAAATTAAAAATAAATAAATAAGAAAACTTGAAGAAAGATGCAATCGAATAAAGTAAATGTTAACAGTTCTAAGTATTAACATTAATATTTCTCAGTGCATTTATATCATACTTGTTTTTTCCCTTAAAATACACTGAAATAATTTTCTGTGTCATTAAACAATTTTCTTAAAGGAGGATTTTCCATGAATATATAGTATGTGCCATAATTTATTGAACCAGTCCCTATTATTAAGATATCTGCTAAAAATTATCCATGATTTAATTTTTCAAGTGGCAAGGTTTCAAAGCAAAGCATTTTATTCTAGTTCCTGAGAGCTTTGGGAAGGTATATCACATAGAATTATATTTAACTGCAAGTGACAGAATATTCCTACTGAAACTGGTCTAAATATTATAAAATCTATTATCTCATGTAAGAATTCCAGAGATTCAGTGGGCTCTGGCTACTCAAATATATCATCAAGGAGACAGGATCTTGCCATCTCTCTGCTTTGCATAGTTGGTGAGTCAGTTTTCCCTCTAGGCTGACTTCCTGGTCCTACATTGGTGGCTGCAATTCTGGGCATCACATTCTGGCATGTCAACTTCTGGTGGAAGAATTGGGGGTATCTCTTTTTTCTGGAACAAAGAACTATTTCCCAGAATTCTCCCTTCAGATCTCATTGGCTAGAATTGGATCAAATCCTACCTCATTGCTGGGAAGAGGACCGAGATTACCGTCGTTGGGTTGACTCCATCTTTAGAGCGTGGATAAGAATACATTTTCTTGCAGGGTAGACAGTAAAGCAAAGCAAGGTGTGATTGAGGAGGAAGCATGTGGGGGGCAATAAATGCTGACTCGTGTCTTTGAACTAGTCTGGTTTGGGTTCCCCAGAAACTAGTCTGGTTTCGGTTTCCCAGAAACAAACTCTGAAACAAGGATTTGAGTGCAAGTAGATTATCTGGGAAGTGATCCCATGAAATACTGATAGGGGAGGAGGGAGCAGGAAAAACAGGGAGAAGAAAGAAGTCAATAAAGAGTGCCTTACGATGCCAGCCATTACTGTGGACAGCTGAGATTCAATCCACTGGGAAATTCCGAGAGACTTCAAAGTTATCCCAACTGAAGGGCAAGGGGCTCGGGGTATTTCCAGCCACATGGAACATGTGGCACATTCTTTCTTTTTTTTTTTTTAATTTTTATTTTATTTTTTCAGTGTTCCAAGATTCATTGTTCATGCACCACACCCAGTGCTCCATGCAATACGTGCCCTCCTCAATACCC
>CM052901.1:68553215-68598963 GCA_028534135.1 Potos flavus | reverse complement strand
ATCCATTCATCTGTTGAAGGGCATCTTGGCTCTTTCCACAGTTTGGCGATTGTGGCCATTGCTGCTCTGAACATTGAGGTACATGTGGCCCTTCTTTGCACTACATTATCAGCAATCGATATTATCAGCAATCTATGGAGGGCTGCTCTAAGGTGTATGAGGTCCGGGATACTTCCGACCTGCCCCACACAGGTTGAGTGAACTGTGATCATCAAACGAAGGCCTCAGGCAAAGCATTGCAGAGTTTGAAGCTGGAAGCCATCAGTTAAATAGCAAGTATGGGAATGAAGGAGGTGCCAAGTGTGGGCAGGCTGGATATCCATAGTGTCTGCTAAGGTGAGAAGGCAAGAGGGTGTACCACACTAGGCACCCAGGGAACTGCTGCCGGAAAGGTTTTAATCTTCCAGTGTCAGGCTGAAGACCAAGACTACTCATTACAGCAGAAGGCATCCCAGAACTGTGGAGCTGGAAGCAATCTTAGCAATTGTCTAGACTAGTTTAATCTCCTGTGCCATTTTAACTGAGGCCAAAGAGGTGAATTGTTGAGTTGGAAGGTGCATATGGATGTGGTACATTGAAGACACATTGAAGTTTTTGGAAAAACAAATCGGCAAGAATGCTCATAGATTTTACAAGCATAATATCTATAGTATTGTAGGGTGAGAGATGCTACACTTGTGGTTAGCATAGCATGACATATAGAGATGTCGAACCGCTATGTCGTACCCCTGAAATGAAGGTAGCATTGTGCGTCAACTCTATTCAAATACAAAAGTTTTAAAGAACAGAATGAAGGCTTCTATGGTTGCGTAAGTGTGGTTTTTGCTTCCATTGTATTTAACTGCAAGGCTTTTTAGAGCTCTTGCAATGTCAAACTGTTCTATGAAATTCCAAGAGAAGAAAATAGTGTGAAGTGTTTCCTGTAATTTAAGAAGTTTCAAAAATTTTTAGTTTATTTAAACTAAAGAAAAGCCCAGTTTATCCACTTCCACTCCTCCCACTCCCCACCTCCACCTCTTGCAACCACCAATCTGTTCTTTGTACCTATCAGTTTGGTTTCTCGTTGTTTTGTTTTGTTTGTTCATTTTTTAAGATTCCATCTGTAAGAGCGGTCATACAGTATTTGTCTTTCTTTGTCTGACTTATTTCACTCACCATAATGCCTTTGAAGTCCATGCGTGTAACAACATTGGCAAGATTTCATTCTTTATTGTGGCTGAATGATACTTGTATGTATATATTTTGATATACATATATTGTGATTATATATACAACAATTTCCTAATCCATTCATCCATCAATGGACAGACATTTGGGTTGTTTCCATATCTTGGCTATTGTAGATAATGCTGCAATGAACATGAGGGTGCAGATATCTTTTCGAATTAGTGTTTTTGTTTTCTTCAGATAAATGTCCAGAAGTGGCATTGCTGAATCATATGGTAGTTCTATTTTTAATTTTTTGAGGAACCTCCGTACTGTTTTTCTTATTGACTGCACCAATTTACATCCCCACCAACAGTGCACGAGGGTTCCCTTTTCTCCCCATCCTTGCCAACACTTGTTATTTCTTGTCTTTTTGATATAGTCATTCTGGCAGGTGTGAGGTGGTATCTCTTTGGGGTGTTGATTTGCATTTCCCTGATGATGAATGATGTTGAGCCTCCTTTCATGTGCCTGTTGGCCATCTGGATGTCTTCTTTGGAAAAATATCTATTCAGATCCTCTGCCCATTTTTAATTGAATTGTTTGATTTTTTGCTAGTGAGTTGTATGAGTTCTTTACATATTTTGGATATTAGCCCTTTATCAGGTGTATAATTTGCAATTCTCTTCTCCCAGTCAGTAGGTTGCCTTTTCATTTTGTTGATTTTTTTTTTTTCTGTGCAGAAGCTGTTTAGTTTAATATAGTCCTATTTGTTTATTTTTGCTTTTGGTGTCAGATCCAAAAAAATCATCTCCAAGGCCTATGTCACAGGGCTTACGTTTTCTTCTAGGAGTTTTATGGTTTCAGGTCTTACATTTAAGTGTTTAATCCAATTTGGGTTTTTTTTTAATGTGTATGATGTAAGAAAGTTGGTCTAGTTCCATTTTTTTGTATGTGGCTGTCCAGTTGTCCCAGCACCATTTATTGAAGAGACTGTCCTTTCCCTATTGCATATTTTTGGCTCCTTTGTTGTAAATTAATTGACAATATACGGGTGGGTTTATTTGTGGAGCTCTCATTTCTGTTCCATTGTTTCTTACAATTTTTTGAACAAGGGACGCTTTGTAGCAGAAACTTTCACAGGCTAGTGTTCCTCGCACACACTCCCCTTGGAAATGCCACTATGGTCTCTGCCTACCCAGTCTTCCTGTGAACCTCTTGGGTTACCTGATTCATCTTGTAATAAGAAAAGCTCTGAATGGGGAATTGAGGGCTGGGCTACGTTTTCTTTCCCAGTGGGATGTGGTAATTACTGATGCTGTCATATCCAGCGTTAGCTGCTTACTCTGCTGTCTCGTGATCAAAACCAGACGACCTGCACCAGGCAAAATGTGAAATCAGATGAGCCACAGAAGTTATGTTCCGACCAGTGAAACAAATGTCGGTGGCCCCTGAGAGCCTGGGACTGGGGTCAATCCTTCCGGTTTCTTTTCAATTGTGTTTCCTAACTGTCTTCTCTTGGAAAAGGCTTCAGCTGTCTGCATTAGATCAGTCAGTGTCATCCCTTTGCAAGGCCCTCTTCTCGGCAGAGAGAGGAGTGCCAACAGTCCAACTCTTTGCAAAGTTGCCAAGGTTGGTTGGAATGTGATCCTCAGCAGCAGACCGTCAGGCTCAGATAGGCCTTCAGTACTTTTTAAAAAATTTTTCCAGAAATTTCCTCATTTCCCAAACATTTTCAAACTGCTGTTTCCTTTCTTTTCTTGTGACGCAGTCAAAAGAGGCAGCTTTTGGCTGTGGAGGAGCAAAGCTGGGTTCTGTGCCTTGACTCTGTTGGAAGAGAAAGGGTTGGAGTGAGGCGGGCTGCCTCGGCCAGCCCCGCACAGGCCTGAACTATCAAATCCATCAACTACGTGGGGATCCCCTGGCTAAGGGTTACAAGTATGTGCTCCCCACATGGCTTATTATCCCCTGCAGGTTTGGCCCAACTACAGTTTGTAATTGGAAAGGACTTGGCACCCCATGGCACTTCCATTAGCCATGGGCCGTAAACTTGGCAAGAAGATTCCACAAGACGAGAGAGGGGAGATGTGGCATCTCATAAGGCAGCTGTTGCTTCTTGATGCAAACCATCCGATCCCGTTGGTAATAAGGCCAAGTTCAGACATCCTTAGCTTGTTAAATCAGTGAGGGATGGAGAAGGAGGACTAAGTGGTTGTCTGGAAAGGGGGCTGCCTTCAGAGCCAAGAATGAATAGGCTTTTAAAGTATTTCCCAAAGCAGCTGTGGTCAGAGAGAGAGGGGACTATGTGTCTTCGAGAAGAAATGAGACGCTTTTCACACTTCCCGAAACCCCCAACTGTGATAAAAAATGCAGGTAGGTTTCATCGAGGCATAGCAATTTTTCAGTTACAATGGTCCAGAGATTTGCCGACCTGACCAGTGAGGGCTTGGTTTGGGAGGATGGAAAGCAGTGATGTCAATGGCGTCTGGGGATGGTCTGTGTTTTTTGTCCCCTTATGTCCTCTACCTGCCTTCGAGGGGTTTATGCAACAGGATGAGTCCTAGGCATCCTCCAGTCATCATTTGAAAACGTGGTTTTAGGGGCGCCTGGGTGGCTCAGTCAGTTAAGCGGCTGCCTTTGGCTCAGGTCATGATCCCAGTGGTCCTGGGATCGAGTCCCGCGTCGGGCTCCTTGCTTGACGGGGAGCCTGCTTCTCTCTCTGCCTCTGCCTGCTTGTGCTCTCTCTCTCTTTCTGACAAGTAAATAAATAAAATCTTTAAAAAAAAAAAGAAAAAGTTTTTTAATAAGTGCATTAAATGTAAATGTCCTGTGTTGGTGAGATCCTAATAAAAAGCATAGCACCTGGAGTGGGGTGTGGGAATGGCAACAAATGGGAAAAGTGAGTAAAAGTCCCTCCAGGCTGACCTTCTCTAAATCACTGGAGCTTTTAACTAAGGTCTTTCAAAGTTGGCTGTTGGGTCTTCACATCTGACTCCTTCTCTGGGCTGTGGTGGGGGGTGCCCTTCAGAGACCCCCAAGAAGACATTTAACGGTACTTTCCATACATGAGGAACACATTTTCCTGTCTCTTCATTCCCTTCTTACTCCACAATCCAGTGATGTCAGATTCTCCCTGCGAAGGTTCTATTGCCCCTCTTGGGGGTCCTCTTGGGCAAGATTTCTCCAATGCCATTCTCTGTGTCTCCAAACTCTGGGAGTGTGGGCTACCCCCAACACAGCAAACTCTTCCCAGCTACCAAATCTCTCTCCTGTGAGAGCTTTTTTGTCATGAATGGGACACCAGGCTATTGTGTCTCCCTCAAATTCCAGGGACACATTTCAACCACTCTACGTGGTCCTGTTGAAACCTTTCATAGGCTTGAGGTGAAGAACAGTCACACCTTACTTTTCCTCTAGGGAAGTACTCGAAACACAGTTATCTCTAAAAAAAAAATCTATCTAAAATCCTTCTTCTCTTAATCTCCAACAACCCAACTCTCTTATGCCCTCAGTGAAGGTTAATCATTGAACTGGTTTTCAGAACCTATTTTGAAGTCCCACAACTCACCTTTTTTTTTTTTTATTGACGTATAGTTGATACACAATGTTACATTAGTTTCAAGTTTACAACATAGCGATTTGGCAAGGTCTCACGACTTGCTTTGAGTGCGCTATCTATCACCTCATGGGCTTGGATGAAATTTCCAGTCAGCATCTTGCTCTCAGAGATTATTTTGAATTTAAGGAAACATTTTCTACTTTAAAGCTGTCCCAGTTTGTGACCCAAAGGGACCCCGTCCGAGAGACTTCCTCTCATCACTATGTTGCCCCTTCTTCACTCTTTATTTTATTTTTTTTTAAGATTTTATTTATTTATTTGACAGAGAGAAAGAGATCACAAGTGGGCAGAGAGACAGGCAGAGGGAGAGGGGGGAAGCAGGCTCCCCGCTGAGCAGAGAGCCCGATGCGGGACTCAGTCCCAGGACCCTGAGATCATGACCTGAGCCAAAGGCAGAGGTTTAACCCACTGAGCCACCCAGGCACCCCCTTCTTCACTCTTTATTCTTCACTCTTTATTTCCTTACTCGAGTTTCTGTTCTCTACATTGTTCTTTCACTACCGACAATGATATTTATTTCATCATTGTCTCTCTTCTTCGTCACAGTTAGGCCAGGCAGGGATCTTGTCTATTTTGTCCTTTAAATATCCCAGAACTATACACTGTCTTGCACATGATAGGTGTTCAATAAATATTTTTGAAAGAATAAATGAATCTGGATCACTTGACCCCCTTCCTTTCTGGTCTCTTTGCTGTGGTACATAGTGGGGAGGGGGACCTGGGGTTCACATGGCTGTTTACACAGCCGTGCTGCTCCAGGCCTCCTGTCCTTGCTCAGCTCCTCCAATTGAGTTTCCCCATCCCCCATTATGTTGGCCTCTAGCAGGAGCTCCTGGACATGGTCCCCTTTATCATTTGCTGCTTTCCCTACCTCTTGGTGTCAGCCAAAATGTGAATATGGGGAAGATCACACTTTCTTTTGCCTTTCTCCATACTACCAAGCAGTGTTGATCAGACTTTTCTGAAGGCCCAGGGGGAAAGAGGAACAATAAGAATTTGAAATATTGCAGATTCTCTGTGGCCCCAAGGGAAATATGTTATGCCCTTTGGCTAAATTGGGTTCCCCCAAATTTATGTGTTCAAGTCCTGTCAGTACCTCAAAGTGTGACTGTATGTATATATAGGAACTTTAAAGAGGTAATTAAGGTTAAATGAGGTCAGTAGTTTGGGCCCTAATCCCATATGCCTGGTGTTGTTACAAAAAGAGGAGATTAGGACACGGTCACAGAGGAATGAAGACATGTGAAGACACGGGGAGAAAATGGCTACCTACGAGCCAAGTGCAGAGGCCTCTGAAGACAGAAGAAACAATCCTGCCAACACCTTGATCTTGAACTTCCAGCTTCCAGAACCGTGTGAAAATAAATTTCTGTTCTTTAAGCCAGCCGGTCTGTAGTACTTTGTTATGGTAACCCCAGCAAACTGATGCACCCTTTAAAGAGGGAGACATCCTGATACTTGGCCTTGTACCCCCAGGGACATAGTCCAATTCCTGGACTTCAGAAAGAGAAATCAAGGAATTGACCCCATTCACAATTGCACCCAAAATCACAAGATATCTAGGAATAGGCCTAACCACAGAGTACCAAAAGATCTGTACTCTAAAAACTGTAAAAGCACTTATGAAGGAAACCGAAGATGACACAAAGAAATGGAAAAACATTCCAGGCTCGGGGATTAGAAGAACAAATATTGTTAAAACGTCTATAGTACCCAAAGCGATCTGCACATTTAATGCAACCCCTATTAAAATACCACCAGCATTTTTCACAGAGCTAGAACAAACAATCCTAAAATTTGTATGGAACCATAAAAGACCCCAAATAACCAAAGCAATCTGGAAAAAGAAGAGCGAAGCTGAAGGTGTCACAATTCCACACTTCAAGCTCTATTACAAAGCTGTAGTGATCAAGACAGTCTGGTATTGGCACAAAACCAGACACACAGATCAATAGAACAGAATAAAAAACCCAGAAATGAACCCACAGTTATACGGCCAACTAATCTTCGACAAAGCAGGAAAGAACATCCAATGGAAAAAAGACAGTCTCTTCAAATGGTGTTGGGAAAACTGGACAGCAACATGCAGAAGAGTGAAACTGGGCCACTTTCTTACACCATCCACAAAAATAAATTAAAAATCCATGAAAGACATAAACACGAGACAGGAAACCATCAAAATCCTAGAGGAGAACACAGGCAGTAACCTCTTTGACCTCGGCCGCAGCAACTTCTTACCAGACACGTCTCTGGAGGCAAGGGAAACAAAAGCAAAAATGAACTACTGGGACTTCATCAAGATAAAAACCTTCTGCCCAGCAAAGGAAACAGTCAACAAAAGTAAAAGACAACCTACTGAATGAGAGAAGATATTTGCAAATGACATGTCTGATAAAGGGCTAGTATCCAAAATCTATAAAGGACTTCTAAAACTCCACACCCCAAAAATGAATAACCCAATTAAAAATGGGCAGAAGACACGAGTAGACATTTTTCCAAAGAAGACATCCAGATGGCCAACAGACACATGAAAAGATGCTCAACATCACTGATCATCAGGGACATAGAAATCAAAACTACAATGAGATACCACCTCACACCTGTCAGAATGGCTAAAATGAACAACAATGGAAACAGGGAGTGTTGGCGAGGATGTGCAGAAAGGGGAATCCTCTCACATTGGTGGTAGGAATGCATACTGGTGCAGCCACTTGGGAAAACAGTATGGAGGTTCCTCAAAACATTAAAAATAGAACTACCCTAGGATCTAGAAATTGCACTACTAGGTATTTACCCAAAGGGTACAAAAACACAGATGTGAATGGATACATGCACTCCAATGTTTATAGGAGCATTATCAACAATAGTCAAATTATGGAAAGAGCCCAAATGTCCATCAGCTGATGAATGAGTAAAGAAGATGTGGTATATACACACAATGGAATATTACTCAGCCACGAAAGAGAATGAAATCGTGCCATTTGCAAGGTCATGGATGGAGTTAGAGGGTATTATGGTAAGTAAAATTAATCAGTCAGGGAAAGAAAAATACCATATGACTTCACTTATATGTGGAATTTAAGAAACAAAACAGATGAATATAGGGGGGAAAAAGAGAGGCAAACCAGAAAACAGATTCTTAACTATAGAGGAAAAACTGAGGAATACTAGAGGGGAGGTGGGTGGGGGGAAGGACTAGATGGGTGATGGGTATTAAGGAGTGTACTTGTGATGAGCAGTGGGTGTTGTATATAAGTGACAAATCACTAAATTCTACATCTGAAACTAATATTACACTGTATGTTAACTAACTGGAATTTAAATAAAAATTTGAAAAAAAATGAAAAAAATCTTTACTACTGTGCTGTGTGAATTTCCATCCCCTGTATAAAGGCCATGCCTATGGTTTGATCTTGACTTTGGATTCAGCCCCTGCCCTTACCATGAGTTCCCTAGGACACGCATATGCAGAAGTACACTTTAAGACAAAGACGAGTGTTCTAGATGCAAGATTCGGAATATTATAGAGGACTCTTGTCACTCCAAATTCTTTCCCTAAAGAGATCTGGCAGTCTGTAGAAGCATATGGGAATTCTTCCACATCACCCTGCAGGGTACTATGGAGTCGGTCACCCATATCCACGGCAGATGGAACATCAAATGCAAAGTCCCTGAGGTAGAAATAATCTTAGTGTATTCAAGGAACAGCAAGAAAGCCAGTGTGGCTGGAACACTGTGACCCCGGGTGGGGGATGACATAGGAGATGAACTCAGAAAGTTAACAGTGGTCAGTGGAGTTTGGATTTTGTACCGGATGTGGGAAGTCATAGGCTCTCTCTGGCCACAGAGAGCCTACATGTTTCTGAGCTCACTCTGCTTGCCAGGGGAAGGAAGACTGTAAGAGAGCTAGAGGAGAAATTAGGAGACAAGAAGGAAGTGGTCACAGCAGTCCAGATAAGAGGTGATTATGGTTTGGATCAGGACTCAATGGGGAATGTGAAGGAAAGAAAGACATCGAGGATGTGTGCAAAAGAGAAGACTCAAGTTTGACCCCAAGGTTTTATCTTGAGCAGCTGAGTGAATGGGGATGTTGGTTGCTAAGATGGGAAAGCCCGGGAGAGGATTGGAGGTTGAAGGGCAATTACGACTTTGGTTCTAGACATGTGAGCGTGTTGCACTGTAAATCTGATAGCCAATTGGTGATGTCGTATGGGCAGTGAAATATCCAAGTCAAAGGTCAGGGGAGAGGTCCAGGCTGGTGATTGGTGATTGTGTTTAAAAACCAAAATTCTTGGGGTGCCTGGGTGGCTGTCATAAGCATCTGACTCTTGGTTTTGGCTCAGGTCCCGATCTCAGGGTCGTGAGACTGAGCCCTGCCTCGGGCTCGGTGCTCAGTGCACAGTCTGCTTAGTACTCTCTCTCCCTCTCCCCCTGCCCCTCCCCCCCAAGTAAATAAATAAATCCTTTTTTAAAAAAAAGGCAAAATTATCCATAAGATCAACTAGGGAACAGGTGTAGAATAACCCCTAGGACACTCTAAACTGTAGAGGTCAGGAAGAGGAGGATGATCCAGCAATGAAAAGAAGCAGCTAGTGAGATAATAGGAAAGCCAAGAGATGGGCCATTTAGAAGTCAAATGAGAGAAATATTTCTAGAAAGGCAGAATGATTGATTGTGTCAAATGCTACTAATAGTTGGTTTTCATTTCTTGCTACTTCAAGCACTGCTGCAAAGAACATTCTCGTTTCTGTCTCTTTGTGTACATGAGTTTCTCCAGGGTAGACACCTGGAAGTGGAATTGTCAGGTCACGAGGCATGAGCGTCTTGTTTTAACAGGCAGCACAAGATTGCATTCTCCTTCCCCTGCATCCTCAGAACCTCTGATGTTATCAGACATTATTTTTATTTCCAACCTGATGGGTGTGAAATGCTGTCTCACGCTTTTTAACTTTTATTGTCCTCAATACTATTGTCTTAAAGAATCTTCTCACATGTTTGTTAGCCATATCGGCTTCTTCTTCTTCGAATGATCTATTTATATCCTCTGCCCATTTTTCGATTTGACTGTTTGGTTGATTTAGGAGTTCTTTGTATACACAGTTATCCCTAGAACAATATGGTTTGAATTGTGTGGATCCATTTGTATGTGGGTTTATTCCCCCATAAATACACTACGGTACAGTAAATGTGTTTTCTCTTCTTTATGATTTTCTTCAAAACATTGTCTTTTCTCTAGCTTACTTTATTGTGAGAGTACAGTATATAATACATAGAACATATAAAACATGTGTTAATCGACTGCTTATGTTACCAGGAAGGCAGTAGGCTATGAGTCGTTAGGTTTGGGGGAGTCAAAAATTAAACTCAGGTTTTCAACTGCATGGGGGGCTATTGTCCCTAACCCCCATGTTATTCAAGGGTCAACTGTATTCTGGATACTAATCCTTTGTTAGATATGTGTACCGCAAATATCTTCTACCAAACTGTGGCTTATATTCCACCGTATTTATGGTGACTTTATAAACATCCTAAGTTTTTTCTTTCTTGTTTCTCTTTCTTATGTCATTATCAAGAACTTCTTGCTTGTCCCAAATTTATAAACATATTCTCCTGTATTATTGTCTAAAAGTTAAAAGATTTATTTAGGTATTTAATCCATTAGGAATTAATATTTACGTTGGGATCTACTTTTATCTTTTCTTTTTTAAAAGATTTTATTTATTTATTTGACACAGAGAGAGAGAGAGAGAGAGAGATCACAAGTAGGCAGAGAGGCAGGCAGAGAGAGAGGGGGAAGCGGGCTCCCTGCTGAGCAGAGAGCCTGATGCGGGGTTCGATCCCAGGACCCTGAGATCATGACCTGAGCCGAAGGCAGAGGCTTAACCCACTGAGCTACCCAGGTGCCCCTACTTTTATCTTTATATAAGAATCTCAGTATCATTTATTGAATTCTTGCTTTATACACCTATGTAACCCAAACCCTTATCAAGATACAGAATACTATTATTATAACTCTAGAAAGCTCCTTCAGGCCCCTTTCCAGTGGATCTCCACCCCCAAATAGCACTTTTCTGATTTTTTTCACCATAAATTAGTTTTTCCTGTTCTAGAACTTCATTTACATAGAATCAAGCAAGATACATTCCTTTGCGTAAAGTTTATTTCATTCAGCCTGATGTTTCTGAGATTCATATGTGTTGTTGTGCATACTGGTTTATTCTATTTTATCATTGGGTAGTATTCCATTGTATGGAATATCACATTGTTTGTTCATTGGTTTCTATGGTTTTTCCTTTTTTAGAAACTTTTTATTTTGAATTAATTCTTGATTCACAGAAAATTGCAAAGATAGCGTAGAGAGATCTTGTGCCCCCTTCACCCAGTTTCCTCCAACAGTTACATTTTACATAACTACAGTACCATATGAAACCAGGAAACCGGCATTGGTACAATGTATGTGTGTATGGATCTGTAATTTTATCACAGGTGCAGATTTGTGTAACCACCACTGTAATCAAGATACAGAACTATTCTGTCACCACAAAGCTCTCCCTCCTGCTGCTCTTTTATAGTTATATCTCTGTCCCTGACCCCTGGCAACCGCTAATTTGTTTCTCCATAATTTTGTCATTTTGAGAATGTTACATAAATGGCACCATACGGTATGAGACCTCTTGAGATTGGCTTTTTTCACTCACATAATGCTCTTGAGTCCATCCAAGTTGTTGTGTGTATCAATAATCTGTTGCTTTTCATTACTTCCAAACTGTTTTCCAGAGGGGCTGTGCTATTTTACATTCCTATCAGCAACGTGTGAGACATACAGTTTCTCTAAGTCTTTGCCAGCATTTGGCATTTCATTATTTTTTATTTTAGGTGTCTGATAGGTTTGCAGTAATAGCTCATCATGGTCTGAATTTGCATTTCCTGAAAGGCTAGTGATTGAATATCATTCCACCTGCCTATTTGACATCTGTATATCCTCTTTGATGAAATGTCCCTTTACGTCTTCTTTCTCTTTTAAATAATTTTTTTAAACTGTGGACTTTTGAGAGTTCTTTATCTGTTGTAGATATGAGTTGTTTGTCACCCAGATAAAACCGAGTGAAGAGTGCACAAGGTCTCTCTCTACTTGTATGCGGCTAGATTTTCTTTTGTTCCATTGATCTATGTGTCTATCCCTCTGCCACATAGTCTGGACTACTGTAGCTATAGAATGTCTTGCAGTTGGCTGGAGTGATTCCTCCCATTTTATTCTTCCTTTTCAAAGTTGCTTTAGTTATTCTAGATCTTTTGTATTTCCGTATAAATTTTATTTTTTTTAAGATTTTATTTATTTATTTGAGAGAGAGAGAGAGATGAAGTGGGGAGAGGCAGAGGGAGAAGCATTCTCCCTACTGATCAGGGAGCCAGATATGGGGCTTGATCCCAGGACCCCGAGATCATGACCCAAGCCGAAGCTTAACCAACTAAGTCACCCAGGTGCCCCTCCATATAAAATTTAGACCATTCTTGTCAATATCTACAAAAAAATCTTGCTGGATTTTTGATGGAAATTGCTTTAAACTTGCATACCAATTTGGGGAGAATTGACCTCTTTACTATGCTGAGTCTTCCAATTCACGAACACAGTGTGTGTCTCCATTTATTTAGATCTTTGATTTAAGTAAATTTTGTAGTTTTCAGCATCTAAGTTCTGTACCTATTTATTTTTATTTGCACCTAAGTATTTCATTTTTTTGGCAATTGTAAATGATGTTGTGTTTTAAATTTTGTGTCTATGTGTCCATTGCTAATATATGGAAATACAATTGAGTTTTGTATGTTGATCATGTATCCTGTGATCTTGTCGAACTGACTTACTCTAAGAGATTTTTTGTAGATTCCTTATTATTTTCTATGTAGATTATCACATCATCTGCAAATAGGGAGTTTTATTTCTTCCTTTCCAATCGATATGTCTTTTATTACCTTTTCTTGCCTTATTGCACTGGTTTGGATTTCCAGTACTGTGTTGAATAAGAGTAGTGAGAACAGACATTCCCACCACGTGTATTAGTTTCTTGTGAAATTTGTGAAAAATTATCACTAACTTGGTTGCTTAGAACACCAGATATCTATTCTCCCGTCATTCTGAAGGCCAGAAGTATGAGATCAGTTTCATTGAGCTGAAATCAAGACGTTGGCAAGGCTGTGCTCTCTCTGGAGGCCCTAGGGGAGAATCTTCTAGTTTCTGGTGGCTGTAGGTATTCCTTGGCTTGTGGTCATATAACTCCGATCCCTAAAGCCAGCGTCTCCAGATCTCTCTCTGCTCTGTCATCACATCATCTTCTTTCCTGTGTGTCTTATTAAATCTCTCTTTGCCTCCCTTTTATAAGGATACATGTGATTGCATTTAGGGCCCACCCAGATAATCTAGGATAATAGATTATTATAAAATAATAATATAAAAATTAAAAAAATAAAAAAAAATTTTTTTTTTTTTGGTCTGCATCTATTGACATCTATTGACATTTCTGTGTTGTCAAGGTCACTAGCTGGTTTGTCTTCTCTCTAACTTCCAGTATGTATGTATGTGTGTGTGTGTGTGTGTGTGTATATATATATATATACACACACACATATATGAATAATGTCCGGGGTTTATGGTTATACTTAGCAGGGGAATGGAGAAAATGTGTCTACTCCATCTTCCTGGAAATGCAAATGCCTCTATCATTTTAAAAGAAATAAAACGTTTCCATACATAAGAAATTTATTTGGCTTTGCATCGGAGTCAGGCCAACCTGGATTTGAAATTTTGCTTGACTGTTACCGAAGGTCTAACTTAGTCTGATATCCATCCTGTACCCCGGTTTCATTGACCATAAAACGAGACTAGCAATATCTATTTGATAAGGTTTTTGTGAGGGTGAATTCAGAAATGTATATAAAATACTTATCTCAGTATCTAGCTTGCTCTAAGTATTCAATAAGTGGTAACAAATCTTGTTTTTATTTCAAAATAATGAGATAATTGGTCAGAGTCTTCAATAAATAGTTCCTTCCTCGTTGCTACGTGACTCTTCGTTATGGATCTTATATTAGGAAGTTCCTGGATTATTTATTTTTGGTGATGAGTGTGTCTACACTTGCATCAGTATCACAGTGTTCTAATTGTTATACTTTTATGATGTTTTAATATCAGAAAGGTTAATACACCATTACTCTTCTTTGTGTTTTTTATTAGCTTAAAAAAATTTCCCCAATAGCTTTTATATTTTTTCCCTGTTATTATGTTAGATGTTCTTTAAAAATCTTTTTGAAAAATTCAAAACCAAATCCAACTGAGACTTTAATTGGAATTTTGCTTGACCTTTAAATTAATTGGGGTTAGAATTGACATCTATATACTATAGAGGTATCGTCATCTAGGAAAATGATATGTTTTTCTCAACGATATTATCGTTATCTCAATGATGTTTGGGAATTTTTCACAGAATTTCTTAGATTTATGTTAAGTTCATTCCTGGTTATTTTAAGTTTTAACTATTATTATGTTGGGATGCTCCAATTCTATTACCAAACCGATAACTAGATATTTTGCTATGATCTTCCCTGTGAAATTCGTGGTTTAGTTTGGCCGGTGTTTTTTAACTGATTTTCTTAAGGTTTCCAGGTAGCCTATCATATAGTGATGAACCGGTGTCTTCCTTTCCAGTAATTATAGCTCTTATTTCTGTTTTACATATTATCGCCTTGGTCAGAGCTCCTAGAGTCATGTTTGTGGTGTCTAAATGAGGTGTCCATCCTAATCAGATGATGGTCCCCAAATGTGGGGTGACGATGGGGTGAAAGCCAGTGGTGTAGGTGGTGAAAAGAATTCACCTGAGGCACAACAAAGGAGACAGAAATTTATTGAATACACCACAAGGGAGGGACGGGCAGGAGGGCAGGACAACAAAGGAGAGACTGTCTGCCCCGAGGCAGTGGGTGGGGGCTGTTTTTTAAGGGGGAAGATAAGGAAGGAGGTAGGTGACTATGGCATTTTCCCTTTCTTGGTAACTGCCTGGTGGTAAGTAGCCCACTGGTCAGTTAGGCGCTATGGATATCTTGAGGTGGGGCGCCTGAGGGGCCCTTTCTACATTCCATCGCTCAAGGCCGGTTGCCTAAAAGCTGCCTCTACAGTGTTAAGATTAATATCTGATAGTGAACATCATTATTTTGTTCCTGCTGTTGCTAGAAATGTCTCCTATTATTTCAGCTGAGTGTAAAGTTAATTGGGTTGAGATAAAAAGTATTTATCCCATAAAATAATGGTTTGTTTTCTGGAGGTCACAGAACCTTTTGAGAATCTGATGACAGTTTTACCAATTTTATTTCTAGAAAATACTTACAGGTACCCATGCACAATTTTGCACACAATTTCATGGGCTCACAACCCCCCTGAACTATTATTCATGGACCCCTAGGACCCTAAGTTAAGAACTTCTGGCATCAAGGAAATATTTTTTGATTCTTAATTTTAAAGGGTTTTGATATTTGAAATCATGAGTTGGATCTGAACTTCATTAAAATGCTTTAAAAACCTTAGTGATGAGCTTTCTTAATTAACCTATTGATGGGATATATGCTATTTATAGACTTGAGTTGGAACAAACTCTAATTAGGTACGGATATGATAGGTTATTATTTTAATATTCTGTTGCATTTGACTTTATATGTGTTAAAAAAACAAAATTCAACTAAGTTTAAAGATCTAATTGGCTTTATTAAGCGATTTGGCAATCAGGCAACATCTCATCTTGCAAGTAGAGATGCTCGGAGAAGTTGTACAAAATGGAAAGTTTTTCTAGGCCAGAAGGGTGGGGCAAGGAAGTTACTAAGCAAAAGAAAAGAAAGGATTATTTCAAGCCGGATTGTTTCAAGCTTCTTTTGGGGGTGGGGGGACAAAAAAGCTTTTATCATACAGATGACCTCCCTAGTGCTGATCAGGAAATTTCAGATTGATTGTTACAAAGTCACATTCCTAGGAGAGACTGAAACTGTTGTAAGTCTTGGTCTGCTGTCATGAGGGGCAAATGACTCCATTTGGACTTGGTTTTTCTTTAATATATTATTTATGCATTTTGGCTCTTTGATCGGGAGGGAGACGAACTATAAGAGATTCTTAATCTCAGGAAACAAACTGAGGGTTGCTGGGGGTAGGGGGGTAGGGATGGGGTGGCTGGGTGATGGACATTGGGGACGGTATGTCCTATGGTGAGTGCTGTGAAATGTGTAAGCCTGATGATCCACAGACCTGTACCCCTGGGGCAAATAATACATTATATGTTAATTAAAAATAAGGACAGTTCCAAGGGACTCACCCGTGAAACTATTTGGTCCTTCAGCCTTCCTTTGAAGGTGCTTCCTTGCAAACTTTTCTTTATCACTTATTTGTCTGTTTGCATTTTCTCCTCCTCCTTTGTATGTTTCCAGAAAATTCTCCACGTCACCAGGATTGTCAAACCCACACATCTGTGTTCCTTTTTGTCCATTATACTTCTATTTATTTGTATTTCTTCTCTTCTTCAAGTTGTATTTTGCGAAGTTTTGTCTAATTTTTTGAGAACAATTCTATTTTCCTTATTTTCAATTAATTTATTATTTATTTATTATGTCTAGTCCTCTTGATTTCCCTAGGATCGTTTTTGCTGTCTTCTGACAAACTTCTTGAATTAAATTTTTAATATTGTAAAATCCATTTTTAAATAACAGAATCTATTAAGGCTATGAATTTACATCTCAGGATAATTTTGACCCCATTCTATAAAATCGAGATACAGTGTCATTTTCTTTTTTTTTAATTTAATTTTATTTTTTCAGTGTTCCAAGATTCATTGTTTATGCACCACACCCAGTTCTCCATGCAATACGTGCCCTCCTCAATATCCACCACCACGCTCACCCAACCCTCGACCCCCCTTCCCTCCAAAACCCTGTTTGTTTCTCAGAGTCCACAATCTCTCATGATTTGTCTCCCCCTCCGATTTACCCCAATTCACTTTTCCTTTCCTTCTCCTAATGCCCTCCATGTTATTCCTTATGCTCCACAAGTAAGTGAAACCCTATGATAATTGACTTTCTCTGCTTGACTTATTTCACTCAGAATAATCTCCTCCAGTCCCATCCATGTTGATACAAAAGTTGGATATTCATCCTTTCTGATGGCTTCGTAATACTCCATTGTGTATATGGACCATATCTTCTTTATCCATTCGTCTGTTGAAGGGCATCTTGGCTCTTTCCGCAGTTTGGCGATTGTGGCCATTGCTGCTCTGAACATTGGGGTACATGTGGCCCTTCTTTGCACTACATCTGTATCTTTGGGTCATTTTCATTCTTGAATATCCACATACTATGGTTTTATTTTCTCTTTGGCCCAATAACTACGTAGGAATGACTGTATGCTACTGGTTGATAAAGACTGAATAAAAAAAATCATATATATTTCTTCCCACTACGGGATTTCTTGGAGACCATACTATGGCAATATGCATTGTGAATTTCTAGGAAGGTAATGAATATGCAGCATTTCCTACATTTATTGTCCATGGAACCCTTTTACTGTGGAACACTTAACATTTTGCATGACGTTCAGGTCAGAGATAGGAAAGCATTGCTCTAGCATAGTGTTTTCCAAATCACGGAAAGTACCCCATTAATTATGTTGGAAATCAGTTTAGGTTTCTGTTAGCTTTAAAAAGAAGCTAGTTTAGAAATTGGCTCATCCCCACTCTCACTATGCGTGTATCCCTTTCCCTTATGATCTGGGCTGGCTTCATTAAGCACATTTTTTACCCATGTTTTGTTTTTTATATTATTTATTGGCATTTTTGGATATAGTCTTTAAATGTTCATAAAATATATGTGATATTGACTTTATGTTTTTACTTTATGATTTGTAGGAATAGTAAGTATTATTTAGTGAAACACTGGATTCATTTACATGTATGGGTCATGATGTAAAACGTACTTCTTATTCAGAGTCATGGTTGAAAAAGTTGAAAAACAGTTCTAGAATATCAGTCCAAAAGCATGGGAGACACTTGGGAGGATGAAAGGAGATGATTCAGGTAAAGTGAATTTGTGGAGCCCAGTGTACATTGAAAATGTGAGGCATCTTATTTAAAAAGCAGGAAAAATTCATTTTTTTTAGATTCCATATGAGTGAAATCATATGGTATTTGTCTTTGTCTGACTTATTTCACTTAACCTAATACTCTCTAGGTCCATGCGTATAGTTACAAATAGGAAGATTTTGTTCTTTTTAATGGTTGTGTAATATTCCATTATCTTTACCATACATATATCCATATCCATATATATGTATCTGTATATATACACACATGCCACATATTCCTTATCCATTTGTCTATCGATGGACACTTGGGCTGCTTCCATAGCTTGGCTATTGTAAATAATGCTGCTATAAACATAGGGGCACATACATCTTTTCAAATTAGTGTTAATCAGACCTATAAACACAGAAAACAAGCTGGTGGTTGCCGGAGGGGAGGGGAGTGGGGGATTGAGCAAAGTGGGTGAAGGGGAGTGGGAGATATAGGCTTCCAGTTATGGAATGAGTAAGTCACTGGGATGAAAGGTACAGCATAGGGACTATAGTTAATGGTATCGTAATGGCATTGTATGGGGACAGGTGTAGCTACCCTTGTGGTGAGCACAGCATAACATATAGAGATGTTGAATCATATGTCACACATCTGAAACTAACGTAACCTTAAGTGTCAGCTATGCTAAAAAAAAAAAGGGAGCAAAGGTAGCCTGTTATATAATTTAAAAAAAAAAACAAAACAAAACAGGAAAAGTTACCACTAAAGAAACCGAAATAATAGAGTTTTTTCTTTTCTTCCATAGTCTCTCTCCACCCGTCATGCTGTTTTTCTTTGCTATTAGAGGTCCTGCTCCCCTGGACATGAGTCACGTGGTGCCTCCTCCCTTTAGCTGTGGAAGAGACATACAGTATGGCCAGGTGGAGAAGTCCGTCCTGGCAGTTTCCCTTCCAAGGGACCCCCGGCTGCGATCCAGAGCAGATGAAAAGGAGTGATTCCCAAAGGACTGCTACCTCTGTGCCTGACCCTGCTCAGTATCTGGATTGGAGGTGAGTGGGAGGCTTGTCCTCCTCTGAGTCACCACTACATGCTCAGAGTTGCTGCTAGTCCAGGCAAGGACCACAGCCACCGTGCTCCGCCCAGAGAGCCAAGGGCGCCTGTGCCCAGCCTGGTACCTAAGTCCTTGCTGAGGCAAAGTGCCCCATGGATCCTGAAGGTGGGGTGGGGTTGGGAACCATTACAGAGAGATGGGAGGCTCCGAGGCTCCGGAACGTGTTCCATTGTCTTATCTGACTTCACCTACGAAGCACAAATGCAAAGATTAAATTATGAAGAACGTCAAGATGGTGATCACAGAGCATTCATTTGCAAGTGTGGGGTTTGGGAGATGATTCGCTGGGATGGCGATTTCCAGGGGGGCACAGTTGTGGAATGGACAAAATAGGTAAAGAGCAGTGGGAGGTACAGGCTTTGTTATGGAATGAATGAGTCACAGGGATGAGGGGATGAAAGGTACAGCCTAGGGAATAGAATCGATGATAACGTAATAGCTCTGTATGATGACAGATGGTAGGCACACTTGTGTCCAGCATAGCGTCACATACGGAATCACTGTATTGTATACCTGAAACTAAAGTAACATTGAGTGTCAATTACACTTTAATAATAATAATAATAAAAAAAAGCTTCATTGGGAGGATTCACAGGACTCAGTATACAGTTGTATTCATCTCTAAGATTTATCGCAGTGAAAAGATACGAAGCACAATCAACAAAGTGAAAACGCACAGGGCCAAGTCCAGGAGCAGTTTTCCAAGAATCCTCTCCCAGTGGAGTCACAAATGAATTATGATGACACGTGTGACATGCTCCCAACCTTGGAAGCTCATTAGAGATTCAGTGCCCAGGATTTTTATCGTGGGCTGGTCATGTAGGCACCCCTTGCCTGGCACCTATCCAAATTCCAGCCTCCCACAAGGAAAGCAGTTCAGCATAAACAACACTGTTTGCACAGTTGAGGCACAGCGAGTCGCCCTTATCTGTTCTGGGAATGGTGGGAACCCTCCCCAAATCCGAGTGTCCAGATCCGAGTGTTCAGCCAAGGACCCATCTTACAAGCAGGGCTTTCCAAGGATAAGAAGTCAGGCCTGCTGGGCTAATTCTTTTCTGCGCAGGAACCTTCTGGAACATAGGGCCCAGTGCAACAGCACTGGTTGCACTCCACTGAAGCTGGCCCTGGTAGCTGTAATGAAGCCTTGCTCTGGGAAATGGCACAAGAAAGCAGGGAGTGTAGGCCACACTCAGAGGGTGGTGGACACAGAGCGGAGCCCTGAAGTCTTCAGGGTTGATGGCTGTGAGGGCAGGGATCTTCGGCCACTTGGTTGTTGTGCCCTCTGCTGTTGGGTGGAAAAAAGAGGCTGAAAGTGCCCATTTTCACGTTCTTCCCCTTAACCACTGACAAAGAGTCTTTCCTTGACCAAACTTTAGTCGGGCAGGCTCTTCTGAATCCTCTCCCCAACTAGGCCTTGACTTTGGGGCTTTTGTGTTCATCTCTGCATTCTCCAATTTTAGCAAGAACCATGCTAAGTCGGTCTAGACAGAATCCTCTATCCTCCATATCTGATCACCTTCCATATCTAATAGGGTTCCTTTGCCCCCACCATACCCCAGGTGATGTCTGCTCACCCTGGCCCACCCTCAGCAAGAATCACATCAGAAATCATCATTTTTTTAGTAAATTCCCATTCGCTGACCACCACCCCACCCCCAGCCCCATTCCCACATCTCTTTGTTGCATTAGGAGTTGAGCCCAACGTCTCTCCCCACTGCAAGGCCCCTGCCATGGTCCCTCCACCAGTCATGATGGTCCTGATAAATTCCACCTTGTCATTCTTTCTCAAGTGTGAATAATTTTTTCTTTAGCACCATCAGTCACACCCTTCAGTTAACCTAACTGCTACTGACTCACAGTGTCATCACGGGAAGAGACAAGAGGAAACTATGTCTTAAAAATCAAAAGCGATGGCAATTATGTGTATCATGAGATTAAGCGGAAGCTAATATGACTTGATACACGTGCCCTTTGTTGCTTCCCTTACTAATAAAAACAGAGTTGCTGAACGCACCAACCATTTATTTAGCTCACAAGCCTGTGGGTTAGTGACTTGGGCTGGGCTCAGGTAGTTCTGTTGGTCTCAGTTGGGTTCAGTCATCCACCTGCAGTTGGCTCCCCATTAGCTAGCGGCTCTGCTTCTAGGGGCTGGATGGTGGAGGCTACGGCAACAGGGGTGACTGGGTCATGTCTCTCTGGCCTGGGCTTATTCACACAGAAGCAGGTGGGTTTTCCAGAGAAACAGGAGATAGCAGATTCTGATGCACAAATGCTTTTCAAGTCTCTCCTTGCGCTACATATGCCGCTGTGCCATTGACCAAAACATGGCGTCCAACCCAGATTCAGTAGGTGGACAATAGACTCCATCTCTGGAAGCAAGGGTCTGCAATGCCCCTTTCAGGGGCATAGATGTTGGAGCAGAAAAATTTGTAGCTTTCTTTCTAACATGCATGCTATGCTATTGACTCACTGGAACCCCATTTTAGGAAACCGAGAAATCAACAGCAACTAGGATAACTTTTAAATGGAATTCCAATCCATTGTAGGATTGAATGTTCACTTATTCTTTTGTGAAAATTGAGTCGTTTTATGGAAGTCTGAATCTAATATAAAAAGAACAAACTGCTCATTTGTGGGGAGTCTGAACAGATAGCTTGACAATGACAACCACAAAATGCATAGACACACCCACTGATTTACTTTCCAGTATAGGAAAAAATACAAAAATACAGATTTTGTTGGAAAATTGGTAGATGTACCAGCAGATCACATTGGGACTCTTTTAACTCTTTCTGACAAGCCTAATTTGTAGAAATCATTAATAAGGCCTATTTGCTTCCTGTTCCTTTCTTTTATTTGGCTATTATTATACCATATTGTGGGTTGTTCTTTCTCCTCGCTATTCAGCCTTGAAAGGGAGAGCAAAAACGTTTTTCTTTTTATTCTTTTTTTTCAGCTTTAACCGAAAAATTAAAGCCATACAGGATATGTGCCATCCCCTGAGTATTTGTGTTCCAAGAAGCAGAACTTTGCATTTCTAATACTGCCCTCAAGGTTCTTAATTTGGCCTTGAAAACACCCACACAAAGGGATTTTGATACTTTTACTGTCAATGAACTTTAAACACATGTTCCAGTAAGGCCTCTGATTGCTTTTCCTTCTTCCTGCAAATTATGTGTATTCAACGGCATGTGATCTAGTTCTTAGAAACATCGAGTCGTCAGGCACTGACTAGGCCGTGGCACGGAAGGCCACAGAGAACGCTCTGGGGAGGGAGGACCCCTCGCTTCTGTCCCCTCTAGGCAGAAAGTGCCCTAGGAGGGAGCTCTTCACCCAGGGGCCTGGAGTTCCTGTGGCTAGTAGCTCGTGGCTCTGGGGTCCTTCCCAGGGGTTGGTGGGCTATGTTGAGCTAGAGGTCAGAACTGTTGGCACTTTGGGAGAGACTCACAAATGCTTTCACTTCACTCCCGTAAGCACGAGGTCTGGGGACGAAGTTGTTTTAATCTGCTAGGACTGCCCTAACACAAGGCCATAGACTGGGGGGCTTAACCAACAGACATCTATTTTCTCATGGTTCAGCTGGAAGTTGAAGAACAGAGTGCCAACATGGTTAAGTTCTGCTGAGGATCCTCTTCCTGAGGCCACCTTTTCAACATATATTCCCATGGGCTTTCCTGATGCGCGAGTACGTGGAGAGAAAGCATTTTCTTCTTCTTAGATAGGCACTAATTCCAACATGGCGGCTCCATTCCCAGGACCGCATCTAAATCTAATCATCTGCTAAAGGCCCACCTCCAAGTACCATCGTACTGGGGGTTAGGACTTCAACATCAGAATCTGTGGGTTGGGGGGCAACAAATTTAGTTAGTAGTGGAAGTGTTTATCTGGGGATGGAATAGGGAGGGATCAGAGCTTCTGGGGGCTGGGAATCCTCACTCCATGCAATAATTTCCTCCCAGTCCCCACTTCTTGGTCATTGTTTGGGTGCCCAGGAGAAGCCTAGGGGCTCCGAGGACTGTCCAGAGTTTCTACCCCGGTGCTCCTTTCCACCGCCACAGGACGGTCACTCGGGAGCCTTGGCGATGCTCTCCTTCTCACTTCTTCCAGAGACACTGTGGTACTCATGTGACTGTGGCAAACTGCATTTTCCCAAGATGGCTGAGACATTAACTTCCATCCCAACATTCTTCCGCACCCGCGTCACTCCTCCATTAAGATGTGGAGTCTCTGACCCTTCCCTTGAACCTAGTGGACCTTCTGGATGGCCTTAACCAATAGAGTGTGGAGAAAGGAACGTTACATGACTTCTGGGGCGTGATCATGAAACTACTCAGCCCTTCTTCCATCTTCGTCCCTTGGCATGCTCACTCTTGAGAGCAACGTCATGCTCCCAGGAAGCTCGAACTAGCCTATGCAGGAGAGCCCAGGGAGAACCATGGGGAGGAGCTCAGCCCAGCTGAGGTTGCAGCCCATAGCTACATCAGCCCAGCCTTTGAGTCCTTCCAGTGGGGACTCCAGAAACTGGGAAGTGGGGAAAAGCTGTCTCTGCTGTCTATTAGAGTCTCAATTCCCGACTCATATCCTCTCGGAGCAGAATAAAATGTTTCTTGGTTTCCATCACCATGTTTGGGAGGTTTGTTATGCAAGAAGAGTTCCTGGAGCAGGGATCCTTTCCTGGGGTCCAGATTCTGAAGAAAAGGCACAATCCTTTTCTAGAGAAGCAGCATTACAAGTAGACTGAGCAACCCTCCTGGTTTCCCGGGACTCGGGATTTTTCAGCGTTAAATCCCAGAATGTCCCAGGCGAACCAGGATGAGTTGGCCATTCCCGAATGAGGGATAAGAGCCTCCAGGAAGGAACGATCAGTAAGGGAGATGGAATTTCCCAGGGCCTGGAGGATTTTTTTTTTTCCTGCAGCTTTCTTGAGATCCAATTAACATAATACACTGTGAAAGTTTAAGGTGTGCATATGGTGATTTGATACGTGTTTACCACAGTAAGGTTACATCTGTAACCTCACAGAATTATCCTTTTGTTATTGTTGTTATGGTGAGAAGGTTGATCTTAAAGGAAATTTCCAGTATGCAGCACAGTATTGTTAATTCTAATCGCCATTTGTACCTCACATTCCCAGAACTTATTCCCCTCATAACTGGAAGTCTGTACTCTTGGACCAACGTCTCCTCACTTCCCCCACCCTGGAGGATTTAAAAATGCACACACACACAAAAATGCTTTGGGAGTCTTATTTGCTTAATGGAAAACATTTAAAAACAAAACCTTGTTACTCCATTGGGATGAAGAATCTGGGTTGGAGATTGGGAAAGGGGAGGAATTTGAGGGTGCGCTTGTGTGCTTGTGTTGAGGGGGGTAACTGTCCCAGGACAGGAGTCCTTGCATGCTGTCCACTTGTCAGGAAGTCGTCCCACGTGAGCAGGACTGGGACTAGGGTGAGGCATACCTTCGGTGAGAAATTTAATGCGGTGCCAAAAGACTCAGCAATCAAGATACATAGTAATTTGAGGCAGTAATATAAAAAATCAAATTGGCAAACTACAGGCCACAGGCCAGCCACCTGTCGTCGTAAATAACGACTCAGGGCCTAGATTCGGCTGAGGCAGTGAGGCAGAGTTGGATCCTGTCTTTACGCGAAATACCGCTGTTTATTCATCATGGAGTTTTTTCACACTATATTTTGATTTTTGGAAATACTATGTTAAGATATTATTTATCTTCATCGCCGAGATTTCGGCACGCCCTGAAATTTTGTGCCTGAGGCAAGTGTTTATCTTGCCTTATCCTAGACCCATTTGCTCCCATTTTGTTTTCAAGTTCAGTAGCAAGTAACTTAGACACTTGGTAATGGGCTTCTGGAAGCCTTCAGACCCTTTTACTGGCTCAGCCTGTCTCTCCCCACCTTTGGTGGGCTTTACTGTTCGTGGCCTGTGTCTGCCACCTTCCACAGAGGCCTCCCCTTGGTTACTAGGGCCGGAAGTGTGGGAAGATTTACGTCCCTGGAGTGATCCTTAGCCAATGTCTGACAGATGCAGAAGTCCAGCTCGCTCGCCTCCAGACCTACCAAACCCTGAACAGCTTTGTCGCCGTGGAGCTTCCTGTGGGATCAGCTGAGGCTGGGTGTCTCTTCAACCCAGGCCTCGTTGGGCCCCTTCCTCCTTCCCTCAGCAGTTTCTCCCAGGAGCCTCTTCGGCATGAACCACTTCTGCCTGAGTCCTCATCCCAGAGGCTGCTTCTGGAAGAATTCCGCCACTCAGTAAAACTTCCGAGCCCAAACTTCAGGGCCCTGTAGAACCCTTTTTTCAGGTTCTGCCTATAAAATTAGGTTTCCTTAGCAACAGGACTCATCGCTATGGCAACTAGGAGTCACAGTTACCAAGGCAAACTAGACTTTCTGAAAAAAGAGAACAAGGCCCTCATCACTTATCTTGGTGGTTTTCGTTTTTTTTTGTTTTTTTTTTTTTCCTTCCTCCAGTCTACTTTTTCTCCCCGTGGTAGTTGTGTGGGGGCCGTAGGGCTCTTTGCTTCTCTTAAAATGGCTTCTTTCAATGCTACTCGGATGAAGGGGATCAGGCACGCGAGCGGGGAGGCCGCCTCTTGGCTGCCCCTTGGATTGCTCGGGAGGGAGCTCCATGCTCCCAGCCCGATGCCAAGGGACAGAGTGCCCACGGATGTGGTTGGTCTCTGGAGTGATATCAAGATGCCAAAGAGCCCAGCGCCCCCATGGCCAGTCTGCTCCGCCAGCCTCTCTCCCAAAGGGCCCAGGAAAAGGATGCGGTGGAGGGCGGGTACAACAGCACTTCGGAATATTGCTACTAATTGCTACTAATATATTGGTAATGATAACGGTCAATGTTAATTAATATTTCCAAATTTCAAACATAATTTCAAAATGATGTCTCAATGAAGGACGTTGCTTTTTTCCTAAGGCACATATATAATTTTTTTTAAAAAGATTTATTTATTTATTTGCGAGCAAGAGAGAGAAAGAGCTTGCACACTCCAGTGGGGGGGGGGGGCAAGGGGCAGAGGGAGGGAATGTCAAGCAGACTCCCTGCTGAGCGCCGAGCCCGACCTGAGGCTGGATCCCACCACCCACGAGATCATGACTTGAGCCGAAATCACCGGTCGGAAGTTTAACCAAGCCACCCAGGCGCCTCTAATTTTTTTAAAATTTTTTTTAAGTCAAAAGGAACTCTACACAGCAGCTAGCTCTTTGCATAAAGCTTTGTTTTCCTCGGTGGCAATTGTTTTTGTTTTTTTCCTGAACATCTCTGCCTCTTCAGGGCTGACATTTGGTGGTCTCCTGTGAGCTCCAGCCTCCCTGCTGGTGGGAGGCCTATGGGTGGGCGGGCGCCCTCTTGCCATGCTGTCCCTCTGTCTACTGGCTTCTCCGGAAAACAGTGCAGGGGTCAGGGCTGAGAGAACAGAGAGGTACCTTGCTGGCTTTATTTTAAAAAAGCAACTCACAACGCAAAGCCCTCTATTATTCTAAAAAGTCTTTCTTTCCCCTGTTCTGCTCTCTGTTTCCATGGAAATGGAGCTAGTCACCAGCCTGCAAGACCACGGCTGCAATGGCTGTATATTGTTCATTGTTTTCTTCTCCATGGTTTTGATTCTATTTATCCTCTTTGTCGGTGAGCAAGGTACCATCGCTCTAAAGCCTTGGATCAGACACTGAGACGCCACTGGGGCCAAGGAGACAGGAATGCACGGGCTTTCAGAAGACTCCCTTCTTCTTCATGGCCATCCAGCCCTGGAATAAAAGCAACCGGAGGGGTTGATAGGGGCCGGGGGCAGAGTTGATCCAGTTCCCCCTAATCTCCAAGGTCAGCCTGGAGACTTGGGAATGGAAGTGTTTCCTGGCTTAATATGGAGACTTAGCTCTTTGGCTCGTTGTTTTTTCAGGAAAGAAAGAACTCAGGGCAGGCCCGTACCGAAGCAGAGTAGATTTGGGCTGGTACAGTGAGCCCTACTGATACCCCGCCAGGCCCCCTCCGTTCCTCTTACCGATGCTGTGTGCCCATCCCCCAGCGTCTGTAAGCTTGACAGCTAATGACCGGCCCCTGGGACCTGCGGGGGATTGTCCCTGAGCACAAGAGTCCCCTCGTCTGTGCAAAGTTGGTAAATGTTGAACAAATGTCTGTGTAAAAACAACAACAGCCGAAGGAAAAAAAAACCCTAAAAAACCAAAGTCCTGGTTTGTATCATCTACCATTTTCCATGGTGTAAATTCTCCCGCAGTGGCTGATTTCAGGCTACCGACATGATGTTACTGGATTTGGAGTTGGGAATAATTCATTGCCTCTCGGGAACCAGTACAAACTGGCTGCAACACATCACTAGTTGGAAGGGCCTGGGATTTCCATTCACACCCTGTCCACTGCCAGGCGGCTATGACGGACTGGTGAGGGAAAAGCTTAGTTGACACTCTAGAGCTCCTTCCGGAAATCTGGCTGAGTCTGGGACTTCGCGTGACAGCGTCCCTTCGCTTGGTTTCCTCCCCTTTGTCACTCTGCTTCTTCTATTCCCTTACTGGCTTCTTCTGGGAGCACTTCCTTAATGAGTCGTTTGTACACAAATCCTCATCGCGGGGTCTGCTTCTAAGCGTAACTGACCTAAGATGGCCAAGAGCCCATTATACTCTGCCAGGGGCAGAGAGAGACCCTTCTTTTTAAAAAGTCTGGCTTAAAAGGTAGACAGTAACAGCAAGTGACAGTGACAGAGTATTATGATTACTTTGAGGACTTGTAGTTATTGGACTTTAGGGTTCTGTGGACTAGAGCTGGAGGATATAAAGTAAAAAAAGAAATAACTGTAGTCATTCCTTGACAATTCTCCCAGTGAATCCTTCCATCTTGAGGAAGGCATAGCAGAGACAATCCAAGGACGGATGGATAATAGGTTAGGGAGCTATAGGTGAAGAACGTTTATTTAAGGGAAAGGACCTCAGTGAGAATAATGAAAACAATAGTCATTACCATTTACTGAGAGCTTGCTGTGTGCCAAGTACATGCTTAGGGCTTGACCGACATTATTCAGTAATATGTTTACGTAACAAGTCTTTATTGAGCACTTACTGAATATTAGGCACTGTTCTAAGCCCCAGCAATCACAGTAGTAACCAAAACAAAGTCCCTGCTCTCCTGGGGCCTACACCCTCGTTTGGGGGAGATTGACAATAAGCAAACATGGTTATGTTAAATGGTACGAAGAAAAATAAAATGTAAAGAAACGCAGTGACCGGGGTGAGGGTGTGTATTCGTTTCCTAGGGCTGTAATAATAGACTACCACAAAATGGGTGGCTCGCAACAATGAGAATTTATTTTCTTGCAGTTCTGGAGGCTGGATGTCTGAAATTGAAGGGTCAGCAGGACCTTGTGCTCTCTGAAGGCTCTGGAAGAAAATCGGTTCCGGGCCTTTCTTTTAGCATCTGGTGTTGCTGGCAACCTTAGTGTTCTTTGGCTTGTAGACACATCACTCTAATGTCTGCCTCTGTTGTCTCACGGTGTTCTCTCTTGTGTGTCTCCATGTCTCTTCTCTAATAAGGACATCAGCCATATTAGATTAAGGCCCACAGTGATGGGATATGACCTCACCTTAATTTGATTACACCTGTAAGATCTTATTTCCAAATAAGGTCACACTCACAGGTACTGAGGGTTGGGACAGCAACAGATCTTTTGGGAAGACATAACTCAACTCACGACCACCTGCTATTTTTGTATAACTGGATGTCCTCTCTGATGATGTGACATTTGAGCAAAGACCTGAATGGATTGAAAGAGTGAGCCAGTGTAGCTATCAAGAGAAACAGTAAGTGCAAAGGGCCTGAGGCAGGAGCAGACTTGGTAGATTCCAGGAGCACCAAGGAGGCTAATGTTTCTAGAGTGCAGTGAGCAAGCAGGGGAGCAGGATGGCAGGAAACTAGGCCAGAGATGTAGCAGAGGGCTAGATTATACTAAGTCTGATGCTGACCATGGAGGGGGGCAGCTCTGAGCAGAAGAGGGGTGTGATTTGAGTTACATTTTTAAAGATCCCTCTGGCTGCGATGTGGGGAATAGATTGAAGGGAAGGGACAGGGGAAATAGAGAGGCCAGTGGGGTCTGTGGCAGATGCCTAGGTGGCATGTGATACTGACTTGGAACAGAGTGGTAGCTGGGAAGGTGGTGACAAGTGGCTGAATCTTGGGCAAGTTTGGAAGGTAGCACCCAGCACCGCATCTGCTCATCTAACCCTCTCAACAATACGAGGAGGTAAGTACTTATCATCCCCATTTTCCATACAAGTCAACTAAGGCTCAGGGAGGTTCATGAGCTTGCCCAGAATCACTCAGCTGCTGGTAGGAGGTAGAGTGAGGCCTGGCACCTCAGTCTGTCCAGCATTGGCACCAGTGACCTCAACAACCGTGGGAATGGTTGAATATACCTTTTGATTTCACCCTGCCTGTGGATGGGGAAGAGTCTAGAGTGGATTGAATGGTGGCCCCCAAAAGGTATGCCCATGTCCTAACCCCAGAATCCATGTGGTGTGACTTTATTTGGAAGGAGGGTCTTTGCAGATGTAATTTAATTCAAGGATCTTCAGATGGGGAGGGTATCCTGGATTCTACAGGTGGGCCCTAAATCCAGTGACAAGTGTCCTGATGAGAGACAGAAGAGAAGACGTGGACATGGAGGAGAAGGCCATGTGAGGACAGAGGCAGAGCTCATCGATGCAGCCACAAACCAAGGAACACTTGCGGCCACCAGAAGCTGGAAAAGATGAGGAAGAAGTCCCCCCTAGAGCCTCCGGAGGGAGCGTGGCCCCACCGACACCTTTGCTTTCAGACTTCCGGCCTCCAGAACTGTGAGACAGTATCTTTCTGTTGTTTTGAGTGCCCCAGCTTGTGTGGTCACTTGTTCCAGCAGCCCTAGGACACGAACACAGGGTCTGACAGAAATGAGTCTTTCTTCAGCTCAGCCAGTACGAGCTGAGGAATCTGGAGATGATCTCAACTCTCGGAACTTTATTTTCCTCGTTTCTGTATTGCAAGCGTAGAACCTTCCTTACCGAGCCCTTGGACGGATTAAATGAAAGAATGTTTTGAAGTGCTTTAAGGTGAAAGAACAGAACGCGCAGTCCTGTCAGGATGTGGCAGCAAAAATCCACCCGAATTAACATCAAATGAAGTTATTCTTGGAAGCCATTTCCATCTTGGACTGTTTTCCGGTCCCTTTTTATTTTATTTTATTTTTTATTTTTTAATTTAATTTTTTTTTTGTTCTCCGGTCCCTTTAAGCTTACTCTTATTGAAGTATGTATTGATATGCAGTAATACAATTATTTACTGCTTCCTAGCTTAAGCCAATTAGGGTGCACTTATATGACAAACAAGAAAAGCGCCAGAGTTTTATACACAAGACAGCTGAGCCCCCGTCATGTGTGCCTGGAGCGGTTGTGATATGAGGTGATGGGGAGAGTGTGCGTCTCCCTGCACCATGCCGAACTGAAAAATCTTAGGAAGTGCTGACATCTTGTTCTGTAAAAGCTTTCTGAAGACTGTTGTACGTTTGTTTGGCTGAATGGTTACAGGGAGAGAAGGTTGTCAGCTAAGATGCTGGCAGGAGCTAAGATGCTTTCAGGGATCCGATGATTTGATTGCCCACTGCCACCCGTCAGGGAGTGAGGTCTCCAGGAGACTGGGCAAGGCGATGGGCTGGTGGTTTGAAAGCTTGTCCACAGATTCAATGACTCTCCTCCCATCAAGAGGTAGAGTCTGACTGTCTTCCCCTCAAATATAGGCTGGCTTTAAGGACTTCTTTCTAAGGAATAGGACTCCAATTGGCACTTTGGCCAATAAGAATTTCCCATGGTTAGTGGGGAAGTGTTACTTCCCCATCTACGTCAGAAAATTCAATATGGCTTCTGTGTGGTTCTCTCTCTTTCAGGACACACACCTTTGGATCTCTGTGCCATTGTACAAGAAGACTGGTTACCTTGAAGCCACCACGTTGGGAAGACCATGTGGGGATAGAGAACGAGGTTTGAGGAGGCCCAGCTGTGGGAGTGTTTGAAGCCCAGATGAAGACCCGAGAGCCAAGAGGCCTTTGAGATGCTCTCATCTCTAGCCACTATCCGGCCGCGATTACATCACAGACTCTGGGTGAGTCACTACCAAGCTGAGCTCAGTCAACCCCCAGACTGTGAGAGGTAATATCGAATGACCATTGCTGTCCTACACTAAGTCTGGGGGAGTCGTTAGGCAGCAATAGACAACGAGAACAGAAGAGTATATTTGGGTGATGACTGGAGCAGCAGAAGGGGAAAGAAAACGAATGACCTATAGGGGTTGCGGGGTGTGGTGGGATGTAGTGGTGTGGGGTTTGCAGCTGGAGAGCTCTGGTTGGCCATGCAAATTGGCCATATTTGTTATTCATGTATTCGAGTTTATTGAGGCCCTGGTGTTTTGGGCACTAAGGATGTGGACCCAGTACCTTCCCTTAAGAAGCCTACAATCTAGTAAGGTAAACTGGGGTAACAAACACAAGAATCCAAGGTGTACATTCTGGCATCTCTCTCCTGATTGGAGGAGGGCCCCCAGATGTAGGGCGACCATCAGGTGGAAACTGGTGGAGTGGGCATTGAGAGGATTCAACCCAAGAAGTTGGTTAAATACTGTGCAAGGGAGTGGCGGCCAGGACAGCAGAGGATTGAGGCAGTGGGTGGGGGCTGCTTTTAAAGAGGGAAGATGAGGAGGAACAGGGATGTACGGCATTTTCCCTTTTTTGGTAACTGTGCTTGGTTGTAAGTAGCCCAGTGGTGAGTTAGAGCTTATGGATATCTTGGGGGGGAAGTCACCTATTCCATTACCCAAGCCTGTTATCTAAAAGTGGCCCCTATATTCCCCCCTGAACAATTTTGACCCCTAAATCTTTAAGGTTGCTGAGGATGGTCTTATCTTCTGTAATTTCTTCCTGCTCAGTAGGGACACAGAGATGTCCCTACCTCTGGGTCAGCACTGGTCAGTTGGGAATTTATACGTGGGAATCACGAAAGGCAGAGGCAGTCGTGTCAGGAGGGGATAACATTCGAGAGTCTGCTTGAGTAGAGATGATCATCTATTGGCTTGAAGTTATGACAGTGAAGGAGTCTGGGCACCAGGTGGAGAGACATGGGAGGAAACAGTAAAACATAATTAGAATAACAAGAAAAAGAAGGCCAAATAAGAGTCCTTTGATAGTTGACCAAAGTCTCCCGCCAGTCTCCTGCCAATCTCCCGATTGGGTTTAACCAATCATAAAAGGAAAGAGAGGGAGACTTGAAAGTGCCAATTTGAGTATCCTTGTTTTCTGGTAACCCTGTCACATTTCTGGGGTAAACTAGAGTAGATACATAACATCATTTTTTAATAAAGCATTGATTCCTCCTTGAGTTGCAGTCAGGATATCGAAGGCCATTTGGTTTTAGAGGGCCACCTTTTGAATTGATGGGCAACTATGAGTTGCATTTGGTTTAAGGCAGCTGCTGTATGCTTGGCTAATGCCTCTATTTGCAATTTTACATCAATGGAGGTAGCTCCTAGGGCAAATATGCCTAAGGGATAAAACCATCAAGAAGCCCTCTTTGATGTCTAGCCTTAACAATATCCTAATTATGAAGAATCGCTGGCAAGTGGGAGGAGACTAGTCTGGGAATATGGGCATCCCCAAGCGCATCATCCAATCCAGTCCGAAGTGGGGCCATCTATCAATTCCACAAGTCCACAGTTAACCCCATGAAGTGGAGTGCACTCTGGCTCTTAAGGAGCGATTTTGTCATCCCAGGCACACAGAATTATCCAAGGTGATAGTTGAATTATACATTTGTGGAGGAGTCCATCCCATTTTCCAGCTATTTAAGTAATCGTATGCCCATTGGGTTCTGTTATTATCCCCACAGAATAACACGCATGAAGACTGTCTATACATGAGCTATTACGGCAATTTTTCTGAAGTTTACCTCAAATTGTCTAGCTTAGGCAAACACTAAATACTCAAAGACAATCATGATGAACTAGAATTTAACACCCACAAAGGTATGTTATCGAATTGTAATTCTTCTCTAAGATTTTATTTATTTGTTTATTTATTTTGAGAGAGAGAGAGAGAACACGAAGAGGGGGAAGGGCAGAGGGAGAGGGAGAGAGAGAATTTCAAGCAGACTCTCGCTGAGTGAGGAGCCTGATGTGGGACCTGATCTCGCAACCCTGAGATAATGACCCGAGCCGAAATCAAGAGTCAGATGCTTAACCGACTAAGCCAGCCAGGTGCCCCCATAATCTTTCTCTTTAAAATCAGTCTTATTTCCAGGGCACCTGGGTGGCTCGGTGGGTTGAGGTCTGACTCTTGATTTCAGCTCAGGTGGCTGTCTTGGGGTTGTGAGATCGAGCCCTGCGCTGGGTTCCACACTGGGGACAGTGCCTGCTTGAGATTCTCTCTCTCCCTCTGCCCCTCCCCTGCTCTAAATAAATAAATAAATAAATAAATAAATAAATAAATAAATAAAATCACCCTTATTTCCAGAGATAGCCAAATCAAGACTAATTCATTTGCAAAACAAGTCTAATTTTAACAAACTTGGCCTAATTATTTACGTAAGCTCAGCAAGAATAGTGATTGATCATACAGACCTTTTAAAAATTTGCTTTGCTGGAACTATTTGTAAGGAACCTCCATTGAACTTCCAGTAGCCTCTCAAGTCCAGGAGCCGAGCCAAATACTTGCCATCAGACATGCTTACAATACCTATAGATTTGGGCGAATTCCTCTTCTTGAGGTCCCCAAAATATCCTGGGGTTCCTGCACCTGCCAGGAAGTGACATTCTTTACTCACCTGGTGAGGCTGCTGGGAACTCTGGAAGCAAGGTATCACACCAACATTTCCAAGGGGCTCTACTGGCTTGGTAAAATCAACCTTAGTTCCTTAAAGCTATCTGGTCATATCTGAGTCTATGCGTGTCTCTCTCAAATATGACATTCTAGTTAAAGCCTTGGTAAAATAACCCATGTTTCCAATGGTGTTCTGTTACAAGGAGAACAGATTCTTTTTTTTTTTTTTTTAAGATTTTATTTACTTGTTTGACACAGAGAGAGAGAGATCACAAGTAGGCAGAGGCAGGCAGAGAGAGGGGGGGAAGCAGGCTCCCTGCTGAGCAGAGAGCCCGATGTGATGCGGGGCTTGATCCCAGGATCCTGAGATCATGACCTGAGCTGAAGGCAGAGGCTTTAACCCACTGAACCACCCAGGCGCCCCAGGAGAACAGATTCTTATCGAACTTATGTAAATGACTATGAGTGCCATGGAAGAAAGAACATTCACTGAGACCTTTTGAATTTCAGACGGTTCAGGTGGAGAGAAAAGTTAAATGCTTCCATTTGCTCATGAATGAACACTTTATCATGTTTCTGTAAGCCATAGATATCTTAAGAGACAATTTCCTTAATTTGGAAGAGCAAACATTAGAGAACCAGCAGTGTCTCAAAGTAGAGCGTAATAACCGTAATCATCTTCCTCAATTCATTTAGTCCTATGTTACTAATTCTTACTCAGTTTGAACGCAACCTTTTAGTTTGTTCTGGAAATTCCTACCCATTTTAGTTTTGTGATTTTAGATATCAAAAAATCTGTATTTGTTAAAATTCCTGGGGTGCCTGGGTTAAGTGTCCGCCTTTGGCCCAGGTCATGATCTTAAGAGTCCTGGGATCAAGCCCTGCAATGGGCTCCCTGCTCAGCGGAGAGCCTGCTTCTCCCTCTCCCTCAGGCCCCCGCCCCTGCTCATGTTCTCTCTCTCTCTCTCTCAAATACATAAATAAAATCCTTTTTAAAAAAGTCCTTTTTTGAGTCTCCTTAAAGATGAAACACATTTTGCAAGAGCATCAGAACAATAACTATAAATGACAAAAGACTCAAAAATGGACATGGTCAAAGATCTGATATGAGACTTCATTATAATGCAATTGACAAGGAAATTCAATTACTTAAGTTACACATAACACTTTAATAATTAGAATATAGAGTGATGACCTTATCCTAGAACATAACATACCAAATAAACAAGCTTAATTAGTCAGAAGAGACTTTGTTTACAATTCAAATCTTGGAAGTTTGTTAAAACCTTAGAAAGTTTTAAAGCACATGCCTAAATAGGATTATACATCATCAAAGACCTGATAAAAACAAAACATAGAAACTGTTCTTTCTGGGCAAAGAAAAAAACCTTTGTTTACATTTTCATATCAAGAGCAGACCAACAATACAAGAAAACTGCTTTTAACAGAGAGAAAAGCAGAATTTCAACCCTAAACCAGCGTACTTTAAAAATCCATTCATTTCAGGGGTGCCTGGGTGGCTCAGTGGGTTGAAGCCTCTGCCTTCAGCTCAGGTCACGATCTCGGAGTCCTGGGATCAAGCCCCGCATGGGGCTCTCTGCTCATCAGGGAGCCTGCTTCCCCCTCTCTCTCTGCCTGCCTCTGCCTACTTGTGATCTCTCTCTCTCTGTGTCAAATAAATAAATAAAATCTTTTTTAAAAAAATCCATTCATTTCAATCTTAATCTGTCCTGACTACACAGATGCCTTTCCAAAGATTTCCCTCCACAACCTTCTACAATTTTCTTTTTCTTTCTTTCTCCCTCCCTCTTTCTTTCTTTCTTTTCTCTTTCTTTCTTTCTTTCTTTCTTTCTTTCTTTCTTTCTTTCTTTCTTTCTTTCTTTCTTTCTTTCTTTCTTTCTTTCTTTCTTTCAGGTTTTGTCCCAAGCCATTTCTTTCCAAACGACCAGTCTCATTTTAGGACAAGATTATTTCCTTTTTCCTCCAACAAAAATGTATTCTCATTCCTTATGTCTTTCTTACACATCTCTTACTTTCCTCTATACAGAGTTGCTTCCCTTATGTCCATCAGTCTTAACTATATTTAGCAGAATTTTAACTCTTAGAAACCTTAGTCTCCAGTGAACACTAAGTAGGAACCAATCGTGAATTGTTACACCAGAATTCTTCAGATGGCACATTTATGAATACGTTTTATCAACAAGGCATAAAGCATGTTTTCCAACAGACCCAAGTATCTTTCGTTTCTCTACAATTAGAAGCCAAAAGCTAGGGGCGCTTGGGTGGCTCAGTGGTTTAAGCCTCTGCCTTCGGCTCAGGTCATGATCTCAGGTTCCTGGGATCGAGCCCCGCATCTCGCTCTCTGCTCAGCAGGGAGTCTGCTTCCCCTTCTCTCTCTGCCTACTTGTGATCTCTTTCTCTCTGTCAAATAAATAAATAAAATCTTTAAAAAAAAAAAAAAAAAAAAGAAGCCAAAAGCTCAAACCTATGTTCAGTGATCAATGCTTTAGTATTTTATCTCATTTGGAAAAGACTTAGAATTCAGTACAATTTGTCATCCAAGCAAAACTTTAAAGTTTTGTGTTACCAAACACTTTGAAAGCTTTCTAAACAATTGCCCATGAAAATCTTGAGACAGACATAATTAACCATCATTTTAAGTAATCTCTTTGCTAACAAATTGCCAGGAAAATACAAGCTTATGTGACCTTCAGGAATCCTTGGTAGAATAAAAATTTCATATTTAATGCTGATAACTCTATAAAGACATATCTGTCTTAATTAAAGCAACAACCTTAAGTTAATTTAAATACCAAGTTATGTTCCACCCCGGTCCACTTAAAAGTCAATCAATTTGTTCCCAATTGTCAGTTTCTACCTGGGGCACCGGTAGGGAAATCTGAAGTGGGCGGTGTATGCGGAAAAATGTTGGGGTTCAGAGCCCACGGCCAAGAAGAAATTCTTGAGATGTCTTTGGTGCAAAAAGGTGGTTTTATTAGAGCACGGGCACAGGACCCGTGAGCAGAAAGAGTTGCACTGGGGTTGTGAGGGGTGACTGATTATATACTTTCAAATTGGGAGGGGGTTAGGCACAGCCCAAGCCTCCAAGGTATTTTGGAAACAAGGTTTCCAGGAATTGAGGGGGTCAGCTAGTCTCAGGAAAAGGTCATTTATTACTGTCTAATAAAACCTTAGTCATGAGACCCTTCAGATGTCTATCAGTGGGTCATATGCTTGGGGGATGATTGCTAACATAGATCTGGGGGGTAGAGATAAAGGAAGTTTCCAAGGGAATTTTTATGTTAAAGTAGACTTACAGGATCCTGGGGGGTGGGGAGTTGGGACGTTAAACTAAGGTTGCCTTTTGCCCTTAGCAAACTATTAACATGGAGGCAGCTGAGTTCCTAGAGGAAGGTCACTCTGCCTGTTTCAAGGACTTGTCAGTGGGCTGCAAGTAGTAAGCAAAGGTAATTTTTCTTTTGCCTTTGTTTCCCACATCAGGTGGTGGAAGTCCAAGAGGGTGCTTGCTCCTTGACAGCGAGGGTAGGAGCGGGAGCCAATGATCCTAGAGGCACTGAGGAGGGTAAAGAAGCTGGGTAGGCAGGCTGCACCCAAAGTGGTGCAGAAATAGGAGGAGGGAGAGGGGAAGGCACAAGAGGTGTGGTGCCTAAAAGCCCAGAGGGCAGAGAAAGAGGACTCCGGGTTCTAAAGCTCCTCAGCTCGGATGGATGAGCAGACGCCATCTTTCTCCACCACCAAACGGAAACTGGCAATCTATGTCTGGCTGGATAAGACAGGGAACTTCCCCGAAACGAAAGGAATTTTGGCAGCTGCTTGGGGATATTCCTTAAAGCCCCTCCTGAGGTAGACTAACCAGAGATAGTTGGCTCCAATTATTATAGCCATTAACCAAGGAAATGAATGAGGGAGAAGCCCCCACATATAACGAGAGTAACCTGGGTCTATTAGGAAGAACAGAGAGAGGGGGTCAATGTTCCCTTCATCAGGGATGGCCTGTGTTTCCTCCAGCAACCTGGGTTTATTAGGAGGAGGTCTATTTAGATGATCATCGTCCGATGGGTCAGGGAGGGGGTTTATTAGCCTGGTTAGTTGCCAAACACATTCGGCAAGAGGCCCTTAGGTCGGGGTCCTGGTTTAGGGCCCTGAAACAGAGCAAGGCATGGTTTACAATTTCCGTGGAGGTTTTGGGACAATGCCACGAAGGCTTGCGTATCTGACACTTCCGACCACTTGGAGGAGTTCCGGCAAAGGAGGTCAAGTTGGAAAACAGTATGATAAGAAAGTTCTGTGGGAGGGCCATAACTCTTGATCCAGGCATTTGTATCGAGGCCAGAAAACATAAAAAGATGAGACATATTTCCTCAGTCTTTGGGGGTCAAATCTGTCCCAGCTTTTAAGAACAGAGCTCAAGGGTGAGTCCAGGGAATCCGGGGGGTTTGTCCCACAGTGGGAAAGACTGGCTGCCGATTCCTGAAGGGGAGTCTTGCCAAAGGGAATGGAGCTCCCACTCATGGTCAAGGTCATGATTTCAGTCAGGGCTTCCCAATCACCTGAAAAAGGACTGGACCTTAGACAAGGTGACTGACTCTTTGGGGGCTCCTCATGTGGGGTTCCCACAAATGTGGGAGGCCATAAAGTCTGGGAGAGGAAAAGGGACATCTGAGGGTCTGGGAAGCTTCTTTGAGGGTCACAGTTTTGAAGACCGAATAGAAATAAAGGGACACTGAGTTCGAAGCTAGCGAATCCTAGCTATGGAGCCCCTCACGTGCACTGCCTTTCCAAGGCCCTTGGGTGGGCCTCAGTAATATATGGTTCTATATTTTTGTAAAATTCGAAAAAGATATTTTAACTGCAATTGGTTAGGACCTGGTATTAGTCAAGGTTCTCCAGAGAAACAGAAGATCCAACTATCTATCTACCTACTTACCTATTTATTTTTAAGGAATTAGCTCACATGATTATGGAGATGGGAAGTCCCAAGACCCAGGAGAGCTGGTGGTAGTTTCAGTCCTGATCCTAAGGCCCAAGAGGTTCTACTCTGAGGGCAAGAGAAGACTGAGGTCCCAGCTCAGGGGTCTCACTCAACATTTTTGTTCTACAGGTTTTCAGTTGATTGGGTGAGGCCCACCCACATTAGGGAGGGCAATCTGCTTTGCTGGGTCTGTGGATTCAAATGTTAATTTCATCCAGAAGCATCCTCACAGACACACCCAATATAATGTTTCACCAAATGTCTGGCTGCCCTGTGGGCCAGCGAAGTTGAGACATCACATCAAACATCACAGACCTCTGTCTTGTCTCATTGCAAATGTTACTCCCTGACATTTCCCCTCACACAGGTGTTTTTAGGTAGCGTTGGAGCAACGTCAGGATTCTGAGGATCCAACTGAGAGGAAGTTGAGTTGGGCTTACATATAGTTTGGGTTTAGCGGGATAAAAGTCAATGAGTTATATAAAGTCACTTCTGTGTATAGTTAAATATTGCCAGCCACCATGGTGTAGAAATGGCCTCTACCATCCACCGTGTAGACTCCTTGGCATTGGGATACAGAAATTTTGGAACTAAGGTTGTATCATGCTATGAACATATTCTGGTACCCAGCACCAGAATTACATGGGTAGTGTAAGAAAATCTTTGTGCTTTGATAGAAAACTACACATTGTCAGGGAGCCAGGGTGGCTCAGTCGGTTAGGTGTCTGCCTTTGGTTCAGGTCATGATCCTGGGGTCCTGGGATTGAGCCCCGGGTCAGGCTCCCCACTCAGTGGAGTCTGCTTTTCCCTCTGCCCATCCATCCCCCTGCTCGTGCGCTCTCTCTCTATTTCTTGGTTTCTATCTCTCGTGCTCTCTCTCTCAAATAAATAAATAAAATCTTAAAGAAAAAAAGAACTATGCACTGTTTAGAAGACATCACTCTGGATTGTCAGTTTCTGATTCTGTGGGATAGATTATAGATAACCTGCAGCAATGCAAAATAATTCTTGTCTAAAAACGTGCAAGTTCTGTCCTGTCTGGTAGGGGTTCAACTGACTTCCCTAACCCCTGTGGAAAACCTGGATTGTAAAGACTCTTAAAGGACCTGTGTTCTGATTGGCTTATAGAGGTAAGTAAGCACTTCTGTAAATTGAATATTCCCCAAATTACTAGAAAATGAGAAAACGGAAGTTCTAATTTTTAAATGTGCTAGGGTAAAAAAATTTTTACAGAAACTAACTAAAAAATGTTTAAGAATCCAATTTCTTAATTTAGGCAAATCTTTGGTAAATAAGACTAGCTTACTGTTTTTGGTTTAATAGAAACAGCTACATCTTCTCTGATTTATCAGAGTTAAGCACAATATAAGTACACACTTTATTCTACGTGCTTAGGTTCTTCCTAACTTACAGAGATTTACGACCAAATAAACTAACATTTCTTCTACTTAATATTTAAGCTTATAAAAACATAAATTTGTGTTTAACCAAATTTTATTCCAACAGAAGTTATGTTTATAGTATGTCCACTTGAAGATAGTTTCTAAGATTTTTAGGGTGCTCAAAAATTGGATCAATACTAGATTGAAATAATGGATATTCACTGGATGCCTAGATCATTTCTAAATAAGTTAGAATGCTTGTGAAGCATAACTCTAAGTTTACATGCTTTTGCTTCTTATTTTTTTATAGGCCTGTAGAGAAGCTATGTCTTTGAGTCTGTTAAGGAATATGCTCATTTTTACGACACTGAGAGTTTGTATAAAGAATGTGTGTGGCTGTAGAAAGTTGTGTTATGAGTAATTGTGAGCTCTACAAATCCATTAAAATCTTGGTGTGTGACAGGCATTTCTCAGTTAGTCCCCACCCCCTGCAGTTTTCTCTGCGAAATAGAAGTTACTTCGGTTAATAGTTACGGAGGGGAGGAAAAACGTCTCCTCTACGCTCTTATATTCTATAACTGGGGCCTGCAAATTAAATTGACAAAAGTTAAATTAACAGAGAAAAAAACAGAGCAACACACACGCACGTGGGAGAACTCAGTGATGAGTAACTCAAAGGGGTGCTCAGAATTTGGGGCTTTATATACCATCTTCATAGGTGAAGGGGAGGGAGACAAAGGCATTTATGAGAAAACAAATGGTTTCTGGAAAGATAAATGGGTTTTTAGGAGAACAAACAGGAGATAAGAGAGTTTGTAGTGATGTTTGTCTATAGAGGATGAGTAGTCTCCTTCATGGACTTTAAAACTCCCCCGGAGAGGGAATTTGGGGTAGGTTTTGTCAGCATTCTCCCTTCTGGGAATAGATCCAATCTGAAGAGGAATTTATGGCAGCCTTATTTTCTAGAAGTTCCTGTTTTAGTCAGATAAGGGAAGCTCTGAGAAAAGTTTTTGTTTTTTTATTCTTTATTTTAATTTTTTCCCTGCATATGTTGAATCTCAAATGTCTTCAGCTCAAAATAATCTTTATACCAACTCTGGGTTTCCAAGTGGGCCCCCAAATTTTTAATGAATATAAGTGGTTAAAACTAAGGAGAAATAGTTTCAGAAAAATACACTTGTGTATGTGCTTCCATGTTTCAAGCAAAACAGTCTTTTTGTCTTAAAAGCAGTGTTCTCAAAGTTTTAGTTTTTTGCTTGTTTTTTGGGGAGGGAGATGTTCAAAATGACCCTCAAAAGGTCATTTGTTGTTGTTTTTCTGGGTTATGACTAATGATATTTACTGTATTGGAAATTGAAAGTGAAAAATTATTGTCTGTGTTTTTAGAGGGAGAGAGCATGGGGGGTGGGAGAGGAGAGGGAGAGAGAGAGAATCTTAAGCAGGCTCCACACCCAGCATGGCGCCCAGTGTGGGGCTTGATCTCATGACCCTGAGATCATGACCTAAGCCAGAATCAAGAGTCCGATGCTCAACCGACTGAGCCACCCAGGAGTCCCAGAGAAATTGTTTAAATGTGTAAATACTTACTGAGTAAAGACACCAATGATGAACACGTTACATGTTAACAGCATCTTAATGTTGTTACTAAGTTAATTCTGATCTATAAACCTTCTGAGATCTGCCCTAAAGTTAAGTGTCAGTTTGTTCCAGAATATGTACAAGCTTAACAAAAGACAAAATTTAGAAAGTGAATGTTATTTGCCTTGGTTTACAATCCTTGAGTCTGATCAGCTGTGAAATGGGTTAAACTCTGAGCCAAGTTTTCTCAGCTTTATTGCTTGTTTCTTTGGTTTCCTTTTTGCCTTTACCTACAGTCCGAATAGTTACTTTTTCTCTGCACTCTGCCTAGATGACAATTCTTCCATGCCGTATGTTGACTTTATCATGGTTTGGGTCACTTAAAATAAACCAAAGTTCCTCACTTACTGCAGAGCTAAAATTCATTACAGGCATATTAAAATCTATACATTTAAAAACTGTTTCCTTGTCACTTTGGTTAAATAGGTAACTATGATTTCTTAGCTACCCATGGTCCCATCGTGATCAAGTATGTAAATGTAGTCCGGTAACTTTTTTCTATTTTTGTCTTCTCTAAAGCAAATCCTAAATAAAAAATAAAATAAAATAAAATAAAATACAACCCTCCGGGTATCTTTTTATACCTCAAACTATCTTTCAGATCTTTCAGATCTTTCTAAAAGCTCCTGGAAAAGTACAAAGATTTATCCTTTCCTCTTATGAAAAAGATGTCTTAGAAATAATTAAGTCTCTTTGATGAGTTACTATTGATTAGTTGCATGGAAGAGTTGTCAGATCAGAAGAAATGTGCAGCTTTTTCTAGGTGAAATTTGCATAAATTTTTTTTTCACAAAAGTATTTTAGATTTTGGATGCTGGTTGGGAAGTTGCTAGAGATTTGTCAATGCCCTTGCTCTCTAGGATCTGATTCTGTTTGCTAGAGCTCGGAGGTTGCTTTGAGTGATGCTATCAACAATAATGGTATGGGATCATCAGCCAATATTCTGAGTGTTATTTAAAATGCTTACTTGGCCACAGCCCTTATTTTTACATTTGAATCTAGGTGAGCAGTTTTCAAGTAGGGATGCTGGTAGGATTACTTATGGAGTTTGATACACATTGCACACGTCTTGGACCTACTCCAGATCCATGAACTCTCTTCACTTGATATTCTTGGTATATGCTTGGTATATTCATTTATATTATGCCTCAGGATTATTATATATGTTATATGCCTTATACAATTTACATTATATTGGCATTGTATTATATATTATGCCTCAATACTTTTCTCTAAAAATGTTTATCCAATTTTATAAATCAGATGCAATGTTTATTATCTTCCTTGATAACAGTCTTAATCATAACGCTTACAAACATTCTGTCTAAAACTTCCTGGATTGGCCTTATTATGCTGTTTTTCATGCCACCAAGGGAAATTGAATTGGGGACACATGTAATTTGGGTTTAATGGGCTATAATTAGGTGTTTATCGGCCATTTTTGTCAAATAAAAAAACTAATATAGACTTGGTAAGGTGAGATCATACTTGAAAGAATTGTCACTTGTTTTGGGAAAAACACTACTGCAAATAGGGAGGGCTAAGCAAATAGGGCTCTCTTTGATAGGGAGGAGTAAACAAGGCTAGAAAGAACTGAGTGTGGGCAAGAGGGATGAGAGGGTGGTTTAAATAGATGGTAGCTCTGAGAATATTCTACTGGGCAGCCAGTTTACTCTTAGGGGATGCTGTATGCTATCTCGGGCTGGGGGTAAGCCAAAGTTCAGAAGCTTGGAGGAAGGAGAAAAGCTTACCCAAAGTTTGGTTAACAAGCATCATGTTCTGATTGACTGGTGGGGACAACAGTTTAGCTGATCAGGAGACAAAGAGTGGGAATTAGGTAGGTCTTTGTCTGACCTTGGACCTGTCATGGGTAAATAAGGAGGGCATCCATGAGTCTTGTCTAAGGAGAATTCTTGGTCATAAGCTGTTTCCCCAAACACAAAAATGTGGTGAGATCTATTAATCATCCCTGTTTTCTAGGAGCACAGGGCTCAGGTAAAATTCAACATGGCCACTTTTGAATGTATTTATTTCTAGCCATCCCAGTGTGGGAATAACCCCTAGGAGTAATTCTACTACCCACAGAAGGGATCAACCAGGTATTGTGATTGATATGAAAATGCAGGGCTGATCTTTAAGAGGCAGAGACAAATTCCTAATAAAAGCAATGAATAGGATTCTCGATAAGCCAATTACTGAAGAGAAGAGAGAAGAACACATTGGAAAAAGTTTAAATTCCTTGTTTACTTGACAGGAAATACTGACATCCATGAAGATAACACACAGTTCCCGCCATGATACACAATAAGACAGTGCGAACATACCAGACAATGAGTATTGTCAATTCAAAGAATATTAAAAAATCAACAACTGAACAATAAATCTGGAAACACCCTGAAAGAAACTTGGTAGAGGTTTCCCCAAAGTTGATGACTATCCTAAAAACGTACATATTACATGAGTTGCAAAGCTGAAAGGAACATTTCTAAACTACCAATCACAAAAAATAAATTTGGATTGCTTGGGCTAGAAGGAAGACAATTACCTTCTCATTCTTTCTATTGGAAATTATATTCCAAAATCCTTGTTGTCCGGCAAAGTGATCAAAGGCATTGTGGTTGATTTTTAGAACAATGGGCCCTAAAGCAGGAGGCTTCTTTGTGGTCACGTCTCCCAGCAAAGTGACTTTGCAGCTCCTCCATCATGAGGTGGAATCCATGGAAATCTGCACTGGCCTTGTGACTTGATTTTACCAATAGAATGCAGTGCGAGTGGCATTGCCTCCTGTGCCTTGCAGCTTCTGTTTGCTCCCCCCGGGATGCTCCTGTAATAAGGTAAGGAGGACCAGGCTAAATGATGAGAAACCGTAAGGAGAAAGCTGAGCTGACTGCCAACATCAAGGCCCCAGACATGGGGGAGGCCATGTTGGACCATCTAGCCTTTCTTGACTGTAACTGCGCGAGTCAGCCCAGATAAGACCCACAGGAGACCCAACCACAGAATCATGAGAAACAATAAATTATTGTCATTTCAAACCACTGAGTCTTTGGGCTGTTCGGCAGTAACAGATAACCGATATAGGTATACAGCGCAAAATATATAAAAATAAATAAGGTGTGCACTGGGTGTTAGAGGCAACTATTGCATTATTGAACACTATATAAAAAACTAATGAAGTACTATACAGTGGCTAACTGAACATAATAAAAAAATAATAAAAATTTTAAAAAGCAAGCAAATAGTATGGAGGTGTGCCACGTGATTGATTAATAAAAATGTGATGGTATTGTTTGGATTTTATGATACTAACATTGTGGTACTTACTGGTCTTTTACATGTCACCATTTGCTGCAGCTTCTTTCTTCCTTTCAATAAATATTCACTTTCCAACTGAATTTTGTATTTGTAATTTTGTATTCTTTTCTTAAAGAGGGACCCCCACATCATTTAAACCTTGAGCGCCACAAAGTTCAAGGCTAACAGGAAGTCCTTTCTTCCTCAATCACTGTCTCCCCTCCTGGAGCTCTGTCTCCTCAGGTTTTAAGCTTCCTTCCGCCGTGCACCGCAGCTCCTTTGAGTCCCCCTTCTTCCTGAATAAACCTCTTATTGTGGAAATGTGACTCCTGGGGGATAAAAAGCCCTAAACAATATCAAATTATAGGCTTCTGGCCACCTATGGAGTCACTAGTGGGATGTGTAGGATGAGGGAGAACAGTAGGAGAGCACATCCGGGAGATGGCCTCTTCTCAGTGTGTGGCGGGAGGATGCTGGCTACCTGCTGGTCACGCAAGTCCACCGTGGACGTCAGAGGAAGACAGTTCCCTCCTACTCAGTGCTAGAAGGAAGGCCTTGCCTCTGGCCCCAAGGCCCTCCCTCCCTAGTCTTGGGGGTGGGGGGTGG
>CM052901.1:68264480-68553115 GCA_028534135.1 Potos flavus | reverse complement strand
CCATTTTTTGTAGGATAGCATAGAGGTTAAGAACACAGACTCTGATACCAGACCTACTAGGTTCAAGTCCCCACTGCTCTTTGACTTTGGGAAAGTTGCTAAAGCTTTCTGTGCCTTAGTTTGCTCCTCTATAAAATGGATCTACTAATAGTACCTATCCATTCTGGTTAAACTTCCCCAAACTTCTTGTTATAAAACAACCACCATTTTATTATAGCCACAAATTTTGTGGGTCAGGAATTCAAACAAGGCATAATGGAGACAGCTCATCTCTGTTCCCTGATGTTTGGGGACTCAGATAGGAAGATATGAAAGGTGGGAGTGATTTGAAGGCTTGGTGGGGAGTGTGGAATCAACTATAGGCTTCTTTCCTTACGTGTTCGACTTCTGGGTTATATTCAAGGGAGGACGAGAGCGTTGACCAGAGTTCCTCCATGTGGTGCCTCCAAGTGGCTTGGATTTCTTACAGCTTGGCAACTGGGTTCCGAGAAGGAGCACCTGGAAGGAAGTGTCCCATGAGAGTCAAACAGAAGATACGTGGCTTTTCATGACTTAGCGAGACATGAAGTGTCACCGCGCTATACTCTATTGGTCGAAATAGTCACAAGCTCACCAAGAGTCAAAGAGAGGGGACATAGATTCCACCTCTTGAAGAGCGGGGCTGTCAAAAATTTGGGGGGGGATCCAGCTTTAAAATATTCTCTCACGGGTTAATTGTGAAGACTGAGTTATTACATACAAAGCACTTAGAACGGGGTCCCACTCAGTGTGAACGTCATTAGGTGAAAGTTTTTATTATTATTTGCAGGGTGTAGCTCTTTGGGGCAAGGTTTTTGCCAGAGGAGAAGGCAGAGTTGGGGACAATGTTGAAAGAATGACTCTAGGTAGGTGTCTGCAGAGAGGGAGGCTGGGAATGCCTTTGGGCCATGGGGTGAGGGGTCGGGGAGGGTGGCCCAGCTCACATAGGACCTGTTTCCTGGACTGTGGCTTCAGGGCCAGCTGTCATCTGTCTTGCCTAGGTTCCATAGAGCCCAAATGCATTTGGTCCCATCAGAAACATAACTCGACGCAGCAGGGCTCCTCATTCCATTGTGGAGGTTTTAACCTCCCGGGTGGTGTTTTTGCCAGAGCCTGCCCCCAGAGGGTGCCCCAAAGGTGCCTCGGGCCCCATGAACACAGGCCTCCCTCTGGGGAGGTTGCTCTACCCTGGACAATAATCCAAGCCCTGAAATGTTGTGGCAGACGCTAAATCCCATTGCAGGGGGAACAGTGTCCGTATGTGTTCCCGCATATTTGGGAGAGAGCAAAACTCTATTTTGCAAGCTTCTTTGGGCACAGCCGCCTTCTGTTTGGCAGCAGGGACGAGGGCAGATATTTTATTTATTTATTTATTCATTTATTTTTATTATGTTCAGTTAGCCACTGTATAGTACATGATTAGTCCTTGATGCAGTGTTCAGGGATTTTTAACCCCTCTTCGCAGAACAACACACAAAGCTCTTGCTACTCCAAGTGTGGTCCGTGGACCAGGAGCATCATTATCACCTGGGAGTCGTGAGAAAGGCGGTATCTCTGGCTCCACCCCAGAACCTGCATCCTACAAAAATCTCTAGATGATTCTTCCACATATTAGAGTTAGGAAAACACTGACCTAAATTACCAGTGGACCTTCACTTCTCCTACTCCGGCTAATTCCCGACACTTTGTACCCCTTTATCCCCACTTACATAAGAGAAGGCACAATGGTTTTTCTAGACAGTGAATGGTGACTTCCCAAGATAGGGCAAGGGAAGTTTTCGATCCTAGAATGTTTCCTTGTGGAGTAAGAACCAATTTCACTCAGAGTGGACAAGAAGTAGAGGGAGTTGGGCTATAATTTCTGGCGAAGAGTAAAGTAAGCCGTGATATTGATGACTTAATAAAACCACAATGTATAGTGTCAGGGGAGGTGAGGAGAAGGAGATGCAGACCAGAGCCAGGAGTTGTTATGTGTAATTGAAAACACAAATGGGCTGGCTTCTTTCTCCCTCTGGATGATGTCAAAAGCCTAGAGTCTGGAAATATGCCTTGCCCTCTCCTTCCCCAGTCTTCAGAGAGATACTGCGGGAGTTTTATGGGACACGGTTGTGGGGGAATCTGGGTTTCCTTCGGTAGAATTCTGGGAAGAAAGGAGAGGAGGAAAGATGGCTGCCCAGATTCCACAGTGGCTATCACCTCATTCCATGAAGGGGAGTGTTTGATAGTTCTTAGGTGCCCCATAGATATTAGTTCCATTCTCATATACTGAGCCTCCGCCTTGGGGGCTCCATTCACCTAAAACATCACTACACTTCTCCCCGGTGTCCCCACCTACCCCCACCCCACTACCTGTGTGCAGACCACCTTCCTCCCATCCCTCCATGGCTCGCCCCTAGGAAGCAATTTCAGGGGGATTTGTCTATTTGTCATAAAGTGGTTCTAGGACTCGAGAGACCAATATGGAGTCAAGGACAACAGCATGTGCACATCTGTGTGACCCCCCTCAGAAATGCAGAACTTTTAGGGTGATAACAAGGGACCTACTTGGCAACTCTGCAGAGAAGTACAAACCCAGTCCCATTTTCAGGGTTTCAGTTAGTTTCTAGAACTTCGTGTTCCTATTCCAGCCTCCCTGGCTGATTTCCTGTCTCTCCTCACTCAAACCCTTTACTTGGGAGCGGTTAGAGGGTCTGGCAAGCTCCTTAACTTGTCCGACACACGTCTGTGTTCCTTCAGTTCACCACTGGGTTCCAGCCCTTGGCACCTTGTAGCTGCGCCAACAGTGCAATCTGCTGGATAAGTTCTGAGTTCTTCAAGGGGCTTGTCTGAGCGGCTCAGGGTCTTGCTGGCATATTAGCTTGAGAAGGGGGAGATTTTGGAGGTGGTCGGAGCAGGAATTAATGCCCAGACTGTGGAAAGCATCCTGAACATCGAGGGTTTACAAAATTCAGTGGTCATTCTTTATGACTTCCATTTTAATATCGGTATCTTCCGAAAGAACTATTTTTGCAATCATCCACCCCATCTGCTTTTGGCAGGGTGATTCAAGGGGTCAAAATGGCCGTTAGTGCTCATCTGCACGCGCGCGCGTGCGTGCGTGCGTGCGTGCGTGCGTGTGTGTGAATGCTTTCTTTATCAGTCTGTGGTTATGTATGATTCCGTGTTTGGAAGGGAGGGAAGGACTGGTGAGCACCTTTAAGCCATCATAAATTTAGCTCCAAACAGCAGTTTGCTCTGAAGTAGGCTTTTCCAGCTAGATCTCTGAACAACTCTTCTCTCCTCACAAGTGCACCGTCTGGGGGCGCTCCAGCCTGGGTCCGCACAGCTTGTTCTGGGAAAAAGGACATAGGCAGATTTGATGAAACTAGATATTTTTCTTTGTCTTTTGATTTTTTCCCCCTCTTACTAGATAAGGTATACGTTTTTATTCGCTAATCAAGTTACCTACATACCACGTCTTCCGATGGGAAATAATTAATAGAATGATACCCCAGCTAGGAATTTTGGAAGAAAAATATTCAAGCATATTTAGGTTGGTGTGAATAAAAATTGGAGTAGCAATGGAAATTTCTCAAAGACAGCTGTCAAAACTGCAAATATTTGAAAAAATGATTTCTTGCAAAAAATGCTTGCAAAAAAAACATCTTCTAGCCCCTCCTAAATTAAGAGGACCTATAAATATGAATTCAGGGGCACCTGGGTGGCTCAGTGGGTTAAAGCCTCTGCCTTTGGCTCAGGTCATGATCTCAGGGTCCTGGGATCGAGCCCCACATTGGGCTCTCTGCTCAGCAGGGAGCCTGCTTCCCCCTCTCTCTCTGCCTGCGTTTCTGCCTACTTGTGATCTCTCTGTCAAATATAAATACATACATACATACATACATACATACATACATAAATACATAAATAAATATGAATTCATGGTCTTTCCTACCTGCTCAATCTAAATTGTTAGTCTTCAGGGGTAAGTGAAGAAGAGATCCTTTGCAAGGCTGAATGGTGCATGCTGTAGGTTGAGGGTTCTGAAAAATGGAGGTTCTGATACGTGTCTCTGGAATCACTCTTGACACATGTTGATGAAAGGAATCAGTATTTTCTGAGCCTCTAGATGATGAGAAAGCCATAGTGGACTTCAGTTAGACACCTTAGTAGAAGAAAGTACTAATCTGTTGGAGTCAAACGTGCAGTCCCAAACATTTACTGAGCACTTACTATGTGCCAAACTCTGTGAATGACATTGGGTTGAATAAAATTGGCAATGCCTTTGCTCTCAATTGCGGTTGTTAACTTTTGCATAGTGCACGGGGTCCCTGGGTGGCTCAGTTGGTTAAGCATCTGCCTTAGGCTCAGGTCATGATCCCAGGGTCCTGGGATTGAGCCCTGTGTTGGGCTCCCTGCTCAGTGGGAAGCCTGCTTCTTCCTCTGTCCCTCCTCCTGCTCATGCTTTCTCTATCAAGTAAATAAATAAAATCTTTTTAAAAAATTTGCATAGTGCTTATTATGTGCCAAATACTTTTTAAAAAATTTTCTTACCTAGGATCGTAATCATTTTATTTTATTTTTTAATTTAAAATCAATTAATTAACATATAGCATATTATTAGTTTCAGAGGTAGAGTTTAGTGATTCATGAGTTGCACATGACACCCAGTGCTCATTACATCACGTACCCTCCTTAATGCCCATCACCCAGTTACCCCATCCCTCCACCCACCTCCCCTCCAGCAACCTTCAGTTTGCTTCCTAGAGTTAACAGTCTCTTATGGTTTGTCTCCGTCTCTGATCCTGTCTTCTTTTGTTTTCCCTCCCTTCCCCTATGTTCACCTGTTTTGTCTCTTAAACTCCACATATGAGTGAGATCATAATCATATGGTATTTGTCTTTCTGTGTCTGACTTATTTTGTTAAGCATAATACCCTCTAGCTCCATCCATGTTGTTGGTGATGGCAAGATTTCATTCTTTTTGGTGGCTGCATAGTATTCCATTGTATATATAGACCACATCTTCTTTATCCATTCATCTGTTGATGGAAATCTGGGCTCTTTCCATATTTTTATGTGCCCAATACTCTTATAAATGCTTTACACATATTAATTTACTTGACTCTCACCAAAAATTTACATGGAAAATGCTATTACCCCCACTTTACAGATGAGGAAACCGAGCGCGGAGAGATTAAATAACCTCCCCCTGGGGTCACAGAGCTACTCTTGGGCTGGTCCTCCACCCAGTCTGGCTTCTGAGGCTGAGCTCCCAATTGTTGGGCAACACTACTTCTCAGGGAGCTTAGTGAGAAGTGAGGAAAGACACACCGTCAACAGGTAATTAAGTAAAAAATCCATGGAAGTGCTCTGAATGGAAGAGAGTGCCCTTCGGAAGAGCAATCAGGATATTCTGACTAATGGCTATCACATAAGACAAACCTTGTTGGGTTATTTGGGAATGACCAACACTGGATGAGTTTTCTAGGGCTACCATAACACAAATCGCACAAATGCGAACGTATCGTCTCACCCATCTGGAGGCTGGAAGGCTGAGTGTTGGCAGGGTTGGTGCCTTCTGAGGGTTGGGAGGGGGAATCTGTTCCAGGTTTCTGTCCTAGCTTCTGCTGGTTTTCCTGCAGCCTTCGGTATCCCTCGGTTTGTAGACGCATCACCCCAACCTCTGTCTTCATCTTCGCGTGGCATTCTCCCTGCTTGCATCTGTCTCCAAATGTCTCCCTTTTTATAAGGACACCAGGCATGTTGGATTAGGGCCCCGCCCGGTCCAGCCTGACCTCATCTTACCCAATGACCTCTGCGACAACCCTATGTCCAAATAAGGGCACATTCTGAAGTAGTGGGGGGTTAGGACTTCAACATATGAATTGGGGGGGACATGATTCAACCCATAACAGGAACCCAAAGGGAGCAATGCTAGTGCTCCCTTAAAGGCAGTTATTTCAAGTCCTGCTGTTGGTCGGATGTTCCCAAGGGAAATGAGCTGGAAGGCAGTTATCTTTGAGCAGAAAGACATGGCCGAATGAATGAATGAATAAGTTGGCTTTGTTTTTGACGTTGACATGATGGATTTGCCAGGGGCCTGCACTTGGGATGTTGTTTCAGCTGGCCTCTACATGTGCTTGTTCAGCTACATTTCCTTCTTGAGTTCTCTTTGTGAGCAGCGGTCACCACTCGTGAGAGCAGTGACCAGAGCAAAAGGGGGAGGCTGAGGGGTGACTGGTCTACCCAGGGATCAAACGCTCAGGTTGGCTCTCATGAGCTCCGGGCTCCACCGGCTTAGGCAGACAGAAGGGAAGAAAGCAGTCCCTTTAGCAAACCTAGACGCAGATAAGGTTGTGATTGGGACACTCTTATTGTCCACAGAAACAATGTCTCACATAGCCGTGAGCCCGCCATTCGTCCTACTGTTGACCAAGCTATGGCACCAAAGTAAATACAGAAAATCTGAGCCTGAGCAGAGGGCCACAGGGAACAGAAGCAAAAGGCAGAATGAGGGGCTCCTGGGTGGCTTAGTTGGCTAAGCGTCTGCCTTCAGCTCAGGTCACGATCCCAGGGTCCTTGGATCGAGCCCCTCGTTGGGCTGCCTGCTCAGCAAGGAGTCAGCTTGTCCCTCTCCCTCTGCCCCTCCCCCCTGCTCATTCTCTCTCTCTCTCTCTGTGTGTGTGTGTGTGTCTCTTTTTTCTCTCTCTCTCCAATAAATAAATAAAATCTTAAATAAAAATGTAGTATAAGGTGCCACTCATCTTCCTCAGTCTGGAGATGGCCTCAGGCATTACAAATATTGGCCTGGAACAACCTTAATATCTTCCCTGCAACCCCTAACACCTCCTAATTCCCTTCCCTTTTTTTTCCAACCCAACATGTGTTCCCAGTTATCTCACCCTTCCCCATGAGAGTGCTCCTTATATGGAAATTGTCCTCCTCCTCAGATTAATCTTCCAATCTCTCGGCGAAGAGCAACACCTCGGAGTAGGGGTTAGGGGACTAATAAAGTTGGGTGAATTCACTCAAATGCGGTAATTCTCAACCTTGGCTGCACATCGGAGTCCCCTGAGGAGCTTAAAAAAATACTAATGTATGGGGTTCCATTCAAAGAGATTTTGATTTAATTGGTGCGGAGCCTGGCCTGTGCTTCAGGATTTGTAAAGCTCCCCAACTGATTCTAATGCTCGGCCAGGGTTGAGACCACTGCTCTATGTGAGTCTTAAAAGAAAGTTATTGCTGGGCGTTTGGGTGGCTCAGCTGGTTAGGCATCTGCCTTCGGCTCAGGTCACGATCCCAGAGACATGGGATCGAGTCCCGCATCGAGCTCTCTGCTCAGTGGGGAGTCGGCTTCTCCCTCTGCCTGCTGGTCCCCCTGTTTGTGCTCTCTCGAGCTCTCTCTTGCATGTGCCTGCTCTATTTCTCGATCCCTCTAAAAAAAAAAAAAAAAAAAAAAAAAGACGACGACGGTTATTGTTAATCCCAACGAATTAGAACAAGAGGAAATGATCGACTGTATGAAAGTGAATTTGATTTTGGTAGCCTTGATATAGAGGTGGCTGGGATGGAGGTAGGCAGGGTACTTTGTGCGTCAATGGAATCCCATGGCGATGAGTCCATGGGGTCTCTGGGGTCCCTTCTCCCTGGAGCAGTGCTCTTAGTATATCCCTGCATTGCATGGCTTCGGCTTTACCTCTGTTTCTGAACCTGGTAATTTCCTAGAGCAGCTTTTAGGTGATTTTGGGCTCTGGGGGTTTTGATGCTGAACACGAGAAATATGGGGGCCAGGTTTCTGCGGCTGACTTATTCCCAAGTTGGGGGCTTCTTGAGTAGCTTAAGTGAACAGTGGAGAATAATCAGGTCATATAACTCAGGGTTAAGCCAGGGCGGAAACCCTCACTTCGAATCAGAGTCTCTCAAACCACAGATGTCCAGCTGATGTAAAGAATAAAAAAGATCGCGTCTTCTACGGATGGCATCCACATCAGGTAGGAGCTGAAATCTGCGAAGGACTGCTAGGATACTAGTAACAGGAGGTAGGAGCAGGAGGAATGGGGGATTAGGTTTGCCTCGGCTTTAATTAGCATCTTCTCCCGTGCTGTGTGGAAGGGTTACCTGGGACATTAATTAAGTTTGCAGCTGATGCTAAACTGGGATGCATTCCAGGGACTAATGAGACCTAAGATTAACACACAAGAGCTGAGGGAGGGAGAAAACAAGACTCCTCTGAAGAAAGACATCCTTTCCCAGCTGGAACGCAGTGTAACTGGTGAACACAGGTCCCCACCAAGAGGACGAGTGAGAAAGGAACCAGGAGACGGAACCAGACAAAGACTGCAACAAAAGCCTGCTTCTCGAGCTCTTTTATTTTGAGCATCTGTGCTTGTCTTCGTTTTAATAAAATAACAGAAATGTCTTTGTTTTCCTCCTAATGGTTGCTTTTGATGGTCTACAGCGTAATAAAGCAGTGGGTCTCCAAGTGTGGTCCCTGGACCAGCTGTATCAGCTTCACTTGGGGACTCGTTAGAAATGTACATTCTCGGGCCCCACTCCAGACCTGGGGAATCAGAGACTGTGTTTTAATGGCGTTTTAACAAGTCCAACAAGTGATCTCACGCTTATTCAAGTTGGAGAACCTCCGTAATAAGGAATCGTGCCAGGCACTGAAAGACTTAGTTCTTCTCAGGGGGGCGGAGGTCACCCTCGATGAGACCAGTTTCAAAGAATTTCAGGCCTCTTGAAATGGTGCTTCAGTTAGTCCGGCCTTGTCTTGGCTCGGAAGGCTGAGAGCAGGAATAGAAGCCGTTGTGGTTTGTATTCATTTAAAATTGGTCCGGGTCAGCCCTGATGGTGCGAGCTGGAGAAGCCTAGCGTCCCCGTTTTCCGGTCAAGGTGCCGAGAAGCAATGTCTTGCCTGTGGTTCCCTGTGAATGTAAAATGATGTAGTCTAGAACCAGGACAAGAATTTCTTATCAGCGGGACGCCGGGGGGGGGGGGGTGCTCAGTTGGTTAAGCGTTTGACTTTGGCTCAAGTCATGATCTCAGCGTCCTGGGATCGAGTCCCGCATCAGTCTCCTTGCTCCGCCGGGAGCCTGCTTTTCCCTCCGCTTGTCACTTCCCCTGCTTGTGCTTGTTCTCTCTCATGCTGACAAATAAATAAATAAAATCTTAAAAAAAAAAAAAAAGAACTTATCAGGGCTAGGTGAAACTAGAGTCCTTGGCTCTTGATTCCTGATCCAAGGATTCCTTCCACTTCCAGAGGGAGCCCATTTTCCCGTTAATTAATGGTGGTGTGTCAGGGGTCTTAGAGTATCTTTGTCCCATGCGGTCTGTGATACGTCCGTGGGCTGATGAACGGGGAGATGGGAAAGAGGGCAGTTCTGCCCTGCTCAGGCTCTGAGATTTCCCCTGCTTTTACGCTAAGACTGTTTTCCTCCACTCAGCGGTGGGGGGTGGGGGGGGTGGGGTGGGGGGAGGGGGGGAAGATCACACACAATTCTTAATAGAAATGCTTAGTTCCACAACTTGTCTTTGCATGGATATTGATCAACTACTATGTGCCTAGCCTTGTGCTAGGCACTGAAGCCTGGGGGGATGACGGACTCAGATTCTACCATCTGGATTGTAGGGTGACCATTCAGTAGGGTGGCCCATTTCCTTTATTGTCCAAACCAGGATATATTTCGAAAGCCGAAGGGATTATTGTTAACGTTTAGCCTGGGACGACAGATGTATGAGCAAACAGATGTATGGTTATCTTGCCTATAGACAAATGGGGGATACTGAAAAAGACAGCATCCCTTGTTTGTTTTTGAAGTTTATTTATTTAAGCGGTCTCCACACCCAATGTGGGGCTTGAACTTGTGACCCTGAGATTAAGAGCCACATGCTCTACGGACTGAGCCAGCCGGGCACCCCCACAGCATCTCTTGTTGAAGGAAGAAAATGTGTACATAGTGTCTGTATGTAACAGATGTACATGTTATGAAAACATGATGGAGGGGAGGATCAGGGCAGGCTTCTCAGAAGAGGAGGCATTTGAATTGGACTTTTAAGTTTGGGTAAGATTTCGCTCGGTACAGGGTTTTGGTAAGGACGTGTACGTGTGTGTGCTGTGCAGTGTGGCAATGGAGTTTTCTCTAATACGTGTAGCTCGATGACTGGTAGTAAGTTGGACAGAGTGTTAATTATGGCCTTTCTTTCATGGTTTGGTTGAGGCTCACTCGCTTGGTTGGCCTGTGTTGATGGCTTTAGAATGGAAGGAACTGGGTCTGCTTTACAGAGCTGAGCTCCGGGAGGCACACGTTCATGAACTTCATCAATGTCTCTCCACGTTAGCCCTGAAGAGCTTCCCCAGGCACCTAAGAGACTGACAAATGAGCATAACAGAAGACTCGTTTATCATGTGCTCTTCAAGGAAAAGGAAATAAGGGCTATCATTTTTTTTTTTTAGACTTTATTTATTTATTTGACAGAGAGAGCAAATTAGCACAAACAGGGGGAGTGGCAGAGGGAGAGGGAGAAGCAGACTCTCCGCTGAGCAGGGAGCCCGATGCAGGGTTCGATCCCAGGACCCTGGGATCATGACCTGAGCCAAAGGCAGATACTTAACCAACTGAGTCACCCAGGTGCCCCAAGGGCTATCATTTTTTTTTAGTGAATTCTCCTGCCCCCTAAGTTGGTTGCCACCTGGGTTTGAAAACGTTTTTCATGGAAGTAAATTTTCCTGAAAAGATCCCTATTTCGATGGATGTGTCTTTTGAGAAAGATATAGGAAGAAAAAAAAGAAATTTAAAAATTCCTTCTCTTGGGCGCCTGAGTGGCTCAATCAGTTAAGTGACTCTTGATTTTGGCTCAGGTCATGATCTCAGGGTTGTGAGATAGAGCTGCACATCAGACTCCATGATGGGCGTGAAGCCTGCTTAAGATTCTCTTTTTCTGGGGGCGCCTGGGTGGCTCAGTCGGTTAAGCGTCTGCCTTCCGCTCAGTGCATGATCCCGGGGTCCTGGGATGGAGCCCCGCATCGGGCTCCCTGCTCAGCAGGAAGCCTGCTTCTCCCTCTCCCCCTCCCCCTGCTTGTATTCCCTCTCTCACTCTCTCTGTGTCAAATAAATAAATAAAATCTTAAAAAAAAAAAATCCTCTTTCTCCCTCTCCCCTTCCCCCCACACTCTCTCTCAAAAAATAAAGTGTAAGTCAGATCACGTCATACCTCTGGTCAAAACCCTTCTATGACTATCCACCTCATGTTGAGTAAAAGCCAAAGATCTTACTTCCTACTAATTCCTTTGAACTCACTCCATTCCAGCCTCACTGGCCTTCTTACTATTTGTTGATGATGCCACTCACAACGCTGCCTCAGGGCCTTTGCACTGGCTGTGCTCTCTGTCTGGAATGCTCCTCCACCAGATATGTGTATGGCTCACTCCCCTCCTTCATTTCCTTCCAGCATTTGCTCGTATGTCAGTGCTATGGTTGGATTCTATGGGAAGCTGACTCTGAGATGGTGTTTGACAGGCAAGATGCTTATTAGCTGGTACTCTTGGTATCAACGGGGGCGAAAGGGAGGGGAAGGAAGCAGGAATGGGCAGAGGGAGAAGACGATCTGTGACACAGGTCCAAAGACAGCCTCAACTGGTCCTGGAGTGAGCTCCGGAGCTAAAATGGCTTGTCAGAATTGTCCTCCATTGGGCCAAAATGGCCCGTCCTTTCTGTTCCCCTCTTTGACCTGGACTGACCTTGGGAGAGGTAGCTTTCTGCAGAGGAGACAATCCCTAAAGGGGTTGTCAGCATTTCCGGAAGCTGGGGCAACTCCTTCCTTGAAGGGGAATCTGCTTATCCCATAGTCACCTTCCCCATAAGTCTTAGCCTCTCCTTCTTGCAAACCGTGCACTACTGTCTACTCTTCTAAATCCCCTTTACCTTCCTGTTCTTCCACAGCGCTAACCACAGTCTACAAACTCTATCATTCATTTCTTCTGGTTTTCGTTTATGGTCCGTCTCCCTTGAGCTAGAACGTAGGCCCTATGAGGGCAGAGATTTCTGTCTCTGGTTCAGTAATTTACCAGCTGCCTAGAATCACGTCTGGCACCAGTGGGCACTCAACAAACATGTGTGGACGAGCGATGCTTGGTGAATCCTAGCTAATAATCGACGTAAGACGAAACACGGGCAAGCGTCAGTGCTGAAAATAGGGGACGAATTTCGTCTTTAGAGTTCCTGGTATGCAAAATAAGAGAGAGATACCCAGAGGTGCTTATTATTTCGAATTTTCTACCACGATTCGCAGGCCTTCGGTGTCGGGTAACCTGTTTCTGACCTATCTTGATTAACTCAGCTCTGGGGCCCCATGGGAGAAAAATGAGTAACGACATGCAGAAGTCTGCTGACCCATACGAAGTGTGCTTCTTCTAATATTTATGAAGTCTGACATTTCATTTCTATGAAGTTATTATTTACCATATATATATATATTTTCATAATAGGCTCGTGCTAACTGGCATGGCACGTTAAGATCAAAGGATACTTTCACAGTTGGCCCATTAGCCCCTGATGGGCCACATAATTTGGTAATAGGGACAGCAGGATTGTGGTAGGAAGGAAAGGGGAGCATTTAGCAAAGCAAAGATATACATTCCTTTTGTTACCACTGACTGAACTCTCGGATGGGGTCAGGTCAGGTTTTATTGCCCTTGGCTAAAAGCCAGCGTCAGATTTACAGAGCAAGGAAGAGGCTCCGGGTGAGATCAGAGTGAATTACAGAGTTGGCTGGAGAGAGGCATGAAAGTAGTTAAAACATCAGAAGTAATTTTTACGAAAGAAATCATCAGACCATGGCAGCATTGTCAGTTCTGTTACAAAGTGTTTAAACATTTAAAAACATGTGTTGCTTTCTCGCAGGTCTATTGAGGAGAATCTGGTGATCTAGAAAAGGACAACGATGAAAATAAAATAAAAATCTCCCATGAAGACTCCTGGTAATATTCCATTGCATGTGTTTCTAGACTTTCTTCCTAGACATAGTCCCTTACACTCAAAACTGGATCAAACTGGGATCTTTCTGCGTGTCCTGCTCTTTTTACTTAATGTGATAGCTTTAGGATTTTCCCCTATTGTTAACTGTTCGTGAAAATGATTTCTAACTTAAATAGCATGATATGGGGGCGCCTGGGTGGCTCAGTGGGTTAAAGCCTCTGCCTTCGGCTCGGGTCATGATCTCAGGGTCCTGGGATCGAGACCCGCATCGGGCTCTCTGCTCAGCAGGGAGCCTGCTTCCCCCTCTCTCTTCCTGCCTCTGCCTACTTGTGATCTCTCTCTGTCAAATAAATAATAAAAATCAAATCTTTAAAAAAAATTAAAAAAAATAGCATGATATGGCTTAGCCTGTGTGGGTGTACGTGTGTTTTTTTTCTCTTTACCTGTCTTCTATTTGTACATTTATACTGTTCTCAAATATTTGGTATTGTCTAACATTGCTAAGACCATTCCTGAAGGTCAGCCATTTTGTACATCCTTGACTATCTTTTTTTTTCCCCCAAATACTTTTATTTTATTTTTTCAGTGTTCCAAGATTCATTGTTTATGTACCACACCCAGTGCTCCATGCAATACGTGCCCTCCTCAATACCCACCACCAGGCTCGCCCATCCCCCCACCCCCTCCCCTTCAAAACCCTCAGTCCATTGCTCTGAGTTCACACTTGACTATCTTTTTACGATGATTTTCTAGAAAAGGAATTACTGGGCCAAAGGCAGACACTCTTAGGACTCTTAACTGCGTATTGCCATACAGTGTCCCAAAAGACTGCTTCCGTTTGGGCCTCTACCAAGAAGTGGATGAAATCGTTCCCACACCCTAGACAACACTGAATGTTCTTGTCAGGAAAATTTTCCTCAGAGCCCTCTTGGTGCTTTTGGCTGGTCTAATAATTAAATTGACACAAGACAGATTAGCAGGAGAAAAAAAATGATTTCCTGTGTAAGAAGGTTTCATAGATACGGGACCTAAGAAGTGACCGGAGCAGGCTGTTTGTATACCTTTTAGGCAAAGAGATGATAAATTCGTGAAGAACCGACAGGACAAAGAAACTTAGGTCTGGGTCCTAATTAGTGAAAAAACGAAGCGGAATTTGTTTACACAGCCTTTTCGGCCCTGAATTCTCTATCTCTGGCGATAAGGATGTCTCTCTACCTCCTGGGGGCAAGGAGGGTACGCTTCACACGGGAAATTTATTTCCTGCCTTCAGGGGGACAGAAAAGAGGGTCAGAGTATCCTGCTTCTACTGGCTCTTTCTCAAGTGGCTTTCGTTCAGAACAATGAATATACCCCTTTGGCATATTTTGAGGCAACCTGCCCCGAGCCCCATCATTCTCGATATTTGCGATCTTTGCCAGTCTGGGTTAAAAATGACATTTTAATTTTAATTCAAATTTCCATTTACGGAGTAGATATTTTCTTTCACATCTTGATGGATTCTTTGAATTTATTCTTTTCTGAAATGTCTTTTTTTTTTTTTTTTTGGCCTTTGCCCATTTTCTGGGGGGGGGTATATTTTTCTTATTGATTCTGGTAATCTTTTCTAACTTAAATGTAATAATAAATACAGTAACATATTTAGGAAATACAGGAAAACACAAAGAAAAGTCCTGTCCACAATCCCATGACCCAGAGAAACAAAGTTAATATTTCAATTTGCTTTCCTCCAGATGGACATGTGCTTTCTATGTTGTGTGTAGAAAGGATTTTATAGGATTTTACAACTTTAGAATAAAACATACCATTTGTTTTTATTTTTGTTTTCATACTTCCATCAAAATTTGCCTTTAATTGCACAAGTATACGTGAATGATATACTTTTCTTCATGACATACTTTTTAAATGAAACACATAGATAAGGTCAAAGTCCCCTTCCCCAAACCCTGGCCCCCCTCTGCTTCCTTCCCTCGCCAGAGGCCACCACTATTATAAGTGTGCTTTTCATCCTCAAAACAAAAAATTTTTAAAGATTTTATTTATTTATTTGACAGAGAGAGATCACAAGTAGGCAGAGAGGCAGGCAGGGGGGGAGGGGAAGCAGGCTCCCCGCTGAGCAGAGAGCCTGACGCGGGGCTCGATCCCAGGACCCTGAGATCATGACCTGAGCTGAAGGCAGAGAGGCTTAACCCACTGAGCCACCCAGATGCCCCCTTAAAACAAATGTAATACATTTATATCACAATTGGGATTTCATATGTGTCTGTGTGTACTTCTAAAACTTTTTATTGTGATACAAACTCAAAGAAAAGTTATGGAATGTAAATATCCAATATGATGAATTACTTAAAAGTTAACACTGGTGTTACCCAATCCAGGTTAAAGAATTGAACATTCCTAGCAGCCCTAGCTTCCCATGGGTCACTGTCCTGAATTTTATGATAATCATTTTCTTGCTTTTTTTTAAATTAGTGATTTTATCAGCTAGGTGTTTATCCTTACCTATTATGGTATTATGATGATTTTTCTTCTGCTTTTTAACTTTATGGAGATAGAATTATGCCGTGCGTAATATGTTCTTTTGTGCCTCGATTCTCTGGCTAAACATTATGTTTGGGAGATTAACCTGTATTTTTGCTTGCGGCTAACCTTTGCTCATTTTCGTCATGGTGTAGTATCCCATTGCATGACTACATCACCGCTGTTTATCCTATCTACTGCTAATGGACATTTGGATTATTTCCAGCTTGGGGCGATTGCAAACAACGTTGGTATGAGCTTACAAAAAGTATGTCTTTGTACACATGTGCGTGGGTGGGTTTCTCTAGGTTATAAATCTAGGAGAGTGACTTGGTCATTGTATGTGCCTATCTCCAGCTGAATTAAATAATGCCAGAGTGATTTTTCAGGATGTCTGTGCCAATTTACACTCCCCCCACCTCGTGTGGGAGAAGCTCAGTTAGCTGTTCCACATCCTCTCCAACACTTGGCACTGTCATATTTTTTGAGTTTTGCCAACCTGCTGGCCGTTGGTGGTTTATGTGACTTTATGTTTGACTGATTACTAATGAGGCTGAGCACATTTTCGTATGGCTATTATAAATAGTAAAGAGTATTTATGGTAGTAAGTAGTAGGTAAAATAGTAAATTTTTGCCCATTTAAAAATGATTGATTGAGTGAGTGAGTGAATGAGTGATTTTCCAGTATAGTTACTATATAGCGTTATATTAGTTTCATGTGTACAATATAGTGAGTCAACAATTCTATACGTTACTCAGAGCTCACCGTGACAAGTGTGTTCTTGGTCCCCTTCACCTACTTCACACATCCCCCACTCACCTCCCTTCCAGTAACCATCTGGTTTTTTCCTATAGTTAAGAGTCTTTTTTTGTTTTGTTTTGTTTTTTGGGTTTTTTTGGTTTTTTTTGGTTTGCGTCTCTTTGTTTTTTTTCTTTGGTCTTTTGTTTTGTTTCTCAAATTCCAAATGTGAGTGAAATCATCCGATACTTATCTTTCTCTGACTCATTTCACTTAGCATTATACCCTCGAGACCCATCCACGTCTTTGCAAATGGCAAGATTTCATTCTTTTTGACGGTTGCGTAGGATTCCATTGTCTATATATACCACATCTTCTTTATCCATTCATTTGTTGATGGACACTTGGGCTGCTTCCATAATTTGGCTACTATAAATAGTGCTGCTATGAACATAAGGGTGCGTGTATCCCTTTGAATTAGTGTTTTCATATTCTTTTTTTTTTAAAGGTTTTATTTATTTATTCGACAGAGAGAGATCACAAGTAGGCAGAGAGGCAGGCAGAGAGAGAGAGGGGGAAGCAGGCTCACTGCCGAGCAGAGAGCCTGATGCCGGGCTTGATCCCAGGACCCTGAGATCATGACCTGAGCCGAAGGCAGAGGCTTTAACCCACTGAGCCACCCAGGCGCCCTGAGTGTTTTCATATTCTTTGGGTAAATACCCAGTACTGGCATTACTGGATCCTATGGTAGTTCTATTTTTAATTTTCTGAGGGACTTCCCTACTGTTTTCCACAGTGGCTACACCCATTTGCATTCCCACCAATAGTGCACGAGGGTTCCCCTTTCTCCACATTCTCACCAACACTTGTTTCTTGTGTTGTTGATTTTAGCCTTTCTGACAGGCACGAGATGATATTTCATTGTGGTTTTGATTTGCATTTGCCTGATGATGAGTGAGTGATGTTGAACATCTTTTCATGTGTCTGTTGGCCATCTGGACGTTTCTTTGCAGAAATGTCTGTTCATGTCTTCTGCCCTTTTTAAAATTGGGTTATTATTTGTTTTTTGGGTGTTGAGTTTGGTAAGTTCCTATCTATATTTTGGATACTACCCTTTATCAGATATGTCATTTGCAAATATCTTCTCCCATTCGGTAGCTTGTCTTTTAGCTTTGCTGATTTCCTTCGCTGTGCAGAAGCTTTTTATTTTGATGAAGTCCCTGTAGTTCATTTTTGCTTTCATTTCCCTTGTCTCAGGAGACATATCTTGAAAGGAGTTGTTATGGCCGATGTCAAAGAAGTTACTATACTTGTGTTCTTTTCCAGGATTTTTATGGTTTCAGGTCTCATATTTAGGTCTTTAATCCATTTTGAGTTTATTCTGGGGTATGACATAAGAAAGTGGTCCAGTTTCATTCTTTTGCATACTGCTATCCAGTTTTCCCAACACCATTTGTGGAAGAGACTGTCTTTTTCTCAATGCATATTCTTGCCTCCTTTGTGAAAGATTAATTGACCATATAATCATAGGTTTATTTCTGGGCTTTCTGTTCTGTTCTATTGATCTATGTGTCTATTTTTGTGCCAGTGCCATAGTGTTTTGATGACTATAGCTTTGTAATATACTTGAAATCTGGAATTGTGATACTTCCAGTTTTGTTCTTCTTTTTCACAATTGCTTGGCTATTTGGGGTCTGTAGTGGTTCCATACAAATTTTAAGATTATTTGTTGTAGTTCTGTGGAAAATGCTGTTGATGTTTTGATAGGGATTGCATTAAATCTGTAGGTTGCTTTGGGTGGTATGGACATTTTAACAATATTCGTTCTTCCAATTCATGAGCATGGAATATTTTTCCACTTTTTCTGTTGTCTTCAATTTCTTTTGTCAATGTTATGTAGTTTCAGAGCATAGGTCTTTCACCTTCTTGGTTAAGTGTATTCCTAGGTATTTTGTTATTTTTGGTGAAGTTGTAAATGCAATTGTTTTCTTAATTTCACTTTCTGCTACATCATTATTGGTGTATAGAAATTCAATGGATTTCTATCTATTCATTTTGTATCCTGTGACCTTACTGAATTCATTCGGTTCTAGTAGGTTTTTTTGGTGGAGTCTTTAGGGTTTTCTCTATAGAGTATCATGTCATCTGCAAATAGTGAAAGTTTTACTTCTTTTTTACCGATTTGGATACCTTTTATTTCTTTTTGTTTTCTGATTGCTGTGGCTAGGACTTCCAGTACTGTGTAGAATAAAAGTGGTGAGAGTGGGCATCCTTGCTTGTTCCTGACTGTAGAGGAAATGTTCTCAATTTTTCAACATTGAGGATGATGTTAGCTGTGGGTTTTTCAAATATGACTTTTATTCTGTTGAGGTATGTTCCCTCTAAACCTGCTTTGTTAAGGGTTTTTACCATGAATGGATGCTGTACTTTGCCAAATGTTTTTTCTGCATCTATTGAAACTATCATATAGTTTTTATTCTTTATCTCGTTGATGTTATTTATCACATTGATTCATTCGTGGATATTGAGCCATCCTTCCAACACAGGAATAAAATCCACTGGATCGTGGTGAATGATTTTTTTAATGTATTGCTGAATTCAGTTTGCTAATATTTTGTTGAGGATTTTTGCATCTATGTTCATCAGAGATATTGGCCTGTAGTTCTCTTTTATTGTAGTGTTTTCATCTGATTTTGGTATTGGGGTAATGCTGGCTTCGTAGAATGAATTTGGAAGCTTCCCTTCCTCTTCTATGTTTTGAAATAGTTTGAGAAGAATAGGTATTAACTTCTTTAAATGTTTCTTTTGCCCACTTTTTCCTATTGGGTTGCCTGTCTTTTCCTACTGATTTGTACAATTTGTACAAATTGTACAAATTGTACAAAGTTCTGTATGTCTTCCAAATACTAGTCATTTATCAGTTTATATGAGTTGCAAATGTTTTTGCCTCTTCTGCATCTTGAAATGTTCACTCCATGGTGTCTTTTGATGTAATCAAATTTATGAATATTTTTCTTTATTACTAAAAGACTAAGTTTTTTGTAACTTGAGTACGTGTTTTTACTTGATACATCATATTATATGGGTATCATCTTGCAATTTGCTTTTTTTCACTCATCACTATGTTTTCATGATCTACTTTGTTAATACATACAAAGTTCTTGATTATTCTGAAATAGCAAACAGTGTTCCAGATCGTGACTAACCTCAAATTCATTTAATCATTTCTCAGTGGAAGGTAATTTAGATTGTTTCTAGTTTTATTTATTTTCTGCTCTTGTTCAAAAATATAATACTGAACATCTTTGTATATAAACCCTTCTGTCACCCTCATTATTTTCTTAGGCTGAGCTCCTGACTGATGAATAATTAGATCAAACATAAAAAAATTAAATCAAAAATCAAAAACTTAAAAAAAAATTTGTTAAGCTTCCCAAATTATCTTTGGAAAGTTTGAAACAATTTACATGGCCATTAGCTTTGTGTGAGTGTTTCGTCAATGAGGGAGTAAGTCTCCCTTGTGGGGTCTTTAGGGATCAGTCTAACATGGCTGTGGAAATTACATTTGGAGAGCATATGAAACTGAAGGATTTATTATGCTTTCAGGTCCTAGAGAAGGAGGCAGGCTATGCCACACAGGGACCACACAAGCTCAGCCCAGTAGTTTGAATGTTACCAGGTCCCAGTCAAGGGAGGGCTGTGGGGGCGGAACTTGTTGCGGGAACCAGCTTTATTACACTGGTGTACTTGGTCACCAGGGAGGGGTGTTCGCAGCCTGTTTGTGGAGATGTTAAGGCAGCAGGAAAATATGACATTTAGAAAATTTACAATATGGCATGTCCATTTTTCTAGAAGTTGCCATCACTGAGTGTTTTAAGTCTTTGCCAATAATAAAACCATAAAGCTTTACAGGAAAACATAGAAGAACATGTTTGTTACCCTGTATTGTTTAAATAAATTGCTATTGTTTAACTGTTGTTAAACAGTTTAAATATTGAGCATAAAATAAATATTTTCAAGGAATATATTAAAATTAAGGACTTTTGTTCATCAAAACAAAAGGAAAGGGCACCCCAAAGACTAGGAGATGATATTCATAATACATATATCTGAAAATGGACTGATATCCACAATAGATAAAGAATTCCTACTAATCAATAAGTAAAAGACACAATCTAAGAGAAGAATGGGCAAAAGATTTGAACAGATATTTCACAAAGAAGTATATCTAAGAACATAAACATGGGAAAAAGTGGTGCTCAGGTTCACTATATTTAAGGACATGCAAAGAGAAATCAAAATGAGATATGTTACATACCCACCAGTGTGGCTATAATACAAATGACAATACCAAGTGTCAGTGAGGTTGTGGAACAATTGGAACTCTCATACATTGCCACTAGAAGTGTAAATTGGTACCAATATTTTGGGAAACTATTTGACAGTGTCTACTAAACTTGGAAAAATGCACATCCTATGACCCAGCAATTTTATTCCTAGGTATGTATCCAACAAAAAATGTGTACTTAGGATCACCAAAAGACATGTACTAAGATAGTCAAGAGAGCACTATTCCTAAGAGTTACAAACTGGAAACTACAGAATGGCCTTCAATAGTAGAATGGATACATTTTAGTGCATCTACAATGGATTACATCACACAGCTGTGAGAATGATCTATGACTACATACAATAACATAGATTCATCTCACAAACAATCTGAGCAAAAGAAGCGCGACCCAAGAGTACATACTGTGTGATTGCATTAATATGCAAGAATAAAAATGGACAAAAGCATGCTGTTGGAAGGCCAGGTAGTGGTTACCCTTGGGTAGGAGTGGGAGGTTGTGACTGGAAGGGAGAATAAGGGTGCTTCCTGGATGCAGGTAATGTTCTGTTTCTTGATCTGGGTGCTGGGTGTAGGGACAAATTCAGATTGTGAAAATTCAGCTAGCTATGCACTTTAGATATGTGTTCTTCTGTATGCTTCAATAAAATGCTATTTTATTTTTTTAAAGATTTACTTCTTTATTTGAGAGAGAGAGAGAGAGAGAGAGAGCATGAGTGAGGGGAAGGGGCAGAGGGAGAGGGAGAGAAGCAGACTCCTCACTGAGCACAGAGCCTGACCTAGGGCTCTATCTCTTGACCCTGAGATCATGATCTGAGCTGAAACCAAGAGTAAGACGCTTACCTGACTGAGCCACATAGGTGCTCCTAAAAAAACATTTTAAACATGTTTAATAAACTACAAATCATATGCATCATTGCCTCTATTTACATTTCTCTGATTTTCATGGAGATTGAATATTCTTTCATATGCTTATTGGCACTTTGTGCTGTTTTCTTTTTTTACATTATTTATTTATTTTTTACTAATTTTTATATGCGGACGTTTGTCTTTTTCTCATTGATTCATAAAAGCTCTTTATATACTGAGGATATTCAGTTTTTAACCATTGATGTTGCAAAATATTGTTCCACTTGTCATTTTCCTGGCATAGAAAAGTGTTTAATTTTTATGTAATCGTTTTTATCAATCATTTCCTTTATAATTTCTTGGTTTTCATTTATGCTAAGTAACTTCAGTATCCTTATACCTAACTTGTTTGTGAGTGTAAATACAATTGCAGTAATACTTCACTTTCCTTGATTTGTAGTTTCTGCCTACAGAAGTGCAGGACACATCTCCACCCTGCTTTTCTACACTTCCGCGTCTCCCCAGTTATTTCTGGGAATCCTTGTGCTCACTGGCCTCCTTGTTGATAAGAATACCCATTGCTTAGGCGCACCTGGGTGGCTTAGTCAGTTAAGTGTCTGACTCTTGGTTTCAGCTCAGGCCGTGATCTCGGAGTCCTGAGATCCAGCCCCGCTTGGGCTCTGCCCTCAACGTGGAGTCTGCTTGAGATTCTCTTTCCCTCTCCCTCTGTCCCTCCAGCTCATGCTCTCTCTCTCTCTCTCTCTCAAATTAAACACACACACACACACACACACACACACACACACACACTCCAACAGCATTCTGGAATCTTCCTTTGGGAAGGCTGGACTTCTACAAACATTCTACCTTCTTGGGTTTCTGCCCAAGTCACCATGCTCCAGATTTTTTCTGACTGTGGCAGAGATAGATCGGGGCAGGTTCATCAGCTCCTGCTGGTTTTGCAGTTTGTATCAAGGGCTGTGTGCTTATTCCCGATTTACAGATGGGCAAGTCTCCTCCTGGGTCCCTTGGCATATTGTGCTGGATCCTGCAAATCCCAGAGGCACTTTTGTTCATGGATGGGTGCTGAATTAATTACTGTAAAAGGGGATATACAGGAGGGATATCTTCCACTACCTTGATGCTGACGTCACTCTTCTGTAACCTCTTTATACAAAACGTTTTACCCAACAAACAGGTGGATGTGTTTTTTGCATGACTCCTCTAGTTGCTGAACTGGCAAGCATCTGGTGGGCTTACTAGTTCATAAACATGACTTTGGAAGTGTCAGGAAGGTTGAGACTCCTCCTAAGAGACGTCAGCCCTTCAGAGCATTTATTTACTTAATCCCTTTGAAATTAAGCTTAGAAGGAGTAACTGAAAAATCTATTTGTGAAGACACGTTTTGATAAGAATACCATGCATTTCTGAGCATTTATTTAACCAAATAATTTTATGCTTAGAAAAAAGCATATATGTAGTCAAAGCTTTGAAAGTATTGAGAAACACAAAGATGACTGATCTGAGTACAAGAACCTTGACAAACTGTAGATGAAAAGCTTTGTCTTGTGCAACATATGAATAAATAAAGTACATTAATATTTTATCAATTACTATAAGATCAGCTGGTTTATTTTTTCTCTGGTACATCGGTTTTTATATTTTCATCCGTATTTAATAGTATGTTTTTGTGTTTGCAGTTTTTTTCCCCTGATAAAACCAGCCAGAAGTTTGTCTACCTAATTGAATTATCTTTGATTTACTTAGCAATTCTGTTTTTGTCATTCTAATTCCCATATCTGATTTTCTGTTTTAATCTTAATTTTTTTCTCTTGCGTAACTTGATTTCTTATTTGCTTATGATTTTTGAGACTGCTTGTGTTAAATTTTAGTTCAGTTCATTTTTATCCTGTTTTTGCTTAACAATAAGACAATTAAAGCTCTAAGTGTGTCTCTGAATATTGGAATCAGCTCGTAAATCTTTTTTTTTTGAGTAGTGTATTGATTGTAATAATTTAATTTTTTCCCTAAACGAAAATGTGTTCCTTATAAAGATGCAAACACATACACATATATGGAGGAGAAAAGTGAAATTTGCTTTTTTTGTATTTCTTCTCTGTAATACCCCTTTCCTCATCCAGAGATAAACACTGTTAATGATTCGGTATATATCCTTCCAGATCCATTTCTATGCATTTACCAATGTATGTGTATGTGTGCATTTATATTTACACACATTAGACATATATACAAACATGTGATTTACACATAAGCATCATATTATACATATTGTTCTGTAAATTGATTTCCATTTTAATATGTCATAGATGAATTTTAATTGTCAGTTGCCCTCTCATGATATTTTACCTGTTCACATTACCTCCAGGGGGTATGATTTCCAATATCCTGTCCAGCACCAAAAGGGATCCTACTTTTCTAATTTTTGCAAAATTGATATGTAAAGACATATATTATTATTTTACATGAATGTACACTTCTTTGATTATTAGTGAAATTAGGGTAATTTCATTTATTAGCCACTAATATTTTTTCAATTGGTTGTAGAGGCTTTCTAATTTTTATTTTATTTTTTAATTTTATTTTAATTCCAGTGTAGTTAATGTACAATGTTATATTAGTTCCTGGTGTACAATATAGTGATTCAATAGTTCCATACGTCACCCGGTGCTCATCACAAGAAGTCCCCTCCTTAATCCCCATCACCTGTTTCACCCATCCCCACACCCACCTCCGGTAACCATCAGTTTGTTCTCTATAGTTGTCTGTTTTTTGGTGTGCCTGTCCCCTCCTTTTTTTTTGGTTCCCTTTGTTCATTTGTTTTGCTTCTTAAATCCCACATATGAGTGAAGTCATATGGTTTTTGTCTTTCTCCGATTGGCTTATTTCACTTAGCATTATAATCTCTAGATCCATCCATGTTGTTGCAAATGGCAAGATTTCATTCTTTTTATGGCTGAATAATATTCCATTATATATAATATAAATATATTATAATATATATTATACATATAATTTATATATAATTCATTATATAGTCATATATATTCATTATATAATTCATTATATCATAAATATAAATAAATATAATATATAATATAAAAAATATAACTATATATATAGAGAGAGACACACACCATGTCTTCTCTATCCATTCATCTACCGATGGACACTTGGGCTGCTTCCATAATTTGGCTATTGTAAATAATGCTGCGATAAACATAAGGGTGCATATTTCTTTTGAATTAGTGTTCTCATATTCTTTGGGTAAATACCCAGTCGTGGAATTGCTGCATCATATGGCAGTTCTATTTTTAATTTTTAAAGAAAGCTCCATACTATTTTCCACAGTATTAGCCACTAATATTTCAATAAATTGTTTGTCCATGTTCTTTGCTTGATTTTGCTTGCTTAGCGTCTTCTGATTTACTTGACTAGCTCTCATTATTTTCTAAGCAGTTGATAAATAATGTTTGATTTCCCATTTCCAATAATTCCCAAGAATTATTGAGGAGAGTAGTTTCATATTTCTAAGAAGTTAAGAATTTTTTTTGTTTGTTTTAAATGTCATTCCTTTTAAACTTTATTGTGTTGAGGTTAAGAATATAACCTACACAATCTTTACTTTTTGAAATTTACTGAGGCTTATTTCATGGTCTAATACATAATCAATTTTTAAATATTTCCATGGACATTGGTAAAAGACGTATTTTCTTTTGCAGTTTGTGTAGTATACACTTATTAAATTAATTGTATTCCTTATGTATACGGATGCTCTACATCCTCAGGATTTTTTTGTCTAAATATAAGAAAGGTTGGCTAAAGTTTACCAGTATTATTTTATCTTGTCATTTTATTCTTGATTTTTGAAGAGTTTTTGTTTTGTACTTTTAAATATGTTATTAACATAAATATTTATGACTACTGTACCTTCATCTGAAATCACATATTTATCTTAATTTTTTTTTTGGCTTCACCTGGTTGATTTATTTTTTTGCTTTTTTTTTTAAATTTTAAACTTTTTATTGTTTTGCTTTAGGCTTGTCTCTTATAAACAGCATATGAGGGGCGCCTGCGTGGCTCATTCAGTTAGGCGTCTGCCTTCAGCTCAGGTCATGATCTTAGGGTCTTGGGATGAAGTCCTGCACCAGGCTCTTTGATCACTGGAGAATCTGCTTCTCCCTCTCCCTCTGTGATCTCTTTCCCTTTCTCTCTCTCAAATAAATAAAAAAAATCTTAAAAAAACCCAGCATATGATTTTCCCCCGTATTTTATTCCAGTATGAGTATTTGTTGTTTTGTTTTATAAAGATCTTATTTATTTATTTTTTAAGATTTTATTTATTGATTTGACAGAGAGAGAGAGATCACAAGTAAGCAGAGAGGCAGGCAGAGAGAGAGGGGAAAGCAGGCTCCCTGCTGAGCAGAGAGCCCGATGCAGGGCTTGATCCCAGGACCCTGGGATCGTGACCTGAGCTGAAGGCAGACGCTTAACGGACTGAGCCACCCAGGTGCCCCGAGAGTTGATTTATTTTTTCTGGCATATAATTAACTCAGATTCAGACTGCAAGCTTTATCTCAGCATATAAGTGGGGGATGACACTACTCTCACTCTGGTTTACAAAGCCTTTGCTATGCTTCTTGTAATTTGTTTCTCATACGTGCCACTTGGGGTTAGGTTGAGACTAGGTAATAGACTGACGTAGGCTTCACTTCTCAAAGCATCTCCTCCATTTCTTTGGGTCTCCCCTATGTATGCAAAACTCAGGGGTGAGCCCAGGACTTGTGTGGATTCATATAGAGAATTAGGGGATCTCTTCTCCAGATCTCTTCTCTCTGGTTCTCCTCTACCCTTTCTGTCTCCCAGGGGTCCCTTTCCTGGTTACTCTGGCCAGAAAATGGGGCTTATCTGAGAGTTTTAGCCACCCATCCTGCCACTGCAGTGCAGATCTGTGACTGGCACCCACCCTTGGGGCAAAGGTGGAAGAGAAAAGAGACCAAAAAGAGCTTTATCCCCTCTTTGGACCCAATGGACCTTCTATCTCAGTTTTAGCTGTTCCCATTGGTGCCTCTTCATAGCTCTGTGACTGGGGCCCATCCTGAGGGCAATTCTGTAAGAGTAAAGACAGAGAAAAAAATGAGAAATTTACCCCCGTATGAATCACTTCTGCAAGTCTGATTTTTTTTTCTCCTGCTTTTGTTTACTTTTTAGTCCTCAGTGTTTTGTCCAGCATTTTTAGTTGTAATCAGTAGGAGACGCTTTAGGGGTCTTACACCATCTCGGCTGGAATCAGAAGCATGCTCATTGTGCTATTAATTCGCATTTCCCAGATAATAGGGAGGTTGAGCATCTTTTCTTCTCTTCCCCTTTCTTTCTCCCTGGGATAGCCTCTGTAAAAAAGTATTTTTGAGCATTTTGCCTAATTTTCTATTAAATTGTCTGTGTTTTTCTTATTGATTATTGGGAGTTCTTTATTCAGAATATGAGTCCTTCCTGGATTTGCGTATCATGAATAACTCCGTCGATGGCCCTTTCACTCTCTTTACGGTCTCTTGATAAGTAGAAGTTCTTAATTTTGATATCATGCTGTTTACTTTTCTTACTCGGCGGTAGTACTTTTTATGCCCTCTTTAAGAAATTTTTTTCCAGTTCCAAGTTGTTCTCCCATGTTTTCCTCTGGAGAGAATTACTGTTTTACCTTTCACATTTAGATCTGCAATCCATCTGGATTTATTTATTTATTTATTTATTTATTTATTTGGTATTTATTTATTTGTTTGACAGAGAGAGAGAGAGATCACAGGTAGGCAGAGAGGCAGGCAGAGAGAGGAGGGGAAGCAGGCTCCCCGCCGAGCAGAGAGCCCGATGCGGGGCTCGATCCCAAGACCCTGAGATCATGACCTGAGCTGAAGGCAGAGGCTTTAACCCACTGAGCCACCCAGGCGCCCCTGGATTTTTTTAAATAAAGAGTGATTTAAGAGTCAAATGTATTTTTTTTTTTTCATACGGGTATCCAATTGCTTCAGTATAATTAGTTAAAAATTATTATAATTATAATTAGTTAAAAATTATTATCCTTTCTCCACCGAACCATAATGTTGAGTGATGGATATTATTTAGTTGGCTCTTTTTTTTTTTTTTTAAGTAAACTCCATGCCTAATGCGGAGCTCGAACTCACAATCTTGAGATCAAGACCTGAGATCTAGAGTCGGACGTTCCACCAACTGAGTCACCCAGGCGCCCTTGAGTTAACACTTTTATTTGAAAAGAATTCTGTCTAATATAAGTAGACTGGGTGGAAAAGTCATTTTTATTGAAGATTTTTTAGTTGAGGTGAGTAACTCTATATGAAATAACTTGTCGCTCTTTTTAAATGGCGTAGAATTTAAATGGCTTGTTAATATCTATTAACACAGTCTTATAGTTCTGTGGGAAGGCATAGCATAATTTTGATAGATGTTTCTAAAGATCTTTAAAGGCTTACATAAACTACTGCTACCGCAACCATATAACTTTATTTCAAATATTCTATTGTGTTTCCAGACCATATGCCACATCGATTCTTGTGAATTTGGTGCATAAACAGTGTATTTATGTAGTAAGACGTGACAAAAGAAATGAGGAAATAAATAGGCTATGCACTTGTATGCACAGGGGTCTGAAAAGCCAGATTTATTACCTGGAGTGATCAAGCGCTGAGTGATTATTTATTCTCATGATTCTGACTTACAAACTGGCAAGTGAATGGAGTTATTCATGATGGGAAATATATTGGTGACAAATCACCAGCACTGAGCTTCCTTCTTAGTGATAAGTTTCACTCAGGAAGCAGAATTTGCTTGGATAATTCCATGGAGAAGCTGGGACAGAAACCAGGAGTGCCCATCAATATCATAAATATCTGACTTAAGACCTGACTGGATTCTCGGGGCAAAAAGCAGTACATTGGAGTATAAATGCAGCTCAGGCAAGTGTGGTGGATGCAATTTTACAGTGCTTGGGTTTCAACCGTTTCTGTCCAAACTTGATGTACTTGGCGTGGGTGGCGTATTTGGATTTTCTCACATTTTAAATCTTGTTCAAACAGGCTTACCATTTAATTTGGAGATCATGCAGTAACTCTCTGGGTCGTGTTTACTGCTATTTAAAAATTATCATCTAGATAGCGTTAACCCAGAAAGAGATGTTTTTGATCTGAGAAGAAAAAATAACCCAAATTGGTCATCAGGAGTAGGGGATTTGTTCAAATAACTCCAATCCTGGTGGCTTGAACTTCGATTTTGTTCGTGGTAACTGGGGTCTGCCGAGGCTCCTTTTGTTATGTGAATTAGGGTGATTTGATATTTAATGTCAAACTTATTGTATAGTTATATCATATATTATCATTCTAGCGAATCATTTTATTTGAGCCAGAGGGTGTGAGATCCCTGCTTTTTCCAATATGCCTTATCTAAATTCTGGGCATTGTGTGCTCATTTTCCCATTTTGCCTACACTCTATAATTGTAAGAGACCCTCCAGCAACTCATCATTACTCAGGGCTTAATTGATGAGGTCCATCTGAGTTCATGGAACATCCAAATTACGCAATTGAAAAATGTGTATTTACTTTACTTGGTAAGCAGTCTAGATGGGTTGAACTTACGACTGAAAGTGAAGGACATCTGGAATACACGGCAAAGGATTGAGATAATGAACATCAACGACAGCCTTGGGTGTAGTGGCACCATCAAGGACCGTAGCTCATTCTACCAACACTTCTGTCTTCAGGCTCTTACGAGAGATGACAGCTGGCCAGCCACCACCTTGAAGAATTAGTGACAGAGTGCACCTTGTCTGGGCTGAAGCACACGTGGGTGGTGTAAGGGTCATACTGTGGCAATGTTGTTTTGTGCCCTGTGTCATATCTCGTTGGGATTTTGGCTCTGGGGGACGGTACCTATGCATGCTGCCAACTTCCGTTCTTAACCATCTGGAAAGTCTTTCAGCTGTTCTGCATGAGGGCTTTCTCCGAAGCCACAGAGAGTTGCTCATTCCGTCCAGAGGCACAGTGAAGGGAACTCCTGTGACATTGTTAACCAACGGGGATGGGAGTTGGTAGACAAATACTTCAACCTCTGTCCTCTAGAAAGATGATTCTTTTTTTCTAAGATTTTATTTATTTATATGACAGAGCGAGAGAGATCACAAGTAGGTAGAGAGGCAGGCGGGGTGGAGGGGAGCAGGCTCCCCGCTGAGCAGAGAGCCCGATGCGGGGTTCGATCCCAGGACCCTGAGATTGTGACCTGAGCCGAAGGCAGAGGCTTAACCCCCTGAGCCACCCAGGCACCTCTAGAAGGATGATTCTAATACACTGTTCTAAATGGATTCCAAGAGGATCCCCAATGGTATCGAGCCTCAGTTGCCCACACAGATAATCAGCTCAATAATGTACTCTTGGTATCGGGGTGCCTGGGTGGCTCAGTGGGTTAAAGCCTCCCCTTTATCACCACGATAAACCTAGCTACCATCTGTCACCTTCGGCTCAGGTCATGATCTCAGGGTCCTGGGATCGAGCCCCGCATCGAGCTCTCTGCTCAGCAGGGAGCCTGTTTCCCCCCCCCGCCCCCCGCCTGCTTGTGATCTCATTGTCAAATAAATAAATAAAATCTTAAAAAAAAAAAGTTATCTTGTTCATCTTTTCCTGTTTCTTCCTCTCACACTCCCATCTCCCACATTCCTGCTTCTAGGAGTCATTCCTAAGTAAACTGTCTTCTAGTCCTTGTGTCAGGCTCTACTTATTTAAATGTATCCATGAATCATGACTATTTTCTTATATCCTTAGTCTTAGAAAAAAATTAAAATATTGGTTGATCGATTGGTTTAATGAATGGCTTATGGTCTTAAAAATGCTTAACTTTCTTTCCGGACAATTTTTCCATATAGTGAAAATGTAAAACTTCAGCCAACTTTAAATGGAATTATTAAAAATCACACATCACTGGGATCCAAATGAGCACAATTTTAAAAACAATATTTTCAAAATCAAAATGCGAATGAGCTGATTTTCTAGATCCAACTGCATGAATTTCTTCTTGTTCTTTAATGTATTATCCATCTACATTTTTGTTTTTGGCTTTCAAAGTTTCAGCTGATTCTCATGCTCTGTTTTGTTCCAGGCTCTTATGAATGGTTTCCCCACTGTTCTAGGGCACAGGTTATTATTCCTACATTATTCTCTGTAGGAACAGAGTTTCCTGCAGTCTGCTGAGAATTGCTGTTTAGTTGATGGTATTTTCACTTCTGCCTGGGTCTGGCTTCATAGCGCCAAGCTGAAAATTACCCCTCAGCTTGAAGTCATTGGTTTATGAATTCGACATTTCCAGAAAAATCTTTCTCAATACCACGCTCTCCCTCCCCCTTTCACCCCAGGTCCCCTTTCTGCATTTCCACTTTGTAGATTAGAGTCTGTCAGTTGCAACAGACTCTGGTGTTCAAACTTTTTGTCACAAGGCAGTATTCTTTTGTTCTTTTGTTCGAGGTCCTTCCTCCTCTCCACAAATCTAGGATTTTACACTCCTTCTTTAGCACGTCCTTTTACATAGATTCCAGTCTCTGTTCAATGAGGCTTATCCTCAAACTGTGTGATTAATACAGATATTCATCAATATATGTGAATGTCAGGTAGAATTCTAACTGTAAGAAAATAACTTCGGTAACTATGTCAGTCAGAGGCTGGTCAGTAAAAAAGAATCTATACCAGATAGTTTAATTAAATAATCTAATAGTGAGGATTCAATTACAAAAGTATTAGAAGAGTTGAAAGAGCAAATTGGAGAAGCATCTCTAGGACTGAAGGGACAATGGAAAAGGCAGTGTGAGTAGAGCGTAGGAGCTGGGATCACCCTGATGGTCCGAAATCATGGTAAGGGCTGCCCCCCAAGAGCTGGGACCTTGAAGGGATGCAACCACTGCTGGAGATGCCACTGGAAGCAGAGAGAGAGGAAGGGAAGGAGAGAGAGATGAAAACGAGTATGGGAGAAATACATTGCTTTGCTTCTCTTTTCTCTAGTCTTTTGCTGGGGCTCCCTCTGGTTGAACCTAACCGGAAGCCTGGGATGTGTAATTTGCATGGTTCAAACCACCATGATACAGAGCACAGCAAGGGAAGAGTGGGGAGTGGTTGACGACAAGAATGCACAGTAATGGTAATGACTTTGTTGAGTCTACCCCGGCTATAGATGTTATTATTAAAGGGGAGGTAACAGGTGTCTGGCATTTGAGGGAGATATCAGGTAGGAAAGCTCCATTCTCTGTAGAATGGAGTATCTCTCATGTATTGTTCACTGTGGAAGAGACAGGAAATAGAATAAAAAATGTCTGCACTTACAAAACTTACAGCCTAGCAGGAGAGTCAGGCAGCTAAAGTCTGTAATAAATTGCAATGCATAATATGATATATTGATTATTTACTCTTATCTTACACTGTTTATAAATATGAGATATAAAATTTGTTATTACATATTTATTATAAATAAGGTAGTATGGGAAGGTATAGCGGGGAGGCGTAATGTGCAGCAGTCAGGGAAGGCTTCCTGGAGGAAATAACATTTAAGGATGAGTAGGAGTTAGAAGCAGAAAGCCAAGGGTGCAGGAGAGGGAGGAGATGAGTCCAGACCAAACAATAGCAGGCACGTTGTGTCTCCCGGAGGAAGAGAGGAAATGCCTCGACAAAGCAATGGCCATGGGGCGGCATAAGGGGTGTGGCTGGAGGCGGAGCTGGGAGCAAAGCTGGGCAACATCACAAAGGGCTTTGTAGGCCAAGTTGAGGATTGTAGACCTTATCCTGAAGGCACCGGGAGGTTACCGAGGGGATATAATTAGGGAAGTAACGTTCAGATTGCTGATTTAGAAAGATCACTCTGGACTGGTGGTGGGTAGAGCAGGTAGGATGCTGTGCAATAGCCCAGGTGAAAGAGGATGCTGCTTTGGACCAGTGCAGTCAATGCAGATGGGGGGGGGAAGAAAGTTCTAGAACTTTTGGAACTTTGGAAGTTTTCTAGAAATTTGGAAGCCTGAAACAGCAGTGTTTCGATTGGCAACTGGTTGGCTCTGTGGGTGATGGTGAAAGGAGAGAAGGATTACATTGGGAGCCCGGATAGATAGCAGGGGCAGCTGTTAAAACGAAGAACACAGTCTGCATGGTTACGAATCCAGGACTTGGGGATGCCTGGGTGACTCAGTCAGTTAAGCGTCATCCTTCAGCTCAGGTCATGATCCCGGGGTCCTGGGATCGAGTCCCACATTGGGCTCCTTGCTCGGCAGGGAGACTACTTCTCTCTCTTCCCGCTGTTCCCCCTGCTTGTCCCCTCCCTCTCTCTCTCTCTCTCTCTCACACACACACACAAATAAATAAAATCTTAAAAAAAAAAAAAGAATCCAGGACTTGGCAAACTCTTTCCTTCCCTCTTTCCCTCCTCCCTCCCTCTCTCCTTCCTTCCTTCCTACCTTCCCTCCTTCCTTGCTTCCTCTATTTACTTGAAGTGTAATTGACATACAACATTATGTTAGTTTCAGGTGTACAACATAGTGATTCAATATTTATATACATTGTGATCACCACGATAAACCTAGCTACCATCTTTCACCATATAAGGTTGTTACATATTAATAACTGTATCCCCTATGTTGTACATTGCATTCCCGCGTCTTATTTATTTTATAACTGGAAGTTTGTGCTATTTAACCCCCTTTCCCTATTTTACTATTCCCTCCCCCTCGCCTACTCCCCTTTGGCAAGCATCAGATTCTTCTCTGTATCTATGAGTCTGTTTCTGTTTTGTTTTGTTTGACCATTTTTTTTTTAATTTTGATCTCCCCCCCCCCCGCATTGTTCTGTTCTCTTTCCAGTCCCCTACTAGATGTTTTAATCATGCACATCATTTAGTGATCGTGCTAATAATATTTCCCCTTTTTTTAAGACAGTATGTCCTCTAACATATATTATGTGTGCATTGTCTGTGGAACACTGAGACAGTCCCTGGGGAAACGGAAATGAATAAGATGTTACCTGAAGGTTCCCACACCCTAGTGAGGGAAAACTACATTAGAAATTATCCTGTGATGCAATGTGATGAAAGTACCAATGATTCTAACTCCTAAATAAATAAATAAATGAAAGTACCCATGAAAGGTTGGTCATCAACCCCTGAAAAGACACAAGGAGAAGCATGCTGTTACCCCTGGAGAGGCTGAGTGGGTGAGTGGGAGGTTTCTTGAACCATAGGCCTTGAAAGATTGGGTGGGAATTCACCAAGCAAACCATAAAGCCGATGGCAGTGGAAGGAAGGGGGTGGTGATGCTTCACGCAGAGGTAACAATATGGAGGAAAGCGTGGAAAATGAAGATGCTGGGTATGTTCGGGGGTCTGCTGAAACCCCGGCACAACTGGAAAGGCCCAGAACATTTCTCAGGTGGAAAGCTTTCTGGTATTGGCTTTGCACGTGTCCCGCCTTGAGTCAGAGACACAGAGAGCACTTGGTTGGGAGGACAAGGGCTTTGTTAGCGGATCTGGGGGTCTGGGGGCCAAGTGGGGTGCTTCGCTGGCCCAGGGGCTTGCTGCCGTGAAGACTGCCAATCTATGTCTGGGAGGCTGAATCACGGCTTGCCTTTCTGCTTGATCCCTTGGAAGTAGGATCCCTCGGAGGATTTTGAACGGAGGCTCGGCTCTCGGGGCTGCTTGTGGATTTCATCTGCACTTTCTTAACGGTGTGGCTTTTGTGAACCGGAGAAAACAGCCTATTGTAAACCCAAATGAGCCAATAAAACATGACTTTTCCTGCTGCGATAATTGTTGCATGATAAATATCTTTGTAGGAGGAGCTACCACTTGGAAAACGGAGTTCCTCGCTTTGGCTCAAGACCATGTCGTTGTTCTACAGCTTGAATGTTTGCTGTGAAGACTGACAAAAGCATTTAACACAAGTCACTGTGCTATGCAGCCAAACTCCTAATCATGCTTCACATTTCTTCCCAAACTCAGAGGTACGGAGAGAAATACAACGTGCCTCAAGATGGAGCCCTTGAACCACAAAGTTTTGGAGCCACAGCTGAATCTGTGAACTTGCCAGGTACAGGCAAAGTTGGAGCCGCTGGCCAAGGCCGGCAGCCATTCTGGTGCAGAAAGCAGAAGGTGGGGAGATGCTGTATTCCCCAGCTCCCGAAGCTTTCCAGGGACTAGGCCTCTATCAGCTTCAGGGATAAAGGTTAAATCGACAGGATAAATCATTTTCTTCGTATAAATAAGCTTCTTTGTATATTCCGCTCGCAAAGTCCGCATTTCCCTCTTCTTAAGCCCATCTCGAATGGTGGATACACAGCTTGGGAACTTGATAATCTTCTTCGAGTCCCAGTAAGCTCTCATTCTGAAACACCCACAAAAGGAGCCTCAACCCGGACGCTCCTGCAAGAGTGGAGTGAATGGGGATTGAATTCTGCCTCCATCCCTTAGTTATGTGTCCTTAACCCAGCTTATCTCTCTGTCACTCTCTTTTTTTTTTAAGAGGGAGAAAGAGGTGTGGGAGGGCAGAGGGAGAGGAAGAGAGAGAATCCTTTTTTTTTTTACAGATTTTATTTATTTATTTGACAGAGATCACAAGTAGGCAGAGAGGCAGGCAGAGAGAGAGGGGGAAGCAGGCTCCCCGCTGAGCAGAGAGCCCGATGCGGGGCTCGATCCCAGGACCCTGAGATCATGACCCGAGCCGGAGGCAGAGGCTTTAACCCACTGAGCCACCCAGGCGCCCCAAGAGAGAGAATCTTAAGCAGGCTCCACGCCCAGTGCAGAGCCCGACATGGGGCTTCATCTCAAGACCCTGAGATCATAACCTGAGCCGAAATCAAGAGTTGGACGCTTAACTGACTGAGCCCCCCAGATGCCCGCTCAGTCCAGCTTCTTAACCCAACAGTAGCTGTCTTGGGCTGTTGAGGATTATGGATCTTGTGTTTCAGTGCCTGGTATTTGTGCCTACCAGTAAAGTGCCTGCTAATGCTTACTGTCAAAACATCCATTTATGGGCATTCAGGCTGTGCACTGAACAAGGCATCACGTTTAAGGGGGTGCTGTTCACACTGTAGACATACGATGCGTAGGAAAGCAGGTGAGACCTAGAGCAACGGGAAAATGGCCCCCTCTCACTAATATTAACCCACACCGGCCCACACAGCCATGGGCTTACTGGGGCTGACACACGGGCAAGAGTGAATTATTGCACATGTTTGCAAGGCCGTTCCCTGTCCTGACTGCACCCGTTCCCCCCACCCCAGAGGACCCTGATACAGGTGCCCGTCCTGCTTTGGTGGAAGAGGGACGGGGCATGGGCTGCTATTATTAGGGGCCTACATGACCCAGGGGAGCAGATAAGAGCGGGGGTTTCTGCACAAAAGCTCAGGCAGTGGAATGTCTTCGACTGATTCCACACAGGCCTCTTGCGTTCTAGCCAGCGGCCTAGAATCGATCCATGGAGCTGCCACTGGGACCATTTTCAGCTGGATAACACAGTTCCTCCCAGCATCCCCCCCTCACTCCTTGCCCCTCTTCCTCTTCTACAAATGGGCCATGGGCCACACAAAACATCGTGTGCCATACTTTCTCTGGCTAGCTGCGTAAGCTTGTTCAACTTGGTTATTACCAACCATCATATTATCTATAGCAGACTCTTGTTCGGTGATAGTCATACTTGTTAATGACACTTAGTACCTCTTTGTACTTTTCATTCCTCACATCAATTTCTGTCCTTCAGTCCATATTTTTTCCCTTCTCCAAGCTTCTTCCTTTCTTTTCTCGTTCATTTTGTTGCCCTCTCTCCATGCTTTTCTTCCCAGCCAGATTTTTCTTTCGGCTTTATTCCGTCCTCCAAACCCTCCCAGGCAACCCCTTCCTTTTCCTTTTATTCACTCACTCCATTTCTCCCAGTGGCCCTGGAGTCAGAGAGTTCAGAGAAATCGGAAGGTCACGGTGGTGGTGGGTGGGTGCTGGGAACCTATTTGGTACAAGTCAGTTCTTGCAAGCGTCCATTTCACCTTGTCTCCCTACAACGAAGAGTAATGGAGTCCAGAGAAGTCGCCATCATGGATCTAGGTGTATAGACAGCATGTACATTCCCTCCGGAGCTGGAGCTGTGAATTTAGATTTTGCTCAGGTTTAAATTCAAGTTCATGGCTCATTTCCCCTTGAAATTATGGTAATGGAGGAGTCACGGAGTCTCTTTACAGCTAGTCTAATGGTCTTGACCTTTTTGAGGGTCAGGGTCTCCTTTGAGAATCTGCTGGAAGTTTTGGACCCTCTTCTCAGAAAAATGCACATGAACTCCAATTTTTGCTTATAATGTTAAGAAATCCCCTAAAGCCCGTTCATAGGCTCTCCAGGAGCCCCTTTGGCTGGAGGTTGAGCAATGTAAATTCAGACTCCAACAGAAGCCTTGTCTGCTTTGCAGGCAGTTGGTTTTTGATAAGTTACAGGGTTGTGACTATGGTAGGAATTCTCTAGGTTGAGGAGATATTGGTCAGGTTCTGCTTGCCCTATGAGTTGTCTACTCTCAATGAAGACAGGGAGCCTTCACTTTTCAGAGTCTGTCTTTTCCTGGCCATTTGGAAACTGGATGTTTGAACTGCATAAACTTCCAGCTGGGAAGTAAGCTGAATGGAATATTCATCACGACATCTGTTGCTTTCTACAGCTTCCTGCTTTAGTCAGCTTCAGATTAATATCTATTTTTGGGGAGGAGTGAAGTAAGGAGATCACTTTCTTTGTCCAAACTTTCTGACTCAAGGTGGCTTTTTCCACATGAAAAATAAATGTGGGAGGGAAGAATCCCATTTATCCACTTTGGAAAATAATTTATTCCAGCTGTTTGAACTCTGGGGTACATTTTATTTAATCAGTATGGCCCCATGAATTATCCTCGTGTGGTTTCGTGTTCGCGGTGGTGCTTGTGTTTTGCTCGTATCCTTATTATAAATGTAATGCTTTCCAATGAATTAGTTTCTTTCTTCTCTCTTCCCAGTAGGTCTTCCAGGTTTTTAAGCAGAATCAGCTTGGCAAGAGCAATTTACTCCTTTCTCTGTTCCACGAGATGTTGTTTAGGATGGCTTTTTGTCAATAAATTTAATTAACGGGTACTAAGAGTAATTTTTGCATGAAATCCTGGTTTAAAGAAGAGGGAGCTAAAACGAACAGTATAAGACCCTTGCTATACCTAGGGTGTGTGTGTGTGTGTGTGTGTGTGTGTGTGTGTGTGTGTGTAAGATGTGTGTGATGTTTGTGTGGGGGTGGGAAAATCACCAAGAAGAAGAGAAAGTCACGGGGTCTAGAGGCTCATGCCTATGCTGGCAGATAGAGATCCAATGTGCCCAGGCCAAAGGGGTTGAGTCACAGCCAAAAGTGCTGGGAAAGCCCGCTTTTACAGCTAAAGACGCTGAGGGTGTGACATTGAGGGCTGTACCAGTAATTCCTGACTCACTTGTTGGTGGCAGAGATTCCCATCACTCTCCAGCTGAGAACGTGGCAGGAGTGGGTGAAGGTCTCTCAGGCTCACACAGAGCAGCGCTGAGGAAGGCAGAAGGTGACAGTGGCTAATACCATTAAGGGACTCGGGGAACAGTGATGGAGGAGGAGCAGGTACGAGGGAAAATCTTAAGTTGCACCAAGCAGTTTCTTCAAATTTACAAGTGATGGATTATTCATGCTTCACCAAGAGGAATGTAATATCCTAGAACTTGGCACAATTGCCTTCAGTTATTGTCATCAAAACAATGATAGTTTTCTCCTTGTAACTGTCTACTAATATGGCATGTTGTCTAAGTGAATTAGGTATGCTTACATCCTGACCACAAATGCCAGCGCCGTGTGAATCATTCTGAGCATAGGAAACGGGATGGAGAAAGACCTTCTCAGCTAACAGCTAAACAGACATTTGGAGAAAGTGATTTCCAGAAGATTTCTGACTAACAAAGATACTATCGTGCTTTTGAGAGGTTGTTGGTTCTGAGAGAATATTTCTCTTCAAGAATTGTCTCCGTAATGGGTACTTGTCTTTGAGGCAGAAGCAAAAAATAGGATAGATCTTCTCATTATAATAATAACAACAATAAAGCTGCAGCATACTAGGTTCCAAGTTTATGAAGCAATGAAGAAGAGATAGCCTTATCTGAACAGAAGAAATGGGAACCAAAGACAAGGTTTGTGTTTATGGACAAAGAAGGAGAAATAGGAAAGCGTGACTCAGAATCATTTAGAGCTGGCTAAAATGATCAGATATCCCAGTGTAAATGTCTTCTCTAGGATCATCGTCTCCCTGGGATCATGGGGTCAGATTACAATGAAGGATTCTGGCTTATAGACTCTCCGGGGTCTCTGAAACTTCTTGACTCTTCTTCAACTTCTACCATGTCTTTTCATATAAATGTGTTTCTCTGCCTACAGAGTGGGAACGACCAGATCACCAAGTGTCACCACTTCCGAATGTCGAGAAAAGTCATTAGCTAGAAACAACGGAAGAGCAAGACTCCTTTTCTCCTCCCCAATCGGTTTCTCTACTGTTTTGCTTCATGAAACAAGAAACGCAACAAGGACTTCATGTGACAGTTCATAGCAGGGCACCTCCCCAGTCACTCTTAAGATTGGCATTGACCTTCAGAATTTCTCCCCATGAGCGTGAGTGCTCCCCTCCCCCCAACTTCTCCCTGTCAGCAGCAGTGTGTAGATCTAGCAACAGCAATTTCTAGAAACTTTTTGTATTACAGAAGGTAACTAGGGTGAGCATTTAACTTATTGTCCAAACCTGGACATTGGGAGAGTGGTTATTTAAAAAGTTTTTATTTTGAAATAACTGTGTATTCACCCCCCAGTTGTAAGAAATGAATACAGACAGATCCTTTATATCCTTCACCCAGTTTTCTCCAGTGGTAACATCTTGCATTAACTATAGTACAATGTTACAAACAGGAAATTGACATTGATACAATCGACCTTCCTTATTCAGATTTCACAGTTTTATATACATTCCTGTGTGTGTGTGTGTGTGTGTGTGTGTGTGTGTGTATGCAGTTTTATCAAATGTGTAGACTACCGTGACCACCATCACAATTACGACAGAAAAGCTTCATCACAAGGATCCCTTGTATTACCCTTTACCTTCGCCTCATCCCCCCACCCAAGCCCTGGCAATCACTAATCTCCAATTCTATAATTTTGTTGTTTCAAAACTGTTATATAATGGAATTGTGCAGGATATAACCTTTTGGAATTGCCCCCTCCCAACGTCCCACATAATTTCCTTGAGAACCATTAAAATTACTGCCCGTATGAGTAGTTCTTTTTCCTTTTTATACCATTCCACAGTTTAAATGTACCACATTTTGTTTATTCATTAATCAGTTGATGAACATGGAGTTGTTTCCAGCTTCGGGCTATTACGAATAAAGATGCTATGGCTATTTGAGTACTAGTCCTTGTGTGCACGTACGTTTTCATTTCTCCGGGATAAATGCCCAAGAATGTAATATCTAGGTTGTCTAGTAAGCACATGTTATTTTTTTTTTTTAAAGAAACTACCACACTCTTTTCCAGAATGCCCGTACTATTCTACATCCCCACCAGCAACGTATGAGAGACCCAGTTTTCTCCGCATTGTTGCCAACATTCGATGTGATCACTATTTTTTTTTTTTATTTGAGTGATTTTGATAAATGTGTAGGGATAGGCTGCACAATTCTGCTCAAAGCAACCGTTTTGTGGTGAGCGGGATCGCCTCTGCATCCAAAGCTGGCCGAGATGTTGAGACTGCTGACACTACACGCACGCAGTAAGACAGTATGGAAGGAGTTCACGTGATGGGACTTTTTGTGGGGAAAGTAGGGCAAGTACACAAGCCCGTCCGGAATGGTTTGAGTCAAGGGAAGGGCAAGTGGCTTTGGATTTTATTATGATTAGGGGCTGGGGGTAGGGTGAAAATGCCCGGGTGTGGGCAGGTTTTCTTATTCTGACTTTCCTGGAGGTGCCCAGGCTTTCTTATCAGCACGCCCAGATGTAGGTAGGGCCGAAGAGGAAAAAGAATAGGCTATACCCGAAAGCTGTTAGCTGTCAAGCATCAAAAGGGGATTTAAAGAGTTTGTTACCAATTGCTTTGGAACCGTTTTCAAAGACCATTTGGACATATTCGTGTTGGCCTAGTTCTGGTTTCTCTATTCTTTTCCATTGACCCATGAGTCTGTTCCTCTGCCAATACTACCCTGTCTTGACTACTGTAGCTTCATAGTAAGCCTTAGCATGCGCTAGAGTGGTTCCACCCGCTTTGTTCTTCCTTTCCAAGATTGTTTTAGTTATTCTAGGTTCTGCGTCAATCTGTATAAACTTAGAATATGCTTGTCGAGGTCTACAAAAATCCCTGCCGGAACTTTGATAAATATTGCACTAATCTCTAGGTCAATTTCAGGAAAATTCTCATTTTTATTAGGTTGAGTCCTTTTTTTCTTTCTTTCTTTCTTTTTTAGTAGGCTCCATGCCCAGTGTAGAGCCCAACGTGGGGCTTGAACTCACAACTCTGAGATCAAGACCTGAGCTGAGATCCAGAGTTAGACGCTTGAACGACTGAGATGCCCAGGTGCCCCATTATGTTGAGTCTTCTGACCCATAAACAGATTTTATTTAGTTCTTCTTTGATTTCTTTCACCAACATTTTGTAATTTTCAGGGTACAGATGCTGTACATGTTTTGTTAAATTTATCAGTATTTCACTTTCTTTTGAGAAAAATTATAAAATAAATCAAGATAAAATTTTAGAAATGTTCAAGTAATCTACTGGAAGGCTGGGAATGAGAAATATAGGCAATAAACAGAAGCGAATAATAAAATGGAAGTAGAAGCCCTAACATATTATTACTTTAAATGTCAATAGTCTTAATACATCAATTAAAAAAACAGAGACTGGCAGAGTGAATTAAAAAGCCTATGACCCAACTATATATCGCCTGCAAGAAACTCACTTTAAATACAATGACATATGTGGGTTGAAAGTAAAAGGACCGAAGAAGGTGTGCCATGCGAATATGAACAGCAACAACAAAGCAGGAGTAGACATATTAAATATCAGGCAGGGGCGCCTGGGTGGCTCCGTCAGTTAAGCGGCCGATAGTTGATCTCAACTCAGGTCTTGATCTCAGGGTCACGGGTTCAAACCCTGTGTTGGGTCCCATGCTGGGTGTGGAGCCTACTTAAAAAAATGTATCAGGTGAAATAGATTTCAAAGCAAAGAAATGCCTCAAGTAGTAGCGTGTGAGATGCGAGGGCAGTGTGTAGACTTGTCACTTTAACACGTGGCTAAATGTAAAAAATGACAATTCTTTCCAGATGCAACATAACAAATACCTCCTTTTCAAGGACAGCCTGCTGCTTGCTTGTAGAGCCAAGTTCTCTCAGACTCCATCAGTTAGAGATCGCTAACCCCTGGTGATGTATTTGATGCTAATCTATTTGCTGGTCAGTTACTGGACCAGACACCTGTGCTGTGGCCCGGGCCGTGGTCAAGATGGATGCATAAAGTTCGAGCCCCCTTTTGGGTTCCCTGCTCAGCGGGGAGTCTGCTTCTTCCTCTCCCTCTGCCCTTCCCCCCCACTCGTGTGCATGCGTACTCTCGCTCTCTCTCAAATAAATAAATAAAATCTTGAAAAAAATAATTCTTAAAAAAAGATGCATAAAGTTGCCATTTCAAAGGGTCAGTAGGAAATGTGAAATACCATGGGTTAACTATAAGTGAAATGCATGTGGGAAATGGAGCCTCAGCAGTCCCTTCCGTAGCCCAAAGAGAAAACAGAACACTCTTGCTACTGTTTTATTGTTTATGTTAAGGGGTAAATCCACAGCTATTCACTTGTTTTGTATGGTAATGCTTTTTTTTGAATTTTGCAAATAGACCTGCTCTACAGCAATGAATTTTCCGTGGCAATGAGACAAAGAAAGTAAATGTTTCGTAAATAACTAGCGAATTTTTATTTCTCAAAGCAAAAACAAAAACAAAAACAACCACCAGATGGTGAATGTGTAACCTGCACAAAATTGTATGTCGACATTTACCTTCCACCTAGAAGTCATAGTGATATCACTGGCTATGTGAAACCCGGAAGACCCAAATCTGCTTAGAAAACAGCAACATCCGGGCGCCTGGGTGGCCCAGTTGGTTAAGCGACTGCCTTCAGCTCGGGTCATGATCCTGGAGTCCTGGGATCGAGTCACGCATTGGGCTCTCTGCTCAGCAGGGAGTCTGCTTCTCCCTCTGACCCTCCCCCTCTCGTGCTCTCTCTCTCTCATTCTCTCTCTCAAATAAATAAATAAAATCTTTAAAAGGAAGAAAAAGAAAACAGCAACATCTATTTCAAAAGTTAGCTGCAGAAGGTGAATTTGTGTGGCATTCTGTGAAGCGTGGCTTTTCAATTAGATCAAATGACGAGTCCTCTGAGTTAATTTCATTCATTTTCAATTCCATGTTTTCCCGTGCACGTATAAAGAGCGAAGGGATAGCTGTTAACAGGTTGACTCCATTAACCGAAGAAGATCTTTGCACACAGTTAAATGAGGCCAGTTTTATATCGGTGACATTAGATGCTTCAAAATGAAAATTGGCTAATTTCAGTAATGGCTTAATTTTTTCATCAAGTTTATGCAACCAAAGACAAGGTTTTGGAAGTTCATTATGTTAAAGGTTAAACGTCTCACTTTGAAATGCTCATTTATAAATTCAGTTTAAAAATCCAATATTGAAGATAAAATTATTTTGCTGTGATGATGACACAAATACAAATTCAGATGGAATATAATTATCTTGGCAAAAAACAATATTCTTACTAAATTAAGAAACCCGGGCCACCTGGGTGGCACAGTTGGTTGAGCATCTGCCTTCGGCTTGGGTCGTGATCTCGGGGTCCCGGGATCCAGCCCCACATCGGGCTCCCTGCTCAGCAGGGAGTCTGCTTGTCCCTCTGCCCCTGCCCCTGGCCCCGCCCCTCCCTGATCACCCCTCCCCACCCCGGCTCGTGCTCTTTCTCTCTCTGAAATAAATAAATGAAATCTTAAAAAAAGAAAGAAAGAAAGAAAGAAACCTACGGGGCAGAAATACACTTGGAACTAGTTGTGGAGCATATATAATTCCTCATTCCATCTACACTGCGATACCCTACCAATTGAAAAAGAAGCTCTAGCTGTCAACATTTACAAGTGTATTTACATATATGTGTATGCATTTAGAACAATTGAATTACAAACTTCTGTGACAATTCTGATGTGGAACATGGCAGTATACGATTCTCTTTCTGTTTGTCATGACTCAGATTTTTAAAACGTTTGAGCCTTTGTAGAAGTGCATTGTTAATTAACTCAAGTGGCCTACAGAGTACTGACGGTTATTGCAAACACATCATTTGCGTTTTGTTCAAAAGCATTTGGAAATTTTTAATCAAAGTACTCGAGGAGTGAAGTGCCCCAAATTTCAGCTTTTGAAGCTCTCAGCAAATTGCCATTATGAAAATAAAGCTGGGATTCGGGAAGATACTGAAATTTATCATTGAGCAGATTGTATCATGAGAGCCCCAAAAACTGCATACAGTTTAACTTTGATGTTCTACAACTGCACTTGGTAACATCTTGACTTGATACGTCTCTTATTTCTAATTAGAGAAGTTTATAATCTGTGCTGAAAGAGAAGAAACTTGAGACGGCCTTGATTTGGCAGTGTTAAAATTTGGTGAACCAATCAAAAGAATCATAAATTGAGAGAATTTACTTAATGAGCTTTATCTTGTAAAAATATTTGCTGAAGGACCCTAAATGGAATAAAAAAGATAGTACTCTTCAAAATGTTTATACATTTTTCAGTAAAAGAATCAGAATTGAGAATAGTCTCTAATTAGCAGAAGTTGTTCTAGATTTACCAGATACTTTAACATCTGTAAGGAGAATATTTTCTCAATTAAAAATACTAAAAGCTTCAGAAAAGAATAAATTGAAGGTATCAAAAATTTCAAATGTATTGGCTATAAACTACAACTTCAGACAATATTGCAGGCAATGTTATTAAGCCTTATTTAAAAAATACATTTTCTGAAAAAAAGTCAAAAGCGTAATATTACAAATAGATATTGCTAATAAACTGATTGAAGTGCATGTGTATTTACCCAGAATGATTATTCTTCTTATGTATTTTTTCATTTTGGGAAATCATTTTGAAAAGTCTTTTACATGGAAATAATGTTATTTTTTAAAAGAATTTCATATTTAAAAATATATTTTTTAAAGATTTTATTTATTTGACAGAGTGAGAGAGGGAACACAAGCAGGGAGAGTGGGAGAGGGAGAAGCAGGCTTCCTGCAGAGCAGGGAGCCCAATTCAGGGCTCGATCCCAAGACCCTGGGATCATGACCTGAGCTGAAGGCAGATGCTTAATGACTGAGCCACCCAGGCACCCCTAAAAATATTTTAAATATAACATTTTTTAGTTCTTTTTAAAAGATTTCTTTATTTGAGAGAGAGAGACACACACAGAGAGAGAGAGTGCACGAGCAAGAGGGGCAAAGGGAGAGGGAGAGAGAATCCTAAGCAGACTCTGACCTGAGTGGGGACCCCAATGTGGGGCTCTATCTCATGACCTTGAGATCATGACCTGAGCTGAAACCAAGAGTTGGATACTCAAGTCGACTCTGCCACCTCCGTGCCCCAACATTTTTGTTTTATCAATGACATTAGTCTAGTTTTGTTGGTCAAGAAATAAATATCTCAAAAAAGCATGCAGTTGTAATTCTTCAAATGTTTAATTTTTCAAAATGTTTTAGTTTGGGAATTAGATGGTCATCCTATATGACCAGGTAACACAAACCAGATAAAAACGTGTGCTATCTTCTGATCAGCTCTCTTTCTATGCATACTCTAGTGTGCATGAGACCAATTATTAATGTGAAGGGCTTTATATATGACCCAATGACCCAGAGCACCACTGACCAGGAGATTGCCTTGGGTATGCCATTTATCTTCCGTTCCTCCTCACACACTTGCTTTCTATTTTCCTGTCTTCCTTTGACTATGATGTTCCACTTGTTTTCTTGCTTATTACACTTTGATAGGGAAAGAATTTGTAGTCCTTTCCAACAGTGTTCTTTTGGGTGGAGCGACTCCAGCATCATGCAGAAAAAGCTGGGTTATCTTAGAATATCATTGACTAACTGGGTAAACTTTGGTAGATCACTTCATGTCTTTGATCTTCAATGTTCTTATTTGTGAAATATGGATAATAATACCTATCTTAGGATACCTGGATTGCTCAGTCGGTTAAGCGTCTGCCTTAGGCTCAGGTCATGGTCCCAGGGTCCTGGGATTGAGTCCCACATGGGCTCCTTGCTCAGCAGGGAGCCTGCTTCTCCCTCTGCCTGCCGCTCCCCCTGTTTGTGCTCTCTGACAAATAAAAAAAAACAACTGAAAAAAAATAATACATATCTTGGGAGATTGTTGTATTCAAACTAATATTTGTAAGTATTTTAAAAAGATTATATTTGAAGAGCAACTGGAGAAAATCATACAAGCAGTCAGAGGTATGTCCACTTTAAATTCAAGGTGACTAGTGTTAAAGAGAAAACCACAGACCCAAAATGGAGTCACTTACGTTAAGGCTCTGTCACTAAACCAAGATTTAATACCAACCCAACTGCAGTTTCACACCCCCCGCCCCCAGGAATTTCACTTTAACCAGTCAACATGGAATTTCGTGGTCAGCACTAGGAAATTTACTGATAGGCCCCTTCCGTTCCCCTTAGGAGGGCAACCTTGCCTAGAACAATGGATCCTTCGCTAATAATTTCCTTTTTTCTGTTCCCTTTCTGCCTTTAAAAACTGTTCTTTTTTCTGCAGCTTAATGGAGCTCCTTTGTATTTGCTAGATGCCGCCCCATTCATGAATCATTTAATGAAACCAATTAGGTCTTCACATTCAGTCAGCTGAACTTTTGCTATTTAACACTAACCTAATCTGGACTTTGGGTATGTATAATCAGTTGACTTCATTTCTCTGGCCATCTTGTCCTCCAACTCTTTTCGTTACTTTTCACACATTCTCAACGCTTTTCTCAAATTTCTGCTCCTCTCCTTAACCTCCCTTACTCTTAAAAGATATCATAGTTTGTCCTTTGCAGAGAAAACAGAAGCCATCCCATTAGAATTCCATCAGCTTCTCACCGTCATATTTATAAACTAACTGGCAACACAATGAGCCTTCCCCATTCCCTCTTATTACCAAGGAGGGAGAGCTTCTTTTCCAATGAAAGGATAATCCCTCCACTTTTCTTTGCATCTCTTGCTTTCTCACTTTCTCAGAAACTTGTTCATAAGACACCTCGGTCCATGCCAGATATCTTCTGTTTGCCCCAGATCTACTCTCTATGCTTTTCTACTCTGCTCCATGCCCAAGAAAACCGATATTAACAGTTGACTTCAATGACCTTCCTGGCCCTCTGCTTTCAAATTGGGTTTGGTCAACTTGGAGGCCCTATCAGAAGATTCGAGAAAGAGAGTCGAGAGAGGTCAAGATATATACTCCCTCAGCTCCTCCCAGATGATCCTCAGTTTGTCAGCTCCTTTCTCAACAGAAAGTGACAACACTTATTAGACATCCCTCTCCTATAGCTAATGTCTCTAGGAAATGGCAACTGCTCTTTCTTTGCCCTCTCAGGGCTAAGGGTAATAATGGTCGCCCTGCTATTGCCAGCCCTGCTGCTGATGCATCAACATCCTTGGCTGGTTTCACTACACCCTGCCAACAACTTTGTAAATATTCCATTTATTGAACTCTTCTAATATATCTATTTTTTTATTATTTTATTTTTTCAGTGTTCCAAGATTCATTGTTCATGTACTACACCCAGGCTCCAGGCAATACGTGCCCTCCTCAATACCCACCACCAGGCTCGCCCACCCCCCACTCTCCTCCCCTCCAAAACCTTCAGTTTGTTGCTCAGAGTGTGCCGTATATTTCCTGACAGTATCTTGGATGATATATATTCCTTTATATTCAAATTCATTGTTCAGTCGTTCCCATCCACATTTAAATCTACTCAGCTGAAACTTCTTTTGTTACAATTACCACTAATTGTTATTAAAAACAATGGACACTTTAAAGTCTTCATCCTGTTTGACTTTTTCATCAGCTTTTCACATTGTTGACTATATCCCTATTTTTGTTCTTTTAATTTTTCCCCCTATTTTTGAAATATTCTTTTTCTTTGGTTTCTCTGAGGTATACACCACACTCCCTGGTACACACACTCCTCAGCCTTTTGTGATGGGCTCTTTTCATCCTTCTCATCATTAGATGTTGAAATACATTGTCTTGATCCTTGGCCCACATCTTTTATTCTAGGTGTTCCTCTAACTACCATGGCTTCAAATAACATAAAAATCTTCCCATTCTTAAATATATATCTCAAATCAAGATCATCTCTTTTTTTTTTACTAATCACTTCCTAGTTACATGAAAATGACAAGCTTTTTACTTCATTGAAACTTTTGGGCATGGTGAATATGCCGCTCTTCCTCCATGAATTAAAAAAATTTTTTTATTCAAGTATAATTAACATACAGTGTTATATTAGTTTCTGGTGTACATTATAATGGTTCAACAATTCTATACATTTCTCAGAGCTCATCAGGATAAGTGCACTCTTACATAACACCAAAAGCACAAGCAACGAAAGGAAAAACAGATCAATTGGATAAAATTAAAAACTTTTGTTCATCAACGGATACTCTTAAGAGAGTCTAAAGACAGTCCACAGAATGGGAGAAAATATTGGCAAATCCTATTTGGTAAGAGTTTATTATCCTGAATATATAAAGAACTTCTGCAACTCAGCAACAAAAAGATAAACAAACCAATTAAAAAGGCATAAAGGACTTGAATAAAAAGAATTCTCCGAAGAAGATATACAGATTGCCAACAAATGCATGAAATGATGCTCAACACCATTAGTCATTAAAGAAATGGAAAGCAAAACCACAATGGGATACCATTTCACACTACTAGAATGGCAATCATAATCATAATCATAATATTGACAGGACGTGAAAAAATTGGAGCCCTTGTACTTTCCTCATGGAAATGTAAAATGGTGCAGCCACTGTGAAAACAGTTTGATTGTTCCTCAGAAAGTTAAATATAGAATTACTTTATGACCCAGCAAATCCACTCTTAAGTATATACCCAAAGGAATTGGAAACAGGGACTCAAACAGATACTTGTATGCCAAAGTTATTGCAGCATTATTCACAATAGCCAAAAGGTGGAAACAACGTGTTTATCGACAATGCGCTTTTTGCTAATAATGGTTGATTACGGTTAAAACAATTCCTAATTTTACCTAAAACCCTTCAGAGGCTACCCATCATTGAATGAGTGAATGCCAAGATGCTTAACATTGCCCCTAAGACTGTATGATTTAGCCCCGGCCCATTTTTCTAGCTCCCTTTTGCACCCTAAGGCTCCAAGTCTCCAAGCAGGATGGCTTGATTTCAGTTACATCTTTCCTAATCAAGGGTTTTTAAATATCCTTTTTCCTTTGCTTAGAATGCTCTTCTTTTTTTTCCTGCTTGGCCCACTGCTACTCATCTATCAAGTCTCAGACAAAACGTCTTTCCTTAGGAAAGCCTTCCTTGAATAATCCCCCCCCCAGCTCCATTTTCCCAGACTACACGTAAGGGCTTTCCCTGTTTAATCCATCCCAAATACCACTTTTCTTGTTGTTAAAACTTGTCCCAGTTGCAATTTAAATTGCTTCGTGTGTCCATCTTATTCACTGTTGTATCTCCAGCACCTAGTACTGTGCCTGGCACATAGTAAGCAGTCCACAACCCACTGTTGAATGGATGAAATCAGTGAAATACCCAGTGTAGTACCTGCTATTTGGTAGACGCTAAAGTAGAGAGTACTAGTAATTATTACTCGAGTATGAGAAATACTTCTACCTTGATTAACGCTACCTCCTGAGATAAATGGCTTAGTGACAGCTTTCAAAAGAATCTGAATCCAAGGCTCCTGAAAACAAAACAGATATATTATTTTGCCTTAGGTCAACAGATTAAAGTTGGGTTTTTTTGCCATTAGTGAAAGTCATGAGGTATTTTAGCTTGGAGCAAATTTTAGAGTCAAATTGGGTGGTGGGTATCGTCCATAAAGTATGTAATATAAAATAAAGAGTAGAAGGAAGGGAAATGGGTTTAAAATGAAAGAGTGCATGGGGCACCTGGCTGGCTCAGTCAGTAGAGCATGGGGCTCTTAATCTCAGGGTTGTGAGTTCAAGCCCCACATTGGGTGTGAAGCCTCCTTAAAATAAAATTAAAAATAAAATAAAATAAAAGAGTGCAAAGGATAAAAGAAACGTATTATTTCTGAGTCACAAGGAGCCACAAGGAGGAAAATACTTAAAGATATTTAGTACTTCTCTATTATGGTTGGCACTGGATTAGCTCCCACATTCCTTACTTAAATTAATGTCTAAGTATGGGGGTGTGTGTATATACATATACACATGCATATATACATACATGTATATATGTTTATGTATATATGTACATATGTAAATATACGTGTACATGTATATATGTAAATGTATATACACATATGTATATATACACACGCACACTTAGACATTAATTTAAGTACATATATATATACACACATGCATACAAGTATTATACAATTGCCTAGAAAATGTGTCTACATACATTGCTACTGAATAAATAATATGATAGAAATAAACTCATTAATAATGAAACTTCACAAACAAATAGTTAAAAATCTTTTTTTCCTTTTTTTTTTTAAAGATTTTATTTATTTATTCGAGAGAGAGTGAGAGAGCATGAGAAGGGAGAAGGTCAGAGGGAGAAGCAGACTCCCCGCAGAGCTGGGAGCCTGATGCGGGACTCGATCTCGGGACTCCAGGATCATGACCTGAGCTGAAGACAGTCACTTAACCGACTGAGCCACCCAGGCGCCCACAAATAGTTAAAAATCTTAATGACTATCTGCTATATACCAGTGGAGCACCAATGCAGTGCTAATGCAGATATATGTGTGATATGACTAAAGACAAACATTAAAAGGATGCCCTTCAAAGGAAGGAACAAGTAGCATCATGAACTGCACTTACGTGTAAGTTTTTCCTCCCAGGGATTTCATTTTTCTACAATCGTTGCCTTCAACCATTCTATATTGAATATCTTTTGCATCCCTTAATCATACCTTGGGGGTGGATTCCAAAGTTTTTTTGTTACTTCCGGTTACCAAAACTCAGCTCCGTCTGGTTAATGCTATGCATGCTGAAGTGTTCAGCAGTAAAATATACTGATGACTGCATTTTACTTTGAAATGGATCCAGAAAGTGAGATAAAGTCATAAATGATAGAAGCATGAGGAGAAGCATAGATAAGAGATAAAGCAAGCATAGCAATATGATAAATGTGGAATCAAGGTGCTAAGTATATGGGTGTTTGTTATATTATATTCTTTCAACTTTTCTGTTTGTTTAAAAATATTCATAATAAAAAGTTGGGAAAAATAAAGAGCCCCATTGCTTCCCACACCTCCCCACCAGTTCATTCTCAATTTAAAGCATGAGCTTCAAGCTCAATGTCAGTCCCATCTCTTCCCTCCTTCTAGGGGCAGCTGACCCAGGGAATCGTGATTGCATGAGCTGCTGAGATGTGGGAAGCAAGTAAAACCCAGAACTTCCTGCCTGGAAAATAGACCTGGTGGGCTCCCTTACTCTTGCAGTTAAGTTGTGGTTAAGTATCCAAATATGGAATTCAAAGTGAACAAGGACAGGTCTCAGTGTCCAGTGAAATGGAGAAGCAAGAGGAGCTATAGACCTGACCGTGCTGAGCCTTCTAGAAGACTAGGTCCCTTATTTAAAATGGGGATTCTTAGTGCTGAAGGCTTAGACTCACCTACACCCATACCAACAGTAGAAAAACACCAAAAAAACCTGAACCTTAAATAAAAACACAATCCAGTCAAAAAATAATCTTAAATTTCCAAGGGGCATAATCCTTTGGCTAGTTTCTCTTCTGAAGAACCTGATTTTCTTCCTTTCTATTACCATATGAAAAGTAAAATTCTGGAATTTGAAATGTGGACTGATTGACTAACATTTTTTTCAGGTTATTTTCCAAGGCTGGCCCTTCCGATGTGATATTAAGGAAGATACATTAAGGAAGTATCTTGGAGGGGCAAGTATTCCCCTACTCCAGCTTTTCCCCTTTTGTCTATAGTTGGTATGCCCCTCTGTCTCTTTGCATACCCTTACCTCACAATCCCCTGCCTATAAGCTGGAGTCTGCACTGCCCTCTCTCCTCAAGCCTGCCTTCCCCAAACCCTGGTCCTCTGTTGCCCCTCCCCTCCCATGTTCCACTCCTCATCCTTGCATTGCTCAATCCCTAGAATTACTCCTATTGTCATCCTTTAGGGAACCAGCCAGCCAGTCAAGGTCTTCATGGTGTAGGTAGTGTTAGTGACTAGGCATTGTCACTTAACACGGGCCTCTGTGCGTGGTGGTTTGAGAACAGTTGCCCCACTTCTCCACCACAATCCCTGACAATCTGTGAATCAGTCAGTAGAACTTCGTAGATATGTCACTGTGACGGTTAACTTTAGGTGTCAACTTGGCTAGACTGTGGTGCCCAGTTGTTTGGTCAAACGCTAGTCTAGATGTTCCCATGAAGGTATTTTAGATGTGATTAACACTTCCAATCAGTTGACCTTAAGTAAAGGAAGTTACCCTTGATAATGTGGATGGCCTTCATCCAATCGGTTGAGAGCCTTAGGAGCAAAACAGATTTCCCAGAGAAGGAGGAATTTGACCTCAAGCTTATAACATAGAAATCCTGCTAGAGTTTCTAGCCCGTTGACCTACCTTATAGATTTCAGACCTGCCAACCTCCACAACAGTGTAAACCAATTCCTGAAAATAAATATTTCCCTTTCCCTCCTCCCCACTGCCTCTGACATGTTTTTGGCTTGTTGGCATATGTACCCCTTTCTACATCTGGGGATCCCAGCTCTGAGAGGCTCCAGCATAGATACACAGACATTGGATTGAACTCCATAATGGCAGCCTCTATGCAGGCCCAATACTCAGGTACTCCCTCTAGGGTTCACCTCTGAAGTCAGTAGCTAAGACCGGACTCTGACAGTTTAGATCATTACAAACTATCTGTGTTGAAGGGCCAGGTTTTAAAAATTTCCAATTTGCTGGGGACTGATATTTTATAACAGACCATAAAAATGAGTCACTAGAAAAACAAATAATAAATGAAAAAAGTCATAAAATGATAAACTTCCAATTATATATTATTAGGTTCTTGAGAGAAAATTACTCCATCGAAGTACTATAAAATTTTTAAATGCTTATTTTCAAATTCTGTACTTGTTGCTGATGAGTAGCAAACATTTTGTTCACCCCGTGTGAGTGACAGTGACTTAGACTTTATTCTTGGAGGGATGCAGAGGCAAGGATCATGGTGTTCAGTAGAGGGGAAGTAGTAGAGGCATCCCAACCAGATTCTTCCTATGGTATGACTTGGCCAATTTCTGGCTCCTGATCTACTCTCCCCAGTGTTCCATTTCGTTCATTCTCCAAGTTAGGCGTGGTGTCTTTTTTGGATTCTGTGAAATACCCAATATCCTTCCAATAAAAAGTACCTGAATTAAAGTTACCCATGACTATTTTTGGTACTCTAGCCAAAAACCCTGACGAACACTAATATTCACAAATATTTACTGTGAAACTTTTTTAAAAGATTTATTTTATTTATTTGACAGAGAGAGAGAAGAGGGGCAGAGGGAGAGAGAGAATCTCAGGCAGACTCCCCACTGAGCATGGAGCCCGACGCAGGGCTCAGTCTCACGACACTGAGATCATGACCTGACCTGAAATCAAGAGTTGGACGCTCAGATGACTGAGCCACCAAGGAGCCCCTTACTGTGAAAGTTTTGAAAGGAATATGTGAGTTAATGGGAATAAAGTGCTTATGTGGGGCTTAGAACCTAACAGGAGCTCAAGATGCAATGTGGTAGACAGACGTCTGGTGACCCCCCAGCGATTTCCTGCTTTCTGGTATCCACACCTTTCTCTTACTCCCCTCCCCTTGAGTGTGGGTGGGAACCTGTGACTTGCTTCTGATGAATAGACTATGACAAAGGTGATGGGATGTTACTTCCATGACTACATTATATTATGTGACTCTGTAGTAGCAGATTGGAAAGAGATTCTCCTTGCTGCTTTGATGAAGTAAGCAATAATGTGAGAAGTCCACATGGGAATTGGGAGAGAAGTATGCCTTTAGGGCTCGAGAGAAGTCTCTAGCCAACAGTTAATAAAAAGCTGGGGCCCTTGGTGCTATAGCTATAGGGAAACGAGTTCTGCCAATGACCTGGGAAAGCTTGGAAATAAATCCTTCCCCAGTGGACCCTCTGATGAGAACTCATCCCTGACCAAGACCTTGAATGTAGTCAGAGACCCAAAACTGTGCTGACACTGTGGCTGGACTCCTGACCTATGGAAACTATTGTTTGTGTTGCTAAGTTTGTGGCAATTCATTATGCAGTGATAGATAACGAATACAGGTAGTGATGGTATTTATAATTTCTTAAGTAAATATTTGTGAACATTAGCTCTAGTAACGATGGTATACTTGACTAAAAACGGATGCCACCTTCTCAGGCACCCAGTACAAAATCTTAAAATAAATCCAAGAGCATGAACTGAGATCTTTCAAAGGGGTAATCGAAACATCAATCCAAGGATGAGATTTCTTTAGAGTCTTATTTAAAAACTAATTTTAAAAATTAATGGAACTTGGTACAACGACTTTGGAAAACCTTTTTGCAGTGTCTACTGAAGTTGAACATATGCCCACCGTATGGTCTTACAGTTCTACTCTTGGTTATATACACAGTTCAAATGAATGCTTATTTCCACCCAAAAATATGTACAAGAATATTGATAGGAGCACTATTCATAATAACTTTAAACTAGAAACTGTTTAAATGACTATGAATGGCAGAATAGATAAATCGTGGTATATTCACACAATGGAATACTATATAGTGATGAGAATGAATGACCTTTAAGTACATGAACTATATGGATGGATCTCACAAACATAATGTTGAGCAAAAAAAAGCCAGATGCTAAACACATAGTAGGATTCTATTTATATAAAGTTAAGGAATTACCCTTGGGGGTAGCATCTGAAAGAGGCATTAGATGACTTCTGAGATGTTGGTAATATTCTGTTTCTTGATCTGATTGCTGGTTCCATAGATGTATTCAGTTTTTGAAAAAGTCATCAAACTGCACTCTTGTGATATGTGTATTTATCTGTATGCATGTTATACCTCAATAGAGATGTAAAAATGAATATGAGGCTTGAATTCCACTTTGAAATATGTGCGTATCGGTTTAAATGTACAGAGAGTGTGTATCTCCCCAAATTTTCAAGCAAAACAGATTCTCCAGGAAGATGTACCACTTTTATTCTGTGGTTTTGCATCCCTTGTGGCTTACTTTCAGGGCTTGCTATCCCGGCTGAGATCAAGAAAAACCGCGATCCTAGAGGTGAAGTTTTAATATTAGAATTAGGAGTGCTACAGGATGGGCTAGAGATTTTGGAGGGTATTTCTGCTCTCCTCCCTTAAACCATATGACAGAGATGACTGTCTCTGCTACCCTGGGGTCAGATTTACCCTGTGTATAGAATACATAATGGTTTCTGATAGACATGACAGGCCTAGCTGTTGATATCAACTCTCTTCCAGTTTAAGTCATGCCAATGCTTCATCCAGTGACGAGCTGTGACAGAATCATTATCTCTTTTGGATACAAACTGCAGGAAAGGGATGTGGGAAGGTTTCAATGGCTCAGTGCAAAAGATAAGGCCACCCTATTAATGCATTAGCTCTACGCTTCCTAAATATCTGCTCTATTCCAGGTTCTGTGGTTTTCTACACCTGTTATTACTTTCATGTGCTATTGTTGAGTTGCGAAGAAGCCAAAATATTTCTAAGCCAGAAGTAAAGTTGTTGAATTAAGGGCAGCATCAAAATTTACTCATGGCAATTTAAGTCATTTCTTCATGACTTGAACTAGATGCCGTGGAATATTTGGTGGGCATTTGGGGGCATATTTATAAATATAAGCATTTTTTAAAGATTTTATTTATTTATTTGATAGAGAGAGAGATCACAAGTAGGCAGAGAGGCAGGCAGAGAGAGAGGGGGAAGCAGGCTCCCTGCAGAGCAGAGAGCCTGATGCGGGGCTTGATCCCAGGACCCTGAGATCATGACCTGAGCCAAAGGCAGAGGCTTAACCCACTGAGCCACTCGGGCACCCCTAAATATAAGCATCTTTAAGGAATCTTTCCACTCCTACATTGGTCTGCAAGATGTCTGAAGGTGAAGTTCTCTTCATATACATTCTCAAATTTTGAGAGTTTAGTAAGCAGATACATAGCTGGCCAAATGAAACTCCAGAATTTTAATATAGAAGGGAGGTTTCATTGCTGTTGAAAGGGGGTGAGAGGAGGTTATTTCCATATGGAAGAGGGGGTTCATTACAGTTTAAGGGGGATTAGAGGAGGTTAAGGGACCTGCCTCAGACCCATGTTTGCTTACTAATAGGCTTTAATTAAATTGCATGTTAATTTAGGATAACTTTGGTGGGTTCTGATGGAAATGATGGAGCAGATTGGGCACCTGACCAAGACACCCCTTATTGGAGTGAGTATAACCAAACAATTAAGACAGTCTCCGTCTTGGTAACAGTACTTTGGGACAATTCCATACATATACCTTCCAGGATCTTACTGACTTCTGGGAAAGAAGCTGACATCAACAACTATGGTGACAGTTCTCTAATATAAGTGCTGCCTTGGTCTGGGTCCAGTTGCAGATTATTAAATGTATTCTATTTAGTTGAAGCATGAAAGGAATTGGGAACTTTAGGAGATTCTTGGAAGGATTAAAGAAGCAGGTTCTAGACTGAGCTTCCAGGAATGATGCCTAGAACACCATAGAACTGACCCACCAAGGGAGCTTCTACCTTTCCTGGAACATGATCAGGAGGTGGGGCTTCGGGATGCTTCTGTCCTCTCTTGACTTTAGGACTACACTACCTCTGCTGCTTCCTGGGAATAAAGAAGCCATTGCCCCTCTTGGCTCAAGGGCACACTTCCTCAGCTGACTCATGCCAACAAAGAAGAGGCTCTGTGTCTTATAAGTACCCGTGAGAGTAGGGACTAAGCGCTGGAAACTCCACTACCACTATCAAAGAAAAAGCAACCGCCACCACTGATATGCTTGCTTAGAGGAGTGTGGTCTCCCTCTTATCCGTACCCTTCAGTCCTTAAAGAGGTGCATCTAGTTGACATAAGCCAGGTCACAAGAAGATCCTGAGCTCTGAGACAGTATGGGAAAGGCAATCTTTAGCTTTCTAACATCCAGCCTTCAGTAAGGCATGTTATTAAGTCACTGGTCCTCAAACTTGAGCATGCGTTAGAATTACCTGGGAGTATATTAAAACATAAATTGTTGGGGCCCAACTTTAGAGTTTCTAATTCAGTAGGTTTGGGGTGGGGATATTACAATGCTCAAAGAACATTAAAAAGTACTGATGGCTTGGTTCCATTCTCGGAAATTCTGATTTGGTCAATGGGGCACACCCACTAGAACTCTCAGTGATTCAAATGTGCAGCCAAGATTGAAAGCTACTGGCCCAGAAGAACCTGTTGACTGAGAGTATCAAGAGGGGTTACTGGAAGCTGGCAGGTTGGATTTGGTTCTTTTCTAAGATGAGACATATTGGAGGCCACTTTTAGAGACTTAGATGATGTGAAGTCATTTCCTGTGTGGATCCCATTGCACAAAGAAGCATCGAAAGAGACAGATAGGCTGTCCTTTGCCTTGCCATACTTTTAGTAATGGAAATGTTTTCAGTTTCTTGGAAAACCATTTGAAACTTGGAATTTTCAGCCTTTAGAGGTCCATTGGTTCCATTTAATCATTGAAAATCTCTTAGAATCTGTTTTATAAGCTTAGAAAAATTCCTTCAAGGATATCATAACTTTAGATAAATGAGCATGTTATTAAACTAACTTATGAGTCTCTGTTATAAATCATTAATGAAAAGAGAAAAGGCAAACACAAGGAGGAGGCAAGAATACTTATATATAAACCTTCGATGAAGTTTTAACCCACGATTAGAGGTTTATCTATGGTGTTCTAGAAAGATCGAATAAAAATTTGGCCCTTCTTTAAAATTAATATTTTCTAGCCTGTGTTTAAACTGTAAGTTCTTCTAGAGTAGGAGTTGAATTTAATTTTCACTTTGCATCTCTCTATTACCCAACAGGAAGCTGAATATGTAAGTGGAAGGGGAGAAGGAAGAAACCTCTTTTTTGGGGGGTGGCTTATCTTTTTTCTAAAAAGATGAAAGAGATGTGGTATTGAATTGGGCCAAGTATGCCATTGCCACTGTAGGATATAAAGAGTAAGAATTTTCTACTTCTAAGAAATTATGGCTTCTTGACTCTTCTTTTCTCTCTAGCTTCAATCCTAGCTCTTTTGCAAGCAAATCAAGACATGAATAATCAATTTACTGCATGACTAAATTATAACTGCAGATTTTGGCCCCCAGGGAAAGGAAGATTGAGAGAAAGAGAAAGAGTGAGAGAGACACATGATTCATCAACCATTTTGGGTGGAGAGGGTGGATAACTAAAGGTTTAACCTTTTAACTCATGGACTTTGGTATTTGAATCATTTGAAGGATGGAAACTTTTCCAAAATATGCCATGCTCGTCTCTACTTTTGGGGGCTGATGACACTGGTTTCTAAACTTTTTCTTATCCATGAAAGTCATTCATTCATTCATCCAGCCAACAAATATTAATTGAACATCTACTCTGTGCCAAGCACTGTGCTCAGCCTGGGGGCTATAAATGTGCAGAAGACATAGATCCTGTTTTTTGGGAACCTACCCCTACAGTGTAGTAGATATGGCTGTAGATGGATATTCTGTTGGGTGAGGCTTAAGAGGAAGCTGACTCTAGCATGGCTTACGATGGCCTTGCCTGAGAAAGTCAATGAAATCAGCTTTCATTTTGGCCATGTGCCCCATTCTTATAAAGACTGAGTAAAATATGTCCAGTTCTGTGATCATCTAGGCAAGGTGATGTGATAGCTTGTCTGCAAATTAAAAAAAAAAAATACCGAAGCCCGAAGCAACATTTTCCAAGTATGATCACAAAGATAAAGAAACTTTTCCTTACTCTTCCTATTGTCGTTAAAGAGGTCACCTTAGGTGGGTCAACTGAATGGCCTTTGGATTGGGCCTGATGAGAGCAGGGTCCCAGTTGAGTGAACTCATTCAAAGTCAAGATCTTCTGCCTGAAAATCCAGAGATTGCAAATCAACTCATACTTCTAAATGTCACCATTTAGTACCTGTATAATCACACCCTTAGAGAGGAGGAGTATATGACTGGATCTAGAGTTGAAAAAACCCTATGAAACTACCATTAACCCAAGTCACAGGAAACTGAGACACAAATTAGAATGCCCATATGTAATTTATAATGAGAATCCTGAGGGTTGCTATTTTCAGTGGTTAGTAAATTCTCTCCCGGTGGGAGGCTCCAGTGGAGGCCCGAGTGTGAAAAGAAGGCTGCCAATGAGCAAAGAAACAGAGAGAGGGGAGGTAGCTGGATAATTTTAAATAACTGCTAGCATCTGTTTCAATAGCTAGATGCCGCCATCTTCACCACTGGGACAATACCTGCTGCAAGGTCTAGTTGGCTGTGTTCATGGGCCAAGGCACCTTCTCCCTCTTCACATGCTGAATGGGCATTGCCAATTTTGACCCTGACCTTCTTTCTTGGTTCTGTTTCCACTCCCTTCTCTGAATACCACATTTTCTTTAGCTACGGCAGCCCTGCTACAACTAAGATTCTCTTCCTGCTTGATGATCTATTTTTTTTTTCAAGTACGATGTATTAATTTTGTTAATCAAAATCTCAGCGTTCTGGCAGCATCTTCCTGTAGATTTGCTTTTAGTGCCCTGTGTTTTGTCAGCTCAGGGAGGCAGCTTGTCATCGGAGGAGCTTTTCTATCTCACTTAAGCCCGTTATTCCGAAATGATCTACTTCTGAAAACATTGTTCCAGAGCTTCCCCCAGGCAACCAGGCTTAAGCTAGCCTCCAGGGGAGTCCACATCCTCGCTTAACAGCCCCCCACCTCCCACTCAGTTCTGCTTCCCTCAGTCCCTTGCTCCTAAGAACACCCCCCACCTCCGCCATAAATCGCTTGCACAATAATTCCTGTTTCAGGCTCTGCAACTCAAGATGGGAACTTTAAAATATTTAAGTAAATGAGTTTACGTATAGAATAAGACTAGTTCCTATATCTTCAGACTGCATGCTTCTCCCTTTAGAATTCTTTGAGCTACTACTTGTTGTTCGTCATTCCCTCCACCATCACGCACAAAGTGGAGAGGTTTAATGCGTATGGTTCTAAGGGCTAGAGATGATAGGTGGCCGATTTTCCGCAAGTGAAGTTGCGGGCTTTCTTCTTTTCTACTTTGGGTTGTCTGCTTATCTATCCTTGCTGTTTTTCTTCTCTGTGGTTACTGTCCTTGTAGCCTTTGTTCTTAGATCTTCCCCAATGCCCCCAAAACATCGTCTTCTTTTCCTGTTGCTTAGCCTCCAAAGCCAGCCATCTTTGATGGCAAGTGAATGGACATGGTCCGAATTACCACGGGGAAATACTCCAGCTGTACCACACCAATGCTTTCGCTCAGATGTAATGTGACTTATTAGCCATTTGTCCAAGTGGTTTCAAAGGAGCGGTGTCTCATCTCTGCCAGAACTCTGGGAGAACATTCTGGCTATCCCTTATGGAATGAGATCGAGAGGAGCCTATGGCCACCCCGACATAACTAAGCCACTAATTTTTTTGTTCCTAAGAGTTTAAATTCTTACAATTCTTTGCTCTCTCTGATTTCAGCAGACCTAGGCTACATCAAGGTGGTGCAAACAGCAACAGGGCCACGACTTGGCCATAAGCGGGGGGTAAGCCTCTGTACCAGGGGGACGTCACTCTGATTCCATGGTGCATCTCATGTTGTGGTTATTGGACTCCCAGGTGCAGGTGGAGCAGGACTGACAGCTGCTCGGTCAACGTGGTGCTCTGGCCCTGGGCCTGTGGCATCACTTCTGCAAAGCATATTCTAGCAGGTTCCCTTACCTGTTTGTCACAGGGCAAGATTCCTTCGTTGCTTGGTGGATAGCTCTGCTGACTTGTTCTCAGGCGCTAGCCTCCCTTGCTATTAAATATTTTGCACGAGGCAGTCCTGATCATTTTCAAGAAACCCTCTTTTCTTTCCTCTCTTCTCCCTCTAAACTGGGCCTAGAGAGGTGTGTTTGATAAATTTGGCATTGCTCTATGCCACTGACTTAGGCTCTAGATATCCTCTTTGCATAGCTGGAGTAGAAATAAGAAGCAAGATTTTCCTGTTTTAGCACACAGACACAGCCTCCCCCCCCCCAACCCGTGAGGCTCAAGGACTCTTGGTTTGTCCCTGTCCCATGTCTAGAGAGTCATTCAAATCTCAGCAAGGCTCTGCACAGAACCCAATGAAAGATAAGCTTCTTCTACCCCTCCTTTTTAGCATCGAAGACTTTAGGCATCATCTCTGAAAAGAATTCCCTGATCAGATGCCTGTAACTGGTACCAGCTGATAGGAAAACACACACGGATGCCCTCCTGGGGGGGTGGGTAGCATGTGCCTTGGGAACCCTGTATGGAAGGCCTGGCTATGCGGGTCTTAGCGTTTCGATGGCATTTAGATAAACAGAAACAGTGTGTTTTCCCTCATTGTCATATGAAGGGATACATTTAAGAAAACATCTGTGGGGAAAAAAGTTAGTTGAAGACAGAATTTTCTAAATCCCTTTCTTATTTTCTTTTTCTTTTTTTTTTTTAAGATTTTATTTTTTTTATTTGACAGAGAGAGAGAGATCACAAGTAAGCAGAGAGGCAGGCGGGGGCGGGGGGGGAAGCAGGCTCCCCGCTGAGCAGAGAGCCCGATGCGGGGCTCGATCCCAGGACCCTGAGATCATGACCTGAGCCGAAGGCAGAGGCTTTAACGCCCTGAGCCACCCAGGTGCCCCAATCCATTTCTTATTTTCCCTGAACAGTCTCAGCTGCAGTGACAGTTTCTGTCATCTGCACCTGGCCTTGGGAGGAGTACTTGTCAGAAACCACTGGATTTCCACCCATCTTCTCTCCTCACCTCCCACATCATGATTACTGAGATTTTCTGCTTTGCCCTCACATCATGCTGCCACATTTAAGACTAAGACACAACAAGTCCTTCTCTGAGAGGAAATCGACGGTTACTACCTCAGGAAAACAATATGGATACATGGGGCGCAGAAAATGAGAGGAGATGAGAAGGAGATTGTGGGAACCCTTGAAAAACAGGAGGAAGAGTGGAAAGTTGGTAATGAAGATGTGTGTAAATAAAGCTTTCTCTCGTGGAGGAAACTACAGACGTGGCCTTGCCGTGCTTGGGTTGTGGCCCTCAAAAATGCCTTCCTTGGCTGACAGAGTAGAACACAGTGGCTGTGGGTTCTGGAACTAGATGGAAGTGAATGGAAGCCTGTCTTCCTATCCACCGCTGGTGCCAGGACCTAGCTACCTCTCTCAGCCTCTGTGACTTCCCTTATAAACCAGACAATAATACTTCAACTCCTATTTGTGAGGTCTACCAGAAGGAGTATGCACAACCTTCCTGGCATGCAAGAAGCTCTCAGGAAGTTACCTTCTCTTTTCCTTGGCCCATGAGCCTTGCCAAAACAAGTATGCAGTTTCCTTAATGGGAAGCTGAAGGAAGCAAAGACCTCACTTCAGATTGGAATTGAAAATTTGAATTTTCCCTCTGAGTTCTTAGAAATTTCTCATCTGTCTTTCACATATTTTTTTCAGTTTCAGAACTTCTAGTAGTTTCTACATGTGATTTGATTTTATGAGATTCAATGTTTATGGCTTTTACGCTTAATAGTTGTATTTTACATATTCTTGTTTTATGTATTGCTAAATGTTACTTTTTTTTAGTTTCAGGGGGTATTTATTTTCAGTTGTATTGAAATATAATTGACATATAACATTGTGTAAGCTTAAGGTGTACAGTGTAATGGTTTGATATATGTATGTGTTGCTAGATGATCACCATAAGATAGTTAATACATTCATCATCTTACGTGCTTATAAATTTTTGTGTGTGGTGAGAACTTTTAAGATCTGTTCTCCTAGCAGGCGCCTGGGTGGCTCAGTGGGTTAAAGCCTCTGCCTTCAGCTCAGGTCATGGTCTCGGGGTCCTGGGATCGAGCCCTGCATCGGGCTCTCTGCTCAGCAGGGAGCCTGCTTCCTCCTCTCTCTGTCTGCCTCTCTGCCTACTTGTGATCTATCTCTGTCAAATAAATAAATAAAATCTTAAAAAAAATCTATTCTCCTAGCAACTTCCAAATATGCAATACAGTATTGTTAATTATAGTCATTGTCCTGTATATTACATGTATATTACATGCTGCATATTATTTATTTATCTTATGGAAGTTTGTACATTTTGACCATGTTCACCTATTTCCCCCACCCCCTGCTCCTGCCTATGACAGCCACCAATCTGTTCTCTGTATTCATAAATTCACTTTTTGTAGATTCCACATATAAAAGAAATCATACGGTATTTGTCTTTCTCTGTCTGAGCATACTCTTATTTGTCTTTCTCTGGCAGTTTTGTGCAGCGTTTAAGACAGAAAACACTAGGCCCTTTATCCTTTACTTATCAGCTCTTAAGGCTCTGGGCAAGTCACTGATCTTGCTAAGTCTGTTCCCTCATTTGTAAAATAGTGAGAAGAATCTTAGCTACTTCATTGAGTTGTCGTTGTAAAGGTTACTTATACATGAAAAGCACTTAGAGTACTCTGCTCATAGTAATCTCTTAGTAAATGTTGGCTGCTATTACTCCTATTTTTATTTTTTAACATTAAAATTTTATTTTATTTTTTATTATGTTATGTTAGTCACCATACAGTACATCATTAGTTTTTTTACTTTTAAAAATTTAATTATATTAAGGATTTCCCTAAAAACTGAACTATCCTTTTTTTTAATTTTATTTTTTCAGTGTACATCATTAGTTTTTGATGCAGTGTTCCATGATTCATTGTTTGTGTGTAACACCCAGTGCTCCATGCAATCCGTGCCCTCCTCAATACCCACCACCAGGCTAGCCCATCCCCCCACCCCGTCCCCTCTAAAATCCTCAGTTTGTTTCTCAGAGTCCATAGTCTCTCATGGTTCATCTCCCCCTCCGATTTCCCCTCTTCATTTCTCCCTTCTTTCTCCTAATATCCTCCACGCTATTCCTTATGTTCCACAAATAAGTGAAACCATATGATCATTGACTTTCTCTGCTTGACTTATTTCACTCAGCATAATCTCCTCCAGTCCTTATCCATGTTGATGCAAATGTTGGGTATTCATCCTTTCTGATGGCTGAGTAATATTCCATTGTGTATATGAACCACATCTTCTTTATCCATTCGTCTGCTGAAGGGCATCTCTGCTCTTTCCACAGTTTGGCTATTGTAGACATTGCTGCTATGAACATTGGGGTGCATATGGCCCTTCTTTACACTACATCTGTATCTTTGGGGTAACTACCCAGTAGTGAGTGCAATTGCTGGATCATAGGGTAGCTCTATTTTTTAATTTTTTGAGGAACCTCCACACTGTTTTCCAGAGTGGCTGTACTAGCTTGCATTCCCACCAACAGTATAAGAGGGTTCCCCTTTCTCCACATCCCCTCCAACATTTGTTGGTTCTTGCCTTGTCAATTTTTGCCATTCTGACTGGTGTAAGGTGGTATCTCAATGTGGTTTTGATTCGAATTTCCCTGATGGCTAATGACGATGAACATTTTTTCATGTGTCTGTTAGCCATTTGTGTGTCTTCTTTTGAGAAGTGTCTGCTCATGTCTTCTGTCCATTTCTTGACTCGACAAACCACTGGCAAGACTTATCCAAAAGAAAAGAGCAAGAATCCAAATTAATACAATTATGAATGAAAGGAGAGAGATCATGACAAACACCAAGGAAATAGAAACAGTTATCAGAAATTACTACCAACAGCTATATGCCAATAAATTAAGCAACCTAGAAGAAATGGATGCATTCCTGGAAATGTATGAACTACCAATACTGAAACAGGAAGAAATTGACAATCTGAATAGACCAGTAACCAGTAACGAGATTGAAGCAGTGATCAAAAACCTCCCAAAAAACAAGAGTCCAGAACCTGATGGATTCCCTGGGGAATTCTACCAAACCTTCAAAAAAGAAATAATATCTATTCTCCTGAAACTGTTTCAAAAAATAGAAACAGAAGGAAAACTTCCAAGCTCTTTCTATGAAGCCAGCATTACCTTGATCCCCAAACCAGGCAAAGACCCCATCAAAAAGGAGAGTTTCAGACCAATATCCCTAATGAATTTGGATGCCAAAATTCTCAACAAGATCCTAGCTAATAGGATCCAACAGTACATTAAAAGGATTTTTCACCGCAATCAGGTGGGATTTATCCCTGGGATACAAGGGTGGTTCAACACTTGCACACCAATCAATGTGCTAGAACAAATTAATAAGAGGAGAGAGAACCACATGGTCCTCTCAATTGATGCAGAAAAAGCATTTGACAAAATACAGCGTCCTTTCCTGATTAAAACTCTTCACAGTTTTAATGGAGGGAACATTCCATTAAATGGAGGGAACATTCCCCAATTACATAAATTGGAGGGAACATTCCTCACAGCAAAGGAAACAGTCAACAAAACAAAGAGGCAACCCAGAATGGGAGAATGTATTTGCAAATGACACTACAGTTCAAGGGCTGGTATCCAAGATCTATAAAGAACTTCTCAAACTCAGCACCCAAAAAACAAATAATCAAGTCAAATTTTATTTATTTTTATTTATTTTTTATTTATTTACTTTTCAGTGAACATTATTTACATTTTTTAATTTTTAAATTGATATATAATTCACATATAACACTGTAAGTTTAAGGTATACAATGTATTGATCTGATACATTTATATATTGCAATACCATCATTTATATATTGATTACCATCATTTTAACTAGGTGTGCTCCGGCCTGCTTATAAAATGAGACCTGACACCGTTTCCACCAGAACTGAGGTCCTGCTGAACTCTCTCTGCTCAGTAGATGTGCTGTGGGCAGGGATTTATGCTGGTATTTTGAGTGAGGGGCCCACTGCACCAGGACTGAAGCAAATTTGACTGAGAAAGGCAGTCCCGCGAGAGTGTGGGGGCAGTGGGCTTGGTGTAGGAAAATTAGGCGACCAATGTTAGTGCTTCACTGCTTCCTGCAGGTAGCTCTGTGTTGAGGGAAATGGTGTCAGTCGGTTCATTAATTCCAGGAGGCGTGTCCCTGTGAATGTTACCTCTCAGGGACACACGAGAAGAGTGAATAATCTCCACCCTGTGTGCCCCAGCCATTCTTTAGACGGCTGTTTCCACACTGTTATTTGCCTACCTTCTCTCCAGAACCGTGCACTGCTCCCTGGGCTCTGTCCCAGCCAACCTGGTGATCTTCAAAACCCTAGGCTTTTAAGCCCCCCTGGTTGCAAGAATTAATGAAATTCAACCTCTCTCATTTTTGAAGCGAATGGCTTTGGGTAAATGTTCTCCTTTTGATTTCCCTTATGAACTCTTCTCTCTCTCTCTCTACTCTGTGACTATGGCTCCCTCTCCTTTGTAGCACCTGTGATCTGTTTCTCCCCTAAACAACATTTCTGTACTTCCTACCATCTTTGATGTGGCCTTTCCTCTTCCTTCAGTTGTAGAATTTGCTCTGTCAGCCTTCAGGTCAATTTCTGGGGTGTTTAGGATGATCTGATAGTTACCTAGTTGTTTTCATGGGATGAGATGACCCTAGGGTCTTCCTACTCCACTGCCATCTTCCTCTCCATCCGTAGTATACTTTGAAATCACAAGTGTGATGCCTCCAGCTTTGCTCTTCTTTCTCTCGGCTATCTGGGGTCTTTTGCTGTTCCACACAAGTTTAAGGGTTATATTTGTTCATTTGTTTCTGTGGTAAATGTCATTGGTTATTTGATATGCATTGTATTGACTCAAATATGGCTTGAGTAGTATGGACATTTTAGTGGTATTATTTCTTCTGTTCCATGAACACAGGATATCTTTCAACGAAGTCTCGTAATTTTCATTATATGGATCTTTTACTTCCTTGGTTATATTTATTCCTACATATTTTTTGTTTCTTTTGCTATTGCGAAATGAGATAGCTTTCTTTATTTCTTTCTCAAATGTTTTATTGTTATCATATTGAAAAGCAACTTATTTCTGTATGTTGATCTTATATCTTGCAAGTTTACTGAATCCATTTATTAGTTCCAACAATTTTTTTGGTTGAATCTTTGGGGTTTTTGATATATAATATCATGTCATCCCCAAGTAATGATAATTTTACCTTTTCCTTTCCAATTTGAATGCCTTCATTTCTTTGTGTTGCTTAATGACTCTAGCTAGGACTTCTAGCACTATGTTGAATAGAAGTGATGAGAGTAGGCATGGTGGTATTACTCCTGATCTTAGAGGAACATTTTCAACCCTTTATTATTGAGTATGATAGTTGTGGGTTTGTCATACACAGACTTTGTTATGTCGAGGTATGTTCCTTCTATATCCAATTTGCCGATGTTATTACTCCTGTTGTTGAAAGTTTCCATTTTGTGTTTGTTTTTCCTTTAAGCAAACTAAAATTGTATCTATTTGACTGAGGCAGAATTGGGGGCAGCATGAACGCTGCTGGAACTCCATTCACCAAAGCTATCCAAGGTTCTCTGGGCATGAAGGGGTCATCTCTTTAGGTCTTGGGCTTGGTGGGGACATTTCAATCTTTACATTGCATTTGGTTTCATCACTTTCACATAAGAAAGACTTAAATTGGGGTAGTTTCTGTGGCCTTCCTTTTTATATGGAGTAATACACATTCATCCTTGTGAATGACTCCCAGACTGTCCTTCCAATTGAACACTAACATGATCAACTGGATGCAGAGCTGAATTGCAGTCTGCATTCTGAAAGTAGCAGTCAGCACCCCTTGCATGAAACCAAAAGCTAGAGCCTCATTTCCTGAAATAGATTGGTGTTCTAGCTTTCCCATCTGCCAATTGCAATGCACAATTTGTAGTTAAAATTCGAATTCCTCAGCATCTATGCCTAGGGGTCTCTGGGGCTCTCCTAAAATTAGTGAGAAAAAGTGACAGTCCACGAGCAGCTGGCGCAGGTCTGTCATCTTTATTTAATATCAGCACGTTGTTGAACTGCAAGGAGTTAGAATATTGGGGGCAGGAGAATGTTCCTTTCAGGGGGGTTATTCATGTTTTCATTTCAGACAGGATGGCTCCCTGGGTGCTGGTATTAGAAGAGACAAGAAACAAAATCTGCTAGTTTTCTTCGTTTATTTACCTCTGCTCACATTTGACTTCCTATTTTGATTCAAAACAAGACTGTCACAAGAGGCTGTGCTCTTCAACTTCATCATATAGGTGACCCTGAAATTGCAAAAATAGGAAGAATGTCTGAACCTAACCCATTGCATTGGGAGCTGAAAAACAGAGAAGCAATAGTGTGGTCACCACTGACAGAAGTCCCTGGTCTCTTCTTTAAAAGACCACAGTCTAAGTTCATCAGAAGGTCTTCTTTTAGTGCTGGTGAGAGAGACTCTGGGTTTGGTAGCTGCCCTGGTGTAACTGAGTTTGACCCTTCAGTATGTTCTACTGTGAAGGGGCTCTTGGATTATTCACTGCTATTGGCAGATGCTGGGGGAAGTTACCCAAACCTCTCCACAGTGTTGGGGAATGTCCGAGTATGAAATATGATGGGCTCATGGTCTGATGACCTTGGCATAGTTCTTTCATATAATGGTTAAGAGCATGGGTTGTGGGGTCAGACAGGTTGGATTTGAATACTGATGTTACTGTTTTCCATCTGTGTAAACTTGGGAGCATCAACCTTTCTAAGTTTTGGATTTCTCATCTGCCAAATAGGCTGCGTTAGGGTTCTCCAGAGAAATAGAATGAATAGGATATGGATATATGGATAAGGATACAGATATATATTATATGGGGGGAGAGGAAAGAGAGAGGAAGAGAGAGAGGTATTTTGAGGAACTGGTTCATGTGATTGTGGAGACTTAGTAAGTTCAAAATCGGTAGAGCAGGCCGGCAGGCTGGAGACCCAGGAAGGAGTTGCAATTCAAGTCCAAAAGATGTCTGCTGCCAGAATTCCTTCTTGCTCAGAGGAGGTCAGTATTTATTCTATTCAGGTCTTCCACTGTTTGGATGAGACCTGCTCACATTAGAGGGCAATCTGCCTTACTCAAAGTCCACCAATTTAAATGTTGATGTCATCCAAAAACACCTTCATAGAAACATCCAGAATAATGTTTGACCAAATATCTGAGCACTGTGGCCCGGCCAAGTTGACATAAAATTAGCCATCATATAGGGACAATGTCACTTAACTTTAGGACTATTTGGAGACTTTATGACATAATGTATTGTTAAATCAAAGGAAGTTGAGTTCTCTCTAAATGATGGCTACAATGACTACTATTATCATTTTTCTTGATTGAGTTATTGGTAGCCAAAAGACCAAGATAAAAATTGGTGTAAGCTTTCTGGAGGGAAAGTTGGCAAAAGGTAGCAAAATCTTCATATTTGTTCTTCAAAGTGTGCTTCCATAATTAAAACTCTATCCAAAGGAAATAATTCAGGATGAGTGCAAAAGTCTAACTCTGGGGAATTCTCATAATAGTGAAATTTATAGTAGAGAAAAATTGAAAACAATCTAAATTTCCAACAATATGGGATTGAATAAATAAATCCTGACATAGATCACACAATAGAGTATTAAGTAAATTTTTTTTATTAAGTAAATTTTTAAAACAATGTTGTAAATCAGAGGGGCGATGAACCAGGAGAGACTATGAACTCTGAGCAACAGACTGAGGGTTTTGGAGGGATGGGGGTGGGGGGTTGGGCGAGCCTGGTGGTGGGTATTGAGTAGGGCACGTATTGCATGGAGCACTGGGTGTGGTACATGAACAATGAATCTTGTAACACTGAAAAAATAAAATAAAAGTATTTGGGGAAAAAAAAACAATGTTGTAGAAGATTTTTAAATGGAAAATTGTGATATAATGAAAAGTGAAAAAAAAAAAAAGACTGAAACCAGTATGTACAGCTTGAGCCTATGATTTTATTTTAAAAAGTATATACATAAAAAAGACTGAAAGGTCATCCTTCAAGATGTAAATAATCGTTATTTCTGGGTTGTCAGATTAAAGGTGATTTTTTTATGTCATTATTTTTTGTAGATCTGAATTTTCTGATATTTATAAGAATGAATATGCCATAAAGGTATTTTTTAGGCAGTTCTGTAATGGGTTTTCCATGGCAGAAAGAGATCGGTCAGAGAAAATTTGGCCAGGTGGTGCTGCTCTGAAAGAGAAGGCAATAGCAAGTCAAAAGAAGTTGAATCCTCCAGGTATGGCCTCACCTGGCAAGAAAGCTAGTTAAAGCAGGAATTCTCACTGCAAGATGGAAGGTAGTCTTTTCTTGATCATTTGAAGATCTCTGTAACAGCAGGCTTTTAAGGTTCCAATAAGGCTCTCTCTAGGACTCTCTCTAGGACGAGGGTGAGGAAAGCGAGGCACCAGGGTGCAATATGCAAGGTGGCACACACTCTTGGTGTTGACCCTGTGCCTTCACTGTGAAGAAATTCCAGTACCTTCTTCAGCACATGCCTGAGTGAATGCTGCCTTACATTCTGAACCTTGGATGCCTCACTAGCCTCACTCTAGTCTCATCCTGGTATCAACGAGTAACTTCTAACTGATTGCTCCCACTGAAATGTTATCAGCCAAGTTGTAGCTGGAGAAAGGAAATGTGCCACTATGCTCAACAGGTAGATGGGCCTGTGGGAGGTGGACCCTTCTTTCTCTACTGCCTGTTGATTTAACTTGTGTTACTAATAATATAGAATTAAGTATAATTCATTTTTGTAGTTGGTGTCTTTGAGTGTTTGTTGGGAGTTTGTGATGTTGGGCAGGAAATGAGAGAGTAAAGTACTTTACAGCCATACAGGTTGGCTGTTTGCTGTGGCCTTATTAAATTACTTCCAGAACAACTCATTTATTTTACAGGGCCAGGAAATAGATACCAGACATTAGGATAAAGACAGCTTCAAAATATAAGAATCTAACCAAGGCTGAGGGTTAACTATAACTTCAGGGAAGATTACAGATTTCCCTGAGAATATGGAAGAAGTCAGAAATGGCACCCCTTGAACTCAGAAAAACTCAATCATATAAAAAGAACAGACAGAGTCCTGGTGTAGTAAGTGAGAAAAGGCTCAATCATAAATTCTCTTAAAATGGAAGATACTAGAACGTTTCAACTTAATGCACCTGCCCAAATTCATTGTACAATTATAATTTTAGATAGGAGTCAAAAGGCTGACTTACTAGTCCAGTTAGACAAATTTTCTTAAATATTGCAAGTACAGAAATTTTTTTAATTGTTAAAAGATTTTATTTATTTATTTGAGAGAGAGAGAGAGAGAGAGAGAGCATGAGCAGGGGGAGGGGCAGAAGGAGAAGCAGATTCTCCACTGAGCAAGGAGCCCCACGCAGGGCTTGATCCCAGGACCCTGAGATCATGACCTGAGCCGAAGGCAGACACTTAACTGACTGAGCCCCCCAGGCTCCCCTGCACAGATTCCTCAATGCAAAAAAGTCAAGAAGCATAGCTCTTAAGATTTATGCATTAATTCTAAATCTTTCTGTGATTAAAAGCTTGCCTCTGTGGTAGGCAGAATTCTAAGATAACCCCCAATGACCCATACCTACAAGGTGTCTTCTTCAGTGGGGCTGGAACTTAGAAATCTGATGAGATTGCTGTGATTAGATTATCAATCAATTAACTTTGAGTTAATCAAAATAGAGATTCCTGTCTTGACAGGGTCTGACTTAACCAGGCAAGACCATAAAAGAAGGTAAAATATTAGAGAAATACTCTATTGACTTTGAAGATGTAGCTTACCCCTGGTCAACTCCAGCAAAATGAGCAAACAAAAAAAGAACCTGAAAACCAAACCACAAACAAACGAAAAGCCAACCTGGGGCTTATGTCCTACAACCACAAGGAATTCAATTATGACAACAACCAGGAAATTTGGAAAAGGACCCTGAGCTTTACATGAGAACCGCAGCCCTAGATTTCAGCCTGGTAAGACCTTCATCTAACCTGTGCCAGAGCTCATGATGCACAGAAACTATCATAGAAAACTAATATTCCATCTGTAGTGGATTGACCTGTGAGCCCCCAAAATATGTTGAATATGTTGAAACCCCAACCCTTGGTACCTGTGAATGTGATCTTATTTGGAAATAGAATCTTTGCAGATGTAATCAAGTTAAGAGGAGGTCATACTGAGTTAGGGTGAGCCCTACATCTGACGACTGGTGTCCTTTTAAGGAGAGGGAAATCTGTAGACACACATACACAAACAGAGGAAAGATGGCCAAGTAAAGATGGAGGCAGTAACTGGAGTGATATAGCTAAAAGCCAAGGAATGGTAGTGATTACTGGCAACCATCAAAAGCTGGAAGAGACAAAGAAAGATTCTCCCCTAGAGCCTTCAGAGGGAACATGGCTTGCCAACATCTAGATTTCAGACTTCTGGCCTCCAGAATTTTAAGAGAAAAAATTTTTGTTGTTATAAGCCACCCAGTTTGGGGTAATTTGTTATGGCAGCTGTAGGAAACTAATACACCCTCTAAAGAAACACTTATGCCATCCCTGGCAGAGAGTTGCCAGACACTCACCAAATCCAGCACATGGCTAGACCAACTTCCAGCAATCCTTCATCTGGAGCAGTCATGTGACCAATTCTTGCTGATAGATTGTGAGCAGAGGTATTGTGACACTTCAGATCATTGAATTAAGAGCTGGTGTGCTCTGTCCAGGCTCTGTCTTTCCTTGTTCCATAGCAACCTTGGAGGCCATGAGTTGAAGATGGCAGCCTCACACGATTGAATGCGCCTGGATCTCCAAGTCTCTGTTTGGAGGAAAACCCTAGTCCAGGAACATCTGCATTGGACTTTCCATGAGAGAGAAATAACTATACATTATTCTAAGCTACTGAGGTCTGGGGACTTGTTAATTGCCCCATTGTACCATCCCAAATATTGTTTGAGAGTTGATGGTGCATAGTGTCCAGGCATATCAGCTGGGATGCAAGGTCTGGAGTAGCAGCCAGACAAGGCAATTTTTTTCCTGATCTCAACTATCAAGCTGAGCCCCCTTTTTATACTTACAGTGTCTTGTACTATATATATATATATATATATACACATGCTAAAGTTTAAAGAAGGGATGATCACCGTATTAGGAATTGGCTCACGCAATTGTGGAAGCTGAGAAATCCCACAATCTGCCATCTGCAAGCTAAAAACCCAGGAAGGCTGGTGGTATAGTTCAGCTGAAATCTGAAGGTCTAAGAACCAGAAGACCTGGCAGGGTAAGTCTCAGTCTGAGCGTAGAAGTCCAATGTTCCAGCTCAATGTGTCAGGCAGAGAAGGGGCAAACTTTTCCTTCTTTTGTCTTTTGTTTTAGTCAGGCCCTTAAAAGACTGAGTGATGCCCACTCGCTTTGGGCAGGGAAATCTGCTTTACTGAGTTCAGTGATTCAAATGCTAATCTCATCCAGAAACACCCTCACAGACAGAGCCAGAAATAATGATTAGCTAAACATTTGGGCCCTCCATGACCCAGTGATCTTGACACATAAAGTTAACCATCACAATCACAGAGCCCATGTCCCTGCTTTGTGCCTAATTATTACCAGATTCCTCCATCCACTCACAGAATCCTGCGACTTCCTTCACAAAATGGAATTTTTAACGTTCATATCACAAGCTACTTAAGAATCTTTATGTTTTAGTTTTAAATACTTTGGGCTTGACAGATCCTGCATTTTCTATCCTTTTCGACACAACTTTTATAGATTTTAAAAAGACATCTGGAAGAATTTCTCAAGGATTTGTCCCTAGTTTTAAGGGCATTACACTGACATGTTTGGACATTTAAGAGAACTCTAAGATTCACTATCCTTTAAAGTTTAATTTATTATGTTTATAGGAATTAATTTAGTGCTGAGAAGGTTTTATTTGTTAGTCAGATATTTAAGGGGCTTAAAAAGTAAATTGTTCAATTTATAAGGATATTTAGTAAAATGGGATTAATCATCAGTCAAAGGCATCTATGTAAGTGATCATTAAATTTTACTAGATTTATAAATAGAATAATAAGATTTACAGTTTCAACTCAAAAGCTTAAGGAAAAACTAGGTTTGGCATTTGTAACTTTAGTAAGCAAAATATAATAACCTCCTCATTTGATAGCGACTTATTTTCTGCAAACAAAATCTCACATTATGGCTTAAAAAGAAAATGAAATGAACAAACAAACCTGCTTCCACACCAAAAGTAGATAGCTTCTAATCTACTCTGTGTTGGGAAATCAGATAATCAGAATTTTAAGAATATTGTATAGGTAAGAGTAATGGGCTCTAGTCGGTGTCTGAGGACCTCCTCTAAAAGGAAAGAGCATGAATTTTTGTGTGCATAAAAGACGTGGCATATTTATACCAGAGTGATCATTAGGGATATTTGTTAAAGGATCGGTTTCTGGGCTTCTCCCCCTGTGAGTCTGATCCCCTGCATATGAGGTGGGATTTGGGGACTATGGAGCACTTAACAAGGTGCTTCTCGAAGGGTGGTATGTGGACCAGTGATATCAGCTTGACTTATATTAAGATATTTCTTTGCAGTCCACAAATCCAAAAATAAACAAGTGGGACTATATCAAACTAAAAAGCTCTATATAGCAAAAGAGAAAATCAATAGAATGAAAAGGCAACCTACGGAACGGGAGAAAATATTTGCAAACCACCTCTCTGATAATGGGCACAATATATAAGGAACTTCTTCAACTCATCAGTAAAAACAATCAAAACAACTAATAGCTTAAAAAAAAAAACAACTAATAGCTTGATTAAAAAATGGGCTAAAGACTTGAATAGACATTTTTCTATTTCTAAAAAAAACCACACCCAGGCAAATGGCCAACATACGTAGGAAAAGATCCTCAACATAACTAATCATTAGGGAAAGGCAAATCACAACCACAGAGACCACCCCACACCTGTGAGGATGACTAATATCTAAAAAACAACAAGCAAGTACTGGTGAGGATGTGGAGAAATTGAAACCCTTGCACAGTGCTGGAGGGAATGCAAAATAGTGCAGCCACTGTGGAAGACAGTATAGAGGTTCCTTCGAAAATTAAAAATAGAACTACCATATAATCCAGCACTCCCACTTCTGGGTATTTATCCAAAAGAATTGAAATCAAGATTTCAAAGGATATTGGCACTCCTATGTTCACTGCAGTACTATTCACAATAGCAAGAGGTAGAAACAACATAAATGTCCACTGACGAATGGATAAAGAAAGTGTGGTTTATACATACAATGGAATACTACTCGGGCTTTAAAAAGCAGGAAATTCTGCAATATGAGACAGCCTGGCTAAACCTTGAGAATATTATGCTAAGTGAAATAAAGCAGTCGTAGACAACTACTACATGATTCTACTTATATCGTGTATCTAAAATAGTCAAATTCATGGACAAAAAAGAGTGGGGTAGTGGTTGCCAGGGGTTGGGGAGAGGAAGAAATGGAGATTACTAATCAAGGGGCATAACATTTCAGTAAAGCAAGAAGAACAAGTTCTAGAGATGTGCTCTACGACATTGTACCAATAATGTATTACACACTTAAAAACTTATGAACAGGGTAGATCTCATGTTAAATATTCTCACCACTGCGGCGCCTGGGTGGCTCAGTGGGTTAAAGCCTCTGCCTTCAGCTCAGGTCATGATCTCAGGGTCCTGGGATTGAGTCCCGCATCGGGCTCTCTGCTCAGCGGGGAGCCTGCTTCCCCTGCTTCCCCCTCTTTCTCTGCCTACCTCTCTGCCTACTTGTGATCTCTCTCTCTGTCAAATAAATAAATAAATAAATAAATAAATAAATAAATAAATATCTTTAAAAAAATATTCTCACCACAGTGAAATACAGTATGATACGATATGATACCATGCAATAAAAAGAAAAATAGGGAGGAAAAGATATTTCTTATGTCCTCTTATCAGTCTGAGTCACCTGGTATTTAGGAGTGGTTCCTGTTTTCCTGACTCAGTGGCTATCTTCCTCCCTGGAAGAAAAGAATCTCTGCCTATCGCTTCTTGGTTTCCAATGCCGCAGACCCACCATGGCCTTTTATCCTCTCGACACCCCAGTTTTTCAGTTTTCAGGTTAAATATGGGCGAGACGAAGGTCACCCACTGGGCAGAGCCCTGACCTTTCCCGTCTTCACAGCGTAGACTATTGGCTGAGGCAATCTGTTTGCTTTTTCAGTGATTCCTTGTGAATCGATCCAAGTGCACTGTTGTGACACAGATTGTTTCTTCAGAGGCCTTTAAAAGTGTCTTCTTGGTCGTGATACGTATCACTGAAATGGCCATCTCTTGTACATACTTGCGAAATGTGAGGGCAGGAATGGTGAGATGTTAGAGATAAATCTTGGAAATGCCACTGTTATCTGACAATTCTTAGGTGTGCAAATGATGAGGAAATCACGAGTAAGTTTACTAGAATGTGTACCAAAAATTGACTCCCCACATGGGCTCATTGAGCAGGAGTACTGCACTTGCGAAGGTAGGCCCACCCCCAATATTTGTAGGGCTTTAGGCAAGAGTGTCAATGGAGACCCCTGCCATACAACTTCCACTCCCCTTTTCCTTCCACCTCTCGCTTTGTTCTGAACCATGAAGGGCCTTGGGTGGCTATTTTAGGCCATGTAACTATGTTCCATCTAGTCCCATACCCCTTTCTTTCAATTCACCAGCCATCTCTTAGCACATACGGTCTGTTCTCAAGAGAATGGGCATGGGAATCAGGCCTGCATGGGCCCTGGAAGTGGCTTGGATCCCTGTGGGTAGAGAATTTTGGCATCCTGAACTTGACCTAAAAGAGGGGCTGTGGGGTTTGAATGAACACATTTCCTCGGCTCTATGGATTACTTGCTTCGTGCAGAGGGTAGTGCTGGAGGAAATCTAAAGCAGGGTCTTCTAAACTGTAAAGTGTGGGCCTCCCTATAGGTGAGGGGCCCTTGTTGCCCAGGTCTAAGGGTAGTACTGGTCATAGGATCCAATGATGGAGAAGATCTAATTGTCAGAAAGGATGTGTCATATAGAAATTACCGCAGGCCCCTTATAGTGCTTTCTGTCTTGTGTTATGACATATCATTTTTACCAGTGCCCACAGTTAATGTGAGACCCTAAATCATTATGCTCCCATCTCTCTTCTCTTATCTCAGCCACGCCCTTCCCTCAAAATCCCCCCCCACGGGATTCAGTTTTGCTATGACTTACGATCTTCAATCATTAAGCCACCTTTAAGAGTTAGAGCATCTCAAACTTCTTTGGGGTTTTGAAATGTTCCATGGGAGAGAAAAAGAGTTTAGTGGTTAAATAAGTTCAGGAAATGGTGCATATGTCATCTTTCTAGCCTGGTGACTTAACATGCACCACGACATATTAAAGGGTCTGCGAATTCCCATAGTAAAAAAAGTCCGTTTAATTTTTTTTTCAAACTGCATACTTTATTTAAAAAATTTTTTTTATTTGCATGGTATTCTTTTTTTTTTTTTTTTATGTTCAATTAGCTAACGTTGATCCAGATTCTCTCCTTTGCTTTTAATGATGAAGCAAGCTGTCTTATTTAGGAGGCCCACGTGGTAAGGAACTCAGGCTAACAGCCTCTGGCTAACAGCCATCAAAGAACTGGAATTTTCTCAGTCCAGCAATTCAAAAGGAGCTGAAACCTGTCCAAAATTATGCAGTGAGCTTAGAAGTAGATCCTTCCCTCAGTGAGCTTTCCGGCGAGACTCCAGCAGCTGATACCTTGATTGGAGCCTCGTAGGACACCCTGAAGCAAAGGAACCTGTTAAACTGTGCCCAGATTCCTAATCCACAGAAACTTTGAGATAATAAATGTGGGTTTTTTTAAGCTACAAATTTGTGTGGTATTTTATTATGCAGCAATAGATAAGTAATATACTAAGCATGTGTAAATATGTGCAATTGTTAAGTATTTGCACTTTCTTTTTCATTCTATATTAGGTCAAATATTTGGGATTTAGTAGGAAAATTCAGGTTCTAACAGGGTTGATATCACCCTGAGCACCAAATTAAATTGACCACAGTAGTGATGAATTATACTTAAATTTCAGGCTCGCACTCCCACTGTTGCCAAAGGAAAAGAAAGATAGCTTCTTTGAAAGTCTGCATACAAATGGTTAACAGACATGGGAAAAAATGTTCAACATCATTAGCCATCAGGGAAATTCAAATCAAAACTACATTGAGATACCACCTTACACTGATTAGAATGGCAAAAATTAACAAGGCAGGAAACAACAAATGTTGGCGAGGATGCGGAGAAAGGGGAACCCTCTTACACTGTTGGTGGGATTGCAAGCTGGTACAGACACTCTGGAAAACAGCATGGAGGTTCCTCAAAAAGGTAAAAATAGAGCTACCCTACGACCCAGCAATTGCACTACTGGGTATTTACCCCAAAGATACAGATGTAGTGAAAAGACGGACCACAGGCACCCCAATGTTCATAGCAGCCATGTCCACAATAGTCAAACTGTGGAAGGAGCCAAGATGATCTTCAACAGACGAATGGATAAAGAAAGTGTGATCCATATACACAATGGAATATTACTCAGCCATCAGAAAGGATGAATACCCACCTTTTGCATCAACATGGATGGATCTGGAGGGGATTATGCTAAGTGGAATAAGTCAAGCAGAGACAGACAATTATCATATGGTTTTGCTCATATTGTGGAACATAAGGAATAGTGCAGAGAACATAGGGGAAGGGAAGGAAAACTGAATGGGAAGAAATCAGAGGGGGAGACGAACCATGAGAGACTATGGACTCCAAGAAACAAACTGAGGGTTTCAGAGGGGAGGGGAGGGTGTGGGGATGCTGTAGCCGGGTGATGGGCATTAAGGAGGGCATGTGTTGTAATGAGCACTGGGTGTTATATGCAACTAATGAATCATGGAACACTACATCAAAAACTAATGATGTACTGTATGGTGGCTAACTGAACATAATAAAAAAGAAAGGCAAGTCTACCTGATCAAGATCCTTTGTATAAAAATGCCACTTATGGATTAATTTCTGAGTATATTTTGTACCAATGATCTTAAGTCATCCTAAGCATATGCAAATCTCTTAGCAACAGAAGATGATCCCAAATGAGAAGGCATCATGAGCCAACTCCTCTGCAGGCATCCGAGCCAGCAAAGATGGGGTTTTAAACTTTATTTAAAAATATTAAAAAAACATTCATCTCCAGAGAAAGGAGCAGCATGTATAAATCTATTAACTGTTTAAGTAAGTTCAATTGTGTCACGTTTATATCTTCTGTGTCTAGGATAAATATATTTTAAAAATCCACGCAGTAAAATGTGAAAAACAGTTTCCTTGGGATCAACATGTCTGCTGTGAAAGAAGTCATATTTCTTGTAAAACAATCAACATAATGGATGGCAGTGGAGTGCGGCCAACTGGTTCTAAATATCAAGCTGACAGTGGAATGTGGTATTTAGAAGATAGTCACAGCACAACATATAAGGAGAAATAGAAACCCACGGGTTGACAACTTAACGAAACGCAGTGTGTTCTCCAAAGGATTAGTTCAGCCTTAGAAATAGCTACCTTTTACATAGCTTTACTTTAGGGTCGGTATATTCTGTGTGCTGTGAGTGAATTCCATGGGATCATTTCAGAGATGAAATTGCTTCATAATTAGGTCCTTTCACGCCTTTATTCTCTGTTCTAGAAGTTTCTCAGTTGGGGTATGTGAACGATCCATTTGGGTCTGGGAAGAAAATATTAGGATTTTTCCTTTAAAAAAACAGGAAAGAAATTAAGCTTTTTCAGCAATTAATATTCAGGCCAACACTGATGGCCTCACTCAGTCCATTTGCCTAGAGGGCTCTTGTGTGTCATATGCCCAGTATCCAGGGTTCCCTTAGGGAAAACTGGTATCCCATAAAATGTAGACAGGTTGACAGAGGTCCCCTCACTGTTTGTTGGTTCTCTTCTAGGACATTGAAGTTTATGTGAGACTGGTTAAGTGGATTTGACTGGGAGATTAGATTTTCCTGTGAAGTAGAAACTACACATTGAAACTATATATTGAAATAAAATGAGTGACCTTAAAAATCTTTTCTACCACATGCAAGTTCATTGGCTATCCCAAGGCCAAATGCGAAAAAAGAGCTGTTGAACTTATTTTTGTTTTTCTTTCCCCAGTTTCTTAATATTGAAGCTTAGATTACTGATTTGAAACCTCTCTTCTTTACCAATACAGGCATTTCATGCTATACATTTCTCCCTAACTATAGATAATTGTGGATAGCATATGGGCAGGTCGTGTTTTTTAAATCCAATCTGGCAACTCGGTTTTAATTGGTGTGTTCACTGTGCATCCTGCAAATTCTGTTATGCTGTATTTTCACTCTTCTCTCAGTTCAAAATATTTTCTCGTCTCTCTTGCTACTTCCTTTTTGACCCATGGATTATTCAGAAGTACTTTGTTTAATTTCTAAGAGTTTGGGAATTTTCAAGATGTCTTTCTGAAATTAATTTCTAGTTTAATTCCATTATTGTCAGAGAATATACTTTGCATCACTTTAGTTCTTTTAAATTTGATAAGGTTTGCCTTATCACCCAGGACGTAGTGTATATTAGTGAACATTCTATATGCACTTGAGAAAATGAACGTTTTGCTGGGTTTTTTTTTTAAGATTTTATTTATTTATTTGACAGAGAGAGAGAGAGATCACAAGTAGGCAGAGAGGCAGGCAGAGAGAGGGGGGGGGAAGCAGGCTCCCTGCTGAGCAGAGAGCCCGATGCGGGGCTCGATTCCAGGACCCTGAGATCATGACCTGAGCCAAAGGCAGAGGCTTTAACCCACTGAGCCACCCAGGCGCCCCCATTTTGCTATTAAGTGAAATTTTCTATAAATAAGTGTCCATGAGGTCCGTGTGATTGATAATTTTGTTCAGTTCTTTTATATCCTTGCTGAATTTCTGTATATCTGCTCTATCAAGTATTAAAAGAAGAGTGTTGAAAAATTTCCATCTGTAATTGTAAATTTATCTGTCTCTCCTTTCAGTTCTACCAGATTTTGCTTCAGGTATTTGGAAGCTCTGTTTTTTGGTACATACACATATAGAACACTAATGTCTCATTAATGAATTGACCCTTTCACATTATGTAATGTCACTTTTTATCCCTGGTTATTTTTTTTTTTTTTTTTTTTGCTTTTAAATCTACTTTGTCTGGTATTAACATAGATTTCTATGCCACAAATTAATAAGAAATTTTAAAAGATTATTTAATATTATATCATTTTAAATTTGTTTCATGTATGTGATACAATGTATGCAATACCCAAGTAAAATAGTGATTGTATAACATGCAAAATAGAAGTAATATAGAAGTACAATTGTGCTTGCAGGAGTATTATTTAGTTGGGAGACCATTTTTCTAAACTTACATAACCCAAAGTGTACTATAACTTTCACTGTTTTTACAGAATGTTACTAGATGTTATGAATAAATTAAAAAAATAAAACCTTTCATAGTCTTTTTTTTTTAAGATTTTATTTATTTATATGACAGAGAGAAAGAAATCACAAGTAGCCAGAGAGGCAGGCAGAGAGAGAGGGGGAAGCAGGCTCCCCGCTGAGCAGAGAGCCCGACGCGGGGCTCAATCCCATGACCCCGAGATCATGACCTGAGCCGAAGGCAGAGGCTTTGACCCACTGAGCCACCCAGGTGCCCCAAGCCTTTCATAGTCTTATAAGGATAGGAAACGTTGCATTAAGCAGAACAGAACATGTTTCTTTGCTCATGACTTCTTGGAATCTTTAAGATGCTAATATGTGTGATGACTCTTCAAGAAGGGAGCAGTATGCAGTATTCCCCAGGCTCTGGTTCTTGGAAGAGCTTTGTTAGTCTCATTTTGTGATCAGTTTGTGTGCCTCATAGTAATCAGACTTGTGGTAAAAATACCAGATTTGGCTCCTTTTCTGGTTGTAATGTCTTGCTAACATCGAGTTACCTGTATGTCTTTCTTCATCATAAGTAAAGAGCAGCATTGCTTTATTTTTGTGAAAGAAGTGAAACTGTATTGGACCATTAAGCAAATTCTGACCAGATTGCAAGTATGAATTAATTTCCTTAAATGGATCTATAATAAATCTAAAAGAATACCAAAATATGATGGGGATTAAGGAGTGCACTTTTCCTGATGAGGACTGGGTGATGTATGCAAGTGTTGAATTGCTATATTGTACCCCTGAAATTAATATGACACTGTATGTTAACTAACCAGAATTTAAATAATAACTTAGATGTACTGGGTAGTGACTAACATAATATAATAAAAATAAATAAATGGATAATATCTCAAAAAATAAAATAGTACCAAAATATTCAGCACTTTATTTGCGTATCTAACCAAGTAACGAGATAGCTATATGGATAGCTTATGGATGAAATTCTATTTTAAAAGTCTGAATGTTTTAGTATCCCATGTGAACATAGCCCAAGTGAATTTTCTCATCAATTGCTTCACCTAAGCCTGTTTATTCTGCCAAGAGACATCTCGAAGTAGCATCACAATCTCTGTCCCGTTTTCCACGTCTGCTTTTCAGACCCTCATCCGCTCTTACTTGTTCTTGTATGACTGCCTCGTAACTGCTTTCTGGGTCTTTCTTTCTGTTTCCCATTAGAGAAACTTGATCACCAGAGTTCTCTTTCGAAAAATAGCACAAATGATTCGTATCAATTCCTTGTTTAAAACTTTCCACTGTGCAACATATTGTCCAAACTCCAAGAGAATATTCAAACACATAAGAGCCTTGAACATCTAACACCAATCAAAATATCTTCCTTCACGTTTGGACGCTCCACCCTGCATGCACCCTGAACTTCAAGCACACCGACCTCATCATTTACAAAGTTGGTTTTTTGCCTGTATTATACTATCAAGGCCATCCTGTGAGGTTGATAAGGCATTTTGCGGTCTTCCGTATTACGTGGGGGGAAGAAACAGAGCCTCATGATCTCTTTTTTAAATTGTATTTAGTTATTTGACAGAGAGAAAGAGAGAGAGTGTGCGCAAGCAGGGGGAGAAGCAGGCAGAGGGAGAAGCAGGCTTCCCACTGAGCAAGGAGCCCGATGTGGGGCTCGAGCCCAGTACCCGGGGGCCATGACCTGGGCCAAAGGCAGACGCCTAACCGACTGAGCCACCCAGGTGCCCCCAGAGCCTCGCGATCTGCCCAAGGTCACATACTTGGTAAGAAAGAGAGTCAGCACTCAAAGGTTAGTTTTCTGATTTCAAATCCAATATTTGTTTCAGTGGATGAAGTTACTTGCCAGTGAAAGGAGCACGATTTAGAGTTCAAGACGTTCTAAAACAGTTCCTGAAAGTGATAACTTAAAGAATGATGGATTTTGATAAATATGGTAAAAAAAAATTATAGATAGATGCTCAACACCTATTCCATCATTTTTCTAGAACATTGATCCTCATTCTTGGCTTCACGTGGGTGGAGCCAGAGAGCCTCATGTAATTGATCTGGTGTGCAGCCTGGTATTAGGATAGATGATTCTAACATGCAGCCAATGTTAAGAGCCACTGTTGTCGAGCAGTTGTTCTCAGAGTATGGTTTTTGGATCGACGGCATGAACATCACCTAGGAATTTGTTAGAAATGCAAATTCTCAGGCCTCACACAGGACGTGAATCAGAAACTTGGTATGGGGCCCCGCATCTGTGCTTTAATACCCCCCTCCCCAGGGGATTCTGTTGCAGGCTAAAATTTGAGAATTATTGTACTAGTATAAGGCATTTAAAACTTTTTGGGGGGCACCTGGATGAGTCGGTTGATTGAGCATCAAACTCTTGATTTCCGCTCAGGTCATGATCTCAGGGTCATGAGACTGAACTTTGCATCAGGCTCTTCACTCAGTGGGGAGTCTGCTTGAGGATTCTCTCTCCCTTTACCTCCTCCCCATTCCTCTCTCTCTCTCTCAGAAGTAAAATAAAATAAAAAAGAAAACTTTTTTGGATTAGAACCTATAGTAATAAATGCATTTCATATAGTATCCCAGTACATTTCCTTATTACATTCTCTTTATTTATGTAACTAAAACAAAATTTTCATGAAACATTAGAACCCTGAATGTGCACTGTGATATTTTCTAGTCTATCGTATCCCATTCCATTTCATTAAAAAATATGAGTCATGATTCCCTAAATTAATTTTATAAACCATTAATGGATTATGAAAAACACTGATCTAGTATCCTCTTTTCTGCCGTGGGGGTTGGAAAATTAAAATGTACATTCCATAGACTCCCTTGCAACTGGTTCTACATGTTAGACAGGGTTAAACCAATCAGGTGCACTCATGTAAGATATGGAAGACAGAGTTTTTCTATGGCAGCATTAACAGAGGTCCCAATGTCAAGTAACTAGCTTCCTGGGTGTTGAGAAGCAGGGTGTGGGATGTCAATTTTCCTGGTGTAGATCATAGCAGGTATGGTGTGGCTCTGCAATGGCACTGGTAATGATGATTATTCTGATTGTAGCAGCTTTTTTATTATTATTATTGCAGTAGCTATATGGTTCTGGAGCTAGAAACTTCCTGATGTAGAGGAAATCGTAGCTTGCGTGGTGGCTTTCTTTTCTGCAGTCTGGCGTTGGGATTTGCTCTAGGAACCTCAACTTAGAGTTTGTTTCTTCACCTTTTCCAATGATTCTCAGTGATTAAGAAACTGTAAGCACTGAATTGTTTCTGGGTATAAAATTTGAGGCAGACAAAGGTAGGAGATGAAACTGGAGAAACAGATCACAAAGGACTCCAGGAAACAAACTGAGGGTTTTAGAAGGGAGGGGGTGAGGGGATAGATGAGCCCGGTGATGGGTATTAAGGAGGGCACAGATTGCATGGAGTGCTGGGTGTTATACGCAAACAATGAATCATGGAACACAACATCAAAAACTAATGAAGTACTGTGTGGTGACTAACATAACACAATAAAAAAAAAAAAGGACCTTGTATGCCATATTATTTGGAATTTGGAAGTTTCCTTGTAGGTAATGGAGATCCATTACATAATTTTAAGTGAAATTTCCAGAATTGAATTTTAACTAGATCGGTACTACTCAAATTGTGATCCACTTATCATTCTTGGTCCAAGAACTGCTACATCCGAATGAGTGATCAGTTGACTTTGATAAAATATTGGTATGCTATCTATTAGGAAAAAAATCACACCGATCCCTCACCATAGGTAGTTTGAGAAGCACAGAGCTAGATTATGTTGGCGGTTATGTGGAAGTTGAAATGAAGGTATAAAGAAAGACATAGGGAGATTTCTGGACAAGATGACATAGTGACTTCATGTTTGATATACTCCTCTGGTCCAAACACATAAGAGAGAGAGAAATAAAAATGTGAAAATAGAAAATCGAAAAAGGCTGTCATCTCTGAAAACAAGAAAATGAAACAGAAATGCAATGTAGTAGGTACTGGACTTCTTGAGCTTCATGTTGAGAAGTAGAAAAAAGCATCCAGGATTTTAGTGTCTGTGAGGTATGAATTTCTACCCTGATGGTTAAGTAAGTTGGTAGTAAGTTCAGTGTTGTCCACAAATCTCTTTATTTTGACTTTGTTTTTTTTTTTAAGATTTTATTTATTTATTTGAGAGAGAGAGAGAGAGAGCATAAGCGGGGGAGGAACAGAGGGAGATGGAGAAGCAGACTCCCTGCTGAGTGGGGAGCCTGATGCGGGGCTCGATCTTAGGACCTCCGAGATCACGAACTGAGCCAAATGCAGACACTTAACCAGCTGAACCACCCAGGTGCCTCTTTATTTTGACTTTGATCTTAAAAGGTAGTTTAGCTGGATAGAGCTGATTTTCTCTCAAGTCCCCATTATCGTCCCTTACCTTTTGGATTAGGGGTATGATGTCAGTCTCTTTAATCTGCCAGTTTCTTCTTACATATGCTGTTAACATATTCTTTTAGTCTTTGATATACAGCAGTTTCACTATGATGTGTCTGCATGTGTTTTTTGATTTATTTTTATTTATCCAGTTTGAGATTCAGTATGATTCTCAATGTCATTATTTTTTCAAATATCATTTCTCATCCATGCCTTGCAGTTGTCTTCTGGAACTTCTATTAGACATGTAGTAAATGTGTTTGTTCCAGTTTTGAGGTCTCTTAATTGTGCTTTTGTGTATTTTCTTTTCTTTTTATTTGTACTCCATTTTGGGTAATTTTTCTATTACCCGCTCTTCAAGTTCAGCTATGTATAGTGTGTTTTTTAACATGCTCATTGAATTGGTAATTTCAAAAGCTGTTTCTTATTATTTCTGAAAATTTTACTCCACTGATTTTGAAATCTTTGTTTTCTTGATAATAGTATTTTCCTCCTCATGATTTTCAGTTTCTTATTTTATTTCTTAAGCCAATTTCATATTCTTAGACAAGACAGTTTAATATAATTCCATTATATGACGTTCAAGAGAATAATAGTCTTCACATTTTTTAATGTTAATTTTCATTCCTGGTGGCTGATTTTATGTATTGATTGTATATACGTATTTTTTTTATTGTAAGATCATGTTTAGTGGAAGGGGAGGGAATATTTACGTGTGGAAATCCTACGTGGCCCAATCTGAGGGTGGGTCCCTTCAATGGGGTCTTGCATTTTCTCTTCTAGGCCTCTTGAAGTATAATCAATTTCATGTCATTTTTCCACTTTCATACTGATTTCTCAGGGGTTTCTTGGATCAGTCAGTGTGTCAGGCTAAGATGGAGTATCTTATTTATTAGTGTGGTATATCACTACATGGGATCTGGTCATCACATTTCCAATATGTGTGTGTATGGGTTTCTCCATAGCACGGAGCAATTTTCCAGACACCAGCTGGGTGTCCTACAATGCAGTCATGACCCTATCTACCTGGAGATAGTATCAGATCTCACAGAGTAAAGGTTTAGTCCCTCAAGACTGCCCCTCCCCCACCCAACCGCCACACCCCCACTTCAGGTGCCAGTCACAAGTCCAGATTATCACCTGGGCTTTTCACCAACTGGTTATGAACCGGAAGTTCCCACAACTCCCTCCTTGGGTTTGATAAATTTGCTTCAGCGGTTCACAGAACTCTGGAAACCCATTTATTCACTAGATTACTGTTTTATTATAAAAGGACATAACTCAGGAATAGGCAGGCAGAGGAGACGCACAGGGCAAGGTTTGGGAGAAGGGTGCAGAGCTTCCATGCCCTCTCTGGGCCCACCACTCTCCCCGCATGTCCATGTGTTTGCCAGTCTGGAAGTTTTCCAAATTCTGTCTTTTGGGTTTTTTTTTTTTTTTTTTTTTTTTTAAGATTTATTTATTTATTTATTTGACAGACAGAGATCACAAGTAGGCAGAGAGGCAGGCAGAGAGAGAGGGGGAAGCAGGCTCCCCGCTGAGCAGAGAGCCCGATGCGGGGCTCGATCCCAGGACCCTGAGATCACGACCTGAGCCGAAGGCAGAGGCTTTTACCCACTGAGCCACCCAGGTGCCCCTCTTTTGGGGTTTTTATGGAGGCTTTATTACATAGGTACGGTTGATGAAATCATTGGCCATTGGTGATTGAACTCAATCTTTAGGCCCTCTCCCCACCTCAGAAATCAAGAAGATGGGATTGAAACTTCCAGTCCTCTAATCACATGGCTGGTTCTACTGGTGACCAGCTTCACCATTAGGTGCTTTCCAAAAGTCACCTTATTAACATAACAAAAGATATCTTTATTGCTCTCATCACAGGAAATTCCAAGCGTTTTAGGAGCTCTGTGCCAGAGCCCAGGATGAAGACCAAATATATATTTCTTATTATAAAATCTAGTATCGCATTAATATATTTTCTGGTAATGAATTACATTGCATTTCTAGGATAAAGCCTACTGGGTTGCATTTCTTGGATAAATCCTAGATGTTTTAATTTTTCTTTTGTTTTGTCTTCAGTACACTGCTGGATTTTACTTCATGAGATGTCTAGGATTTGGGGGTGCACATGATCTGGGCCTCTGTCCCCGCCCAGCCACCAGGCCGCCTGGATCCCGCCCTCCTCTCCGATGGCCCACGGCTTCCACCACCTGTGCCACCCGCAGCCCACGTGCCCCCCCCAGCACAGCAAGGGGGCTCCCAGCAGAAAGCCGTGGCTGCCGTGGATGGCCAGAGATGAGACTGGATGCCGCCAGGCGCTGGGCTGGAGCTGAGGGCGGTGGGAGCGGGGGGCAGTCCAGGGTCGTGGGGACACAGGAGGGCCAGGGTGGGGGAAGCTGGGGCGGGTGGGGGTTTCCTGAAGAGCGCACTGGAAGATTTGATAAAAGAATTTTTGTGGGGGGGGTATAGTGAACTTCCTGAGCCACTTGGGTCCTTCAGGAGTTTCTCTTCAAATTTTTTTCCTCTTTTTAATATATAACTATAATATATATGAATATATATAAATATAACTAATGTTATGTGAGAATGGGGCTGGCTGACTGCGGTGTTGGGGTCAGCAGGGAAGGCCAGAGCGTCTCCTTGGGCCAGCACCCCCTCCTCCACCCCGTGTCCCAGGGCAAGTGCTTGGAAGCCAGGCGGGGTGATCCTACAGTCCTGAGGGGGCCGCCTCTCGGAGGTCACGCCTTCAGGAATCAAGAGGACCGCCGTGGATCGGCTCCAAGGAGTCCCGCTGCTGGGGGCTCCCAGAAGCGCCCGGAGGCCAAAGGTGTGGAGGCCCCTTGCCATCAGGAGCTCTCCCCACCCGGAATTCGTGGCTGGCTCCTCAGCGGCCCCGCAGCTCCGCGTCTCTCCCGGTGTCACCCGTCGCCGGCCGGCTGTGCGGGGCTTGTGCGCAGCTAAAGAGCCGGCTTGGGTCAGGGGCTCAGGCTCTGCATAGCGGGGGTCCTGCCTCTCCCGCTGTGTGTCCCACCCGAGTGGATGACAGAGTGGAGAGCTTGCCTTTGGATTTACTTCCCGAATCCCTCATCTCTAAATAAATAAATAAATAAATAAATAAATAAATAAATAGGGCGCCTGGGTGGCTCAGGTCATGATCCTGGGGTCCCGGGATCGAGTCCCGCATGGGACTCCCTGATCAGTGGGGAGCCTGCTTCTCCCTCTGCCTCTCTCTCTCTCTCTCTCTCTCATGAATAAATAAATAAAATCTTTAAGAATAAATAAATAAATGTGTGTGCGTGCATGTGTGTGTAAGGAGAAAGCAGGCAAGCACTTAATTCAATCCTGAAATCTCCGTGGCTTAAGACAACAAATGTTCGTTTCCGGCTCACACAGGATCTGCTTCAAGCTGCGCATCTCCTCAGAGCAGCTCTCCCCAAGCCGTGATTCAGGCGGATCCAGGCCGTTTCCATTTAATGATGTTGTTTTGGCTTCTAGGTCTCTACGGCAGGAGACGAAAGACCTCAAAGATGGTGAAGGGACTTCTGACTTCCTCCGCTCAGAAGGACCACGGACAAAAAAAGCTAGTCACGTGGCCCCACACAGCTGCAAGGGGATGGGGGACGTACAGTGTTGTAGGTGCTTAGGAAGGAAAGGAAGACTAAGCATTAAAGAGTGTAAGTACTGTTTGCCACACAGGCAGTGGACATGTGTACCCTATGAGGGTAGCCTGCAGTTTTAAATTCTCAAGGGAGACTTTTTTTTTTTCACCCAAATCCCAGATCCAGACACTAACCTTTGCTGGAGGATTTATAGGCTGTCTATATCTCTGAACAGAGTACACAGTTTTGACAACCTATGTCTTATTCAGGGATTTTAATTCCATCCATTTGCCTCACAAGGGCCCCAAACCTTGGTGCCTCTCCGAGTGGTTAAAACATGCAAATCTTTTATTTACTGATGTAGGTAATGCCCTGAGGGTTAGCCAAAGCACTGGTGTCTATATATGTAGTAGGTCTTTTAATTTTTGACTCTTGGGGATTCCTTCTTTCCTAAATCTTTTTATTTTGATATAATGTCTCAGTTAAAGAAAAAAATATAAGGATGACGCTCCAGCTCAGCTCCACTGTTATTCCCCGGGTCCACAGAAAGCTGAACTATGGCCCTGACCTTGGCTTACTGGACCATCCATGGGCTGGCTTATCCCATCCACCTGCTTCTGGAACACACAGACGCAAAACTCTGAGGAAAAGAAACATGTGATGGGGGATGCCTCAACTCTGACTGAAGCCAGTGGCTGACTGGAACATTCCAGTCGAGCCTGGACTTTCTCAAACTGCCTTACTTAATTGATAAAACTCACGAGATCACCCAGAGCCATGCGCTCCTTCGCTGCATTGCTCACAAACACAACCGATGAGGGGAAACAGAAGAGAAGATTTGTGTGGACATTTTGAAGAACTAGGTTACAAACACCTCCAATCAACCCTGACTTAGAGAAACGGAAGCATGAGTACTTGGAGGGGGCTCCCTCCAAGATGAAGCTCTTCTCGCAGTTTCTAGGGAAGAGGCCACAATTTTCAGGGCACAGAATCACCTTTGCAGATTTCCTTGGACGCGTACCCTATTATTTGAGTCCAAGTGCCGGGATGTGTGAAACATGAAAGATTTCGTCACCCTCTGGCCTGAAGAAGATCTCTGCCTGTATGAGGCCCAGCTGCCTCCTCCCAGGCCCTACGTTCAGAATGGCTGCCATGCACAGCAACAAACAGGGCCTTGTTAAGCCAGGAGAGAGGACCGAGGACCTAGCACTGCACCAGTACCACTCGCTGGGGCCCTGGAGAAAGGCTGCACCTCCCTGCATTCCAGAATCACCGCTCTCGTTCCTCTCTCTTACTTTTCTTTCCCTTCTTCCTCACCTCAGGCCTTACTAGGCTCTTTTTACTCCCCCAAATCTCTGTTCATGTAGGTCCTTTAAAGCTTTACGACACCCAACTTCTCCTCAGCAAAGTCTGCCCCCCACCGACATTATCCCTCTTGCACTAATGTCAACCAGACTATCCTTCCTTTTATGGTTGCCTCTGCTTTGAGGTACCCAACTGGACCCCTCAGCTATAGAGCTCGGGTCTGAGTTCCCCAACATTGACCTGAGGATCAGTATTGGCCTGGCCCTAGTCCCCTAGCATGGTCCTTGCCCCAGCCCTGCCCGATCCCCAGTAAAGCCTCAGTCATACATGTGCACACACGATTTATGAAGGAAAACACAAAAGAAGAAAAGCCTAGACCCATCTCATGAAGCAAATGTTATCATATCAAATTCAACAGTCCTGAAAACGAAACAAAACAAAAAATAAAAACATCTCAACTGTATTAATCATATTTAAAAATTTTCCATATTTATATGTTTTGACGACTTGGAGCCTTGCTAATCTTAGAGATGCTTCCCCTCCCAGGGCTAGCCAATTTCTTTTCTTTTCTTTCTTTTTTTTTAAAGATTTTATTTATTTATTTGACAGAGAGAGAGAGAGATCACAAGTAAGCAGGCTCCCTGTTGAGCAGAGAGCCTGATGCGTGGCTGGATCCCAGGACCCTGAGATCATGTCCTGATCTGAAGGCAGAGGCTTTAACCCACTGAGCCACTCAGGCGCCCCAGGGCTAGTCAATTTCTAGAAAGAGTAAGCAACTTGCCTGCCAGCATGTCTTTCATATGCAAACCAACTAATCCATAGGCCTTGTCTCCAATCACTTCTTTTACCTTCTCACACATCAAGCCAGTATTCGCCCTGCCCCAAATCACCCCAGGGTCAGGGACTGGACAACTGGGGACGGCCTCCCTCCGTAGCCTGGAGCCTGCTAAAATTATTCAAACTCAATAGTCCTAACACGCTCCCCTTGCCTGGCCCATTCCCTCGTATGAAAACCGGAATAAAGGATGGCGACCATATTTCCCCCTCACTCCTTCTGCCTCCTGATTGACGTCGGTCCTTCTCTCTGTGGCCCTGCATGGTGCGACATGCCCTCTCCTCTTGGGAACACCTGTGAGTAATAAACTCTTATTTCAAAAGCAGTTGTCTCGAGCAGGTGACAGCCTTACCATACCTGATTAAAACAAATCTCAAGAACATTTCAAGACATCCACCAAGTAGAATTTACCCTGAACATGAAATGATGGTTGATTATCAGAAAATCTACTATTGTGATACACTACACTAATAAGGAACATAGTCCTATGATCATGTCACTTTTGATAAAATTCCATCAGATATATCCATCCAAAACATATATTTAACTGTGACACTTTTGGCACACTCTCATAAAGTCAGAATTTCAATAAGTACTAATAAGTGCTTCTGTCCAACATTACGCTGGAGGTACTATCCAATATGCAAAAAGTGAAGAAAAACAGAGTGTATCTAAATTGAATCAGAAAGAGACAACCTGTCTTTATTTGAAGATTATGCGATAGTCTACATAGAAAATTCAAGAGTAGCTACAGATAAATGATTAAAACAAATGAGGATTCATCAAGTTTGCTGGGTAAAATATCAACATATAAACCCAATTGAAATCCTCAGCGTGTCTTCACATTGTGCTTTATAACATAATACTGAGTGACAAGAGCAAATTTCACAAAGATTCATGTGGTTTGGTCCCATTTATATAAAGCCCCAACCCCCCCCCCCCAAAATAATACTCTCTCTGTTCTAGGGATGTATACAAGTGTAATAATTTAACTAAAGCTTTCGTGCTCATGATAAATTCTAAATTCACGATGCTGATTACCTCTAGGGAGAGAGGAAGGAAATGAGCTGGGGCAGTAACACATGGGGCTTCTCCTAGATCTGCTAAAAATTTCCCATTAAAAATCAGATGCAAATATTATAACAAGTTAAGATTTGGTAAAACTGAGTATACCTTATACTTATCGCTATTGCTTTCTGTAGGAAATATTTCATGATAAAACCGAAAGAATTAAAGAATTAAAGAAAAAAGAAAGCTCCTTTGGTAACCCAGGGGAAAGTTGATAAGGATATAGTCCAGGAGAGTAGTCTGGCGAGGAAGTAAGAGAAAGAAATATTTAGGCTAGACAGGGAAATGGGAGTAGGGAGGAAGCATGCACAATACCACAGGGGGGTCTAGCTTAGATGGCTCCACACAGACTATTGTAACCACTGAGATAGGACAGGAGTGTGTTTTCCGCCATGTTCATTTGAAATATACAGAGGACCTCTTGGTGAGAGCATGAGACTGAAAGTTGGAGACATGATTCTGAACTTGGGAAGAAGTACGAATGGGACATGAGTGTGGCAATCGATAGCACTATAGACAGGAGTAGGAAATACGTGGGTAAGTGAGACCATCCAGGTGATGGTAGCAGAGTGAAGAGAGGAGCAGAGGGAAGAGGACAAAGTCCTAGGAAACATTAATATTTAAGAGGTTAGAAGAGTAGGGGAAATCCAGAGAACAGTTGGAGAGACCCAGAGGAGAACCGTGAAAATGCTGTGTCGCAGAGGCATAAGGAGCTGGAAATTTCAAGGAGGTGCATTTGGTTCAGTAAGATAAGGATTAAGGATTAACATGTCATTTAAGGGGCACCTGGGTCGCTCAGTTGGTTAAGCATCCAGCTCCGGCTGAGGTCATGATCTCAAGGTCCTGGGACTGAGCCCCACGTCAGGCTCCCCACTCAGCACGGAGCCTGCTTCTCCCTCTCCCCTCACTCGTGCTCTTGTTCTCTCTTCCTCTCTCTCTCTCTCTTGCAAATTAAAAAAAAAAAGAGAAAGAAAGAAACATGTCGTTTCAGTTTTGCAAATAGGAGGTTACTCGTGACCTTAGCAAGAGTAGTCTCAGAAAATTGGGGTTTGATGGAAAAAGCCAAATTGAACAGAGCTGAGGAATGAATGGAGCATGAATGCAGGAGTTTAGATCACTCTTTTAAGAACATCACTACTAGCATTAACATGGTAATCGGGATAAATATCGCCACTACCAATAGTGATAATCTTTTTCCCCATTACTACTACTATCACCACCCAGTCCACTGGCCTTTTTGCAATGCCTTTTCCCTTCTCTCTGCTTCTTTCCGTTCCCTTCTCAACCAATCAGACATAGTTCCGCACATCTGAAACTGCTCAAAAGCATAAAGTTGAACAAAAATCAAAATGGCTGAACTAATGCTTCAGCAAAACTCGATTTCACTTTTTTTTTTAAAGATTTTATTTATTTATTTGACAGAGAGGAGAGCAATCACAAGTAGGCAGAGAGGCAGGCAGAGAGAGAGGGGGAAGCAGGCTCCCTGCTGAGCAGAGAGCCCGATGCGGGGCTCGATCCCAGGACCCTGAGATCATGACCTGAGCCGAAGGCAGAGGCTTAACCCACTGAGCCACCCAGGCGCCCCTCGATTTCACTTTTTAAAAAAGATTTTCTTTATTCGAGAGAGAGAGGGAGAGAGAGAGGGAGTGAGAGCACTAGCAGGAAGAGAGGAGAGGGAGAGAGGAGGGAGAGGGGGAGGGAGAACCAGGGGGAAGGGAGAGGGAGCGGGAGGGGAAGAGGGAGGAGGAGGGAGGAGTGAGGAGGGAGAACCAGACTCCTCACTGAGCAGAGAGCCTGACCTGGGACTCCATCCCAGGAGCCCGGGATCAAGACCTGAGCCGAAGGCAGACACTTAACCGACTGAGCCACTCAGGCGCCCCTTGAATTTAAAGTAACGTTTTTTCCTCTCTTCCGCAAACCTCCCCTCCTCCCTCCTTAGTCTTTTGTTTCAGGAACCTGGTACCGCCCTAGAGATGGCTAAGAGGCCAGATAGATCCTATATTTCCCTATAAGGCCCACCTCCAAGCCCCTTCCTCCCAGTGGGCTTGCCGTTTTTGAAGACCATAGCCTGCTGCAAGCCTCCTTTGCCAGCAAAGCAAGAAAGCTTTTATTCCTCTTTATCCCAAACCCTGTCTTCGAGTCGTATTTTGGCTCCAAAGCACAGTGATGGGTTTTCGACAACACATCTACTACACCTGTTTAGGTCTGTATCTAAGGCAAGATTCTGGCCCCTGTGGGGTTTGCTTGTTACCGGACAGGACAAGCGTGCAAACGTGTGACTTTAATACATGTCCTCTGTGGTAGTCGTTCATATGATTCACCAGATATTTCCAGCTCTTCTCCTTCTGGAAACATAGTAGAATTATACTTCCTTGCTTCTGTAGCTGGGTAGGGCCGTCTGCTTCATTCTGGCCACGGAACTTGTGAGTCAAAGGGATATAGGCTTCTTCTAAGCTACACAGTGAAATTTAATTGCTGGTGTGAGACATTCTAGAGCCAAACTACAGCAGGAGTGCTTGACGATGGCCTGTGGGTCAAATCCAGCCTATAGCCTATTTTGTTTTTCTTATTTTTTTAAAAAAGATTTTATTTATTTGAAAGAGAGAGAGAGAGAGGACTAGAGAGAAAGAGAGAGTGAGCACAATTGGGGGGCAGAGGGAGAGAGGGAGAAGCAGGCTCCCCGTTGAGCAGGGAGCCTGATGCGGGGCTCGATCCCAGGACCCTGGGATCATGCCCTGGGCTGAAGGCAGATGTCTAACCGACTGAGCCACCCAGGCGCCCCTCCAGCCTATTTTATAAACAAAGTTTTATTGGAACACAAATGTGCCCGTTTCTTTACGTATCGTCCAGGGCCGCTTTTGGGCTCTGATGGCAGAGCAGTTGTGACAAAGATTGTACGGCTGTCAAAACCTAAAATCACTTACTCTACAGAAAAAGTCTGCTGACACATTCTCTAATACAACCTACCTTATCCTGAGGATAGAGGCCAATGGGAGCAAGCTCAGGGATTTCTAGAGAACTGAATGTGCTCTGCTCCCCAAATTCTTATGTAGAAATCCTACCCACCCCCCACCATGTGATGGTGGACTTAGGAGAGGGGACCTTTGGCAGGTGAATGGAATTAGTGCTTTCATGAAAGAGACTCCACAGAGCTCCCTCATCCCTTCCATCATGTGAGGAGATGCGGGGAGAAGGTACCAGCTTCAAACCAGGAAGTGAGCTCTCACCAGACGCAAAATCTGCCAGCTCCTTGATCTGGGACTTCCCAGCCTCCAGAACTATGAGGAATAAATGTCTGTTATTTATAAACCACCCAGTCTGTGGCATTCCGTTACAGCTGCCGGAACAGATTTCGACAGGAATAAAGGGAGTATTGATGGATGCTCAACACGATAAGGCAATCTCTAGACGTCAGAGGTATCCAAAGGAGGAATGGGCTATCTTGCAGGAGCGAAGAGGGCAGCTGGCCCGGGGGTATGGAGAATGAGTTCCCTGTTGCCGCAAGTATTCAAGAAGAAGGTCACTCACCTGTTGGGAAAATAACATATTAGTTTTTGAGAGCTGCATAACGGATTATTTTATACGTGGAGGCTTCACACCACATTTATTTATTTGCTTACGGTTTTATAGGTCAGAAGTCCAGCACGGTACGGCCGGTTCTCTGCTCAGCGTATCACAAGGCTGACATCACTTGGCCTGTTGATCAGGCCCGATTCCCACCAGGGGATTCCAGGGACAAGTCCATTTCAGAGCTCATTCTTGTGTCAGAATTCAGTTCCTTGTGGTTGCGGGAATTGTTAGAAAGAAAGACACCCCGCATGGAGTCGTTTCCTCCCCGGGACAGCAAATCTAGACTCAGTTACTCTTTTGGCCTCTCCCAGGAATGTGACTTTGCAACAGTCAATCGGAAATTTCGTGGATCAGCATTAGGGAGGTAATGCGTGATAAAAACTCCACTGGTCTCCTCCCCTCAAAAAAAGAATCTGCCCTGGCCTGAAATAAGCTTTCCTTTTATTTTGCTAATAACTTCCTTGCCCCACCCTCCTGCCTATAAAAACCTTCCATTTTGTACAACTCCTCGGAGCATCTCTCCACTTGCTAGACGGGATGTCGTCCAAGTCATGAATCACTTAGTAAAGCCAATTAGATCCTCAAACGTAGTCAGTTGAATTTTGTTCTTTAACAGACTGAGGTCCCCATTTCCTTGCTGGCTGTGAGCCAGAGGCTGCTGTCAGCTCTTAGAGGCTGCTCACCTTCTTTGTCATGTGTCTTCTTCTATCTTCGAGGCAGCAATGGCGTGCTGAATCCTTGTGTGTTGAGCGTCTGACTTCCTGTGACCAGTTGGAAGAAACTGCTTTCAAAAGGCTCATGTGGTTAGGTCAAGCCACCTTGTCTTAAGGTCAATGGTGCCATAGAACATAACCAAATGATGGGAATAAAATATGTGGTAGTGACGGGGGGGTAGATCTTGGAGGCCATGTTAGAATTCTACCTACCATCCATAAGAGAATGCTAATAGCCCCCTCAGCTAAACAAATCGATATTCAAAATATCTTCTAATCTTGAGCATCCATGATTCTATAACTGCGTCGAAGTTTGGATCGAGAAGAGGGGCTTAAGTCACACTTGCTTGCCTACATGCAGCTTTCAATGCGGTTAACATAAATAAAACTATTAGCACTGTCTTAAATGGATGATTAAATTTAAGAGTCTAGAAGGTCAAGGAGGAAAGAGACTGCAGGGGACCGAGAGGGTTAGAATATTTTCTTGGAGAAGGTGTGCCTTGAACTATTACTTGAAGTAGGGTGAAATAGAAATAAAGTCTTTCCTTTTTCTGAAAGTCTGGATGGTTTTTATTCATTGTACATTGACATTTCTAAAGTGTGATACTGAAAAATAGGCTAAGAAAATGTATTTAAAGCTTAGAAATAGGCAAAAGGAAGCCTGCATATCTTTGCAAAGTCATACCAGAGTATTGGAAACATATTCATTCTGCCTGAGGATTAATTCTCTAGATCAGCGGTTTTCAAACTTTCATAATGCCTCAGAATCCCCTGGAGGGTTTGTTAAAACACAGAGAGCTGTGTCCTATCCTAGAGTTTCTGATTCAGTAGATCTTGGGTGGGGCTCAAGAAATGGCATTTCTAACAAGATTCCAGGCGATGCCGCCGGTCTGAGGGGCGTACTTTCAGAACCCTTGTTCTAGAGGAACGTACCATTGTTTGACTATTTTCTACTGTTGAGCAAGGCAAAGATTCTGTCAAGTTATAGGTTAATTTGTAGAAGTTGCCAAGGATTCTTGTCCAGTAGAAATGCAAATAATCTCGGTCCAATGAAAAAGACAACCCCGATAGTTAGTTTTATTGCCCTGTAAGACATTTACTTGTTTTAAGTTTCAGCCATTTTGCAACCTTATTTCAGCATTTTCTCTCTCTTACTTCACTGTGTATATTGGTTTCTCAGATCCTTCTTTGAACCAGCTTTAGCGTCCCACTGATACACGCTCTCATTAACAAGTTAAATAAACCTTTGCATTAAATAAATGTCTGACATATGCTCACTATGTTAGTATGATAGTCATGATTTTTAACTTCTTGAAAATTATACCCTGACAGGGCTGTGTGATCAAATAAGTTTTGACAAGTCAAGTTAAAGAAATTTACTCAGGATTCTTTTTTTTTTTTAAGATTTTATTTATTTATTTGACAGAGAGAGAGATCACAAGTAGGCAGAGAGGCAGGCAGAGAGAGAGGGGGAAGCAGGCTCCCAGCTGAGCAGAGAGCCCGATGCGGGGACTCTATCCCAGGACCCTGAGATCATGACCTGAGCCGAAGGCAGAGGCTTTAACCCACTGAGCCACCCAGGCGCCCCTACGCAGGATTCTTAACAATGCACTTCTCCCAGGCTTTAATTTGCTATTTAAAAAGTAGATGATGCAGCATTTTTCCAACTTATTTGACACTGGGCACTTTTTACTCAAAGTGTCTTGAGAAAATTCTGCCCTTCACAGTTATTACCAATGACATCACAGCCATCCCCACCATCTCTAAAAGAAATATAAGTTACCTAACTGCGCACATTGAATCTCATCTCCATGGGAGCAGCTTATTTTTAAAGACAAGGAAGAGAGCTTTTGTGTCATTTGGCTTTGAGAAGGCCTCCATCACCAGATGCAGGGTGGAGGAAAGTTTCTCTCCTTTTTATCTTCTCACACCAAGCGAGACTCCAAATTCCCCCGAGAGTTCCTGTGAAATGACAGAGAAATGTCCAATGCGGTTTTTCTTGCCAGAGCCAAATCTCCCAATGCCAAAAATCTTTCTTTTCAGTGGAGCAAAATGCTCGCAGATTTCTCCTTTTTCAGTGTGTCTGGGATAACTTTCCCACAAAATTGGAGAGCACTCACTAGTGGTTTAGGAGCAAACGTCTATGCCATGTCAGGAATCCTTGGTTCTCTTTCTGTAGCCCCACATCAACAGAGGCCTGGATTGAGCTCAAACCCATGTTCCACTGATGGCTTCTCATTCTGGAAAGCTCTGTTGTCATTTGGGGCCTTTTACCCCCTCCCCCCGAGAAAGGCTCTCACTTTCTCCCTCCACAGCCAACTGACTCCCTTGAGTGCTAAACTAAAGTCGGGGAATTTAAGGATTGTAAAGATTGACAGTCTGTGGTTTCCTTCAATTTAGAAGCAAACCCTATAGGAGATCAGGTCTCTAAACCGACAAAGTAGAGAAATTGCTTTCTTTACGGGTGAGCAAGGACCTGGAAGACTATTCCTAAGGTCGGTTGTGTGTTCGTCCAAAGTGAGGAAACCGCGTAGGATTATGTTTGAAGTTCCTGAAAGTATTTCCACCAATGGGACTGTGAGGTGGTTCTTCGAACCTATACATTTGGCCACCTTTTTTCTACCTACTGGAATGTATTCTCTCAGGCAGCTGTTTCCATATTCTACTGATATGGTGCATTCACTGAAGTCGATAACCTCATTCTTGGTGGGCCAAGGAAGAATTGGGATGAATGGAGATTCTTGGCATCCGCATGACCACACTCACACTACCCCCACCAGTCCCTTTGATACTGTGCGGACTGGAACAGATCCTGACTCTACGGAACTACCTGAGGCTGGAGGCAAATGTTCCCTCAGGTGAGTCTGTCAGCTCCAAAGGTGAACACTGGCTTTCTCCCTGACTACGATCATGACCACCACATGCCCTCAGTAATGAGGGCCAACCCTCTGTGAGCCAGTCTTCCTATATTTGGTCAATTCTGTTCCCTCCCCTCTTGTAGTTTACTGTCGACTATACAAGCAAAGCCCTTTTCATACTGTCACGAGATTTGCTCTTTGCTTTGCAAAAATGTTCCTGTAATCCATTCCATTTGCATGTGCAATGGTCGCCATCTTGCACCATTTTTTTATTTAAACTTTTTATTTTGAGATACTTGTAGATTTACATGCAGTTGTAAGAAAAAGTACAGAGAGATCTACCATTTACTCAGTTTCCCCCAATGGTAGCTTCTTGCAAAACTGTAGTATAGTATCGCAACCAGGGTATCGACATGGAAACATTCCAGAAAAAGAACCATTCCATCCCTACAGGGATCCCTTTTGTTGCCTTTCTATGGTTACATCCACCACCCTATCTCCCTTCACCTGACCCGCAGAAACCATGAATTTGTTCTCCGTTTCTAAAATTCAGTCTTTTCAAAATATCATATACCTAGAATCGCATAGTACATAACCATTTGGAATTGGCTTATTTTTTTTTTTATTTGGCATAATTCCCTAGAGCTTCATCAAAATTGTTACATGTATCAATAGGTCACTCCTTATTACTGCTGAGCAGTATTCGGTGATATGAATGTACCACCATTTGTTTAACCATTCAACCGTTGCAGGACATTTGGGTGATTTTCCAGTTTGGGACGATTACATTTCTGCACAGGTTTTTATGTGAATTTAAGCTTTCGTGATATGTGTGCAATTACTGGGTCATATGATAATTTTCTGTTTATTTAAGAGACTGTCAAACTGTTTTCCAGAATGGCTCTACCATTTTACATCCCTACCAACAATGCATGAAACATCCAGTTTCTTCACATCCTTATCAGCATTTGGTGTTATTGCTCTTTTTTATTTTACCTCTTCTGAGGGGTGTGTATGGATAGCTCATTGTGGTTTTAATTTGCACTTCCTTAATGGCTAATGACGTTGAACATCTTCTCATGTGCTTATTTGCCATCTGTACGTCATCTCTGGGGAAATACCTGTTTGTATCTCTTGCTCATTTTCTTACCGAATTTATTGTTTCTTTACTGTTGAATTTTGAGAGTGCTTTCTTTGTTTTAGATACGAGACCTTTGTCAGATATGTGGTTTGAAAATATTTGAGTAAGTTCTATTGATCTGTCTTTAAGTTCACAGATTGTACCTTCTGTCATCTCCACTCTACTACTGAGCCCCCAGCCAGTGAGTTTTTATTTCTCTTGCTATAATTTTCAGTTTTTAATTTCCATTTACTCTTTTTTATAACTTCTGCTTCTTTGCGGAGATTTTAAATTATCTTTCATTTCTTTCAATAAAACCTGTAATTGCTTGTTGAATCATTTGTATGATGGTTGCTTTAAAACCTTTCTCAGGTAATTCCAACATCCAATTCATCTCTGTGATGGCAGCAGTTAAATGCCTTTGTTCCTTCAAGTTGTGGTTTTCCTGGTTTCTGATGTAGAGTGATTTTCAATTATATCCTGGACATTTTGGTTATTACATTAGGTGACTGTGGGTCCCATTAACTTTTTAATTTTAATGGGAAGTCATTTCGCTTATACCACGCAGGTCCTGGCCTAATTTTTGGACTGCGGTTCCAATGTAATTTTTAGAGCCTTTGTGGTGCTATTTTTGGCTACTTGACTTATCTCAAGACCAGAGCTTCCATTGATCCTTATTAATGCTGTTAGAGGGAGTTGAAGAAGCTTATGCAGGCTGGGCTACCTAGAGCCTCTATGTGGGGAAAGGGAGCTTTCCTGCTTCAGGGATGAAGGGTGTTTCCTGGTGTTTGTTATAGCAGGCTCCTCCCATCAGTGGGGGATGGAGATTGCCGCCCTAGCTGAGTGCTTGTGAAGGTTCCTTCCAAAGTCTCTGAGTTGGGGGCCGGGAGAGTCTTAGGCCTGGAGGGACACATAACCTTCTTGCAGTCTCCCCGTTGCTTGTGGGGGAGGGGGTACACACTCCCCCAATCCCAGGCTACACACTCTTTGTGGCATGATTCCACTTACCAATCCCTTGCCCTCCCACTGCATACACGGTGTCTCTGAGTGGGGGAGGACAATCCCAGGCCCAATAGGGAAGCACACTGCTTCCCCAGCTGGCACTTGCGTTGAGATCCCCTTTGCCAGTACCCCTTAGCTGTGTGGTGTCTCTAGATGGGGAAGGTGAGTCTCAAACAGGGTAAGGATAGAGAGTATTTCCCTGATCCCTTATTGTCAATGGGGCATCCAATTGATTCCTTTTGCTGGTTCTGCCAGGCACATATAATATTGTTGGTGGGACTCCCGTTTTATCTGGGGAAGGAGTGAGCCTATTGGGGCTGCCTTTTTTCTTAATAGCTTGGGAGTTTGGAAAATACCGGGTCTGGGTGTCCTTCTGTTGGGTGGTGGTTCCTAAGATGTCTTGACACTGTGGTGTTCCTGTAGTCCTGTGGTCCATCTTTCACCTTTCAGAGTTTTTCTTTGATAGTCTCATGAATTATTTTCAGGGTTCATAGTTGTATGTAGCAGGAAGGAGCAGAGAGAGATGAGTCTATACCATCTTGTCCAGACCAGAAGTCTCATTTTTCTTATCTCTATATAATCTCTATATAATCTCTATTTTAGCATTCTTGGTAATCTTACAAGTATCTTTACTATCACTTTACCTTTATCACTGCTTTTGCACTTGTCAGCTATTAGAGAGTTAATAATATTTGTAAAAGATTAGAACCAAGTGCAGGGTCAGTACATATGTACTCATCTAGCAAATACTGTGAAAACGGAGACCAAAATGTTCACACGTAAGCACTAAAAACGCAGTAATCATGCTTTTATTATAGAACAGGACTTTCTTTGTTCCTTTGTAAGCTTTTAAGTAAAGAGGACTTACATATTTGTAATCATACTGACCATTTATTGAACTCTTACTGTCCCCAGATGGTATATTATCTCACTAACTCTTGACAATAGCCATATATGATAATGTGGTGGGTTGAATAGTGTCCCCCCCCCACCAGATGTTGGTTCAACTCCTAATCCCCGGTGCTGGTGAATATGACCTTATCAGAAAAAGATATATGATTTGCCGATCTAATTAAGTGGAAGGGGGTGCCTGGGTGACGCAGTCAGTTAAGCCTCTGCCTTCGGCTCAGGTCATGATCTCAGGGTCCTGGGATCGAGCCCTGCATTGGGCTCCCTGCTCACTAGGGAGTCTGCTTCTCTCTCTCCCTCTGTCCCTCCCCCTACTTGTGCGCTCTCTCTCTCTTTCTCTCTCTATCTTTCTCTCACTCAAATAAATAAATAAAATCTTTAAAAAAATTAAGTGGAGGATGTCAAGATGAGATCATCCTGGATTGCGGTGGGCCCTAAATCCAATGACTGGTATCCTTCTAAAGGGGAAGGAGAGGGAGATTTGAGATGCAGAGAAGGAGGCCTCAGCGAAGGCAGAGGCAGAGATTGGAATAATGAAGCCACAAGCCAAGGAATGCCAAGGATTGCTGGCAGTCACTGGAAGCTGGGAGAGAGGCCTGGAGTGGATTCTCCCTCAGAGTGTCCAGAAGGAACCAATCCCGCCAACACCTTTGCTTTCGGACTTCTGGCCTCCAGAACTGTGAGACAATACATTTCTGTTGTTTTAAGTCACTAAATTTGTGGTCATTTGTTACAACAGCCCCAGGAAACTAATATAGATGGTATGATTGTTTGCCATCATTTTACAGATGAGGAAACGGGGTTGGAAATGTTAAATGACTTGCATATGGTCACACAGCTCATAAGTAGAGGAGCTGGGAATTAAGCCCAAGCTTGTATTTTTCAACCTTGACCTTCTAAAATGTCATTGATCACAAGTGAAAAACAGCACCGTGGCCTTTATACTTCCCCCTCAGCCTATTCTTTCTTCAGGGGTGTCTCCTAGTTCCAAGACTTCCATTGCTCTTAAGCTGTTCGTGCTCCATGTGGCTACTAGAGACGATTGACTAACGTTGGCACCTCATGGTTGGGTCTTATTGACCACGAGTTCTTCCATCTCAGGAAGAGTTTAAACTAGTTCTGGGAGAGAGAGCACTGCTTAACACAATGGAAAAGCTCCTGATGGGGAGTGTTCAGGCCATGAGCCGCCAATCAGACGTAGAGATGGTTTTAGGGAGAGCAAGGTCTGTCATGGCAGTTCATGTCACCCATGCTGATACGTTGCTTCCACGACACTTAAAGCCAACCCAACTACTGTTTGGAGGATCCGGCTATAACAAAAGATATTTGCCTCCTGAAACTCAGTCTTCAGGCACCGGAAGGGAACAAGAATTGCGTCATCTAATTTGCCCCTTGCCAAGAAACCTTGTATCGGGTGCTGGGGAGAAAAGTAGCAGTTGTTACTTCTCTGTGGTTCTTCTAAAAGTGTTTCTTTGTTAATAAGATGTCATTAAACATTATGCACAGTTGGCCGGATATTAAAATTATAGACGAAAACATTTTTTTTAAATGTGCTCATGTAAAAATAAACCAATGTGTGAGAACAGAGTGCCTAAGTAGCAGACGGCATACTCTGGGGTGGGATGTCTCGATGCCATGTCTGCCACCAAATTTGGTGTCATTCGAGCAAGTCATTTCAATAGCAAATGCTTACCGAACACCTACTGTGTGCTAGGTATTGTTCTGGCTGATTCTCTGCTTGGTATCAGCTGTGTTGGATAAACTCTTCACTCTCCCCTCTTCTGAATATAACTAAGATGAAACACTATCACATGTTTTTTCTTCCTCCAGCAGGAGTTAGGAAAAATGGGAGCAGATCATTCTATACTAGAACCAAGTAAATCTGACACTAAATTCTGTTTTAACCTTGACCTCACCAAATGGAACATTTTCCACATCCGTTCAGCGGACAACCTTGAGCAAATGGCTCAGTGGTTAGAAGTCAGAGTATGAACAATCCGTTCTTTTCTGAAAGATTAGCCAAAGAACGATCTCTTGAATACTAGCTCATTACTTAAATCTTGCTGAAAAAAGTATTCTAATGCCTATCAGTTTAATTGGGTAAACATGGGTACATGAAACCTTATCAATGTAATCATATCTTAGAAAATGTGAGCTTGTGCCTCAGTATCCTTCTTTTTTAAAAAAGATTTTATTTATTTATTTGACAGAAAGAGAGAGAGAGAGCAAGCAGGGGGAGTGGCAGGCGGAGGGAGAGGGAGAAGCAGGCTTTCCACCCAGCAGGTAGGCCAGTGTGGGACTCGATCCCGGAATCCCAGGATCATGACCTGAGCCAAAGGCAGATGCTTAACCGACTGAGCCACCCAGGCACCCCATCCTCAGTATCCTTCTTTTTTGAGAACTTTGAGGAACGAAATGTTTCCTGAACAGTGAAACTCTTGAAATGGCAAGAGTCCCCATGAGTAGAGCCTAGTGGGGGAGCAGAACCCAGTACCATGACTGAAAAGCCTCTACAACTTGCCTTGTGGTCTGGTCACGGATGGCAAAGACACCTGACTCTAGGGCAGGCCCAGCAGAGAGGCAATCTTTGAAATCCAAGCCACCCTATGCTGGCATGATCGGAGGTGGGTCGGGGATTGGCTCTGGAAAATCGTACGTAAACAGCACATCTGGTGTCAGAGGCAGAAATGTTCTCGGTGATTGAGAGCTATTCTGAAAGGGGCAGTTGTGTGATATGGTGATAGTGGTAAAGCAACTTTAAATCTTATGGGGTCACCTGGCATCTCGTACATGCAAGCAACAAAGACCTCTCAGGTCTGAAGGAGTGGCATAAATAAAAGACAGAAAAATACACTGAAGGTCTCAACACTTTTTATTTGCCCAAATGACTAGGAGGCATTGATGTATGAATCTGGGACCCTCCTTTAGTGAGTCTAAAGCCCCATCAAACAGAAATGACTCTGTCCCGAGGGTGGGGTGGCAACGATGTGCCAGTGAGGAGAAAGATGGTCTTTCTGAAATGCTACTTTTACTTAAATTGGAGAAAAGTTATTATTTTTACTGGAATACGTCCTATCGGAGCTTGGATATTTTTCTTCTTTAGTGACAGAAGCAAACAGATGCTTGCCACACGTGCAGAGCTAGATCCCCGTGGAGGAGGTATTTGCATATATATTCCTTCCTCACACGCATATGTATTTTAAAGTATAGAATCTTGATCAAATGTTAACATTCTGCCAACACATTAAGAGATAACGACTTTGGGGCGCCTGGCTGGCTCAGTCAGTTAAGCGTCTAACTCTTGGTTTGGGCTCAGGTCATGATCTCAGGGTCGTGGGATCCAACTCCACGTGGGGCTCCTCGCTCAGCACGGAGTCTGCTTGGGATTCTCTCCCTCTCCCTCTGCCCCTCTCCCTGCTCGTATGCTCTCTCTCTCTCTCTAAATCAATAAGTCTTTTTAAAAATTAAAGCGATCATAACTTTGATATCTGATACCTATAGTGCTAAATATACGGGAGGTACTGCTCTATGTACTTTGCATAGACATATATATTTGCATAGACATATCTTTGCATAGACATATTAACTCATGTTACAGTACTGCACAGAAACCCTGTGAGGTAGGTACTATTATTGTCCCCTTTTTATGGGTGGGGAAACAGGCTCAGAGAGGCCCAAGGATTCAGAGCTAGTGAGCCAGTTGGAGTCCAGATTTGAACCCCGGCAATCTGGGGTTCAGAAGCTCAGTGTGCCCTTAACCACTTTGCTCTAATGCGATAGAACACACATGCATACCATTTGTGATTCATAATTAATGTTGTAGGTAGGGGCACCTGGGTGGCTCCGTCGGGTAAGTGTCTGCTTTTGGCTCAGGTCATGATTCCCTGAATCCCGGGATCGAGTCCCATGTTGGGCTCCCCGCTCAGCGGGGAGTCTGCTTCTCCCTCTCTGTCTGCCCCTCCCCCTGCTCCTTCTCTCTCTCTCTCTCTCTCTCTCTCTCTCGCTCACTTTCTCTCAAATAAATATACAAAATCTTTTTTAAAATGTAGGTAGAAAAAGATTTTGAAAAATATGAATAATAAACATGTTACAGAAACAAAGTAGTAAGCTGTGGAAGTTAAAAGATGTTTCCCTGTCCCTGTGGTCATGTTCATTTGGGTCAAGGCAAACAATTAAAATGTGTTTTCTGCCTCCAGAGAACTACATGATCATGGTTTACTTTCCCTTATAGACAGTGTAGACTTTAGAACAAACACATTGCTACCGGGTAAAAATTAGTGTTACTTAGAAGAGAAGGGGAATATTTCAGAAGTTACACTCACCAAACAAGCTAAATATTTTTAACGCTGTTATTTCACGAGAGTATCAGAAGCCTAAAGATACTTCCCAAATTGCCTGCAGACACCAAGCAAATTGATCCAAGGCACAGTTTGACAGCTCTAACTGTAGCCTTCCATTGTTAGCCTCAAAGGCAAGTCAGTGTGAATGCTGGATGGCAGAAAGTTCAGAGGGCCGCTGCCGGTCTCTGCTCTGGCTGGGGCTCTGGTTCCGACCTCGGAACACAAAGCAGAGCCCTCCCTACTCCCAGACCTGGAGCAAAGGACATCTGACTCCCCTTCCCTCCAGGTGCTGCGCGATTGCCTCATTTTTATCTATCTCTTCGGAGCCAATGACAAATGATTCAGGTGAATCCCACCTTGTCTCTTTAGGGTTCTCAGAAAATGAAAGGATCTCATGTCTGAGCGCTCAGCAGGAGCAGATATACCTGATGTTCATTTTATTTAGTTTTATATTTAAAGGGTTCTAAGCCAAAAAAAAAAAAAAAAAAGCCTTTAGGGGCGCTGCCCTGCCTGAAGAAACTGGACATGTGCCCAATTTTGCTCACAGACTCTGGTACCGCTGATCCAAAGGCATCTCGGAATCATAGTCCTGGGGTCGCCACCGCTTGAAGTTATCCTAAATACCTTGGAAGCCAATGAAGGATGGGAAAGAGAATTTTCTTTTGCGACTTTAAGATGTAAATTCAGCGGAAGGCATTAAACTGAAGGGGCGAGAGCAAAACATTCATCTCCTCCGAATACGGTTCTCTAAACTTCAGCCACTTAAATTTATCTGACAGATGCAAAAACAGTCTCAGAAAAGGAAGTGGTGTTGTGTCTGACTCAGAGAAGAAAAGTTACAGCATTTAGTCATAAGATACTTGGACAGGCGGATTTTCTCAGGGAGAGCGCGCTGTGAGTTTTCCCCCTGGACCCATTTCATCAGGATCGCTGATTCCCACTCTTGCTAATAGTCTGCCAAACGCCTCCAAAGATAGAGTGGGGAACAAGATGGCGTCTCTGCCTTCCTGGGGTTTCCAACTGTTGTGGGGACAGGCAGGGAAATGGGCACTTTTAATTCCTACCGGTAAGAGAGACACCGAATGGTACGGTACTACGTAGGATGCCTGATGCATTTAAAGTATCCACCTGAACGTGCGTTTAAAGTATCCACTAACGCCACGGAGTTAGTGACGGGGAGGACCTGGGGACCGAAGGTGCTGGTGAAAAGTGGGGAGCATTTCAGGCAGAGGCGGAGACAACGGGCATTTGCAACGGGCATTTGCAAGAGAGCGGCTGATCCTAGTTCAGTCGGGCTAGAACCCCTAGTTGTGGCAGGAATACTGGGTCGAGTTGAAATTGGAGAAACGGTCAAGGTTCAGATGCGGAAGGTTCTCGTTCTCGTTCTCGACTAGTCCTAGTCGAGGAGACCCATTCCATTCCTAAGGGAGTGTGGAGGCTGGATAAGCTATGCCATTGAGCTGGGCAGTCTTCATCCTACTCATTTCAGGAATAGCTGGCAGGGCTGGCTTCATGGGCAGGCGACCAGTGCGATGGCCTTGTTCGGAAGGGCCCCAGTCTCAGAAGGGCCCCGTGCTCAGGGTTTAATGCTATGCGGTCACTGTCTTCAAATTCTTAATGATTTCATTTTTGAGTTTGTGTTTTGTAAATGACATCTGCAGGGACAATGGGACATGGCGCAAGGACCTTGGAGCCTTAGCCCAGGAAAGGTCCCACCTCCACCACCTTCCTCGGGTAGATTCTCAGCTCCCTGCTTTCCTGCTCCTGACACCCCAGTCCCCACTGTGTCCCCCCTCCCCACCTCAGCCCTGACAGCTGACACCCTCTGTCCCTGGCAAGGGAACTGGGTATGAGCGCGGGGAGGACGGGGTCGGGCATGTGCCCCCCACAGCATCCCCGGGCAGGCAGAGTGGCCCTGTTCCTGCCCCAGGCTGGTAGTATGATAGCGCGTCTGGTGGCAGCGGTGTCTCTGTGGGGACACGCACGCCTCTGGTCGGTCCCGATCCAGCTACTGATGCATTCCGGCACAGAGTTTTAGAGATCCTCCAGGGTCATCTGTCTGCCATAGGTTAGGGTGGTAGGTCCTAGGAAAGGAAAATGCTGGCCGAACTTCCCCAGGCCCTGCCTTCTGGTGGGGGATGGAGGTGGGGCGGTGGCATGGTCCAGCAGCCGGTGGGCAGGGGAACCCGTTGAAGGTCAAGGCTGTGAGTCTGCCCCGCTAAGGGCAGAGGCTTGGGTGCCCTGGTGGGTCTGCCTTTGCCGGCTCAATATCACAGACGGGCTCCCTCAGTGACTTCTGTGCCTCTCCCTCCTTCCAACCTTCTGGAACCTGGCTCGTGTCCATCCCTTCTGGCCAGCTTGAGGCACCTTTCAGGGACAAGCCACGAAATACAAATTGTGAAATGTAGGTGATTCTACATAGAGGAGAAATGCTCTAATATTTGCACGTATTTATTATTATATATTATTGTAGCTTTTATTTCTTTATTTGCACCAAAAAAAGACAACTTATGCTAATAATTTAACATTTTGATTTTTCTTTAATTAGAGTGATATTGAATTACAAGTAAAAAATAGCACAACAAGTCAAGAGATGGGGAAGGAAGGAAAAAAAACCTATGTGTACCTTTAAGACACTATTTTCCTGCTTTTTGAACAAGAGTCCCATGTTTTCATTTTGCCGTGGGCCTGAAAATTTTGTGGGCAGCCCTGGTACCTGGAGGGTACAGATAAACCTGTAGTAAGTGGTACTTGGGTGGGGACATGTTAACATCTGACTTTATCTATAGTTTAGGATGGCCGTTAATCCATTCTGAAGCAGAGGTTCTCATCCTTTGGTGTCCATAAGAGATCACCTAGAGGGCTTAATAAAAGGCAGATGACTGGTCCCCTCCCCTAGAGTTTCTGATTCGGTAGGTTTAAGTTTGGGCTCAAGATTTTGCATTTCTTTTTCTTTTTTTTTTAAAGCTTTTATTTATTTATTTGACAGAGAGAGAGAACACAACAAGCAGGGGGAGTGGCAGGCAGAGGGAGAAGGAGAAGCAGACTCCCGCTGAGCAGGGAGCCCGGGGCGGGGCTCGAACCCAGGACCCTGGGATCATGACTTGAGCCGAAGGTAGCCACTTAGCCGACTGAGCCACTCAGGCGCCCCAAGACTTTGCATTCTAACTAGTTCCTGATGCTGCTGGTCTGAGATTGCACTTTGAGGACCGCTTAGCTAACGCCATCCTTGACTTTGTTCATACCTGCATAGAAGGCACCCTTGCAAATTTAGACGTGAAATGTCTGGCAGAACTTCTTCCTTGAGTGAAGATTAAATGAGCTGGAGGGTGACCTAGAGCGACAAAGTCCCAGAAGGTGAAAACGATACTACTTCAAAATTTGGGCCAGGCTCAGGCCCAGCCCACTGTTGAGCCCTCGGACCAATTCAGGCTGAAAACTCCCATGAGGCAAAGAGAGAAGGCCCTGGGGGTCTGCGGCTCCGTGCTCCTTCTGCCCAGAGGTAATAAAAATCCTTAAGCCCATGGTTGGGAAGGTAAGAGTGACTGTATAGAGTTTCAGGGGAAAGGAAGAGGGGTTGATCTCTGCCAAGGGATGGTGGGGCCCAACAAGTGTACCCCTGGGTGGAGCAATTCTCAGGTTCACATATTCGAATGCTAGCTCCAGCAACCACCATTTGAGGTGCTTCAAATGGAAATCAAAAGCTAGAGATGCACAGAGACCCCAGGGAGCGATTGTTGGACGAGGCAATGATAAAGAGGAAGCTTTAGCTGGTGCTCAAGTTGACCAGAAGCCCCGAATACTGCTGGTGAACCACCTTTTCCTTTTCCTTTAACAAGGAGGGCAGGGGCAGTGGTGATGATTTTGTGGCTGAAACTGGTTAATAGTATTTTTATTCCTCTTTCATCACACCACTTCCCAGACCCGGATGACCTGTGGGTAACATCTTTTCTCTCTTCTTCTCAAGTGTCCTTTCCTGCCCAGTTTCATCCTTCTGTTTAGTATTATTTCTGAAGTTTAGGCTTTCAGGAACATTCATCATGTTTCACTCTGAGTCAATTTAATCCACTTGTCCCTTAGAGGCTGATAACTTGGAGCTAGGAAGCAAGGAGAAGGCACAATCATGGCATGCCAATCCATTTTTCTGGTGGCGCATGCCTCTTCTCTGAGGCCTCTCCCAGCTCTTGCGGAGTGGGTGATGGGCCATATGAGTCTTCCCTCTGGTCACTGGTGATTAGGCCAGGGGTCAGTGCCTGATCTAAGCTGGGAAAACCAGGTTTCTCTTTCTGAGGATTTATATTTAGAACATAGAGGTTGAATGTAGTCTTTGTTGTATGTTCAAAAGGGAAATGATAAAAAGTCATGATTGGGGCAAACAAATTTGGCTTCGTCCAGAGATGAAGACAGAACTAGCCAGATGCAAAGAAAGCAGCTCTTGTAGGATTTTCAGCTCCTGGCTCCAATCCTGTCTAAAGCACGGCTGTGTGCCTCCTGCGCAAAGACTTGAAGATGTTTTTGTCTCCCTACATGTTCATCTTTTTTCTTCAAATCTAGCTTCAGAAGGCTTATTCCTAGTAATTATGTTATCTTTGCCCACAGGATGAACCCCAAGCTCTATGTACAAGGATCCTGAGCCCCTGCAGAGTGACAAGTTATAGGGAAAAGTCCCTGCGCTGTAACTGAAGTTACTTGAGGCCAACTGAGAGTATGGGTTATGGAATAATTTTAAGTCAAATCACCGACATCCAAGTGATCCCAAATCTTTGCCTCATATATTCCTTAAGGTTTTCAATGGATCTAGTTTTTTTGGTACCAGAAATATAACATTTTTTTTTAAAATAAGGCACTTAGAGCATTTCCACCAGCCTCCTTGAAACTTACAAATCTGCAGTCCCTGGTGGGAAGGCACAGTACTTTTGTATTTGCTTATTTATAAAACATCTTTCAAAATCCTGAGGTTCTTTCCTCACCAGTGAGAACTCCTCAGGGAACCCTGCAATGCCCGAGTTATATATTCCTTTCCTGTGCTGAGAGCACAATTCTGGCCAGCTGGAAAATCAGACAAGCAGATGAGATACACCTCTGGAAAGGTCACCACTATGAGAAGTGTGGGAGCCAGAGAGAAGGCTTATTGCCAATCTCCTCCCAGACACATGGTAGCCAGGTTGGGTTCCCTGAATAATTGCTCTTTTCAGCTCAGGAAAAATTGTGATGTTTATAGGTTTACTCATAGAAGGAGAATCATATTAAAATTTTTTGTGACCCCTGCCCCCACCCCAAACACAAAGCCAATGTTTGGTGTATAGATGCTCAAAACATTCTGAATTGTAAGTAGTAGTAGTGGTAGTAGTTAGTAGTAATTATAATGGCAATATAGCATCTATAAGAGCCAACATTTATTAAGTACTCATCACTGGCCAACAACTTAATATATACTACCTAATTTAATCCTTATAATAAGCCAATGAGGTAAATGAAATTACTCTCCCCTTTTTACAGGTAAGGAAGCTGAGGCCTGGAATGGTTAAGTAATTTGCTCAAAGTCACATTGGTATGAGGTAGAGCCAGGAATAAAACCCAAGCATTTTGATTACAGGGTCCAAGTGCCTAAACACATTATACTGCCTATTTTCTCCCTCTTCCAGATGAGGCAGCTGAGCCTTATAGCTATATAGCTTGATGAGTGGGGGATTGGGAGAGTGAGAGCCCAAATTTGATGCTACCAGTAGCAACTGGCTTTTCTATTACATCACAGACATTTTTTTAAGTTTCTCTGGTTCTGTCTTTCTTATGAATTATAGACTCTCATTTCATTTATTTCAAGCAAACTAATTTAGATATTGAATCCAGTCAATTGAAGTCACAAATCCAAGTCACTTGTAAAGAGTAATGAACAAAGATCGTTACTTAAGTGTAAGATTAAAGACTGGGAAAGGAAAACAAAAGGTATCCATAAGAATTTCTGTTTGAAGTTGAATTTTTCAGTTACTGACCCATCATTTTTCGGATTAGTTTATGCTCCTGTAGAAAATCCGTGAAATGTAGGAATTCAGCTGCCATTTCTTCCATTTCAGAAGCTTTGCTAAGAGTGGGTCCTATCTATCTTCATTTAAATCTCCAGGGTAAGAGTGACATCAGTCACACAGCTAAATAAGACATCCATCACTGTATGCCCTCCTCATAACAATTTGGCACCCATCCATAGACAAAAGTGCCTTAGTGAGAGCCATGGGATCCAGCACCATATGTCCAAGGGCCTGGGAGTAGCGCTGCTCATCCATGCGCTGGGAAATAGACATACTGACCTCAGTCTCGGCTGTAAACCCTAAAGTGGCTCATGAAGTGGCTCCAGCACCTCTTGGTCATGGTCTGGGAACACCAGGAGAACACCGTTTTAGACAATCACCCACGGACAAAGAGCCTTTGTAAAAAGTCCAGGTTTCTGGCAGAGAAGTTGTAGCACACTGTTGGAACAAAAAGGAAATAGGAGTTTTGATGCTGTGGAGAGAGTAGGAGAAATAATTCACCCTTCCCCCAAGGTGGCACATTCCAGTATCAGGCAAGAATTTCTTGGCCCATGATTTTTCCCATGGGAGAAAGTGAGAGCATGTGAGTAAGTGCCTGGGGCTCTCCCAACTGTGTGGAATCTTAAAAAAAGAACCAACTAGAAATGCTGGAGCTGATGAATATAATGAATGAAATGAAAAAAATGCAATAGAGAACATTAACAATAACAGAATTAATCAAGCAGGAGAAAGAATCTGAATTAGAGAACAAGAACTTTGAAATTATCCAGTCAGAGGAGAAAGAAGAAAAAGAGTGAAGAAATGATTCCATGATCTGTGGAATACTATCAAAAGCACCAATTTATGAATTACTGGAGTTCCAGAAGAAGAGAGGGAGAAGGGGAAAGGAAGCTTATTTTAAAAAATGGCCGAGTATATCTAAAATCTGGAGAGATATTTGGATATCCAAGTTCATGAACCTCATGTGTCACCAAGCAAACTCAACTTAAAGAGATTCTCTTCAAGAGACATTATAATAAAAGTGTCAAAACACAAAAACAAAGAAAGAATCTTTAAAGTATCAAGAGAAAGAATCTTATAACTTACCAGGGATTCCCCCATAAGGCCATTGGTAGATTTCTCAGCAGAAATATTACAGACCAGGAGAGGGCAAGCTGTTACATTCAAAGTGCTGGAAGAGAATTGCCAACCCAAAATATTCTTTCCAGTAAAGCTGTCCTTTGGAAAAGGAGAGATAAAGACTTTACCAGACAAACAAAAGCTGAGAGACTATATCACTACTAGACCTGCCTTACAAGGAATACTGAAAGGAATTCTTCACCCCCAAATGAATGACTACTAATTAATAACATAAAAACATATGAATATATACAATATACTGGTACCATAAGTATAGACAAATTCAGAATATGCTAATACAATAATATGGTGGTGTGTTAATTTCTTACCTCTACTATAAATGTTAAAGGACAAAGTATTGAAAATACACCTACAAGAAGATGGTGGAGTAGGAGGACCCTAGGCTCACCTGGTCTCACAGATACAATTAGAGAAGACCCACATCAGTGTAAATAACCCAGAAAACACCCAAAGACTGGCAGAACAAATTCTCCAAGGCTAAATTTAGAGAAGAGGACATATCAAAGAGGGCACGAAGAGAAGCATTGATGCATTCAGAAGCAAAACTGACCTGTGGGACTGTGTGCAGGAGAGAGAGATGTGGTGGGGCTGGAGAGGAGAGAGAAGACCTGCCCATACCAGACACCCCAGGCGCAGGGGACTCACACTGAGAAAAATTCCCACAACATTTGGCTTTGAAAGCCAGAGAGACCTAGCTTTGTAAGTTCTTTCAGTCAGCAGGGCTTCACACCTAGAACCTTATTTATTTTTTTAAATTTAAATTCAATTAATTAGCATATAGTGTATTATTAGTTTCAGAGGTAGAGTTCAGTGATTAAATTTAAAAAGACTGAAGTCATATCATGTATCTTTTCCAACCACGACACTGCGAAACTAGAAATCGACCACCAGAAAAATCTGGGAAGAAAACAAATACGTGGAGTTCGGATAGCATGCTACTAAACAATGAATGGGTCAACCAAAAAATCAAAGAGGGAATAAACACACACACATACACACACACACACACACACACACACACGGAGACAAATGAAAAGGAAAACACAATCCTCCAAAATCTTTGGGAGGCAGCAAATCTGTTCTAAGAAGGAAGTGTAAAGCAATACAGGCCTACCTCAAGAAGCAAGAAAAATCTCAAATAAACAAACTAACTTTATACCTAAAGTAGCTAGAAAAAGAAGAAAAAAGAAAACCCAAATCCAGCAGAAGGAAGGAAATAATAAGATTTGAGCAGAAATAAATGAAATAGAAACTGAAAATATGCAATACAGCAGATCAATGAAACCAGGAGCTGGTTCTTTGAAAAGATCAACGGAATTGATAAACCTTTAGCCAGACTCATCAAAGAGAGAGAGAGAGAGAGAGAGAACTCAAAAAGAATCAGAAATGAAAGAGGAGAAATAAAAACAAATGCTACAGAAATACAAAAGATTATAAGAGAATATTATGAAAAATTATATGCAAACGAACTTGACAAACTAGAAGAAATGGATAAATTCCTAGGAACATTTAACCTCCCAAAACTCAATCAAGAAGAAATAGAAAACTTGAACACAGACCAACTACCGGTAATGAAATTCAATCAGTAACTAAGAAACTCGCAAAAAACAAAAGTCCGGGATCAGATGGCTTCACAGGTGAATTCTATCAAACATTTAAAGAAGAGTTAATACCCATTCTTCTCAAATTATTCCAAAAAAGAGAAGAGGGAAGAGAACTTCCAAATCCATTCTATGAGGCCAGCATTACCCCAATACAAAAACCAGATAAAGACACTACCAAAAAGAGAGAGAGAATTACAGGGCCATATCTCTGATGAACACAGGTGTAAAAAATCCTCAACAAAATATTGACAGACTGAATCCAACAATACATTAAACAAAATCTTTCACCACCATCGAGTGGGATTTATTCTCAGGATGCAAGGGTGGTCCAATATTTGTAAATCAATCAACGTGATACATCGCATCACCAAGAGAAGGGATAAAAAACCTTACGAACATCTCAATAGGTGCAGAAAAAACATTTAACAAAGTACAACAACATCCATTCATGATAAAAAACCCTCAACGAGGTAGGTTTAGAGGGAACATACCTCAACATAATAGAGGCCATATATGAAAACCCCATAGTTAACATTTTACTCAATGGTGAAAACTGAGAGCTTCTCTCCTAAGATCAGGAACAAGACAAGGATGTCCATCTCACCATTTTTATTCAACACTGTACTGAAAGTCCTAGCCACAGCAATCAGACATCAAAAAGAAATAAAAGGCATCCAAACTGATAAAGAAGAAGTAAAACTGTCACTACTTTCAGATGACATGATATGTATAGAAAACCCTAAAGACTCCACCAAAAAGCTACTAGAACTAATGAATGAATTCAGTAAGGCCACAGGATACAAAACCGATATAGAGAAATCCATTGCATTTCTATACACTAATAAAAGAGCAGCAGAAAGAGAAATTAAGAAAACAATTCCATTTACAATTACACCAACAATAATAAAATACCCGGGATTAAGCTTAACAAAGAGGTGAAAGACCTGTATTCTGAAAACTATAAAATATTAATGAAATAAATTAAAGATGACACAAACAAATGGAAAGACATTCCATGCTCACGGATTGGAAGAATAAATATTGTTAAAATGTCCATACTACCCAAACCACAGGTTTAATCTAATTCCTATTGAAATACCAACAGCATTTTTCACAGAACTAGTACAAATAATCCTAAAATTTGTATGGAACCACAAAACCTTGAATAGCCCAAGCAATCTTGAAAAAGAACAAAACTGGGACACCTGGGTGGCTCAGTGGGTTAAAGTCTCTGCCTTCGGCTCAGGTCGTGATCTCAGGGTCCTGGGATCGAGCCCCGCATTGGGCTCTCTGCTCGGCAGGGAGCCTGCTTCCCCTCTCTCTCTGCCTGCCTCTCTGCCTACTTGTGATCTCTCTCTCTCTGTCAAATAAATAAGTAAAAATCTTAAAAAGAAAGAAAGAAAGAAAGAAAGAAAGAAAGAAAGAAAGAAAGAAAGAAAGAAAAAGAACAAAACTGTAGGTATCACAATCCCAGATTTCAAGATACACTATAAAGCTGTAGTCATCAAAATGGTGTGGTAGTGGCACAAAAATAAACATATAGAGCAATAGAACAGAATAGAAAACTCAGGAATAAACCCATGGCTAAATGGTCAGTTAATCTTTGACAAATGAGGCAAGAGTATCCAATGGGAAAAAGACAATCTCTTCAACAAATGGGGTTTGGTGAAAGTAGATAGCTACATGCAAAAGAATAAAACTGGACCACTTTCCTACACCAAACACAAAAATAAACTCAAAATGGATTTAAGACCTAAATGTGAGACCTGAAACCATAAAAATTCTAAAAGAGAATGCAGGAAGTAAGTTCTCTGACATTGACTACAGCAACATTTTTCTAGATATGTCTCCTGAGGCAAGAGAAACAAAAGCGCACACACACACACACACACACACACAATTGAGACTATATCAAAATAAAGAGCTTCTGCACAGCAAAGGAAACAATCAACAAAACTAAAAGGCTATTTACTGAATGAGAGAATATATTTGCAAATGGCATATCTGATAAAGGGTTAGTATCCAAAATATAAAAAGAACCTATAAAACTCAACACACAAAAAGCCAAATAATCCACTTAAAAATGGGCAGAAGACATGAACAGACATTTATGCAAAGACAACATGCCAGACAGCCAACAGACACATGAAAAGATGTTCAACATCACTCATCATCAGGGAAATGCATATGAGAACCACACTGAGATACCATCTCCCACCTGTCAAAATGGCTAAAGTAAAAAACACAAGAAACAATTGTTGGTAAGGATGTGGAGAAAGGGGAACCCTCACACACTGTTGGTGGGAATGCATACTGATGTAGCTCCTGTAGAAAACAGTATGGAGGTCCCTCGAACAATTAAAACTAGAACTACCATATGAGCCAGTAATTTCACTACTGGGTATTTGCCCAAAGAATATGAAAACACTAATTTGAAAGAATGTATGCATCCCTATGTTTACTGTAGCATTATTTGCAATAGGCAAATTATGGAAGAGGCCAAGTGCCCATCAATAGATGAATGGGTGAAGAAGTAGTGGTATATATATATATATATATATATATATATATATATATATATATGTATATATAATAGCTTGGCCATAAAAAATGAATGAAATCTTGCCATTTGCAATGACATGGATGGAGCCAGAGAGTATAATGCTATGCAAAATAAGTCAGTCAGAGAAAGACGAACACCATATTTTATTCATATGTGGGATTTAAGAAACAAAACAAACAAGCAAAGGAAAAAAAGAGTGACAAACCAATAAACAGACTCTCAGCTATAGAGAACACACTGATGGTTACCAGAAGGAAGGAGGGTGGGGGATGGGTGAAATACATGATGGGGATTAAAGAGTGAACTTGTGATGAGCGCTAGGTCTTGTACGGCATTGCTGAATAACTATATGGTACACCTGGAACTAATATAGCACTAGGTTAACGATACTGGAATTAAAATTTAAAAAATAAAAATAAAAATATACCTGCAACAATGTTTATTACAGCATTATTTATAATGGCTAAGATATGGAAAAAACCTAAGTGTCCACTAATGGATGAATGGATAACAGTTGTGATCTAGGGGCACCTGGGTGGTTCAGTCAGTTAAGCATCTGCCTTCAGCTCAGGATATGATCTCAGGGTCCTGGGATTGAGCCCCGCATCAGATTCCCTGCTCAGAGGGAAGTCTGTTTCTCCCTCTGACCCTCCCCTTCCCCCTGCTCATGCTCTCTTTCTCTCTCTCTCTCTCCCCTGCATGTGCTCTTTCTCTCTCTAATAAAGAAATAAAATCTTTAAAAAAAAAAACCCAAAGTTGTGATCTAGATCTAGATTTAATCTATATATCTACATCTCCTATTGGTTTAGTTTCTCTGGAGAATCCATACTAATAGAGAGGTTAATAGGCCAATATCACTTACAAATATAGGTAGAAAAATCCTACATAAAATATTACCAAATCTATTCAAGTAGTATTTCTTAGAAATAGAAAACTATAATCTAAAATGTAAGGATAGTTCAAAATTAGAACATCTTGAAATAGTATTCATTACATTAACAGGTTAAAAGAGATACACACTATAACCATCTTTCTAGATGCAAAAAGGCACTTAAAAATAGAAACATATGATTATAAAAATTCTTTCCAAACTAGTGATATAAGGGGATTTTCTTTACCTAAAAAGATTATCTAGCAAAAATCTATAGCAAACATTGTACATAACAGTAAAATGTTAGAATCATTTCCTTTCAGATAAGAAATAATGCAAAGATGTTTACTATCATTGCCTTTATTCTTTAGAGCATTATCAAGTGCATATATATAAGAAAAAATTAAAGGTCATAAAGACTAAAGAGGAAGACACACAATTGCCATTATTTGTTAGAGCAATTAAAGCAGTGTCATAACGACATAAACCGGAATCTTTCTAACATACCAATCACAATGTCTATTGTACACAAAAACATATTAGAATCTCAAAAGAGCAGAAGAATTGACTAATGATTAACAGACAAATAGTCAAAGAGTTAGACTCAAAGATGTCTCAGGCATTGGAGTCAACAGATAAGGACTTGGAAGGTAACTATAATTTATATGTTAAAGAAAATAGAAGAAAAACGGACAAGATGAATGAAAAGGTAGACTGTTTAAATGAAGAGTTTAAATCTATAAAAAACCAGCATGAACAGTGAATCTTGGAACACTGAAAAAATAAAATAAAATTAATTAAAACCTTAAAAAAAATCAGGCGAACATCCTAGAATTACAAAATGTGATATCTAAAATTAAGATATCATCACACGACTTTAACAATAGGCTGGATACAACAGAAGACAGGATTGATGCACTCAAAGACAGACCCACAGAAAATATTCCAACTGAAGCACAAAGAGAAAAAGAATGAAAAATAATTTAAAAATCAACCAGAAAAAAAGCTAAGAGCAATTGGGACATGATAAAAAAAAAAATCTAACATATATGTAAGTGAAGTGCTGGAATGAGAGAAGGGAGATAATGTAACAGAAACAGTATTTGAGGACATAAAGGATGAGAAGTTTCCAAATCTACAGAAAGATACAAACCCATATGTCCAAGAAGAAGGATAAATAATAATAATAATAAATAATAAATAAATAGTAATAATAAAGCCATATCTAGGCACATAATAGTAGAAAATTCTAAAAGTTGTCCAAAGGAATGAAATATTTATTACTTTCTGAACAATAGTAAGAATTATGAATGACTTCTCTTTTTTTAAAGACATTTATTTATTTGAGACAGAGAGAGAGAGAAAGTGCACGAAAGAGCATGAGTGGTGGGGGGAGGGGAGAGGCAGAAGCAGAGGGAGAGCAAGAAGCAGGCTCCCCGCTGAGTAGGGAGCTGGATGTGGGACTCGATCCCAGGACCCCAGGATCAGGACCTGAGCGGAAGGCAGACGCTTAACTGACTGAGCCACCCTGGCGCCCCATGAATGACTTCTTTTTTTTTTTTTTGAAACGTGGATGGACCTAGAGGGTATTATGCTAAGTGAAATAAGTCAGACACAGAAAGACAAATACTGTATGATTTCATTCATATGTGGAATCTAAAAAACAAAACAAATGAACGAACAAAATAAAACAGAAACAGACTCATAAATGCAGAGAACAAACTGGTGGTTGACAGAGAGGAGGGGAGTGGGGGAATGGGGGAAAATACTGACGGGGATTAAGAGATACAAACTTCCAGTTATAAAATAAATAAGTCAAGGTAATGAAAAGTACAACCTAGGGAATATAGTCAATAATATTTTAATAACCTTGCGTGGTGGCAGATAGTAACTACACTTATCATGGTGATCATTTCGTAACGCGTATAAATGTTGAATCACTATCTTATACACCTGAAACTAATATAATATTGTATGTCTACTACACTTCAGTTTATTTATTTATTTATTTTTAAAAAGATTTTATTTATTTATTTGACAGAGAGAGATCACAAGCAGGCAGAGAGAGAGGAGGAAGCAGGCTCCCCGCTGAGCAGAGAGCCCGATGCGGGGCTCGATCCCAGGACCCTGAGATCATGACCTGAGCCGAAGGCAGAGGTTTTAACCCACTGAGCCACCCAGGCGCCCCGCCAAACTACGATTTTATGCAGAGAGATAACATTTTTCAAAAAATGAAGGCAAAATAACAATGTTTTCAGACAAACAAACCTGAGAGATTTTATCATCAGCAGACTCACACTACATGAAGCATTAAGGGTTCTTCAATATGAAAGAAAATGATCCCAGGTAGAAGCACAGACATACAAGAAAGAAAGAACACTCATAAGAAGTCAATATATGGCCATATATAAAATACTGCTGTCTGTTTAACAACAGTTTAAAACAGTTTAAAAACTCTTGTGGAGTTTCGAAAATATGCAGAAGTGAAATAAGTAGCAACAACAGCAAAATTGGTGAAGGAGGGGGTACGTAGAGTTAAACTGTTGTAAAGTTCTTGTATCGAGAACATGGTAAAAGTATTGATTTAAGGTAGACTGTAAGAAGTTAAAAATTTGTAATTTCTAAGATAATCGCTAAAATATTGATGCTAATAGGTACAACTACAAAGCTAAAGGAAGAGAGAAAGTAGAATAATAAAATATTTAATATTTAAATAATTAAATAATAAAATATATAATAAGAAATAATAAACAATTATATTTTATTTATTATTTTTATATTATTTTTAATATTTATTTTATATATATTTTATATATTTATATATTTATTTTATATTTATTTTTATATTATATATTATATATATTATATACACACATATATATATATTATATACACACCCACAGGAATATATATACATTATTTATATAATAAATAATAAATAAATAATAAATAATAAAAATTAAATAATTAAATAATTAAATAATAAAAAACAGTGTGGAGTACCACTACCCTGTAATGGTGCAGGGCTAACCTAATACATTTGTAGGCAGCCTAAAAGAACACAAAAGGAGATCTTAGCATATATGGAAATATAATAAATTTTATATAATGTTCTTTTCCAAAACAGTCTCCTGAAATGTCCACCATTTGCTCTTAGTTTTATCATATAGAAATTTAAAATACACAGACACAGACCCACAGACACACAGACACACACACACTTTATATAGTTGAAGATGATTACTGGTCCCTCTTCTTTATTCTGATTTCTCTGGCCCTTGACCTTTTTTTATCTTGTGATGTGATTTTTCCACCCTTTATGACACTATGATTTCTGCCCTGGGCCCCATCCATTTTGTCAGCACATTTAAAGTGTGCTTTCCAGAAAGGGGTACGACATTCCAAGGGTAGTCTGACTATTCCACAATGGTATGGAATTCTGATAAATTCACATTTGTTAGGTATTTCAGGAAGATTCTCCTTATTGCTGTATACTGAACTTAGAGATAATGGAAACATCTTCATCACTTCACACTTGAGTCTATTCATCCTCTACTCTTATCCTATAAGTTGGCCTTATGAAGCCAAATTCAGAACTTTAGATACTCTTTATTATCTTTCTTCTCATTGGATCTGTGTCGTAATTCTAGCCTGAATTCAAGTTGGACCCCAAATCTGTCATCCTGATACATTTCTTAACCCCACCTACCTATTCTTCAAATTTGATAAGCATTAATTTCGTTCATAATTAAATGCAATAGGATAGGCTCAAAATGTCACGTCTCTCAAGTATCAATGCAAACATCACTTTCTCCCTGTTCTACCTCTGACTCTTTACCTTTACCTTCTACTCCTATCACAGCAATCAATGATGGCTTGCTCATATGTGTTCCTCTAACTTAGTATTCATTCTGAAATATTACGGTCAATGGTTTGTTTATGTGTCTGACTCACTAGTTTGTGTTTTTGAGAACAGAACCCAGGTCTGAGTTGTTTTGTTTTCGCAGTGGCTTGCACAGGGCTTGGTCCGTAAGAGGTGCTCAAGAAATATTTATTAAATTTTTAAAAAGCACCTTATGTGCACCCCTCAAATTAAAGTAAACCTACCTAAGGGGCCAGGAATGTAAACTTCAGTTGTTTGGATTGTTGAAATATCAAAAAAAAAAAAAATGCTATACAAATTCTTGCGTTGCTGTGCTCTGAATAGGATTTCTAAAGTCCTTTCTTTTTTTTTTTTTTTTTTAATTGTTTAATTGAAGGACTGGCTTCAGTGTTTGGTCATGGTGTTAAGGACCCAGTATTCTGCTCAAATAGAGAAAAGGATTGAAATCCTCTAGCCATGGGATAAAGGGTCCCAAAGGAATGGTGACATGCAGGACCAGAAGGAAGACTTACCTATTATGTATAATAGAAAAAGGTAGCTGACCTCAATGAGATGTATTCAATTTTAATTTTAAAACCCTCACCATGCATATGTGAGTATGTATTTGTTGGGAGGGGTGGGGCGTGGGAAACTGGTAGGAAAAGGGAAGAGGAGGCCTGAAAGAGAAGACATAGATGGTAACTAAAACCTGGTGCATACAAAGTATGCTATCAATATTTGCTGATTGATTGAATGAATGGAAGAATGAGAGAGTAAGTGTTTGGCTGTGGGTTCAATAGAGAAAGCTACTTTGGTGGTGGACAATAAAAGAATTCTAGATTATTAGCATTAGGAAAGAAATTAGAAAAAGAGGAAGAAGGATTTGAAATAAAATGTAAAAGGTAGCCTAAAAAATGAGGAGAAAAGAGTATATTCAGTGGTTAGAGGGAAAACTTTGGGTTTTAAACATATATTTCCCAAAGTGGACTCATTGGCATGACCTGATATATTGGAAGATCCATCTAACTTTACCTAGTAAAAAACCTGAGTTTAATAAATAGCTATGAATGAGGCATTGAGTTAGGAAGAGGAGTTTCATTCCTTCAAGGACAATTTTATAAGTTGGATATCTATTTCTGTACCAACAAGTTCATGTGTCTCCAACCCATACAGTTGGCTGCTCTTTCTATGCAGGATCAGCAATATTATTCATGATGCATTTGGGCACAGAATTTAAAAAATTAAGTGATTCTTTCCCAAGGGAAGAATTCCTGTTAAGGATATACTTAGAGTGTAGGCACTGTATCCACAGAATTACTCAGACCATACCATCTTGGTTTGATTAGATCAATCGGCCAGTTAATCAGAAAATGGCTCTGGTAGGGCCACGTGCTCTGTGAAGTAAACATGAAATATCCCTATAAGTGCGCTACTCTACACTCTGTCCAAAGTCATAAAATTCTGAAAGCCTTTCTACCAACTAATTACTTAAATGTATACTATTTTAAAGAGAAAAAATTATGCATCATTCTTTTTTTAAAAAAAAGATTTTATTTATTTATTGGACAGAGAGAGACACAGTGAGAGAGGGAACACAAGCAGGGGGAGTGGGAGAGGGAGAAGCAGACTCCCTGTGGAGCAGAGAGCCCCGATGCGGGGCTCAGGGCTCCATTCCAGGACCCTGGGATCATGACCTGAGCTGAAGGCAAATGCTTAATGACCGAGCCACCCAGGCGCCCCATTATGCAGCATTCTGAATGAAACTTTTTTTTTTTCTTTTTTGAGAGAGAGTGCACATGTGAGCTGGGGGGAGGGTCAGAGGGAAAGAGAGATAATCTTAATCGGTCTCCACAGCTAGCCTACGTGGAGCCAAATACTGAGCTCAGTCTCAGGATCTTGAGATCATGACCTGAGCCAAAATCAAGAGTCGGACACCTAACCAACTGAGCCATCTGGGTGCCCCCTGAATGAAACTTTAAGAGCCTGGTATATGAACTTCAACTGAGAATAAATGGAAATATAATAAGATATTAATGAAATGGATCCTGATTGTAACAACAAATTAAACTTAGGTCGAAAAGTTAAATAAAAAAAAAAAAAAGCTAGGACCAGGGGATCAACTTAAGAAAACAAATAACTTTATGAGAAGCTGATCTAGTATATAAAGCCCAGATTCGATTAGAAAATGCTTTGTAATATTTAGAATCAAGGCAACAAAGGTATACCAAAATGTGATTCCTAGGTAATCAGGGTCATTACTCATTCTCCCTGAACTAAAGATATACTCCTGTGGTTTCTCACCACACGCTTCTTTTCCTTTTTACAGTGTTTTTGAATGATCAACACTTACTTCTAAAAGCTTGGTGATTTGCCTGCTTCCTCTTCTTATGTCTTCCACACTCATCTGTAGGGTCCCTGAAAACCTTCATGCCGGCTATCTGACTCTCAACTGCATTTCCCATCTTCTAGAACCAAATCTGCATCTAGAGTAAATTTAAAAGGCTCAGTATGTGAACTCTGCCTTCTTTGTGTGCCTGGCTTTAATACCTGACCTCCTGCCTCATTGACATCTCTTTTTGCTCAAGTTCCAGAGCTCGGGCCCCTGTCTCGGTTCTTGCACTGTAGTCTTATTTGATTCCCCTTGTCCTTGGGAACTCAAGCCCTTCCTTGCTTTCCATGGTCCCCTTGCATCCTGGTCCCTCAATCTTACCTTACTGGAGGATTTTGAATACCCAATGTTTCTTGCCTGCCTTGTTCTCCCATTTACTGACTGAATCCCACGACGCTTCCTTTACTCACTTGGCCAAGCTTCTTCCTATGGCCTCCTGCTGGGTATTTATAGGCACTGTAAACTCCAATAAGTGTAATTATATGAGGAAGAGGCAATTTTTGGAAGCAATTATTTTAGATGTTATTCTTAACTAAAGTTATGCATTAGAATCACCTGGGGAACTTTTGGAAATACAAATAACTGGCCACAACCCATATTTATGTTTAAATTATTTATGGATGATTGTGATACTACCCATAGATAGAATAACACAAGGCTGGAAACTTCATTAAGGAGCTGATCCTTTGATCTTCATTTCTTTGTCTTTTTTCCTTTCTTTCCATTCTTCCTTCCTTCCCTCTTTCTTTAAACTGCTGCATGTACAGTGCCTGGCACATGGTAGGCACTCAGAAACTACTTACTTACTTATTGATCATTGGGAAGATGGCAGCTGAGTGGAAAGACCAAGAATTCTGAATGCACTAAGTGTGGCATATCTTGATGGAAATGTGACTCCATTTTCTACAGCAGTAGTTCTCAAATTATTTGGCCGTAGGACCCATTTGCATTGATAAAAATGGAACTCCAAAGAGCCTTTGTTTAGGTATGTTAGATCTATTGACATTTACCACATTAGAAATTTAAAGAGAAAAACTTAAAACAGAAGAATACACTTAAATACATTCCATTAGTCATCAGAGCGATGGGATCATCACTCATCATTTAGCCTCCAGAAAATGCCACTGTACACTCAAGAGAGAATAAGAGAGAAAAAGGCAAATAAATAATATCTTAGTTTTGTTATCAAAATGGTTTTGACCTCATGGATCCCCTGAAAGGGTTTCAGGGACCCCTAAGTTTCCACAGATTATCCTTTGATAACTGCTGCTCTATAAGCATAAAAACTGATGGGAGAAGTAATTCTTGGAAGAAGGCTGGGAAGTGAAGGGAATGGATCTGAGTCCCAAAAGCAGGCAGCTGGGATAAGGCCAAAGCTAAAGCACAGAAATCAGATCTGGGAACAAACCCAAAGACTGCCTATGGGTGAGATAAGATTGTACGAGTATGTAGGCAGAAGTTTAAATTAATTCTGTTTGATAGCAAATATATCTAAGTAACACCTGAGCATTTGTCTTTGTCTTACGTATCTTTTGCATTTAAGTTACCATTCATTAAAAAAAACAACAACAAGACAACAGGCCCCCAAATGGAGTCATTTATGCTAAACCCCATGTCACCAAACTGAGACTTAATTTAATTATAGTCTCAGGTCTCCCGGAAATGGAATCTTAAGCCAGTCAATCAGGAATCACTTGACCAGCACTAGTTAGGTAATTTAGTTAGATAGACCCCCTGCCACCCCTAAAGGAAAGTGACCTTGTAATAAAAATCACGCTGTTTTGTCTAGGATAACTTCCTTGTTCCCATTCCCCTCTGCCTATAAAAGTTATTTTGTACAGCTCCTTGGAGCTCCTTTTTATCTGCTAGATTGGATTCATAAATCATTGAATAAAGCCAATAAGATCTTTAAATTTTACCCCGCTGAATTTGTATTTTTAGCAATGTTGATTTAATATGCGATGTTTTAAATTAAAAAAAAAATTATGTAGAAAGCATATAGAGTTGGTATGCTTTCAAAATTCTTCTTTCCTCTGTGATTCATGCCTAAAAATAGCTTAGTCAGACAGAGATGGAATCCCTGGATCTGTGCCTATCTCTCCCTAATCTAGACCAGTGGTTCTCGAACTTGAGTGGGCATGAGGATTACCTGGGACACTTGTTTAAATGCAGATGTTACCATTTGGAAGGTCCGTCTTTTACATACTTCCATAGTTGCTCCACGTGTTTCTGAGCAGCCGGAAGACCTTTTGAGAAATGGTGCCTTGTACAAACACAGCCCTTACCCGGGGGGCATTACCTAGGTGCCTCGGGGGAGATGTAATTTGTCTCGTGGATCTTCGTCTTGCCCACCACTACCTAATTTAGTAAGAGAACAATCACAATGCCTCAATCACAGAGTTTGAGTTTTCGTTTGAAAATACTTGGTCTCTTCAAGAATCCAGTGAAATTCTTTCCTTGAGACGCCCTCTTTGGTAGGTACCTTGATCGTTGAGCCAACTTGGGAGAACCGAAGCACTGGGACATTTGGTGTTCCTTGTTGAGGTGGGATCACCCATTGTCTGGCAGCATATGCTGTTTATTCTCCAAGAGGAAGGAGGGAGGAGGGGGCTGTTTATTGGTACCGTAACTGAACGCTAAGGAAGGCTGGCATTTGTGTTAGAAGGGTTGAGATCACTTCAGCCATTGTAATTTCTTTGAGTCAAGTTTACTTTGTTGTGAAAGAGGGTAGTAAACCCAACTCGTTCCCTTTTATCCACAACTCCGGAACAAATGCTCTTAATTTAAAAAGCCTGCCAAACGAACAGGGGAGGTGACTGTGCCATTCTGGTGGGTGAGGAGTTTCCCGGCAGCCTGTTCTTTGCTGATGAGGAGGGAGGTTTTCTTTCTAGTCACTGTGGGATGCAGCAGACTTCCTCTGTTGACACCCACAGACTAGTAACATTTTCATGAAAAAGAACATGATTTTACATCTTACTCTCTTGACAGAAAGTTAGCAGACAAGAGAATTCTTTTTTTTTTTCCAAAGATTTTATTTATTTATTTGTCAGAGAGAGAGAGATTGAGAGCACAAGCAGGTAGAGTGGCAGGCAGAGGCAGAGGGAGAAGCAGGGTCCCCGCTGAGCAGGGAGCCCGATGTGGGATTCGATCTCACGACCATGGGATCATGACCTGAGCCGAAGGCAGCTGCTTAACCAACTGAACCACCCAGGCGTCCCAAGAGAATTCTTTTAATGGCTATGTTTTTGAAGTTGGAGTTCAGCAGATCAAGGTGGCCGGGATTTCACATGCGACACTGGTCATTGTTGGAATGACAGTGGGACCCTTTGTGAAGGCAATGAGAGTTAATGCGAAAGCAGCCTCTGGGGCTGGGAGGCAGTAGGGAAGGCAGGTGGAAGAAGCAGGGAGGTGTTGGGGAGAGGAGGAAAAAGAAGGAGAGAGCAGGGGAGGGAGGTCCAAGGATTTCTTGTTCTCACTCTGGTGTTCATAGCACTGTGAGACTACTGTCCGGCAGATTGTGAATTTCAAAAGCACAGGACATTTTTAGCCACAATCTCTTTGACTAAGAGCGAATTACCTATTGAAAGGCAGCAAAAAAAATTTACTCTTTCTTTCATGAAGCTTACAGCTCATATCCCACAGAGAGATTGTGGAGCACAGTTAGGGCTTTCTGTTTATTGCTCTGTCAAGGCTTGAAGGTATGCTTTTCCCTAAGGCCCCCCCACAACGTGTGAACAGGCCACATGGTGGTGATCGGAGTCCCTATGTCTTCTTCAATTATAAATGAATGAGAAGAGCAAAAGTTTTCTTTGGTGAACAATTCTTTCTAGAAATGCTGAGAGCCAGTTTGTAGAGTAGCTTTAGAATGCGTCTCCCAAGATGTTCTTCCGTAGTTGTAGAAATGGTAGGGATAGCATTGGTAAAATGATCATGGGTTCCTCCTTCACTTCCGTCCCAACAGCCATATAAGTCATGCCTGGCTTTGGAGCAAATCCACAGACTCCGAGGTCTTGACTTTGGTCAATATCTTATTTTGAAGACCCTGCAATTAGGCACCTGGAGGAACTATGGGATCTTGTATTCAGCTCAGTTAACTAGCTCCTAACCAGCTAGATGACCTTAGGTTAGTCACTTTATCCTTCCTAGGCTTCAGCTATCCCTGTTGTGAGTTGGGGCTACTGCCCGCCCAAATTTCATCTCATACAGTGCTTGGGAGAATCACATGACAGAATGAATGTGCTGTAACACTTCTTTTTAGGCCCTTGTTAACCAAAGGCATAGGTGCTAGGAGACATGGATAAGGTAGGAAATAACTCCATTCACATGCCTTTCCAGACTTCTGCAACCACTGGGGGTAGTCTTACTGCTCTGATCGCTGTTAAAGCCGAGAGTGCTTAGGAGATCCTAAAGGACAGAGTATTGGTGTCAACCACACTCTGTGTAAAAACTAGGGGCTTTGACACTGCGTCCTCTTCAGGTTGGCGTGATTGGTTATAGACAGGCCAAGGTTATGTTGAGGACAGAGAGATACAGTACATGCACATGTGAATACAGAGAGACAAAGAGACGGAAATGGACATGGAGAGAGGGAGAGGGACAGAGAGAGGGAGAAAGGAGAGAGAGGGGGAGACAGAGAGAGAGAGGGATTAAGACGGGGAGACTGACTCCAGAGGAGTAGGATATAGAATATACGATCAGAGAAAAAAAAAGCCTCCCACTGTTCATCTTAGAGTTCTTTCCTTTCTATGTGTGACTGAATTTTTATTCCCTCGTAGCACTATAGAGCAACGAAGTCCAAGGATACTGCTGTCCCCTCCATTACACACACAGATTGGATAAATGTGTCCTGATGTAATGGACAAGGCAGTACTTTTTTCAGTGATCTGCCCATATTTTCCCCTTAAAGGTGAGGTCAATAGGAAGTCTTTCTAGGATTAGGGCACAATGCATTGTCTGGAAGATAGGAATTGCTATCTTGAAAACCGAGGTATTCTTTAAATCAAGAAAACAGTAAAAAAATTTTTTTTTACTTTTCTTTTACCATTACTTTTTTTTTTTTTTAACATTCCTGTTTCTAAGATCTCTTCATTAGGATGTTCTTAAGGGCGACCCTCAGGAATATAAAAGAGTTGGCAAAACCATGTACCTCTACATACAACTAGATGATTTTCTTTTCCTTTTTTCTTTTTTTTTTTTAATTTTGTGATCCTGAGTAGGATAATTTTACTCTTTTTATTCAAGTATAGTTGATATACAATGTTATATTAGCTTCAGGTGTGCGACATAGTGATTTGATAATTATATATATTACTCAGTGCTCACCATAATAAATGTGGTCACCATCTATCACCATACAATGTTATTACAGTATTATTCCTTATGTTGTACTTTTCACCCCTGTGACTTACTTATTTTATAACTGGAAGTTTGTGCCTCGTAATCTCCTTCACTATTTTGCCTACCCCCCACCTTCCTTCCCTCTGGCAACCACCAGTTTATTCTCTATTATGAGTCTGTTTCTCTTTGCTTGTTCATTTGTTTTGTTTTTTAGATTTCATAGGTGATTTTCAAGTTATCGTTTCATGATCACACATTGAGTTCTTCTCTGCTTACATCTGTTTCTCTTTGAGTTCAAGTCACTGTGTTGCCCAATGGAGAGAGCCTTGGACTAGGAGTCAGGAGAACACATTTTGCCTTATTTAGGTCGCTTAATTTCTCTAAACCAGAGTTTCCTGTCTTCCAAATGGAGTTCTTAGGCTGGATATTTTCTAACATTCCTTCCAGCTCTAATATTCCATGATTTCATGACTCTGAGGAGAAAAGTTTAGTCTAAAGGAGCCAGAACTGAGAAGGAATTGGGCTAGGGAACAGTGTGTCACTAAAAGTCTGTGCCACTTAGAAATCATGCTCTCAGGACATGATTGCAACCCAGTGGCATCCAATCCACACTTACTGGTCTTTAACGCCACTGGGTTATGTTAACTTAGTTACCGGGTAGTAAAGTAGTTCTTTCCCCTTAAACTTCCATTACTGCTGTCCTTTTAAAGAAAATATGATCTGTACTATGTAGATAAAAAATATATTTTTTTTACATGAGGAATAAAGATGAACAAGAGAATTTCTTGAGTGAAGGTCCCAGGAAAACAGGCAGGAATCAACATGGTGGAAGCTGGATCTCACAGGTCAATACGGCAGTCCCCAAACCCTCTCAGCATCCCACAGAGAGGAATGCTTGCTCCTGGCATGATGAGACACATTAGGATTTATGGTTCAGGAAAGATACTCACGTGCCCCTCCCACTTCACCTCTCTGTAGGTCAAGTATGGGAGCAAGCATTCAGAAGTTGGGAGGTAATAGAGAGTATGAGTTTGGGCATCAAGTTTTCAGGGGGGTTGCATGTCCCCACTGGTACCACTTGGAGACTTTTTGGTAAACTGAGACCTTGAGCAGCTCCATCAGATGGAGGGAGGGGGAACCACCATGCCCATTCTCCTCATTGCCAGGCAACCCAAAGAGAGCTGTGTGTGTGTTGGGGCTGGTTAGGTGGTTAGTCTCCTTTTTACACCTCTCCTGCAGGAAGCTTTCCTTGATGACCGTAGTTCATGTTGCTTTCTCTTTTCCAAAATATCTTTCATACCAATTGCCTGTAATGTGTAATTCACAATTTATTGTGTTGGTGTGGAACATTAATATATTTGATTTAATATATTTGGGGAGAGTCAAAAGATACAAACTTCCAGTTATAAAATAAATAAGTCATGGAGATGTAACATACATCATGGTGATTATAGTTAATAATATTGTACTGCATATTTGAAAGTTGCTAAGAGAGTAAATCTGAGCAAAGTGGCAAAGTTCTCATCACAAGAAAAAAATGTATAACCATATATGATGATAGATGCCAACCAGACTTATTGTAGTGATCATTTTGCAATATATACAAATATCAAACCATTGTGTTGTACACCTGAAACTAATATAATGTTATTTGTCAATTATACCTCAATAAAAAATATTTGATTTAATACTGTCTTCTTTCACATGCAGTCCCATTCAACTGAATCTTATCTTTCAAAATATACCTAGAGTATCCTACTGGTAGAGATTTTGTGTGTGGAGGGGGGCAGGGGGACGGTGTTTTCTTTGTCTCCATAGTTGCTACAGAATAGACTGCTTAAAAACACTTCAGTTAATTCTTATCAATTAATGGAATACTAAGTGTTGTCTGACAATTATTTCACGTAGTTATGATTGTCTGGTAGAATGGATGGAGGGACTGCCAAGGAAATATTCTAGATTTTGGTAATTTGGGACCTACCTTTCATAGGAAATAAAATAATTAACTCCTTACTTTTGCTGTCTTCTGACCACTGTTGTCAAATGTGCATCTCCCGTATCTTTTTCCAAGGATGAACCAAAGAAACAAAACTTGCTTTATTCTTGATTAAGCCTGGAATATGAAGTTCCATGTTGCAGTTGTGAATTCATTTTACTGACTGCTGACACAGCACCTATCCAGGGACCTACCTTTACCCACTCAAGACCCTGCCCTACATCTTCATCCGTGTTTGACCTTACAAGAACCCTGACAATTGCTACCCTCTTTTGTTTATCCAGGAATGGATTGGTCCTGGGATCACTGTTGACCTCTTTATTCATGTATTTCTTGATTTTCCCACAGCGAGCTCCATGGAGCACTAATTTCTCAAAATTAAAAAAAAAAAATTCAGGTCAAATTAGCTTGGTTAATTCTATGTCTTTTGTCTATTCTAGGAGAATCATCGAGTAGAGTTTTGTCTTAAGAACTCTAAGAAATTTCAGCATAAATTGACTTAGTTTATTTAATTAAGAGCTTCCCTTTTTTTTTTTTTTTTTGCATATGGAAACATCTTTAGGAGGACACTTTAAAAAATTAGAGTTCTAACCGAAGATTCCATTTTACCTAAACATCTCTGTTCCGAAGAAGAGTTTAGAAGAAAAAAAAAATCGAGGAATAATTCTGGAAAATTTTTATTTGGTGTAATTTTAATGGAATTCCAAGGGCAGAGGAGGCAAGAGTGAGAAAAGAACTGCCAACTGAATTTGCAGACAGTCCGAAAAAAGAAGTGCTTTCAAATGCCAAGGCATAGTCATTTTTCTAAAGAAGAATCCGATGGTTTTGTCAAGTTTTTTAAATCAACAGTTCATCAATCAGATAAGAAGAATTTGCAAAGTGAGCACGTGTTCAACGTGGTTCTGGATGCGCTCTGTGCTACATATCTCCGTCTGCACCTGCACTCTCCTATGGCCTGAAGTCTCAGGAAACTGACCTGTATAGATGACGTGGTCTTCCTTGTGCTCTATTTCCAGCTGGGTTTGTCCAACGGGAGGCATCAGCTGGGGGTTGGAATGATGACTTCAGTTAGCTACTCCCTTAGCTCTTCTACTGTAGGCTTGTCGAGGCTGACTGTATCCCCCTACTGAAGGTCGCAGCCCTCTCCACATAGCTCTTTCTGAGTCCAGGTTCTGGTAAGCACATCTTCTGCTCACCCTCTCAGGTCTAAGGGTGGTACCAACACTTTCCTCGAACCTGCCCCTCATGAGGTCATGGGTGAGATCCCTAAATCTTGACCTCATCTTAGTAAAAAGGTCCCTTTATTAAAATCTCTTTAAATTACCCAATTTGAGTATTTCACCAATTTCTGCCAGTTCTCTGACCAATATATTCTGGAAATTAAAGTAATAATAATAATGATAGTGTATAAAACACTATCCTTACCTTCAGGGAGCTTACAACCTCATGCTGTAAAGTTACCATTGGAGAAATATATATTAGCACACACGACATCCACTGTATCAGAAGAGAGATGGTATAGAGCAGTGAGTTTTGTTTCTCCTTTTCTTTTTTATTTTTGAACAGCTTTATTGGGGTATTACTGATATGCAAATGGAGTACACCTATTTAAAGTACATAATTCGATAAGTTCTGACATATGTATATACCCATGACACCATCAACAACATCTAACCACATCAAGATAACAAACATATCTATTACCCCCAACAATTTTTCCACATCGCTTTGTAATCTCTCCTTCCTGCCAAACTCTCCGCTCATAAAAACTTAACCTTATTCTACCACTGATCTGTATTTTGTTAATATAGGTTAGTTTTCCTTTTCTAGAATTTTATAGAGAATCGTAAATGAGCATGTACTCATTCTTTATCTGGCATTTTTCACTTAGCATGATTATTTTGAAATTCATTCAGGTTGTAGTGTGTATCAATAGTTTGTTCTTCTTTATTTCTGAGTAATATTCCATTGGATGGATATATCACAGTTTACTCATTTACCTGTTGATAGACATTAGAGTTGTTTCCAGTTCTTGACCCTTACGAATAAAGCTGCCGTAAACATTAATGGACAAGTCGTTGTGAGGATATATGCTTTCATTCTGTTTGGGTAAATACCTAAAGGTTGATAGCTGCGTCACATGGTAGGTGTACCTTGAACTTTTTAAGAAACTGCCACACTCTTCCACAGCGGTTTTATATTTCCACTACGGTGTATGGGAGTTCCAGTTGTTCCACATCCTCACTGAACACATGCTATGGTGAGTCTTTCTAATGTTATTCATTTGACTACATGTACAGTGGTATCTCATTGTGGTTCTAATTTGTATTTCCCTAATTGTTAAAAACATTGAGCATCTATTTATGAGCTTATTTGCTATCTGTATATTGTCCTGAAGCATGTGTTCAAATCTTTTGCTTAATTTTTTTTATTGGATCTTTCTAAAAAGTGATTGAGCGTTGAGAATTCTTTTTAAAAATTTTAAAATTTTTAAAATTTTAATTTTAAAAATTAAAATTTTATTTTATCTTAAAAATAAAATTTTTTTAAAAATTTCTTTTTAAATTATTTTATTTTTTAAATTTGAATTCCAGTGTAGTTAACATTCAGTGTCATATTAATTTCAGGTGTACGATATAGTGATTCAACAGTTCCATATATTACTCAGTGCTCATCAAGATAAGTGTACTCAATCCCCATCACCTATGTCACCCATTCCCCCACCCATGTCCCCTCTGGTAGCTATCTGTTTGTTCGCTATAGTTAAGAGTCTGTTTTTTGGTTTGTCTTTTTTTCCTTTGTTTATTTGTTTTGTTTCTTAAATTCCACATATTAGCGAAATCATACGGTGTATTTCTTTCTGGCTTATTTCACTTAGCATAATACTCTCTAGATCCATCCATGTTGTTGCAAATGGCAAGATTTCATTTTTTGTAGCAAAATAATATTCCATTGTCTATATATACCACATCTTCTTTATCCATTCATCTATCAATGGACATTTGGGCTGCTTCCATAATTTGGCTATTGTAAATAATGTTACAATAAACAGAGGGGTGCATATATCTTTTTAAATTATTGGTTTCATGTTCTTTGGGTAAATACCCAATAGTGTGATCATGGGCTCATATGGTAGTTCTATTTTTAACTTTTTGAGGAACCTCCACACTGTCTTCCACAGTGACTACTTCAACAAATGGTCTTGGGAAAACTGGACAGCTACAATGCAAAAGAATGAGACTGGGCCACTTTCTTACACCATACATAAAAATAAACTCAAAATGGATTAAGGACTTAAATGTGAGGCTTGAAACCATAAAAATCCCAGAAGAGAGCACAAGCAGTAATTTTTTTGTCATCAGCCATAACATCTTTCTTGATATGTCTCCTGAGGCAAGGGAAACAAAAGCAAAAATAAACTATTGGGACCATATCAAAATAAAAAGCTTCTGCACAGTGAGGGAAACAATCACCCAAACTAGAAGGCAACCTACTCAAGGGGAGAAGATATCTGCAAATGACATATCTGATAAAAGGTTAGTATCCAAAACATAAAGAGCACTGAGAGTTCTTTACACATTCTGGATACAAATGCACACGTGTGTATGTGTGTGTGTTACATATATAGCATACATATGACATCACATATATGATTTTTTTCTCAGTATGCATCTTGTCTTTTCATGCTCTTTAACAGTGCCTTCATAAGAGCAGAAATTTTAACATTGATGATGTTCCAGATATCAATTTTTTTTTCTTTTATGGATCATTAATTTAGATCACATCTAAGACATCTTTGCCCAATTCAAGGTCATGGAGGCCATCTCCTGAATTTGTTTTCTAAAAATCTTATAGTTTTAAGTTTTACATTTAGGTCTATGATTTATTTTGAATTAATTTTTGTATGTGATATGAGATCTGGGTTGAAGGTTTTTTTGCCTATAAACATCCAATATCGATACCCAATTATTCCAGTGTTATTGTTGAAAAGATGATCCTTTCTCCACTGAATTGCTTTAGCCCTTAAAAAAATTGGCCATATATGTGTGGATCTATTTTAGTCTCTCTATTCTGTTCCTATTTGTATGTCGTTACACAAATGCCATACTGTACTGATTACTCTAGCTTTATAATAACTCTTGTAGTAAAATAGTGTAAATTTTCCATGTTTTTTGTTCTCTTTTAAACTTGTTTTGGCTATTTGAAGTTCTTCGCATAAATATAAATTTTAGAATCAAATTGTCAGTTTTTACAAAAAGCCCGCAGAAGTTTGCAATGGGATCGTATTAAATCTAGAGGCCAATTAGGGGAGAACTGATATTTTAACAATATTTAGTCTTCCAATCCATAAACACAGTAGATTGCTCCATTTATTTAGCGCTTCTTCAATTTCTCTTACCAATATTTTGTAGTTTTTTATATGTAGGCCTTTCACATACTTTTTTGTTAGATTTTTTGCTGAGTATTTAATATTTTTCAGGCCATTATAAGTGGCATTGTTTTTTATTTCAATTTTTGATTGTTTCCAGTACTGTATATCAAAAATACTTTTTTTGTAGGTTGACCTTTTGTTCTACAACCTTCCTAAATTCACCTATTAGTTCTAATAGATTTATTTTGTAGATCCCATTAGGTTTTCTTCATATATGATCATGTTTCAGATAAAGACAGTTTTACCTCTTCCTTTCCAATCTGATGCTTTTATTTCTTTACCTTGCCTTATTGCTGTGGCTAGAACGTCTATTACACAGTGGAATAGATGTGGTATAAATGGATATCCCTGCCTTGTTCCTAATCTTAAAAAACAATTTTTTACTATTTAGTATGATTTCAGTTGTAGGGTTTTTGTAGATTCTCTGTCAGGTTGAATAATTTTTCTTCTATTCCTAGTTTCCTGATTTTTTTTTTTTACTATTTTAAAGTTAAGAATGTGTGTTGGATTTTGTCAGATGTTTTTCTAGGACAATTCAGGTGATCACATATTTTTTCTTTTTAAGTTTGGTAAAATGATGAACTGAGTTCATTGCTTTTTTAAATGTTAAGCCAATTTTGCATTACTTTGACAAGCCCCATTTGGTCATTATATATAGTACATTTTGTTAGATTTGATTTTTTCCTAAATTTTGTTTTGAATTTTTGCATCTGTGTGCATGAGGAATATTGTTTTGTGATTTTCTTTTTTATTGTAATGTTTGTCTGGTTTTGGTATAAGGGCAATTGTGGCCTCACAAAATGAGCTGAGACATACTTCACTGTTTTCAATTTTAGGAAAGTGTTTGTGTGGAATCAGAATTATTTCTTCATTAAATATTTGGTAGCATTCACCAGTGAAGCTATCCTAGTCCAAAGTTTCTTGTGTGAGAAAGTTTTTAACTATAAATTCAATTTTCTTAAGAGATACAAGGAAATCCACATTATCTATTTCTTCTTGAATGAGCTTTCAAGCAATTTTCAGTTGTATCTAAGTTGTTGAACATGATATTCATATTTTACTCGTGAATAAAATTGTGTATAAATTCCCTTATTACCCTTTTAATATCTGTAGAATTTCTAGTGATGTCTACTATTCCATTCTGGTAATAGTAATATTGGTAATTGTGTCTTCTCTCTTTTTTTCCTGATCAGTATGGCTAGAGTTTAATCAATTTTATTGATCTACTCAAAGAATTAACTTTTGGTTTCATTGATTTTTTCTATTATTAATTTCTGTTTTCTGTCTCATTGATTTCCTCTTTGATAGCTATTATTTACTTTCTCCAGCTTAATTTTGGTTTAATTTGCTCTTTTTTCTAGTTGTTTAATGTGGAAGATAAGGTCACTGATTTCAGGCCTAGAAAGGCCTAACGTTGGTGTTTAGCACTCTAAACTTTCCCCCCTAATTACTGCTGAATTGACATCTCACAAATTTTGATACATTGTGCTTTTATTTTTATTCAGTACAAAATACTTTCTTCTTTCTCTTTTAATTTCTTCTTTGACCCATGGGTTATCCAGATGTGTGTTATTCAGTTTCTAAAATTTTAGGGATTTTCCAGAGATCTTTTCATTATTGATTCTAAAGGAAATTCCACTGTGGTCAGAGGACATACTTTTTATGACTTAGATCCTTTAAAATTTGTTGAAGCTTGTTTTATGGCCCAGAATACAGTCTATCTTGGTAAATATTCTGTGTGCACTTGAAAGGAATGTGTATTTTGCTATTGTTGGGTGGAGTCCTCTGTAAATGTCAATTAGGTCAAGATGGCTGAAAATGTTGTTTAAATCTATATCTTTGATGATTTTCTAGCTACTTATTTCATCAGTTATTTGGAGAGGGAAGATTTAAATCTCTAACTATGATTGTGGATTTATCTTTTCCTTTTTGCAATTCTATTAGTCTTACTTCATGTATTTTGAAGCTTGTTATTAGGTGCACGAATTTTTAAGATAGTAAAGTCCTCTTGATGAATTGATTTCTTAATCCTGATGAAATGGCCTTCTTTATCCCTGATAATATGCTCTGTTTGGAAATCTACTTTATCTAGACCAATATAGCCACTCCAGCTTTCTTTTGATTAGTGTTAGCATAGCATATCTTTTTCTGTCTTTTATCTTTAACTTATTTACATCTTTATAGGAAGAATATAGGTGGATATTACTTTTTTATTCAGTCTGACAACTTCTGCCTTTCTCTTGAGGAATTCGTAACTTTTACATGTCATCTAATTATTAATATGGTTAGATTTACGGGACACCTGGGTGGCTCAGTCGGTTAAGCATCCACATTTGATTCAGGTCATGATCCCAGAGTCCTGGGATCGAGTGCCACATCGGTATCTCCACTTAGTGGAGAGCCTGCTTCTCCCTCTGCCTGCCACTCCCCCTTGCTTGGCTCTCTTTCTCTGACAAATAAATAAATAAAATCTTTAATATGATTAGATTTGAATCTACCATCTTGATATTTGTTTTCTAATGTCCCATCTGAGCTCTGTTCTTTCCTTCCTTTTTCTTTACGTTCTTTTGGACTAATTGATTTTTTTTAATGATTCCATTTTATTTCCATTGTCAGATTATTATCTATTTTAATAGTTACTTTAGGATTTATTTAACATATTATAGTCTTCTTTCAAATGATATTATCCACTTCAAACATATTATAAAAACCTTACAATAATGTATTTTCATTTCTCCCCTCCTGGCCTTTGTGATATTGTCTTCATGCATTTTACTTATACATATATTATAAGCTCTACACTCCTTTATTATTTTTCTTTAAATAGTTATCTTTTCAGGAAATTTTTAAAATATCATGTATTTTCCATGTTATCATTTTCTGTGTTCTTTGTTCCACTGTGCAGATCCATATTTCCACCTGGTATGTGTGTGTGTATATATGTATGTATGTATGTATGTATTTACTTATTTTGCCTTTAACATTTCTTATGGAGTAGGTCTCCTAGTAATGAATTCTTTCAGCATTTGTATCTCTAAAGATGTCTTTATTTCAAAGAGTTTTTCAAAGATATTTTTAATAGTTATAGAATTATAGGTTCATAGCTTCATTTTTTCTTTCAGTACTTTAAAAATGTGGCTCCATTGTCCTTGTTTGCATTACTTACAAGAAATCTGTTTATCTGTTGTCATCTTTACTTTTGTTCCTTTGTACATAGTGTGCCTTTTTTCTCTTGCAGCTTTTCAAATTTTCTCTTTATTACTTGTTTTGAGGAAGTCTTTTATAATGTGCCTTGGTATTGTTTTTTTCACACCAATGGTGTTGGAATTATTACAATTCTTAGATATGAGTTTATAATTTTTATCAAATGTATAAAATTGTTGGCTATTATTTCTTCAAACGTTATTTTCCTGCACTCTTCTCTCTTTATAAGACTCTAATTGCACATATATTTAGTTACTTTAAGTTGTTCCACATATCATCGATTCTGAGTTCATTTTTTCCCCCCTTCTTTGACTGTTTCACTTTGGATTACTTTCTATTGCTATGTCAAATTCATTTCATCAATCTTTTTTCCTGTGAGATCTAACTTGCTATTATTCTTATTCAGTATATTTTTCATCTCAGATGTTATAGCTGTCATATATAGAAGCTTGTATATTCCATGTTTCCATTTCACTTCTTGAACATATGAAATATTGTTATAACTTTTTAAATGTCCTTGTCTCGTAATTCTAACATCTGTGTCAGTTCTGGATTGGTTTTAATTGATTGATTTCTCTCTTCATCATAGGTCTTATTTTCCTGCTTTGTAATACTTTCACAGCTTCATCGAGATATAATTAACATACTATTCAATTCACCCATTTAAAGGTTACACATCAACAATGAATTTTAGACTGGTAATTTTTTATTACATGCCAGACATCATAAATTTTTACCTTTCTGGGTGTTGGATATTTTTTATTCCTACAAATATGACTGATTTTTTTCTAAGATTCAATAAAATTAATTGAAAACAGTTTGATTTTTTAGGTCTTGCTTTTAAGACATTTTAGAGAGAGTAAAGTTGTATTCAGTTTAAGGCTAATTATTCCCCACTACTGATGCAAGACGCTTCTGTGTACATTACCCAATGCCTTGTAAATCAGGAGGTTTTCCAGTCTGGCTGGTAGCAACAGGAAAAATTCCTAGCCCAGCATGAACACCAGGTATTGTTCCCTGTAATCCTTTTAGATGATTGCTTGCCAGCTGCGGGCAGTTTCTTTACATGCTTCCACTGATCAATACCTAGCTGAGTACTTGAAAGGGTCCTTGTGGGCAAATCTCCAGGTTTCTCTCTGTGCACAGCACTCTTTTTTCAGGTACTTGATTCTGCTAACTATAGCTGCTTTGGTCTCCCTAAACTCTCAGCTCTGTCTCCTGAGCTCAGGTAGTTTGCAAGGCTCTATTTAGGCTCCCTGTCCCTGTGGCCCAAAATCTCTTAAGGCACTAAGTAGGGGCCATCACAGGGCTCGCCTCATTTATTCCCTTCTTTCAAGCCTCACTGTCTGTCTCACGTTGCCTGATATCATTGTCGTAAAAATCATTGATTCATATATTTTGCCCACTACTGGTTATTTTGGTAAGAAATTAATCCAGCCTTTTTACTTAATTTTGGCTGGAAGCAGAAGGATAGAGAAGTGGTTTTTTAAAAACATTTTTTCCGGTGATTCCAAAGAATTTTTCATGTACCTTTTAAAAGAAACACATTGAGTTTGTGTCTATCCTAGAACCTCTAAATCTTGACCCGATGTAGCATTGTGTTGAAAAATAAATTTTAAAAATTTAAAAACATGACTCGGTTGTTCTTTAAATGAGTCAATCTACAATACTCTTTTTGGGTTACAAATGATCTCTTCTTCTCTTAACAGAAACTGCCTTTCTCTTAACATTTTTTTAATCCTACCACAGCTAAGGTCTTTGGACCAGCTTCATTAGGGTTTGTTTTTATCATTACAAGGGAAGCATATAAAACCGGGTGGAATGAGGCAAGGATTTGGTATCCAGCCCCTTCTTAGAGTTACCTTCTGGATATCTTGCCTGGATAGTGGTACCCATTACTCAGACCCTCTTTCCAGTCTGGATCTATTCTAAACTGACCATTCTTTCTAGTACATTTCTACCTAGCTTTATATTTACTGGGACTCTACCAGGAATATAAATGTTCTTCATTTTTTTAAAAGATTTTATTTATTTATTTGACAGAGAGAGAGAGATCACAAGTAGGCAGAGAGGCAGGCAGAGGGAGAGAGGGAAGCAGGCTCCCCGTGGAGCAGAGAGCCCGACGCGGGGCTCGATCCCAGGACCCCGAGGTCATGACCTGAGCCGAAGACAGAGGCTTAACCCACTGAGCCACCCAGGCGCCCCTAAATGTTCTTCATTTTTAGCTTCCAATCTTTTTTCAGCTCCCCTCAGTCCACCTCCTGATTCTTGTTGACATCCACTCACTGTAGACACTAATAGAATAAGGCTAATTGCCATGTTCAGTCTTGCAGCATGTTTATGGCTCTTCGAAGGAACCATAATTTGAATTTTGTTGGATCAATAATAGGAATGGAAGGGGATGAATAGTTATTGTAGCCTGACCAAGTGATAGCATCAGGTCTCCATGTTTTATGTAAATAATGAATGTCATTTATCTGCCTTTTGCCTTGTTAATGTGGGACTTTTCTTCTTGTGAGTGTATCCCTTGGCTTAAAACACACTATTTTCACCCCTTTATAACCATGGAGTTCTTATAGAGGAGTGAGGTCTTAAAATGCCTTTTAAAAGGTATTTCCTATCCTTGAGCTTCATTGATAACTCCTTGATGAATTATGAATCTCTGTCAATGAATCACAAACAATGGTTTTGTTGTTTTCTCCTTCAGGTCACCGCTTGCCATGGGGAATGGGGGACTTACCTCCACTGTGATATGTATTGGACTCTACATATACACTAAATTTAGCCTATGTCATCTAGGATCCTGAAAGGTAATTGTATTCAACAAGATGGATCATGTAACTGACACTAATGAAGGGACTAATTCAGAGGTATGGACTTAGTTAAGAAATCCAACAAAGGATGTGAGGACATTCAGAGACTAGTGTCATTGGAAAACCACTCTCACCCCTAGGCCTGAAGGGGCAACAACAACAAAAACCTATGTTACTGGAGCCATGGAACAAGGCAGAAGGGGAAGATTCCCAGCAGGAGCAACATAGTCTCGGAGGGACACGACCATGCCAGAAATGTGGCACTGATGAATGGAGAAATCAGGGGAAGAAATACCCCAACCTCTCTTTCCTGGCACTTTTCAATCCCTTGTGAATGCTTCCATAGAAATAGCCTTAAGAGAAGGCAGCTGGCAAGGAGGCTTGGGTAATACAGTCCGCATGACCTCCTGGGACACACAGCAGGGCAGAAAGGGGCATAGAATATACATGATGCTGGTGTGCATAAAGAAAACCCAGCTAAAAACCTTTGCCCCTTTCTGGATCCAAGCTGCTGCGTTAGGTAATTACTTAACTATTGTAGGTTACAACTAGAGTAAGACTAATAATTGAGCTAAGCTGTCATTTTGCTGTTTTTTGTTATTATCCACAGCAATTTTATAAAAGTTTAGACACCAACCGAATTATTTAGAATGATGTTTTTAAAATTATGTCGGATTTTTGAAAGTTGTAATCACTTCTAGTATGAAACATTTTCTAATGCGGTCTGTAAGATGCAGATCTCTATTTTAAAAGGGCCGATGAACTGGCGTGGTATGAGCCTACACTCACTGACCACTCCAATTTTAACCACTTTTAATGCTCAGAAACAAACAAGATCTCTGAGTGTTCTTGTTGGCAGGGCTGTGTTTCTAAAAACACTTCCTCAGAATACCACAGTTATTTGAAGGATGTGTCATACGTCTGCTGCTAGCTTAAGAAAACATGAGATGGAGGACATTCAGTTGCCTTTTTGAACTTAACTTATTCAATTTTAGAAATAAGTTCTTGACAAAGGGAGCTTTGATTTCATAAACTGAGAGCCTGTGCACAAGTCCCAAACTTTTGAGCTTTAAGTCTCCTCTATGACTCTGGAGTGACTAGTTGTTTGGGCTGACGTGGATTCCTCAACCAAGGTGGCAGACTCAGCCTTATGTGCAATACTTCGACCCACTTGGTTCTTAGCCCCAATTGCAAGAACTTCTAAGCAAGTTATTTCTTGTACTACTGCAGTTTGTGCGTGCTAAACATGGATGGGTTGAATCACCACAGTGTGCCAGGCACTGAGCTTGATACTGGAGGATCAAAGATAAACAAGATGTGGAAGCAACGTGAGAAAAATGGGCACATAAGCGGACTCTTCAATATCATGTAGTGTGTATGGTTATAGACATAGATATGGGATATTCAGTTCACTGGAGTCATAGAAAAGCTTTCTGGTGACTAATAGATTTTTTAAATTAACATATAATGTATTATTTGCCCCAGGGTACATGTCTGTGAATCATCAGGCTTACACATTTCACAGCACTTACCATAGCACATACCCTCCCCAATGTTCATAACCCAGCCATCCTATCCCTACCCACCCCTACCCCCCAGCCAGTCTCAGTTTGTTTCGTGAGTTTAGGAGTCTCTTATGGTTTGTCTCCTTCCTGATCCCATCTTGTTTCAGACTAATAGATTTTTTAAGCCTTCTGGATTTCACATCCAGTGGGGAGATGAAACTAGAAAGAGTGGTCCAGGCAGGGAGAACATCACGACTAAAGGTACAGAGGCATGAATCAACATGGTGAGTGCTGGGAACTATACCAAGCGTAAATAGCAAAAAAGGGAGTGGTAAGGAATTGGGCTGAAGGAAATCAGCAGGAAAACTGATGTGAGGTGGGATAAACTTGCTCAAAAGTTTGGACGGTCCGCACTCATATGCGGAACATAAGCAATAGCACGGAGGACCATAGGGAAAGGGAGAGAAATCAAAAGGAGAAATCAGAGAAGGAGATGCACCATGAGAAACTGTGGACCCCGAGAAACAATCTGGGGCTTTCAGAGGGGAGGGGGGGTGGCAGGGTGATGGGTATTGAGGAGGGCACGTGCTGTGATGAGCACTGGGTGTTATACTTAACTAATGAATCAGTGAACACTGCATCAAGGACTAATTATGTACTATACAGTGGCTAACTGAACATAATAAAAAAATAAAAATTAAAAAAAATGTTTTGATGGTATCTGAAGTTGTCTAGTATAGCTTTAAGCAAGTATAGCAGAAGGGATTAAGTCTGGGAGGGGACAACACTGGAGGGCAGTAGTGTAAGAAGAGTGAGTAGAAGGCCAGCTATGTGATGCTTTGGTCTTCCAGCCTCCCAAAAGAAATAGGGATAAGACATCAGGAACAACTGACCCATGTGGTTCATATAATTTTCAGATCATACATTAAGGAACCCCTGGCCAAAAATCTGATTGGCACCGCAGAAATCCAAAACCATAAGTAAAACCAAAGCCAATTCTATTTGGCTTTGCAATCCTGAAATGAGAAAAAATACTCCAGCTGACGAATATCCCTGTAACTCAAGGAAATTAGACCACTCTCTTCCCAAATGTTTGCCGGTACCCTTCTTCTCAGAGGGTCATCTGCACAGCAAATACTCAGTTGTCTAAGGGTACGCATAATTTTCTTCAGCTTGGGGAGGTTTGGGGGCGTAATCATCACCAGAAGTTTATTCATAACCATTCAGGTAGTTTATGGGATTCAGCTTGGTAATGGTTACCTTTTTATAGTTGCTTCTCCATTCTCCTTCCAGATGAGAGGGCTCATTATCAGTGCTGGACTTAAGCTATAACCCCTTAGTATCAGGTTAAAATCTCCCCATCAGAAATAATTTGAATGCCAAGCTGAGATTTTATCCTCCCCTCCATTCCAGCAACATTCAATTTTCATTTTGATTTTTAAAAAGGGATATTCATATCAATATATTGTGTGAGGTCAATTGGAAAAAAAGCCTTGGAAAAAAGCCACATCTTAACCTCTACTTTATACCATAATCAAAAATTAATTTCAGATAAATTGTGGACCTCAGTGTGAAAGATAGAATAATAAAGCTTCTAGAAGATAGCATAGAAGAGCTTCATTACCTTGCAAAAGATTTTGAAATAGGACACAGAAAGTACCAACCATAAAAGCGAAGACTGATAAACTGGACCATATTGATCAATAAATTAGATTATTTTAATAATTTCTTTTCATCAAAAGACACCAATGAGAGTGAATGGGCAAGCCACAGGGATACAGATACAGAATATTATAAGGAAAGGACAGATATAGCAATGGAAAAATGGGCAAAATATTTGAATAGGAATTTCACAAAAGTGGATAATGAAATGGTCATTAGCATATGAAATGATATTAAACTCATTTGTATTTGGGGAAATGCTAATTAATATCATAATAAGATATCATTATATACCCACCAGAATGACCAATTATTTATTTTTTTTTATTTTTATTTTTTTTAGAATGACCAAATTTTTAAAAACTGACAATAACAAGTGCTGGTGAGAATGTGGAGCAATTGGAATTCTCATACATTGATGGTGGGATTGTAAAACCACTTTGGAAAGCTATTTGGAAGTGTCTACTAAAGCTCAATATACATATATCATATGGCCCAGCAATTCTGATCCAATGTGTGTACTTAACAGAGATGCATACATTTTAATAGCAGCTTTATTTTTTAATAACCTAGAAATGGACTATTATACTAGCAGCTTATCAATTGCAAAATGGATAAATTAATTATATTAGATTCCAAAATGGAATATTATGAAGCAATGAAAATGGATTACTACTGTTACACACAACAACTGGGTGAATCTTTCAAGGACAATTTCAAGTGAAAGAATTCAGATGCATAGAGTATTTCTGTATGATTTCTTTTTTTTTTTTTTACATATATACCCTTTATTTATACTTTAAAAGATAAGCAATGAGTCAATGCAATAAAGCTGATTATAATTTTCTCAGTAAACTCCATATAATATTTATTAAGTCTCTCCCTACCATGCTTGAGACACAGAGATAGGATGATAACCAACACAGATAATCCTTATCCTCATGGCGTTTGTCTGCTGGGGAAGACATTCACTCAAACAATAATGTGAAAAAAACACATGCTATGCCAGAGCAACTACATATAGCATTTTACCCAACAAGTCTAGGAAATGGAGGAAGCATTTTCAAAAACACAGAAAAAGAACCTTTTTTTTTTTTTACAAGTGACAAAATTTATTTGATAATAACATAGGACATTGTGTAAAGTCATTACAATTCAAAGAAATTCAATCAATGTTTCTTCTTTCAGAAGTTCTGAAAATAATAGTGTCAAGAATCAACATTTGCATCTATTTGTCGTAAGCAAGCTTGATTATTTTTGTTTTTATCCAGTCCAAGGCATAAAAGCCTAAAAACATTTGGGCTTAAATTTATTTTATTTTATTTTCTGACTCTTCTTAAAACTATTAATATTGAGGTTTTCTGATCATTGTGGAAGTAGGCAGTTTATTTGACTATCTTCTGATCTTTTCTACTATAAAAATGATGAAGCTGATTTCTTTTATATATACTTCAAAAATAGGTAAAACCAATATATAGTAGTAGAAGTTAGGATGAGTGAGAGGGTGAGGCGATGATGAATGAAAGGGGATATGAGGTGGAGGAGCTTTTGGGATGCTGGTAATGTTTTATTTTCTGATCTGGGTGGTTTCCATGGATGTCTTCACTTTGTGATTATTTACAAAGCTAGACACTTAGAATTTGTACACTTTTAGTAAGTTTTGTTTTAATTAAAAAAATTTATTAAATTAGAATTTGTTTTCATTTTCCAAGGATTACTCTGGCTGTTTGGTGAAGAGTAGATTAGGGAACAGATGAGAATGGATGCAGGATGGCCAATTAATTGGCTAGTAAATATTTCAGGCAAGAGATAATGGAGGATTGAGCTTGGATGGTGATGATAGGAAAATGGAGGCCTGAACAGCCTGGACAAATAAGTAAGAGAAGAAATTGGCAGGAATAGATTATGGACTGAAAATGAGAGTAGGGACAGGATTTGTCGAGGAAGGTACCTGGCTTGCATAAATGGATGAATCATTCTGGCAATCACTAGAATAGGGAATCTGTGTGGAGATTTTTTTTAATGGCAGCTTTATTGAGATATAATTTGCATACCATAAAATTCGCCCTTTCAGTTATTTATAGTATATTTACAGACATGTTCAACCATTGTCACTATCTAAATTTGAGAACCTTTCCATCATCTGAAAAAGAGACTCTATACCACTCACCATTGTGTCATCCCCCAGTCCTGGCATCCACTAATCTACTTTCTGTCTGTATGGATTTGCCTGTTCTGGACACGTCATATACATGGAATCATACAATATGTGATCTTGCGTGACTGGCTTCTTTCACTTAGCCTAATGTTTTCAACGTTCATCCATGTTATACTATGTGTCAATATCCCATTCCTTTTGTGGCTGAGTAACATTCCATGAACTAGATATACTGTATTTTATTTACCCATTAGTTGATGGACGTTTGAGTTATCTTCTCTTTTTGGCTACTATGGATAATGCTGCTACAAATGTTAGTATACAACTTTTGGTGTGGAAGTATGTTTTCATTTCCTTAGGGTATAAACACAGGAGTGGAACTGCTGAGTCAAATGGTAATTCTATGTTTAATATTTTGAAGAACTATACAACTGTTTTCAAAGCCACTGCACCATTTTATAGTTCCACAAATAGTGACTGAGGGTTCCAGTTTCTCCACATCCTTGTCAACACTTGTATTGTCTGTCTAAAAAAATAAAAAATTGTAACCACCATAGTGGGTATGAAGTGGTATCTCATTGTAGTTTTGATTTGCATTTTCCTGGTGACAAAATATCAAGGATCTTTTCATGTGTTTATTGGTCATTTGTACATTTTCTTTGGAGAAATGTTTATTCAAATTCTTTGCTTCTTAGTTGAAATTGGGTTGTCTTTTTATTGCTGAGTTGTAAGAATTCTTTATTTATCCTGAATGTAAGTCCCTTATCAGATTTGTGTATCTTTTTACTTTGTTGATAATGTCCTTTGAAGAACAAAAGCTTTTAATTTTGATAAAGTTCAATTTACCTATTTTTAATTTGGCTGCTTGTGTTTTGGTGTCATCTCTAAGAAGTCTCCTATATTTTTAGCTAAGTATTTTTTAGCATTAGCTCTTCTATTTAGGCCCATGATTCATTTTGGGTTAATTTTTGTTTACAGTATGAGGAAGAGGTCCAAATTTATTCTTTTGCATGTGGACATCCAGTTGTCCCAGAACCGATCTTGCATTGCTATGATAAATCACGCTGGGTCATGGTACGTAAAAGTTTTTTATGTATTGTTGGTTTCAATTTGCTAGTATTTTGTTGAAGATATTTCCACCCATGATCATTAGAGATATTGGTCTGTAGTTTTCTGTTCTTGTGCTGTTTTTGTTTCATTTTGTTTTCCGAGTAATACTGGCCTCACTGAATGAATTGGAAAGCATTCCTACCTCTTCAACTTTTTGGTAGACTTTGTGTATGGTTTGTATTCTTTAAATGTTTGGTAGAATTCAGCAGTGAAGCCATCTGGGCTTGGGCTTTTCTTTGTGGGAAGTTTTAACGTTACTAATTTAATCTTTTCCTTATTATAGGTCTATTCAGATTTTATATTTCTTCTTGACTCAGTATCAGTAGTTTGTATCTTTCTAGGAATTTGTACATTTCATCTTTGCTATTTAATTTGTTGGCATACAGTTGCTCATAGTAGTCACTCTTGATTCTTTTTTAAAAAAAATATTTGTTTATTTATTTATTTATTAAAGAGAGAGAGAGAGAGAGAGAGAGAGCGCATGTGTGAGAGTGGGAGCAGGGAGGGAGGAGCAGAGCAGGAGGGAGACGAGTAAGGGAAGAATTTCAAGCAGATGCCCCTCATGGATTGCAGAGCTGGAAGCAGGGCTGAAACCAAGAGTGTGTTGCTCAACTGACTGAGCCACCCAGGTGCCCCCACTTTTGATTCTTTCTATTTATGCAAAGTTGGTAATAGTGTTCCTTCTTCCCTGATTTTGAGTCTTCTTTTCTTTTTGATCATTCTAGCTAGAGATTCGTTTTGTCGATATCTTAAGGAACCAACTTTTGGTTTTGTTAATTTTTTCTTTTTTGTAGGAAATACCAAAGTTTTAGTGTTTAATATTTAACAGCACAACTGACCAAGTGCCAAGATGTGGAGTCACCATGTTCAAGAGACTGGGGGGAAAATCACTCTATAAGCTAACTATATAGTATGTGATAAGAAGAACACACATTTTATAATAGAAAACCTGTGTGCACATAGTTGCTTCAAAAAACCATTCAGTCTTCTCTTGGCTTGTAAAAATGGTGTTTCAGATTTCAGTGTAGCAAACTTCAACTCTTTGGGGTAGCAGGTTTCTTGTTTTCACCTTCCTACATTTCCATTTGTTTACTTAGACCTCTCTACTGTTTTTCTACTCTTTTTGTTTATGTCTGGTCTAATCTTTATCATTTCCTTTCTTCTGCTTGATTTGTGTTTAGTTCACTCTTTTTCTAGTGCAAGCTTAGGTTATCGATTTGAGATCTTCCTTGTTTTTTAAAATAGGTATTTACAACCATAAATTTCTCTCTAGGCACTGTTCAGCTGTTTATCTCAAGTTTTTGTATGCTGTATTTTTGTTTTTCGTTCATTTCAAAGTATTGTCTAATTTCCCTCATGATTTCTTCTTTGACCTGTTAGTTATTTAGGAGTATGGAGTTATTTAGGAGTATAGTTATTTAGGAGTATGCTTAATTTTCACATATTTTGGCATTTCCCAAATTTCCTTCTGTTTTTCATTTCTAATTTCATTCCATTGTGGTTGGAGAACATATTTTGCATTATTTTAATCATATGATATTTATTTAAAATAAAGACCTTATTTGGTGGTCTAACAGAGGTCTATCCTAGAGATTATTCTATTGAAAAGCATATGTATTTTGCTATTGTTGGTCAGGGTGTTCTATAGGTGTCTGTTAGGTCTAGTTGGTTTAGAGGATAGTTCAAGTCTTCTATCTTATCGATCTTCTATCTAGTTATTCTGTTATTGGAGAATTATTGGAGAATTATTATGTTATTGGAGTACTGGAGTCTCCAGCTATTACTGTTGAATTGTCTATTTCTCCTTCAATTCTGTTAGTTTTTGCTACATGTATTTTGGGCTATGTTGTTAGTTGCTTGCATGTTTGTAATTGTTATGTCTTACTCTTACTTATATTCACCCTTCTACCTTTATAAAATGTCTTTCTTTGTCTCTAGAGTTTTAGCTTCACCACAAAATTGAGTGAAAAGTACAGAGAGTTCCCACATGTCCTCTGTCACCCACAGACCTTGTTATTCCACATCTTCACCAGCATTTAGTGTTGTCAGTGTTTCGGTGTTTGCCATTCTAATGGATATGTAGTAGTATCTCATTGTTTTAATTTGCAATTCCCTAATGACATGTGATGTGGAGTATCTTTTCATATGCTTGTTTGCCAAAGGTGAATCTTCTTTGTGAAATGTCTGTTCAGATATCTTGCCCATTTTTTAATCAAGTTTTTGTTGTTTCACTGTTGAGTTTTAAGTGGTCTTTGTATATTTAAGTAATAGTCCGTTATCAGATATATCTTTTGCAAATATTTCCTCCCAGTCTTTGGCTTGTCTTTCCATTCTCTTGACAGTATCTTTCACAGAGCAGAAGTTTTTAATTCTAATGAAGTCCAGTTTATCAATTACTTCTTTCATTGATAGTGCCTCTGTGTTATATCTAAAAGGTCATCACCAAACCCAAGGCCATCTAGAATTTCTTTTATGCTATTCTCTAGAAGTTTTAGTTTTGTGTTTCACATTTAGGCTCGTGATCCATTTTGAGTTAATTTTGTGAAGAGTATAAGGTCTATGTCTAGGTTAATTTTTTTTTTTTTTTTTTGCATGTGGATGTCCAGTTCCCTATTTGTGGAAAAGACTATCTATGTTCCACTGTATTGCCTTTGCTCCTTTGTCAAAGATCAGTTGACTATATTTATGTGAGTCTATTTCTGGGCTTTCTATTCTTTTCCATTGATTTATATGAATATTCTTTCACCATACTACACTGACTTCATTAGTGTGTCTTGAAGTTAAGTAGTGTCAGTTCTCCAATTTTTTTCTTTAATATTTTGCTAGTTATTCTGGGTCTTTTACCTCTCCACATAAACTTTAGAATCAATTGGTAGATATCCACAAAGTAACTTGCTAGGATTTTGACTGAGGTTTCATTAAAGCTACATATTAAATTGGAAAGAATGGACATCTTGACAATATTGAGTCTTTCTACCCATGAATATGGAATGTTTCTACATTTATTTAGTACTTCTTTGATTTTATTTGTCAGACTTTTGTAGTCTTCCCCATATAGATCTTGTACATATTTTGTTAGATTTATACCTAATCAGTTCTTTCTCTTTTTCGGTGCTAATATTAATGGTGTGTTTTTAATTTCAAATTCTAATTGCTCATTGCTGGCATATAGAAAAGTCAGTTGACTTCTATATATTAAGTTTGCATCCTGCTACCTTCTATAATCTCTTATTGGTTCCAGGAATTTTTGTGTGTGTGCATGTGATTCTTTGGGATTTTCTAATAAGCAAATCATGTCATCTGCAAACAAAAACAGTTTTAATTCTTCCTTCCCACTCTGTATACCTTTAATTTCCTTTTCTTGTCTTATTACATTAGCTAGAACTTCCAGTATGATGTTGAAAGGGGGTGCTTAGAGGAGACATCTTTACCTTGTTTCTATTTGTTTTTTAATATAGCTTATGTATTTTATGTTCCTGTATTACTCTATCACTGCTTTCTTTTTAGTGTTAAATTGATTATTTTCTAGTGTATCATTTCAATTCCCTTGTTTTATTTGCTATATAGTTTCGAGTTATTTTCTTAGTGCTTGTCCTGGGATTACAATGAACTCTTTAAAAATTTCATTTGTGATAATGCCAAATTTAATTTCAATAATACAGAAAAAATTGCTCCAATATACCTCCATTTCTTCCCCTTCTTTGTGTTATTGTCGTACGAATTATATCTTTATATATTATGATCCCATCAACAAATTTCCATAATTATTGCTTTATGCAATTGCCTTTTAAGTCTCATATAAGAAAAAATAGTTACAAACAGAAATATATTTATAATCTTTCATATTTATCTATGCAGTCACCCTTTCCAGTGCTCTTTATTTCATCTTGTCAACTTAAGTTGTCCACTGTCCTTTTATTTCAGCCTGAAGGGCTCCTTTTAGTATTTCTTGTAGGGCAAGTCTGGTGGCAGCATTTCTCTTAATTTTCATTTATTGCAAATGTCTTCATTTCTCCTTCATTGTTAAAGAATAGTTTTGCTGGAATTGGAATTCTTAGTTGACAGTCTTTTTCTTTGAATACTTTGAATATGTTATCCTACTATCTTCTGGCTTCCAGGGTTTCTGATAAGAAAATAGCTATTAGTCTAATGGAGGATCCTTCCTATATTACAAATTACATCTTCTGTATCTTTTTTGCTGCTTTAAAGATATTATATTTTTCTTTGTCTTTTAACTGATTACTTTGTTTCTAGGTATGGATCCCTTTGAGTTATCTTACTTGAAGTTGGTTGAGTTTATGGATGTGTAGATTAATGTGGGATTTTTTTTTCATCAAATTGTTAAGTTTCTGACTATTGTTTCTTCGAATATTCTTTATTCTTTTCTCTCTCTCTCTTTTTGGGGCTCCCATTAAGTGTACTTTGATATTTGATGTTTCACAGGTCCCTGAGACTCTGTTCATTTTTCTTCATTCTTTTTTCTTTCTGTTCTTCAGACTGGATAATCTCAATGAGCTATCTTCAAGTACACTCATTTTGTTTTCTTCTGCTTACACAAATCTGCTGTTGAGCCACTTCTAGAAAATTTTTCATTTTCAGTTATAGTTTTGAACTCCAAAATTTCTGTACAGTTTTTTTTGTTGTAATCTCTGTCCCTATTATTCATATTCTCTATTTGACAAGACATTATTCTCATAGTTTCATTTTGCTCTTTAGATATGGCTTCCTTTAGCCTCTGAACATATATATAAAAGCTTCTGTGTGTGTGTGTGTGTGTGTGTGCGTGTGTGTGTGTGTGTGTGTGCGCGTGTATGCTTATGTAAATATATAAGCAGATTTAAAGTCTTCATGCGGTAGGTCCAATATATGGATTTCCTCAATGACAGTTTCTATTGATTGCTTTTTTCCTCCATGCATGAGCTATGCTTTCCTGTTTCTTTGTGTGTCATAATTTGTTTTGCCAAAATTGGATATTTTAAATAACTATAATGTGGAAAACTCTAGAAATCAGATCCTTCCTTCCCCAGAGTATATTATTATTTTTGTTGTTCGTTTGTTTAATGACTCCTGAATCAATTCTATAAAGTCTGTATTCTTTGCTGTGTGCTATGACTGAATCTTTGCTCAGTTAGCTTAATAGTCAGCCAATGTTTGGACAGAGATTTCCTTAAATATCTGAACCAGTAAGTCTTCCACCCTTTGCCAAAGTGCTGTGTGTGGGTGTTGAGGCACAACTTCAATGTTCTAGCAATTTAAAACTCTGCCTGAGCCTTTACTTCCTGCTTTTATACAGCTTCAAGTTCAGACAGAGGTTAAGAGATTAGGGTCTTCTCAATGCTTTCCTGCACATGCGTGAGCTTTCTAGATCCCTGGAAATATGTCAGAGGCTTCCAAGGCCCCCTGTAGACGTCTCATTTCCCAGATTTTCCTTTTAACTTATTGGCTATCCCCTTGATGATAGCCCTAACTGGTATCACTGCTTCCAGCAACTATGCTGTTAAATAGTTGCCACTGATTGTTTTTGACAAACTTTTTGGGGATACAGTTTTCCTTGCTGAGTGAGTTGAGTCAGGTCAAATGAAAACAAACTCATTGGATGGAAGTTTTTTTAGAGAGTTGCCAGCCAAGTCAAATAGTGATAACTCCCTGTGGGTGGATCTTTTAGGGGAGCTCCAAATCTGTTCTGCCCCTTCCAGTTGCTGCTAGGCTGATGATTTTCATGGCTACTGTGATTTTGAGGCTGCCGGTTTTCAAAGACTACTAAAAAGCTGGGGAAATAAGGATGGGTATAAGTCAAAATGCCATAAAGCCTATTGTTCTTTCTTTCTGAGATTCAGCTATTTTCTCTGAAATAAATGGTTTTTGAATTGTTGCAAGTTTTGAATTAATTTCCAGAGTTCTGAAGGAATTGATTTTGGCATTTTTTCCAATATTGTCATTGCTTTTATGGAGGAATAGATTTCTGAAGAGCTTCTTTAGACGCAGATTTGAGGAGAAAGATAATGAGATCAATTTTGGGCTAATTGAATCAAATTTGCCTTTGAGGAAATATTTAGTAAACAGCTAAATATATGCACTATTTAACAAATGCAATTGTTAGCATTTATTTTTGGACTTCTCTTGAAGAGGGTTGACTTATATTTCTTTGTCCATTGCATGTCAACATCATTGGTTCATGCAAAGTCCATCTCTGTATGTATGTATGCATATATGTATATATCTACATATGTATACCTATATATATGTAATTTCCATTCTTCCTCTCCCTCCATAGGCAAATATTCTGATGTGTTTAATATGTATCTTTTAGTTCATTAAGTGTTCTCCCAAAATGTGTAGTACTTTTTGTGTTCATGTTTTGTGCGCTATCAAAAAATATTGTGTCATACACACACACACACACACACACACACACACACATCCCTGAGGGGTTCTCGAACTTGGCTGTATTTTGCAATCACCAAGGTTACTTTAATCTGACACCTAATTTGTAGCCCATATAGAAAAATCAGAATTTGTTGGTGGTAACACCCAGGCATCACAAGTTTTAAATTACCCCAGATGAGGGACACCTGAGGGCTAAGTTGGTTGAGTATCTGACTCTTGATCTCAGCTCAGATCTTGATCTTGGAGTTGTGACTTCAAACCCCATGTTGGGCTCTACACTGGGCATGCCGTCTACTTAAAAAAAATTACCCCAGATGATCCCAGTATGTAGCCAAGTTTGAAAACCAGTGAGGTATAGCATTCTGCTTTTTGGTTTTAAATCCAGCAGTATGTTTCTAAGATCTGTCCATAACTCTACATGTGTATCCAGTCCAGAGATTAGCAAACATTTTCTGTAAAGGGTCAGATATTAAATATTTTCAGCTTTGCAGGCCATATATTCTCTGTTGTAGCCCAACTCTGCTGCTGTCGTGTGAAAACAGCCATAGACGATGCATAAACAAATGGACATGGTCATGTTCCAATAAAATTTTATTTACAGAAAACCCCCAAACAAACAGGAGGCAAGCACATGGGCCATAGTTTATTGACCGCTGATCTAGTCCTTTGTTTCCAACTATTGGGCATCTCTATGGACTATATCTATTACATTTTTCCTATCCTTCCTTCTAGTTAGAGGCTAGTTTGCAACTAACTCTTCACTACCACAAGTAATATTGAAATGAATATGTAAATGTCTATTTATCCATATCCTTTGGCCCCATACAACAATTTATTTGGGAATTGCTGGACCACCTGGCATAAGTACAGTTACTTTGATCATATACTTCTAGGTCTCTCCAGAATGTACCGGTCTGCAGTTCCACCATTAGAACATAAGGATTCCTAGATCTTTGCGTCCACACACCACTCGGCATTATGTAACTGTCTAAATTTTGCCAGTTTAATAGTTTACCTTTCATTTATGATTTTTTATTTGTATGGTTATCTTCTTAATATCTGTCTCATAAAACTCTATGCATACTGCAGGAGGGCAATGACCTTCTCTAGTTTTGCTCACTATTCTACTCTAGCACCAAGCACGGACTGGCCCATAGTAGGTGTTCCATAAATATTTGTGAAACAAATAGATGGCTATGTGAGCACCTCTGTATTAGCTATACAAAAATACTTGTTTCTTTATTGACAGGCTTGAGCTAGTGACCTGCGATGAATAAAGGAAACTGGGTTAGAGGACCTGGATTCCTGACCTCAAGAGACAAGCCCTAGGAGAGAAGGCAAAAAAATTCATTCATTCTATTTATTCACAAAATATTTTGAGCACTTATTGTGCTATGTACCAGACATTATGCACAATGGTGAGCAAGACTGATATAGCCCTGCCCTTAGGGGGCCCATAGTGTGATGGAGATATCATCAGGTTGAGCAAGTAACTGTCATACAGTGAGAGGAATATTACTGCTAAAGTATCAGATACTCTGGAGGCTCTTAGCAAGTGTCTCCTGACGTAATCTAGTGGGAGTGAAGGAAGATAAGTATGGTAATTATACAAGATGAGTCCTTATAAATGCCCAGAGTTTCCTTGGCAATGGGATGTTGAAGGAATTCAGGGATTCATAGGAGAGAACAGTAATATTCTAGCAGCATCATACAAACGAGCTTGGATATGTCTTCAAGCTGTTCTGCAAATAATGAAGTGATTTAAAGGAACTTAAGATAATTATGCTTAAATCTCCCCTTGCCCAAGTACTCTATTTTTGACTACTAGAGAGGAATTGCTGGACTGACTCCTTTTCATTTTATTGCTTGTAAAATAAATAGATATCCAGGTTCTCAGAAATGTAAAGGCTGCCTTACTTCTTTGGCCAAATGGCTGATATGATCAGTAATGAATACAAAATCTTCACTAAACCATAACTGATCTCATGCAGTTTTGAAGGTTTAAGTGCTTTAAAAGTAATTCTGGATTGCTGGGAAAAGTAGACTTGAAATGTAATGGCTTCAATTTGCTTAATGAGTACTCCCTCCCCCTCCCCACTCCCACATACACACCCTGAAGAGTTTCACTAACTGATATCAGAGATTTAAAAGCGCCATAAAAATACACGATTTCCAAACAATTACTTCAGCTATCCCTGTTTATTCTTCCTTCCCTTTCAACATCATTTATTTTCATCTCTCCCTCCCTATTTTCCCCCATTTCCTTCCTTTAACGGTATTAGCAAGCAAGGGCTGATAGATCTTTATTTTTTGCTTTATTTTACAGTTGGAAAAAAATCTGGGGACATCTGGTCCATGCTTCACATTGTTAGAGACAAAGGTGAAGTCCAGAAGTTTGACCAAACTGTCCATAGTCTGGGGCCATTCTCAGTGGGGGTGAGGGCTGAGGATCAGTACAAATATCAAAAACAGTTCTAGTCGAGGAAGGAAGAGTTAGGAAAACAAAGACTGGCAGAGAAGATTAAAAGCAACAACAAACAGCTATGCAGATACCAGTAATCTGTGGACTCTCTCTCGTCTCTTGCTTATCTTTGATGACTGCACTAGAATAGGTTTGAGCCCTGCTACAGTCAGAACGCTATGGTGAGTGTGTCTGAACAGAGGAAGCACTGAAGTCTCTGGTGTGGAGTTATTCTCTATTACCACCCCTCTGTTCTATTACCCATTCTATCCTTACCCTTCTGTTCCCTACCCTTCTATTCCCTACCCTTCTCTACCCATTCTATTCCCTACCCTTCTCTACCCATTCTATTCCCTACCCTTCTCTACCCATTCTATTCCCTACCCTTCTCTACCCATTCTATTCCCTACCCTCCCAACCCATTCTATTCCCTACCCTTCTCTGCCATGCTCTTTGATCTGAGAGGAGACTCCCCATGGACTGCATCACTAAACTCTCTTACCCCAAGCTCTGGTTGGGTTTGGTCAGTGGGAGGCACCGGTTGAGACAGGGGGACAGAATGAGCACACACAGAGGTATGCCCCATGTTCCCTCCTTTCTCTGACAGGAGCCGAGATCCTCTATGACCGCAGCTCCCACTGGATGGCCTCTCCCTTCTCCATGCGCCAGCCCTCACAGGGTTCTATTTCTTTCCCATATTCTCTTCAGGCCTACAGATGGTAAGGGCCTCTTGCCGTGCTAATCTCTGGGTACCTCAATATTCCTTATTTGTTCTCATAGGCCGGTAGGTGGACCCTTCATTAAAGTTTCTTCATTTGAATCTTATGAGTTGGATTCTGTTTCCTGTTGGGATCCCGACTGCTATGATGGTTCCCCTAGGTCATTCTTACAGTGCTTTTGTGAACAGTACTAGGTGTAGGAAAATACTGTGGAAATTGAAAGGAAGAAGAACAAAATGTATGATCTTACAGCCTCATTGCAGAAATGGGACAAACAAATACACACACAGGGACATAAGTCCCCAAGCCCAATAAACAAGAGCAGTATCAACCCCATATGTACAGAGACAGCGGTAAGAGTCACATAAGTAGGAAAGTGGGGGAGATAAACATGCTTCTCTGAATCTCTGTTCCTACCATAGTGTGCCTCACAAAAGTCTGTTTGTACTGTGAGCTCTGTCATCTGCAAGATGGTCATGACACGATGTCACCCCGGAGGGACCTTCATTTTTGCTTGCCAGTCTCTGGGGAAAGGTCTTGCTGCTTTGTGTTTCGCTTGGTGAAGGTAATGCTTCCTTATGGGAAAATCATTCTGTTCTAAGATATTTTATGTTTTCCTGTTTCTCTAAAGCCTGTCATTTCCTAAACGGTGTGTATCTGTTTCCCTTTATAATGGCCCAGAGGAAATAGAAGCACATTCCATTTAGGAGAAGGAAAATAGCAGTTTTAACCCTATAAATATTTTGATGTTGTTGTTTCCTTAAGCAAGATAGTGACTCTCATGCATGATGGGCAAATGTCCCTTTCTCTATATAGCTTGCCTGGGCACGTGCCCGTGGGCTGAGAGCAATGAGCATCCTCGTAGACTGAGACTACTACTCATCTAGTCTGTATACTGACTATCTTCATTCAGGGATGAATATCTTCAGCCACATGAAGCTGGATGCATTTTCAATCTTGTTTCAGCCACTGTGCTAAACTGAAGCACAAAGGGCCTTTCATAATCTCTTCCCATTTTGGGTTTTTCGGGTTAAGAGAAGCTCTTTTCTGTGACTTTGTTCTGGCTAGGCCCAGAGAAGACCTTTTAATGGTGCCCGGGGATATGTTATTAGCAATAATTCAAGAAAGCGGACAGGGCAAAGGCTCTTTTAAAGGCATCAGAGTTTTACCTTTTAAGTTCTTTAAATAATATAAATGAGAAGGAAACTGTGGGAGGCCTGAAAGGTAGGGCCTCTCTTGTGACTGTACTGAAAACAAATATAATCTAACTATACTTCAGAATTAATTCATTGATTGAACAAAAATACAGGAGGCACTTACTATGTACCAGACACTAAGCAAGGTCTGAACTATATTTAAAATAAAAAAGAAATGCTCTTGATCCTCAAGAAATTTATAGCCTGGGAGCTTATCTGTTCACTACCATTTAAAGGCAACCCCAGATAGGGTGCCTGGGTGGCTCAGTTGATTAAGTAACCAACTCCTTATTCTGGCTCAGATCTTCCAGTCATGAGATAAAGCCCTGCATCGGGCTCTGCACTGGGTGTGGAGCCTACTTAAGATTCTCTCTCTCCCTCTCTCTCTGACACTCCCCCCCCCCGACCCGCTCATATGAGCTCTCTCTCCAAAAAACTAAAATAAAATAAAAAATAAAGGCCACCCTAGATAATAAATTAATAAATAAAAATAAAGGCAACCCCAGATAACAAACTTTTTAAAAAAAAAGATTTTATCTATTTATTCGAGACGGGGGGGGGGCACAAGCAGGGTGCACAAAGGGAGAGGCAGAAGCAAACTCCTCACTGGGGAGGGAGCCCAATGTGGGGCTCAATTCCAGGACCCTGGGATCACGACCTGAGCCAAAGGCAAACGCTTAACTGACTGAGCCACCCCGGTGCCCCAACAAGTAACCTTCATTGGACTTCTTTGTTTCTTTTTAGAGAGAGAAAGAGAAAGAGTGAGGGGGAGGGGCCGAGGGAGAGCGAGAGAGAGAGAGACAGAGAGAGAGAGAGAGACAGAGAGAAATCCCAAGCAGGCTCCAAGCCCAGCATGGAGCTGTCGCAGGCCTCTATCTCATGACCCTGAGATCATGACCTGAGCTGAAATCAAGAGTCCACCGCTTAACCAACTGAGCCACCCAGGCACCCCTGGACTTATTTCTCAAGTTATTCCACTTGTTTTATCATAGGCCGTAATAGGCGATGCTGTACATTGGTTTTATCTTCTTTATCTTATTTACTCATGACCACCACTCTGTGAAGTTAGTGTAATACCCTTCATTGTATAGGTGAGGAAACCAAGATACTATAAATCAAAGGTTTATTCTGCAATCACACAGCTGGGGGAAGTCAGGCCCCAGAGTCCACTTGGAGAAAGGCCTTCACTTCCTCTGCTTCGCTACTGCCTTGCACCTGGCCTTTGTGGCTATTTTTTTTGCATGTTAATCTTATTGATCACCCACAAGACTTTAAGCTCCTGAAGGCTTGGTGTCATATATTTCCTTGAACTACTCGGAACATTTAACATAATGCTAAGTATATTGTTAATCCATATGGGTTGGCTATATTGACTTAGCAAGATTTAAGTTAAAATGTGAAAGAACTGACGGCATAATACAAACTCGTCTCTTCAGGACCTACATATTTGACAGGGTGTTGGCCTTGACGCCTTCCTTTCCAAATGACATTCTTCGGGATGGGTGTAATTTACTGTGGATTAGGATAATTGGGAGGGGATGAGACCATTACCTGGGAGACTTAATGGCTGAAGATCTTACTCATACACTTCATTGGAAGTAAATGCATGAGTAATTCTCGCGTGGCTTAACCAGGCCCTGGATTTCACTTGGGAGACTATGATTTTAATTTAACATATCCTGCCATACAGTGTGTGAAATATGCAGCCAGCAGCGATCACTGTGAGATGAAAGCTCAGTTGTGTTTATTTTAAGAGACTCGCCGTCCTTTGCCAAAGCCAACATTCCAGGGCAATGAATAGCCTGAGTGAATCATTCAAAGTAGGTGAGAGGTCAGAAGCCTGAAGAAAAAAAAAACTGAAAGCTGAAAGGTTTTCCTCGGTCCAATGGAAGTCATTTGAAAAGGCATTTATAAAGCAGAAGCTATTATGGAAACCGGTCTTTCTTTTTCAAGATGAATCTTCTGCAGGTGGACCCCAAAGACCTCTTCCTTGGCTTCTGCTAAGTACTCCTGATGTTGTTCAACTTTCCTGGAAATCGGAGTGGAGAAATACTCTAGCTCCTGCCTCTGGCTCTGGACAATGGCTTCACTGGGGAACGGAAAGGTAGCCACGTCCTTGAGGGCAATGTAGACACATTCTCTGTTAGAAACAGGCTGGCATCCTGCCCATGAGGCATGACTCTGGTAAGGGTCCAAACAACCTTCATAGGCATCTCTAGGTTGCTTCCGTGTCAAGCATTATGGAATGCCCACAAGAGTCCAGGCGTGACGTTAAAGGCTGAGGATATGACAATTATTTATCAAGCACCTACTATGTAGCAAGTGCTTATTTAATCTTCATTTATCCAATAATGTGGATATTTTAAATTCCCATTTAATAGATGACGAAACTAAAGTTTATGGATGTGAAGCCACCTAGGTATTTAAGTGTTCAAGACAAAATTCAAAGCTGAGAAAGATGGAAATTTACCATCAGCTAAATAGCTGGAATGACAAGGGTATGCAGTTCATTCTCTGGCTATATGTAATGCAGCTTCTACCCTTATATGAAAGACAAACAGCAAACAATCCAATTTATGCCATTTGTTATGTCTTAGATTATCAGGAAAGAAGATACCCTCTGTGAGCCTAGCCTTAGGAGAAACCAAAAGAAAACAAATCACAAAAGATACGAAAACTAGACCTAGTCCCTGTCCTCAGAGAATAAACAGGGTCTGAAGCTTGGGCAGCAGCTACAAGCTAAGGAAGGATAGCAGCAATCCGTCCTAGTTATCCCTTGACGTATCCCTTGAGGTAAAGTTGGTTGCATTTCCAGAGGTCCCAGCTTTCAATGCAAGGCCTCTAGAAGGGAAACCCAACAGGCCATGTCAAATTTTCCCTACATTGTTTCATTTAGTAGTTAGCCATCATCTTTGGGGGGCAGGAAGAGCCTGGCTGAGAGAGAATGGGGGACTATGTGATAGACCGGGGCACCTCACCGATGCTGGATATGATGGAAGGTTCTGGGGCAGGACCAGTTCAGGGAAAGTAGCTCCAAGGTGGGAGGACAGTCCCTGGGCAGGAAGCAGGCTCCTCTGAGTGCGGGGGTATGAAGCTCAAGGAGATAGCTCTGAATAGGGAGATGGAAGTGAAAGTCATCAGAACTCATCTTAGTGTTTACTTTCCCTTCCGTTACAGTGGGTATGTTGGGGAACTTGTACTGGAAGAGGCTTTTGAGAGGTGCACTTTGCGGGAATGTTCTTGGCAACTCCTGAGTGTGGACGTGACCTTGGGCTAATGAGTCGCCACGGAATCTGGGTGTTCCCCCTGTTTGGGGGGATCTGGCGACTTAACAGGGACCTCTGCATGAAAGAGTGATGCATATGTACATGCAGAAAGGGATTTGAGAAACATTTGGGAGTGGTTTTCCTCTGGTTTTCTGCTGGTCCATTATCCCTTTGGTGGTACCTCCTGTCTCCCTTGGTTTCTCATTTCCCTGACTGTCCCTCAGTTGCCCCTGTCTGGTGATGGCGACCTCTGTGGCTTATTTTCTTTTGCTCTTTCCTGAGCCCTAACTGATTGAAGACACCGCCTCGGTCATTTCCAGCACACCCACTCTGTGTCTCTCCAGCCTGCCAAGGCTCTTCCCTAAGGGGACCTATACACAGGGCTTGTTCTAGCTCCCTATTCAGAACAGAGGTGGACGTTGGCAGGGAATAGACAGCAACTGTGGTGAAGGTTGAGCCAACAGTGGCTGGTGTCGTATAGTTTGGAGAACCGGAGAGAGGAGAGCAGCCTTGTCTGGTACACGGCCCTGGAGGGGACCGATGAGCAGAGGCCATTGCTGGGTCTGCAGGAAAGGAAGGGGAGGAGACAACGAGGCCGGACTTCTAGCCAACACATGACACACAGAGCTGTCTGTAATCAGCTCCGCACATAAACTCTTTCTTCCTAGAGAATTCTACATTCTTTCTACAAGCGACACATGGATATAAGCTAACCACACATATAATTCTCAAATAGGAATTGAGTATTATCTATCTATCTATCTATCTATTTATTTATTAGTTTAGTTTAGTTTTTTAACAAAGACACATAGCATTGACTACATCCCAGGCACTCTCCTAAGGGCTTTGTGAATATTAACTCATTTAATTCATTATAACCATAGGAAGTAGGTACCATTTTCTATTTCTTCATTTTGCCGACTAGGAAACAGAGACACAGGTTCATTAACTTGCCCAAGGCCACATTCTTAGTAAGTGGCAGAGCCAGATACAACCGTCCCCCGGAATTATGTACCTTGCTGTGCTTACATTTTATGCCGGCATGTTAATGAGGTAATGAATGAAGCACTTAGCACTATATAATATCATGTAAGAATAATAATTGTTTTTATTGTTCTTACTAACTAGTTTCCTGACTCCTATAGATACTTGCAGATGACTTAAGGATCTGGGAAGAAACAGTTTGTGATCTGGAAGCATCAGTTCAAATCCTGGTTCTATTACTCATTAGCTGTGCGATATTGGACATTTAGTCTCTCTCTGCCTCAGTTTCTAAATATGGGAACTGGAGATGGTAATAGTCTTTACCTCATTGATTTATGAATATTAAATAAGGTAACATTGATACAGCACTCAGTGCAATGCCTGGCACAAAGTAAGTACTCAATAAATATTTGTTGTTCACATTAGTACCTGTTGCAATGGAACTAAATTGCTTTTAATTCTTTGGAGTTTCTTTTCCTTCAGCCAATTAGTCACTTATTCCCAGAGATTTCCCGGTAACGTTGCCTTACATTTATTTACAGAAACACCGGTATGTTTCAAGCCTTAAGGGGAGTTTTCTACTTAATTTTGAGGTTGATGGGGCAGATATTATCTCCTTGTTAAGAATGTGGAAACTGAGGCCAGAGAGAAGAAATGAGTAGATCAAGTCTGCAGGCACAGTTGCAGTAGATTTTCTAATATTGATTGCAGCGCTCTGATAGTGTAGTGCATGCACGCACACACACACACCCTTTCTTTTGGGCTCCTTAATTCTGTGTCACCTAACCTAAATTCTTGAATCCCTTGCTGTCTACATTCGTAAAGACTCATTTTCTGTACATGCGTCTTAGGAAGATGAAGCAGTAACTTTCTGCAGACTGCTCTCCCCTTGTCCCCTGCCCCACCCAGATTTCATGGTTTAATGATTTGGGGATTCACCAAGTCTTGCTTCCCAGGGATGAGAGCCAGATCATCTATTTTGTATTTTCAGAGAGTGATAAAAGTACCAAAGAGGACTAGAGACTGCTTTATCCATGAATCTCTGTTTGCCAAGGCTAAGCCTAAACTATAGACTTCACGTCGAATTTTTTGTGCAATAAATCTGGGCTAAAAAATCATTTGGGCTGGTCTTTTACTTTTGGAACCAAACAGCAGAGGCATGAGGGCTAATGAATTTGGAGAAGGCTGGATGAGGAGAGACTGGCCTTGGCCTTGAGCTGCACAGAAAGCTCCACCTGCGGTTTGGCCTTGAGATCCAACCAAGGACTCCCCGAGGGAAGAGAAGCTTGGGAGGTCTGGGAGGGGAGAAATTTCTGTTGCCTCCAGGAGGGCAGTTTGGGTTCCTCCACGCATGATTCCAGGTCAGGTTGCACGGTTTTGACCACAGTACATTCTCTTAAAACTTTTCATGGCTCTACAGATGTTCTCTGGAGAGGAGGTGCCATAAGGGCCCTACCATGTAGCAAGTCTGATGGTGTGGCCCTCTGCCCTCCATCCAGTCCTTGACCTCTCATGCTGCCCTCCCCCACTTTCTGACCAGGGTCCTCCCCAAAGTACAAACCTTCTTCTGTCCCTAACCGTGAATCACTATTGTTTCTCTGGATCTGGCTTTATGTTTGCTAACCTGGTAAATGAATTCTCACAGGGCTCTGAGGTGTCGATGACTATGGGTTTGTATATTGCCTTCCTCATGTGAATCAGAGCTTTCTGGAAGCAGAACCTTAACCTGAAAGATTGGAGCTAAGGAAGAAGTTTCGGGCACTGGTGCAGACCCCCATGCCTCTCAAATTACACTATGCTTAGTCTTCTGCTCCTCGATAGGACCAACCCTGAATCTTTCTATAAAGAGAGAAATAGGCTCTTTTGATGAAGATCCTAGAGAGGCATTAAAGTAGTGTGGTGGTTAAGAGTAAGGCTCAGGGAAGTGGAAATGCATCCCACCCTCATTTATGTTTTCCAACCCATTCTATCCTAGTGTGCACACATTCATTGTGTTCTGTGTTCTGTAACTTTCCCGTTTATTTAGACTTCACCCAGTGGTCCGTGAGGGGCATTTCTTGGCATAGGGAGAAGAAATCTCCCTGCGGAGCCCACTGGCAAGCTTCATTGCCAGTGAACGTATTTGGTGGTAGTAACACAGCCCCACGCCTAGTCTACTGTTGAGGGAATGCCTGCTCCTGCATCAATCAGAATTAAAACTCCCTCTGGCTCTGAGATTCTGTGAACTTTCCCACCTCCTAGCTTTTGCCAACAGCTAACCCTCCCGGGTGACGCTGGCGATAGAATGTGGGAGGCAGATGCTGCCATCCCTCACCCTTTTCCTTCAGTAGTGTCTGTGAGAGGTGAGAGGCAGTCCAAGACAAAGAGCAACTTCAGCAGTGAGAGGTTTTGATGTGGTAAGTAGTATTCCTTCCACAAGTAAACCCTAATTTGAAAAAGTAGCCTCACAATGGAAGCCACTAGTGTAGGGGGTGTTCTTAAGGGTGACTCCTGTTTTTCTGATGTGACAGGTAGGAAAGGCCACCCAGGACTCAGTGGTGACCCTTCTGTATGATGAAGAGGATGGAACTCATGCATTCTCCTGGGGCTGTGACTTTGATGTTTATCTCATGAAGGCTAGGAGGGTTGGTAGATGATGGGGGAGGAACGATTATCTACCATAAGCAGCGCGGGGTGATCTGTCCAGAGGTCAGAGGAGGAATGTTCACATACTTTGGACCAAAAAAACTATGTCTCAGATGGCAGCATTAACATTCTATTAAACATCAGATACTCGGCAGAGGACATTTGGGTCTTTGCTTTCTGCCCCATGGATCAGAACCTTCCCTCTGTATGCCCACAGAGGGGAGGTAAGGTCCAATACAGGGCCTCAAAGGAGAGGCAATGAGGCATGGTAAAAAGGGGGCACCTTAACCTCGTAGATGATAAAGATGAAGATTTTAGGTCTATACCACTTCTAACCAGCTGTGTGACCTTGAGCTGGTCTCATAACATCTCTGAGCCTTTCTTTCTTCATCTGAAAAATAAGAGTATAATTGCTACTTGGTAGAGATATAGTGAGGGCTAGATGAATGGCATAGGTTGAGTTTTGCAGAAGCAAAGCTTGAGATGAGGATTCTGGGCAACCGATTTATTAAGGAAGCGCCTCCAGGGGAGACAGTGGAGAAACAAGACAGGGATGGGAAAGAAGATAAGCAAGCCAAAGTCCCAGCCTCAAGTTGATCCTTCAAGGAACTCTGGAGAGTAAATTAAACCTGAGAGTTGACATAACTTGAACAAAGCTGAGCTTTCCCATTCTAGCCATTGGCCAAGGGCCTCGGGGTCAAGGGTGGTGGCTAACATAAACTCCCAGGCATTTCCACTTCTCTGTGTCCAGGTTTGGTATGGGCTGTTAGGATCCAAAGGACACTGCAGCTAGGAGAAGAATTCATTTAAGAAGTAGAAAAAACTCAGAGGTTCTTGGGCAGAAAAATGACAACGGCTGCTAAAATCGAAAAATATTTGTAGAGGTCAGAGATTCGTCAGGGATTACCCAAAGCACATTGATTTGCTCTCAACCAGGAACCCAATAATAGCTCATTCTTCCAGTCTTTCGAAGAGAGTATGATCCTCAACTATCTGAAAGTGACCTCATATTGAAAGCCTAGACCAGGAAAGGAACATTTAGAGGAGGTTGTCTAAAGGAAAAGGCATTCTTCTCCTCCATTAGACACTGTGTATTCTGTCCTTGAACAGGAGAGAGGACGAAAATACTAACGAAAATGCTAAGTTTAGGCCTTCCTAGATTCACCTTCACTGTGTACTGCTCAGTGCTCTTAAAGCCCACCAACCAAAGACCTCCAGGAACACACGAATCACTGTTGAGCTAATTGCAGCATGAGAGAACATGTACCAGATGAATCCTGGAGCGTCTTGGAAAGGGGGAATGGGCAGCGGTGTCTTATTGGGATTGGGTTTACTTTGAGTAATTCTCAGGAGGGATTAGGGCAGCAGGGTCCATTCTGGGTTGGATGCTTTCAAGAAACAGGGGGGATTCAGTGTTTGGGTACCTTGAGAGTTTTCATATAAAGCCAACAAGGCAGGAGTCGTCATTGGTAAAGGAAAAGAACAGCAGTCACTCGTGTTAGTCAGAGAAGGAGGATGTTTAGTCATTTTTGTGATTGCTGAGTGGCTTTATCTTAATCTTGTTCCAAATATGATCGTGGAATGGACTTGTCCCAGCACTGTTTATGTTAGTTGAGAACATCACGGTCCAGCTGCCAGCAGGTCCCTTTCTCACTTTCTCTGCTTGTCAGCAGGATGTCTTTCATCTTCTCAATGGCGCACCCTTTTCTTTCTCATAAAAGTTGAAGCAGCCCTACTAAGTCTGCGCCTACAGCACCAGCACAAATTCTAAGGAGCATGCTAGCCCTTCCTGCACCTGGGATATGCCACAAAAGCCCCATGGGAATTTCATTCAGAATTTAACACCAAGAGTAACGATTCCACTGGAGGAGTGATAGTCTCTCTTCTTCGTAATAGCAAGGTCTGGGCAATCCATCCTACTTCTTTTTTTTTCTTCTTCTGGCTTTCAGGATGCCCAGGGCCAAATCTGAAACACCTTCAAACACTCACCTTTAGGTTTAGCACATTGCCATGCACTTTTCTCCTTAATCTCAATTTTCAATTTCTATTTTGCTGCTCTTGTTGTTCTGGATATTGTTGGCTTCTTTAGATAAAGTTGGGGAAGAAATGAGTAACTTCCACGTGGAGCTGCATTGCACAGCTTGAAACTAACACAAAATTAGATCTTGCATTCGTTCCCAGTTATTTTATAGATGAAATCCATCTCTCATCATTTAAGTGTAAAACATCGATCTTTTCCTCTTCAATTTCCTTCCTTCCCATAACAGAGCATACAGAAAAGTTAAATAGATGCTATTTGGAAACTCTTTGTCTTTCACGGGAGATATTTTGAGGATTCTCGCAGGCAGACAGTAGAGGTCAGCGTGGAGCTGTGCATAATGGAATGGCTGCTCATAGACCTGGAAACTTAGCCCAGTGGGTCTCAAATAGCGTGGGGCTTAACCATCCAATTCAGATGTGTATTCTTTTTGCTCTGGTCATTTTGCTGTGGTTGCCTTCAGTGTCGCTTTAGTAATATAATTGTTTAGAGGAGAGAAGGTGGCTTTTATATATTGTTTACCCAAAAAAAATTCCGTTTTAAGCACTAAGGAACTCTGAAAGAAAAAATGGTTACAAAATGTGTTTACTTAAATATTGTGAAATGGGGATGGAAATTCGCAGTGCAGGGGATTTGTCATCTGCTCATGACTAGCAGATGGCCGCCTCCTCCTCCTCCTCCTTTGCGAGCTGAATGACTCACATCTCACAGGGTGTGCAAATTGAAATTTCGAAACTCTCCAGAGTAGAGGTGGCAGTGCCATGACTCGATACAGGAGCGTGCCAGCCAGATGACTTTGCCAGCCAGCAAGCTGCCAGAGACCTCACCAAATGTCTCTCGTTGGAAAGCGAAGCATTTGGATGTCTCTTTGCACGTGTTCAATACGCCATTTCGGAAAGGATGCGGGGTATGCTTCAGGCTGCCGGTGAGCCTGCGTCTGTGGAAGGGAACAGGGAGTTCACAAGCCCAGAGCTCTGCCGTCGTCACTCCTACCAAAGTGAATCATGAAAGATGGGCTCACTTGCTGTGGCTTGTCAGCCCTAGAATGGTGGCAAGTCTGCCTCCAGCCACTGACAGAACAAAGTCGGCGTTATTATCACATGCCCCAAGAAATGGAAGATTAAATAGAGTTTAAGGAGATGCGAGTCATCTAAGTTCAAAGTTTTTCTTTTTTCTCTCTTGTTTAATTAAAAGGAACTCTGGATCTACTATGCTTACCCAAAAAATGAGGGCTGTATTTTAGGCAATTATATTTGTTTAAAAAATAGAGTCCTGCCAGCCAGGTGGACTGATAGCTAACTTGCCTTTTAGCTGTGGGTTCCACTACCCTTAGTCACCAAAGATGTCCCCATTGCAATGAAACGCACCTCCTGGTATTCATACCTTTGTGTAGTTCCTTCCTTTCGAATTCAAAGGAAGCCTCACAGTTTCCACTTGGGTGTCTCGGAGTGCTCACTGTGAAAGATGCTAGCTGCCATGTAAGAAGTCTGCTTACCTCAAGACCACAATGCTTTGAGGTAGCTCAGGTGTCCACGCGAAGAGGCTGTCTGGAAGGAGAAATGCCTGGCAAGCCCCTAGCTGTTTCAGGCATCCCAGCGGATGAGCTAGATACGTGATTAAAGAAGCCATCTTGGACAGCCAGCCCAGTTGAGCTTTCTGATGACTCCAGGCACCATCTGACTTCAACGACCTGAGAGAATTCAAAACCACGTAGCTGAGCTCAGTCAACCCACAGGACCATGAGAGATAACAAGAAATTGCTTCAAGCTACTATGTTTTCGTGTGGGTTTTTTGCACAGCAATAGATAACCTGAATAATTCATACTGAGAGTGTGTGTGTGTGTGAGAGAGAGAGAGAGAGAGAGAGAGCGAGAAAGAAAGAGAGAAAAGAAAGGGGAGGGGAGAGGGAAAGAGAGAAATATCAGGGGATTCATAGTAGCTGAATAGGTAGATTGTTATAAATCAGTACTTGGAAGCACTTGTGATATAGCCTGAAACTCCAACATTTTCTAAGGGAGCTAAGACACTAGTGATGAGATGAACATACCCTCGTGAGCATGTACAATACAGTGAAGACAGAAACAGAATGCCATTTAGGGCTGCATGAGATGGGGACATACTCTATGGAGCTAAGAAGTAGGAGAGAACCTGGAAGTCGTTTAATACAACGGTAGAACCATTAGCCCTGGGATCCTCATTTTCTGTTATTGGGTACCTAGACATCTGAAATGTGTAGGTAAGTGAAAGATGGACTACAGTGCCTTGACAGATTATTTACAATAATGAAGAGAGGATGTTATCAGAGATTAAAGGCTCTGAATTAGGAGAACCTAACTACACAATGGTTAAGAAATGGCAGCATATGATGATGTCAGTGACAAAGAGAAAGATCTATCTTAGTCATTTGTAGGATAGGGTTAAAGCCAATGAGAGAGGAAGAAGAAAGGGGATAGAAAGCAGTGGACTCAAGAAAAAGAGATTCGGGATGTATAAATAATAGGATCTCCAGGTTAAAGTCCTTCCAGTCAACCACAACCACTGCATATAAGCAAGCAAAGTTTGGCATAGCAGAAAGAGTACCAACATGCAAACTATTGAGGTCTTTGTTCAGCTACTAATAGGCAGTATAAATTTGGCAAGTCGTTTATCCTCTCTGGGTCTCAGGAAGGTATGTTGTAACTTAGAAAAGTCTCTACAAAGCCAAAATATTATATCAGTTATGATAAAATAAAGACTAGTATTTTATGAAATCTAAGCTTGTTTTCAACGATGAAATCTTACAGTTCTAAACCATAGAAACAGGAGACAATTTTAAAATGTATAAATTAGGTAATTAGGCTTATGGCCTGAAGATGTGTGTAAAAAGCTTTGACTGAGATTTTATGTAATAAAATATAGGAAAAAAACTTTAGTTCAGGGCAAGGTTCTTTTGTTTTATTTCTTGATGTATCCCAAGTACCTAGAACAGTGCCAACATGTTCTAATAGGCAGCAGGCACTAACAGAAACATTTGTGATATACGGTAGAATATTATCCAGCCATTAAAAAATGAGGAAATCCTACCATTTGCAACAACATGGATGGAACTTGAAAGCACTATGCTAAGTGAAATAAGTCAGACAGAGAAAGACAAATACTGTATGATCTCACTTCTATGTGGAATCTAAAAAGAAAAGTCATAGAAAAAGAGATCAGACTTGTGGTTGTGGTTACCAGAAGTGGGAGGTAGGGAGTGGGGAAATTGGAGGAAGGGGGTCAAAAGGTACAAACCTGCAGTTAAAAGTACTAGGTGGGTATTGAGGAGGGCACGTATGGCATGGAGCACTGGGTGTGGTACATAAGCAATGAATCTTGTAACACTGAAAAAATAAAATAAAAGTATTTGGGGGAAAAAAGTACTAGGGATGTAACATACAACATGATAACTATAACTAGCATTGCTGTGTGATATATAGGACAGTTGTTACAAGAGTAAATCCTAAGTGTTCTTATCACAAGGTCAATTTTTTCTTTCTTTTCCTTTTATTGTATCTATATGAGAATCTGTATGTTAGATGAATCTATTGTGGAGATCATTTCACAATATATATAAATCAAACCATCGTGCTGTATATCATATACCATGCTGTATACCCTAAATTTATACAGTGATGTGTGTCAATTATTTCCCAATGAAACTGAAAAAAAAAAATTTGTGAACTGACTGAAGGTGCTAGTCCTGAAAAACCTAGGTCAAAATGGCCTAAAAAGTAGATGCATCAACTGTAAGTCTATCCTTATCCCTTATTTTTACAAAAATTTCTCAGTTCTATTGTTGGGCAAGCACCGATATCCAAATCCCTAAACAGTGGGTAGTCTTGCCTCTCTTCTTCATGTTAAGGATAAATAAGGAAGCATATATTTTTCCCAACTAATGTTAACTCACAAATTTATCATTTTTTATTTTAAACTTTTCATTAAGAAATTTTATTTTTAGAGAGAGAGGGGAAACAGAGAAGGAGAGAATCTAAAGAATCATGGAGCCTGACACAGGGCTCAATTTCACGAACCTAAGATTATGCCCTGAGTTGAAATCAAGAGTCAAATGCTTAACCGACTGAACCACGCAAATGCCCCAAGAAAAATTTCAAGTACACAAAGTAAATGAAATGCTTGTGACCCAGATTCGGCAATTATCAACATTCTACAATTCTGGTTTCATTTATGCCTCTGGCATTTCTTATTTCCACTAGATTATATATGATTATTTTGAAAAATAGATTTTCCTACATCTAACAAAACAAAATTTGGCGTTCCATTTATCTTGTCCTAATGTACTCATGTGCAGGTGTTTTAATTTCCCAATTTTTTAGCGAATTACTTAATTGCAAAGAACTTCCCCCAGGGCACTATTTCTTCTGATTCTGGATGCAGTAAAATTGCAACAAAAATTTTAGAAATGTTCTCTGTGGATGTAGTCACCTGTACCTAGGGTTTCATAACTGTTCTGTTTGGAAAGAGATCCATACCAGTCAGATTTCTTGGTTCCAAACATGAGAATTCACCATAGTTTGTTAAGCAGCAAACTTATATTTAACAAATATGAGATGTTCCAATATCCCTCTGAGAGGACCAGAGACCCAGGCTTGAAGATATATTGGTAGGCACAATAGTAAAATGGCATTTCAAGATGGCTCCAGAAAGGCCTCCATTGTTGTTGCCGCCGGGCACAGGTACCACAGATTGCCCCTTGGCAAAGGACGCTGAACTGCTGCTGTCACTGTCCCTGAGAGCCATTGCCTCTGCCATCATCTTTTTCAGAGAATTGTTTCCACCATTTCTGCCCCTCTAGTTTGTCTCCTTTAAACTGAAATCTCATATGGTGCACTTCATTGGCTGTCCAAGACAGGTGTTTACAGCCTAGCTTCAGGAAAGGCTGGGAGGGTGAATTTCTTGCTTCTAAGTTGGAAAAACTGGACTTAGAAGGGGGGGCCATTTCCCAAATTTAGTTGTTCAAAAGTTCTGGACGGCCACGAATTGGGACACGTGTTTATTAAAGTATATCTGAATATAAACTGGTCGTTGAAGGAGGATATAGCTGATATAAATAATTTGTTAATTTCTTCTCCAGTTTAAAACAAAAAACACAACTTTTTTTAGCTTTAAAAAAATCATATATATTACTTTCTTCTGCTTTACTATCTTCTCTCTTCTGGATTATCTCCGGAATCTTCTAACCTCTCTATCATTTTAGAGGTCTTCACTATGTAACAGCATTTCCTCCTTTTCTTGGCTTTCCCCACCCTACCACCTTAGAATGTTTCTAAAATAGTTTGTATTCTTAGCCATTCTTTGGTGCAATAGTTTCCTTGCTCTGCAATTTTCTTTTACTTTGAAAAAGTTTTCTAAAGCATATATGCTTTTCTTGATAAGGAAGGATACATCTCAAGTACTATAAAAAGATGATGTAAACTGATACACACTAACTCACTCCCCAAGAATTTTATAATTATAGGCATGTTGAGATGCTTTTTATAAGTGAATATAGTGAGCCATCTACTTTCTATTAAAGAAAAAAGGCAGACTAAGGAGATAAGACATTCACTCATATAGACTTATAAAGACATTGCAGGACATTTATAATTCATATCAAACCTCTTTAGTTCAACCTACACAATCCATCATGTCCCTTTCTACTACTTACTGAAAGATCATACTTGCTCTTTCAAATGAAATTTGGATAATTTTCCTTTCAAACAATAGAAAAAAGAGGGCTTCATATTATGTAAAGAATTAGTGAAGTGTGTTCATTACACATCATCTAGAATAATAAAATAAACATGCCAAAAGGTCACTCTAGAAAATGTTTCTGTGTATAAAATAACTTATGCTAGCCTTCCCTTGAGGAATACAATGAAACCAGCACAAAAACATTTCTCTTGCAACTGATTTTCTTCTCTGCAGTACTGAAATACCAAACTTAGTACTTACATAATAATCACTAGTACAGTCATTTTAAACGTTTGAAACATTTCAATTGTCCTTTCTTCCTTTAGGAAATATCATTTAATAGTCAATTCAGTGAAAATATACTACCCGAATGTTTGATGGTTTGGATGACAATCAGCCATTTGCCAAAGTCTGCTTTATATTGCTTAGATTTTTTTAAGGGGGTGGGTTCTTCTTCATTTTGTTTTTCATCACTGAATGCAAATGAAACGTTTAGGAGACGAAGGCCAAACTGAATGTCAGTGTGAAATATAAATAAGGCCAAATTTATCCTGATTAATCAACTTCTGGACTTGACTAAAACACGGTTTCATAATAGCTAAGGGCTTGAATATTTTGCAGTCTTTGTTGCTAGTTTAAAGAAAAGATGTATTAAAATAGTATGCCTTAAAGATTTACTCTGAAACAAACAAAAAACAAGATTTTCAACCTCCATTAAACACTGACAGGGGTAAGAAAGAAAAAAGCTAGACAAATTTAAAATAAATCGTTTGCACTAGTTTTCTATTGCTGTGGAACAAATGACCGCAAATTTAGAAGCTTAAAACAATATGCATTTATTATCTTACAGTTCCCGTAAGTCAGGAGTCTGGTCACCATTTATCCGGGTGTTCTGTTCAGGGTCTGACAAGGCTACAATTAAGGTGTCAGCCCAACTATGTTCTTATCAGAGGCTTGACTGGGGAAGGTTATGCTTCCAAGTTCCCTTAGGTCATTGGAAGGATTCGTTTCCTTGTCGCTATAGGACTCATGGCAGCTTTCTTCTTCAAGGTCATAAGGAGAATGGAAAGCAAGTCTGCTCAGAGGCTTATATGTAAATTGTAAGGTAATTATAGAAGAGAGATCTCATCATCTTTGCCATATTTTGTTGGTTAGAAGCAAGTCACCAGTTCTACTTGCACTCTAGAGGAAGGGATTATACAGGGCAAACATGGAGGCCATCTTAGAATTCTGTCTACCGCACAACTGAAACAGTATTTTAACAATTGTCAATGAAATTGAAGGCAGTTTACCAGACAGAGCACCCTTTGATTAGCATGCTTGTTGGTATTTACAACTATAAGATTAATAACCACAGGATTCCCAAGCATTTCAAGGATGTACAGGGAACATGTTGAAAGATTCTCTTGGCTATGCAAAACATAGCAGAGTACATTGTACTGCTGTGGCCCTGGCCACAGTTTTCAGTTCTGGGTATAGATGGGCTTCATGAGTCCACCCTTTCCACTGTATATAGGGGTGTACCTGAGGACCACAAGTACAGATGATCCTGTTTGTGGTACCACTGATAAATTACCTCTTCTCAAGTGAAAGGGCATTATGATCCTAGAAGGACCACAGAATCTGGTTCAGCCACTGCAAGCACTGTCTTCTTTGAATGTCAGCAGTGGGTTTATTCATCTCAGGAGGAGAATGAAACAAAAGGGAGGTTAAAAATTCTTCGTGTGGGAAAAAAATAACATGGCAAAAAGTAAAATATGGAAATGAAAGGCTACAGTTCCTCCTTTCGAAAGCATACTTGTGCTACGGGTCTTAAAAATTCTGTATTCTGCATACATTCTCTTTAGCATGTGTTCATGTATATAAACAAGATTAGAGACCCAAACTGATGTGGGAACTGAGGATAATATAAATTTTATATATTTTCCATATTGTGGAAAGAAGAATTAAACTATACTCCTGTGTTAGTTGGATTCTCTAAGAAGCAGATGCTGAAATGAAGTTTTGTGTGTATGTGTGTGTGTGTGTGTGTGTGTGTGTGTGTGTGTGTCGGGGGTGTTACTGTGGAGTAACACCTGTGAGGAAACAGAATTTGTCAAGGGAGGTTGCATCTGACACAACTCGATGTGGCCCATCGAGGTCATAGATCTGACCTTCAATTTAAAAAAAAACTCAACAAGCCCTATGGCTTCGTAGTATCTTTGTAGTATCCCTGTTTATAATGATCAGAACTATCTCAAAACCTCAGAGACTTATGCAAATTCTGAGGCTGTCCACATCAACTCTTCGTCTTTAGACAGGGATGCATCAAATAATCCTGTTGGTGGGGAATTTGCCATCTTTGAGATAGCCTCGGTAGGTGGTTCTATGAATCCCTTGCTCAGCTATGTCACTAAGAGGTCGTAGACATTTGAGTCTTTCTAACTAAACCCTCTAGGTCCACCCCAGATTACAAGCAGGGCAGTATTCTCTAGTGGTTTCTTTTCTTTTGCTTGTCCCTTCCATGTTGGAATTCGCTATTATTTTCTTTTATTATTCTAAACACGCTCCCAAGGATAATTCATCTACTGCCATGATTTTAACCTATACCAGTATAGCAGTGCTTCTCAATCAGGGGCTATTTTACCTCTCGGAACCTTTGGCAATATCGGAATACATGTTTGCTTGCCATGACTGGGGAGATGCTACCGGTATGTGGAGGATAGAGACCAGGGATGCTATTTTCCATCCTACAATGTACAGGGCGGTCCCCCACCACAAAGAATCACCCGCCCCAAATTCTCACTAGTGCCAAGGTTGAGAAACCCTGCTATACTGAGACAGCCCCCATTCCACATCTCCTGCCCAGGTTTCTCTCCCAAGGTTTGGATGGCAAGATGAGAAATCCTTGACCTATTTTCTAAATAAAGTAAAAAGCAAGGTCATCCGATGAAGAAATATTGGGGAGCAAAGTTGACATATCCGTTAGACATGGTAATTAGTCACGGTGCCTGCTTAGGACCCACAATACTTTTAAGGGCCCATTAAAATGTTTTAATTTTAATTTCTCTTGAAATCAGAAGAAAGAATGAATATAACAATGAATATGTTATAATGAATCAAGCTTGGATTATATTTGTCTTTATACCAGCTCAGTGGTAAAACATAATTTTAGGTTTATTTTTTTTTAATGAAAGAAGGGACCCATGAAAGCAGAAGTGTCTAGAGTGCACAAAAATCATAACACAGTCCTTTTAGGGAGGAGGCGGCAGAGGAAATTTGAAGAGTGAATAAAATGTGAAATATCCTTCTGGGCAGTGGGAAAGCCATTTTAGGAAAGAAATGTATGATTTTCGGTCAGAATGCCAGATGTTATTAAGTGTCCATTTGGGGTTGGTATTCATCAATTTATAGGCATAGCAATTTGTCTGGTGGTGCAATTCTCTAGCAAAGCTCAGCTGCGTGAACACGGCACGAAGCAGGCAAATGTTTGGGATTTTTAATGCTGACCATTTGGAGTAACAGGTAGAGAAGCAAAGGACATAAGACAATGTATATAATAATGAATGGAAGGAGCTAAACTGGAAAGTAGCAGAATGGGGCCTTCGGACTGAGATGGAAAAGTCAATAAACTGGAGACTCCGGTCAGGTTGAAAAACTATATCCCATGTGTTATGATTCTGCATACATCAAAAGCTAGAAAATTTAACAATATAGATTAGTTACTCTGGGAATTGCCAGAGTCATTTTGTCAAATTGTCAACCTTGCCAATCTGTCAAGATTTCTCTTAAAGTGCAGACATTCTTGAAAAAGGAATAAACTATCTTCTTTTTTGTTAGCACCTTAGCTTATAGCTAGTTGTTATTAGAGCTAATAGGGAAAAGGACTTTGAATGTGGACCTAGGAAACAGGCCAATTCAAACCAGGATTTATTTGCCAAAAATCAATGCAATTTGCACAATGGCCAACATGACAAATTGCCAATTGCAGTATTATTGATTCACCAAAAAATTGTTTCTTTCTACTATTACAAAATTTGCAGAAATCTCTGTTGAATAAGACACTTCACCAGCCACTGAAGATTTTTTAAAGTTTTATTTTGGTTAATATAGTTTAGCTTAGGTTTTACTTTGAATTTGCTATAGCCACTTTACCATAGCCATTTTGCAGTAGATTTGCCAGTCTGACTCAGTTGAACCTCATTTTTTTTCTGTGATTCACATTTCAGAAAATGAGCACTTTTCAACTGCCTATTAAGAGACAATTTTGCATGGGTCTCTCATGTTTCCGCACATCTTATAAGCAGGATAAGCATCTTGTAAGCAAGATGAGACTGTCTTTTGTTCCGGACTATCTTTTCAAGGATATTTGTGTAGTGGACAGTGTCTCCCTCCTAACAAAGGGCAGGAATGTTTATTTTACATTTAAGAAGATTCGGGTTCTCTAAGCTCAGAATTCTGTAATGCAACTCACTGTGTGTGGGGGTATTACCTGGCCCTCTACCCATCACCCTGTGGGAAATAGGGCTCAGGAAACCTGCATAAAAATGCTGATATCCTAGCTACTGCTGTTTCTTTGAGTAATAAATTGTCCTTCACTTCTGACCTAGGAGTCTTGTGTATTCTACTGGCATCCATGAAACTGTAGCAGGCTAGGGGCACCTGGGTGGCTCAATCGTTAGGCGTCTGTCTTCGGCTCAGGTCATGATCCCAGGGTCCTGGGATGGAGCCCTGCATCAGGCTCCCTGCTTGGCGGAAAGCCTGCTTCTCCCTCTCCCACTGCCCCTGCATGTGTTCCCTCTCTCGCTGTGTCTCTCTCTGTCAAATAAATAAAATCTTAAAAGAAAGAAAGAAAGAAAAGAAACTGTAGCGGGCTAAATTGTTAGATTACAAGGAGAGTGAAATCCCAGACAGTTCTCAGTTTTTTTTTTTTTTAAGATTTTTTATTTATTTATTTGACAGAGAGAGATCACAAGTAGGCGGAGAGACAGGCAGAGGGAGAGGGGGAAGCAGGCTCCCCGCTGAGCAGAGAGCCCAATGTGGGGCTCGATCCCAGGACCCTGAGATCATGACCTGAGCAGAAGGCAGAGGCTTAACCCACTGAGCCACCCAGGCGCCCCCACTTCTCAGTTCTTAACAAGAACTGAGAAACCCCATTTCTCAAGCAAAATATTCACATGATGAAGTCAGTTTAAAAAAATCTATAAAGTAATCACAAAATACTAGGAGATGAATTTAGAATATGTCAAATAAGCAAATCCCTCTACCTTGGTTCTGAAATACTTGATATTTGAGATATATGCAACACTTGTAATTTGAAATATACAAATAATTCTCAATTCGAAAGGTCATATATATCCAAAGTATTGAAAAATCTAGAATACGTTAAACTTTATCCATGATTAAAGGCAATGGCAAAATAGCTGCAGAAAAACTAAAACTAGACTCAATTAAATCTTTGTGCCGGTAATCTAAACTGCACAAAAATCTCCAAAAGCTTCTACAATCACCCAGCCAATTTGAATTCTTATAAATGTAAATGGTTAAGTCAATCAGGTTTTCAACTAATTTGGTAAATTTGGCAAATTTCTCATTCATTGACTTGACCTAAATAATGGGGGAGGATAGGGGAAGGGGGTTAGAGAACTTGGAGACACGTGGAAGACACTAAGGCAGACCTCCCCAACTGCATGCCTTAATGGAGAACACCAGCTTGCAGTCAAGGGAATTTTCATAGACAGATAACATAGACAGAACTAGTCTCATTTGGCCTTTCTACAAGAAAGCTGGTGCAAAATAACTTCTCCATCAAAATGAAACAATCACATTTAGTAGAGGCTCTAGTGATTAAGAGCTGAGGCTTTGCTGACCTCCATTCAAGACCTGGCTCTTGCAATTTAACTAATCTCTCTAAGCCTCAATTTCCACATCTCGAAAGTAGAGATAATGATAGTACCTGTTTCTCAAGGATGTTGTGAGGATTAATTGAAATACACATTTAAATTGCCTAACATGAAGGCTGCCACTTGGAAAGGCTTAATAGTCCTAGTGTGAGATGTTATTAAGAAATTTATTTTTTGAATTGGAATTTCAAAGCATTATCAAATAGATTTATTTCCTTTTGTGTTTTGGAAACCTTTTCTTTACACATTTGAGAGAACAGTCACAAAGTTACAGCACTTTCTAAAGGGCTAGGTTAATATTGGATGAGAATTAGGTGTTTTAGAGAATCCAGATACTGCATACCACTTTGCAAATGTTTAGGTTTTGGCAGAACAACAAACAGATTTTACAAAGACTGTCCTTTAATTATTAAACCTCTATGTATTAAAAGGAAATAAATCTATGCAGTATTTTTTGATCCATTTGCACTTAATTAATAAAAATATGGTGTTGTAAAAAGTATTTGATGTTCAAGCAGTTCTTTACCTCCCACTTGCTTTATGAGTTACCCTTTCCTTTTGTAAGCTCAGTTTTGGAAGTTGAGTGATATGGCAATTAATGTTCACCTAAAATAAGTCTGCTTTACTTTAAATACTAAGTGCTGCAAAGCCGGGTAAATAACACGACTCAGTATCCCTGGAGGTAGAATTATTGTCTTTATTGTCATTATTGTCAAAGAGACTACACTTGGAAGAAAGAAGACTGCCCTCTGATGAATGCTGCGACATTTATCTAGCTGGAAATTAGTCAACATTGGGGCAGGTCCAAGTGCTATTATTTCAATTACTACTATTATTGACTATAATTTATTGAGCATCTACTATGTGACAGGAACCTAACTTATGTTTACTTATAATTTAATTCTCACAACGACTCTATGATGTAGGCATTATTGCCACCTGTTTTCTTTTAGCAGATGAGAAAACAAGCTTAGGGAGTTTAAGGAACTTGCTCAGGATTATCCAGCTTATAAGTGACAGAGCCAGATGTAGAACTGTGAACCCTGAGTCCATCACTTTATGCTTCAACTGGGCCTGATAAAGCCTTGTTCTTAAATTGTCAGCATTCTGGATATATCCCAGGACTGGCCTGAGTTAAAGCAGGATCTAGTCAAGAAAAAAGAAGTGAAGACTCAGGGGAAAGGGAGGATAGCAAGATAACCTGGCATTGTTCATATGTCTTTGGAGACATTATTTCAAATTTTTGGTTATAGATATTTTGTGCTGTTAACAAATCCATAATCCAATGAATATCACGAATAAGGGCGCTCCAAAGTCCTGCCACTAAGGGTTCTATTGAAGGAGGATGAAGACCTAAAAAAGTTTCCTGGGTCTCGTTTCTAACATTGGCCATTTTAGAATGAAGTTACGGATGCTCAAGAAGGTAAATAAACACACATTAGGATTCAGTTTAGCTATTAGTGACAGAAAACCCTAATGAGCGGTAGCTTAAATCAGTTAATGCCATTTTTTTTTTTTTACAAACTCTTCCTAAATCATTCTATTAGGGCAGTATTTACCTTGATACCAAAACTAGACTAGATAATATTTAAAAAGGAGAAAACCATAGACCAATGCTTATTATGAATATGAATGTAAAAATCCTCAACAAAATATTAACTGACAGAATCTATCAATATATGAAAGAACTATACACCATGACCAAGTGGGACTTATCCCAGGAATACATAGTTGGTTTACTATCTTAAAATCAATTAATATAATACCGTATCAATAGAATAAAAGCCAAAATCATATGATTATCTGAATAGACTGGATCTCTTTTTATACCATATTTAAATATTAATTCAAAATGGATCGTGCTGTAAATCTGAGACCTAAAACCATAAACTTCTTAGAAAAAAAGGTGGAGGCAAATCTTCATGACCTTAGATTTAGCAAAACCTTCTTACATCTGATATCAAAAGCATAAGAAACCAAAGGAAAAAAATAGATAAATGGACTTCATCGAAATCAAAAAGGGCTTTTTTGCTTCAAAGAACACCATCAAGAAAGCGAAAAGACAAATCACAAAATATTTGTAGATAATATATCTCATAAGGGACTTGTATCTAGAATATAGAAGGAAGATTTACAATTGAACAATGAAAAGCAAAATAATTGAATTTAAAAACGGGCAAAAGATCTGAATAGATAGTCTTCCAAAGAAGATATACAAATGACTAACAAACACATGCTCAACATCACTAGTCCTCAGGGTAATCCAAATCAAAACCACAATGAGATACAACTTCACACTCATTAGGATAGGTATAATTTTTTCATGTGGAAAATAACAAGTATTAGTGAGGATGTGGAAAAATTGGACCTCTCATACACTGCTGGTGAGAATGTAAAATGTACAGCTACTTCGGAAAACAGTCTGACAGTTCCTCAAAAAGTTAAACACAAAGTTACTATTTTACTCGGCAATTCTATTCCTAGGTATGTACTCAAGAGAAATGAAAATATATTTCCTCGAGAAAACATATATGAATGTTTGTAGTAGCATTGTTCATAAGAGTCAAAAAGTAGAAACAACCCACATAGATGAATAATAGATAAACATAATCTAGTATACCTATATAATAGAATATTACTAGAGCATGAAAATGTACTGATACATGCTACACCATCAATGAACCTTGAAATCATGCTAAATAAAAGAAAGCAGTCACAAAAGACCACATATATTTCATTTATATGAAACCTCCCAAATAGGCATATCTAATGAGACAGAAAGTAGATCAGTGGCTGTGTAGGGCTGGAGGCAGAGGTGATAGAGTATAGAATTTCTTTTTGAGATCATAAACATGTTCTAAAGTTGACTGTAGCGATGGTTACACATCTCTGTGACTATACTAAAAAACATTGACTTGTACACTTTAAAATATGTGAATAATATGGTATATGACTTATATCTCAACAAAGCTGTTACCAAAAACCCCCAACAACACAAAAACAAACAAACAATAAACAAAGTGAAACAATATGTGGAGTAAAATTTAGACCTGTAAATTCATATATTAAAAAAAAATCTGAAACTTGATCTCAGTAAAATACACAAAAATAAATTTTAAAAAAGGAGAAAAGAAAAATAAGAAAGATAATGTAATAGAAAAAAATAGAGAGATCGAGAAAACCAAAAGATGGTCCTTTGAAAAGACAAAATTTACAGACCTCTGATGAGACTGCACAGAAATTAAAGAAAAAAATAACCAATGCTAGAAATAAAAAAGAATATTCACTACAATGTATGAGACAAACATTGGTAGAACTGAATGGATAAGTACAAAAAAAAACCACAATTACAGCTAGCGACATCAAAAACGCTTTCTTAACAACTGATAAAACAGCTAAATGAAAATAGGCAACAATATAGAGCTCAATGTTACCACCAACCAAAAGCATCTAATTCACATTTGTAGAATACTCCACCCCACAACAGTAGAACACACATTCTTTTCAAGTGCCTATAAAATACTTATTAAGATAAACCAGATTCTGAGTCACCAAACAAACCTTAAATTTTTTAAAATTGAAATCATGCAGTGTATGTTCTTTGACCGTAATGGAATCACACTAAAAACCAATAACAGAAAGATAACAAGAAAATCTCTAAATGCGTGGATATTAAACAAAACACTTTCTAGTACTCCATGGGTTAAAGAGGAAATCTCAAGGGAAATTTAAAAATACATAGAATTAAATGAAAATACAGCATATCAAAATATGTATGAGGCAACTAAAGCAGTGTTGAGAGGGAAATTTATAGCACTAGGTGCTTACATTAGAAAGGAGGTAAGGTCTCAAATTGATAATGAAAGTTCCTACTTCAAAAAACTAGAAAAAAGAAGAGCAAAATAAAGCAAAACAAGTAGAGGGAAGGAAATAATAAATAATGCAGATAGCAGAACTCAATGAAATTGAAAACAAAACAAAAAGAAAAAAATCAATGAAACAAAAGCTGTTTCTTTGAAAGATCAATAAGGTTGGCAAATCTCTAGCAGGAGTTACAAATATAAAGAGACCCATTTACCAAAAACAGGAGTAAAACTGGATATTACTAGCAGCCATTAATAAGGATAATAAGGTAATATAGGCACACCTCAGAGATATGGTGGGTGCCAGACCACCACATTAAGGCAAATATATCAATAAAGCAAGTCAAATAAATTTTTGGTTTTCCAGTGCATATAAAAGTCATGTTTACACTATACTGTAGTCTACTAAGTGGGTAATAGCATTATGTTTAGGGACTCCTGGGTGGCTTAGTCGGTTAAGCATCTGCCTTCAGCTCAGGTCATGATCCCAAGGTCTTGGGATAGAGTCCCACATCAGGCTCCTTGCTCAGCAGGGAACCTGCTTCTCCCTCTGCCTGCAGCTCCCTCTGCTTATGCTTGCTCTCTCTCTCTCTCACTCTCTCTGACAAATAAATAAATAAAATCTAAAAGAATAGCATTATGTCTTAAAAAAAACAATGTGCATACCTTAACTTAGAAACACTTTACTGCTAAAAATGCCAACGCCTGAGCTTTCGGTGAGTCATGATCTTTTTTGCTTGGTGGAGGGTCTTGCCTCAATGTTGCTGGTTGCTGACTCATCAGGGTGGTGGTTGCTGAAGGTCGAGGTGGCTGTGGCAATTTCTTAAACTAAGACATTAATAAAGTTTGCCCCAGCAACGGACTCTTCCTCTCACAAATGATTTCTCTGTAGTGCGCAATGGTGTTTGATAGTATTTCACCCATTAGTAGAACTGCTTTCAAAATTGGAGTCGGTCCTCTCAAACCCTGACACTGCTGTATCGACTGAGTTTGCATGGTATTCTAAATCCTTTGTTGCCATTTTAACAATCTTCACAGCATCTTCACTAGGAGTAGTTTCCATCCCAAGAAACCACTTCCTCTGTCCATTCATAAGAAGCAACTCCTCATCCATTAAATGTCATCCATGGCATTGCAGCAATTCAGCCACATCTTTAGGCTCCACTTCTAATTCTGGTTCTCTTGCTGTTTCCACCACATCTGCAGTTACTTCCTCTGCTGAAGTCTTGAGCCCCTTCAACTCATCCATGATGATTGGAATCGACTTCTTCCAAATTCGTGTTTGTGTTGATGTTTTGACCACTTCCCATGAATCACAAATGATCTTAACGACATCTAGAATGGTGAATCCTTTCCAGAAGTTTTTCAATTTACTTTGCCCAGAGGAATCACTATCCATGGCAGCTATAGCCTTATGCAATGTATTTCTTAAATAATAAGGTTTGAAAGTCAAAATGACTCCTTGATTCATGGGCTGCAGAATGGATTTCTTGTTAGCATTCATGAAAGCAACATTAATCTTGTTGTAGATCTCCTTCAGAGCTCTTGGGTAACCAGGTGCGTTGTCAATAAACAATAATACTTTTAAAGGAATCTTTTTTTTCTGAGCAGGTCCCAAAAGTGAGCTTAAAATATTCAGTAAACCATGTTGTAAACAGATGTGCTGTCATCTAGGCTTTCTTGTTCCATTTATAGAGCCCAGGCAGAGTAGATTTAGCATAATTCTTAAGGGCCATGAGATTTTGGGAATGGTAAATGAGCATTGGCTTCAACTTAAAGTCACCAATTGCATTAGCCCCTAACGAGAGAGTCAGCCTGCCCTTTGAAGCTCTGAAGCCAAGCATTGATTCCTCTTCTGTAACTATGAAAGTCCTAGATGACACCTTCTTCCAATGTAAGGCTATTTCATCGACATTGAAAACCTGTTGTTTAGTGTAGCCACTTTCATTATCTTAGCTAGATCTTCTGTACACCTTGCTGTAGCTTCTACATCAGCACTTGCTCCTTCTTCTCGTATTTATGCTATGGAGATGGCTTCTTTCTTTAAATCTCATGAACCAACCTCTGCTAGCTTCAGACTTTTATTCTGCAGCTTCCTCACCTCTCTTAGCTTTCATGGAATTGAAGAGAGTTAAGGCCTTGCTCTGAATTAGGTGTTGGCTTGACAGAATGTCATGGCTAATTTGATCTTCTATCCAGATCGCTAATACTTTCTCCAGATCAGCAAGAAGACCGTTTCACTTTCTTATCATTTGTGTGTTCACTGGAGGAGCACTTTTAATTTCCTTCAAGAACATTTCCTTTGCATTCACAACTGGGCTATTTGGCACAAGAGACCAGTTTTGGTCCATCTCAGGTTTCAACATGCCTCCCTCACTAAGCTGAATCATTTCTAGCTTTTCATTTGAAGGAGACACGCAACTCTTCCTTTCACTTGAACACTTAGAAGCCATTATAGGGTTATTAACTGGCCTGATTTCAATATCATTGCGTTTCAAAGAATAGGGATGCCTGAGAAGAGAGAGGGATATGGGGAATGGCTGGTCAGTGGAGCAGTCAGAACACACACATTTATTTATTAAAGTTGTCGTATTATACGTGTGTGGTTCCTGGCATCGCAGAACAATTACAATAGTAACATCACAGATCATTGAACACAGATCACTATAACAAGTGTAATAATAATGAAAGAGTTTGAAATATTGCAAGAATTATCAAAATGTGACATAGAAACATGAAGTGAGCAAATGCTGCCAACAGACTTGCTCAACACAGGATTGCCACAAGCCTTCAATTTGTAAGAACACAATATCTGTGAAGCATAATAAAGTGAAGCACAATAAAACAAGGTATGCCTGTGTTACAACTTTATGCACACAAATTCAACAACTCAGATGAAATGGACCAATTTCCCAAAACCCACAAATTATCGAAACCAATACAAAATAGATCATCTGAACAGTCCTGTAATAATTAAAGAAATTGAATTTGTAATTTTAAAACTCCACAAATAAATGGAAAAATATCTCATGTTCAAAATTAGAAAAATTAATATTGTTAAAATATCCATACTACCCAAAGTGATCTACAGATTCAATGCAATCTCTATCAAAATTCCAGGGGCATTTTCCACAGAAATAGAAAAATTATCTTAAAATTCATATAACCACAATAGATCTCAAATAGCCAAAGCAGTCTTGAGACAAAAGAACAAAGCTAGAGGCATCACACTTCCTTATTTCAAACTATATTACAAAGCTATAGTAATCAAAACGGTATGCTACTGGCATAAAAACAGACACATAAAAAAAAAAAAAAAAAAAAAACAGACACATAGACCAATAGAACAGAATAAAGAGCCCAGAAATAAACCAGCACATATATAGTCAATGAATCTTTGACAAGGGTACCAACTACACAGTGAGGAAGAAACATTCTATTCAATAAATGGTGTTGGGAAAACTGGATATCTACACACAAAAGAGTGAGATTGTACCTTTATTTTACACCAAACACAAAATCCACTTGAAATGGATTGAAGCCTTAAACCTAAGACCTGAAACTGTAAAACTCAGTCAGAAAACATATAGAAAAGGCCCCTTGACATTGGTTTTGACAATGATTGGTATGGCAATTGGGTATGACATCAAAAGCACAAGCAACAAAAGCAAAAACAAACCAGTGGGAAGACACCAAACTAAAAAACTGCTGCACAAAAAAAGAAATAATCAATAGTGAAAAGGCAGCCTACAGAATAGGAGGAAATATTTGGAAACTATACACCTGAAAGGAGTTCATATCCAAAATGTATAAGGAATTCATAAAAGTCAAGAATAAAAACAAACAATAACTGATAATTCAATTTAAAAGTGGGCAAAGGACCTAAGTAGACATTTTTCCAAAGTAGACATACGAATACCCAAAAGGTGTATGAAAGGTTGCTCAACATTACTAGTCATCAGGGAAATGCAAATCAAAGTCACAATGAGATATCACCTCGTATCTGCCAGGATGACTATATAAAAACAACATGATATAGTGAACATTGGCAAGGGTGTGGAAAACAAGGGAGCCTTCTACAGGCTGTAAATCTGTACAGCCATTGAGTAAAACAGTATGTAGTTTCCTAAAAAAAAAATTAATCGTAGAACTACCAAATAATACAGAAATTCCCTTTCTGAGTATATATCCAAAGAAAATGAAATCAGTATCTCAGAGAAATATCTGCACTCCTATGTTCATTGCAGCATTATTCAAAATAGCCAAGATATGAAAATAACCTAAGTGTCCATTGATGGATGCATGGCTAAAAAATAAGTATCTAACACATACAAAAATATGTATATTTAACGGAATATTATTAAGCCATAAAAAATCCCATCATTTTCAACAACACGAGTGAACTGTGAGGGCATTATGCTAAGTGAAGTAAGTCAGACAGAGAAGGACAAATACTGTAAGATCTCACTTACGTGTGAAATCTAACAAAGCCAAACTAAGAGAACCAGAGAGTCCAACAGTGTTTGCCAGGAGCTGTGAGGAGGCAGAATGGGGGAAGCGAAGAGATGTCGATCGAAGAGTACAAACTTCCAGTTATAAGAGAAGTAAGTTCTGGGGATGTTCTGTAAGCATGGCGACTACAGTGAACAAAACTGTACTGTATACTTGAAAGTTGTTAAGAGGCTTTCGGGGAAGAGTTAAGATGGCGGAGTGGTAGGAGGACCATGAGATTGCCTTGTCCGTCAAACATAACCACATCAACATCAAATCATTTTGAACAACTAGGAAACTGATCTGGAGATTAAGAAAACAATCTGCACAATTGGAGGGAGAGAAAGTGGCAGATGGGAGGTGTGGAGCTGTGAATTCGGGGAGAGAAAAGCTGCCATGCTGCAAAGGGGAGGAAGCCCTTTTCGTGGAGCAAAGCCAGGGAGAGAGGAAGAGAGCCAGAGAGAGAGAGCAGCACATACGGTTCAAGCAAGATGCCATGGTGTGGGGATCCCCTGGATTGCTCTCCTTCCTGGAGTACATTTGAAAGAGGGTATTTTGCCTCTCCAAGAATAAAAGACCCACCAGGCACCACTAAGCAGCTGTTCAATAGCAGGAGACAGAGGTGTGCACAGAGGGCAGGTAACCTGGTCGAAGCTTTTTGCTGGGCTTCAGCATAGACTCCAGGCCCCTATGCAGGTGTGCAACTGTTTTTCTGGGACAGAACGATGCTGGGCACAGCCCTGCAGGGCTCTCCTCCAGGGGACGAGTGGGGATGGGGGGCTCTGTGCCTTGCTGGGTCCTTTAAGATTTGGAGTTTTGAATCTCAGCCACTGGCCAGAGATAAAACATAGGGGAACTGTGGCACCGGGCATGGCCACAGTTGGACACAGACAGATTGAGGGCACAGATCTGGCAAAACCCTGGAATACAGGAGAGGAGATTGCTTTTCCGTGAGGGCCTCCTGAACAGCAGCAGCCATGAGTTCCTTTCCTTGGGGACAAGAGGGTGGAGTGATGCCATCTTTTACCACCATTCTCACCAGTATGGTGGGACATCAAAGAGAAATACGGAGCTTCCAGTGAAGGCTGGAGTCACTTGCACCAAACTCCACCCCTCTGTGCCCAGCAGGGGCATCTTCACCAGATGATGTGAGCCAGCACAGCAGGCCTCTCCCTCAGAAGAGTAACACAAGCCCCCGCATGTACCAAGTCTACTGATCACAGAGTGCTCCAAAGCATCAGCTTGAGTTCTAGTGGAAATAGGACCAGACTTTCTATTTATGTATTCAAGCAATCAATCAATCAATCAATCAATTTTATAGATATATTTATTTTTTCTTTTTTCTTTGGAATCAGTCTTGCAGTTTTTTGTTCATTTGTCGATTTGTTTCCTTTTTTTGATTTTTTGATTTTTTCCTTTTCTTTTTTCTTTCTTTTTCTTTGGAATCAGGCTTATAGTTTTTTCTTTTGTTTTTGTTTGTTTGTTTGTTTGTTTTTTGTTCCTTTTCCTTTTCTCTTTTCTTGGATCAAGCTTTTTTAAAAATCAGGCTTATCTTAACAAGCAAATCAAAGCACACCTAGTAAGAGGTCCAAACACTCCCCACCACAAGCAAGCAGGAACTCTGCAGAGGACTGACCTGTGGGAAAGAGCAGCCAAAACACACCAGCAGAGTGCACACAGCATACATCAGAAACACTTCCTGAAGGACCAGGCTCTGGACAGTATATGATCCCTTCTTAATATAGTATTACTCTCAAGAGCAGGAAACATAACAAGCTTTCATAACACACAAAAGATAGAAACTTAGACATAATGACAAAATGGAGGAAGTCTTCCCTAAAGAAAGCTCAAGAAATCATAGCCAGGCATTTGTTCAACAGATGCAAGTAATATATCTGAACAAAAATTTAGAACTGCAGTCATAAGAATACTAGGCTTGGAAGAAGTATAGAAGACACCAGAGAAACCCTGACTGAAGAGATAAAAGACCTGAAGACTAGTCAGGCCAAAATAAAAAATGCTATAACTGAGATACAAAATTGACTGGATGTAATCACAATGAGGATGGGAGAAGCAGAGGAACAAATAGGTGATATAGAAGATAAAATTATGGAAAATAATGAAGGTGAAAAGAAGAGGGAAAGAAAACTATTAGATCATGAATATAGGCTTAGGGAACCCAGTGATTCTACAAGGCACAATAATATCCATATCATAGGAGTCCCAGAAGAAGAAGAGTGAGAAAAAGGGGTAGAAGGTTTATTTGAACAAATTATAGTTGAGAACTTCCCTAATCCGGGGGAAGGAAACAGGCATTCAAGTCAAAGAGGCACAGAGAACTCCCATGAAAATCAACAAAAACAGGTCAACATCAAAACGTATCATAGTGAAATTTGCAAAATATAAAGATAAAGACAATTCTTAAAGCAGCTAAGGACAAAAGGTTCTTAACCTACAAACATAGAAACATAATGTTAGCAACAGACCTGTCCATGGAAACATGGCAGGCCAGAAGGGAGTGACATGCTAATATTTAACATGCTAAATGAGAAAGATATGTAGCCAAGAATACTATATCCAGCAGGGCTGTCATTCAGAATAGAAGAAGAGATAAAGAGTTTCCAACACAAGCAAACTAAAGGAGTTTGTGAACACTAACCCAGCTCTGCAAGAAATATTAAAGGGGACCCTTTGAGCAGGAAATAGAGACTGAAAAAGAAACAAAGACTAGAAAGGAACAGAGACAATCTACAAGAACAGTGACTTTACAGGTAATACAAGGGCACTAAATTTATATCTATCAATAATTACTCTTAATGTAAATGGACTGAATGTTCCAATCAAAAGACATAAGATATCAGAATGAGTAAAAAAAAAAACAAGACCCATAAATATGCTGCATACAAGAGACTCATTTTAGACTTAAAGACACCTGGAGATTGAAATTGACGGGGTGGAGAACCATCTATCAATGCTAATGGACATCAAAAAGAAGCTGTAGTAGCCACACTTGTATCAGACAAGCTAGATTTTAAACCAAAGATTGTAATAAGAAATGAAGAAGGGCACTATATCATAATAAAGTGGTTTATCCAACAAGAAGATCTAACAATTGTAAATATTTATGCCCCTAACTTGGGAGCACCCAAATATATAAATCAATTAATAACAAACATAAAGAAACTCATTGATAATAATACAATAATAGTAGGAGACTTTAATACCCCACTCACAGTAATGGACAGATCATCTAAGCAGAAGATCAATAAGGAAACAGTGGTTTTGGACGGGACCAGATGGACTTAACAGGTATATTCAAAACACTTCATCCTAAAGCAACAGAACACACATTCTTTTTGAGTTCACATGAAACATTCTCTAGAAAAGATCACATACTGGATCACAAATCAGGCCTCAGCCAGTATGAAAAGACTGAGAGCATACCATGCATATTTTCAGACCACAATGCTATGAAACTTGAAGTCAGCCACAGGAAAAAATTTGGAAAGACCACATGAAGGTTAAAGAACATCCTATTAAAGAATGAATGGGTTAACCAGGAAAATTAAAGAAGAAATTTAAAAATAAAAATGAAAACATGACAGTCCAAAACCTTTGGGATGCAGCAAAGGTGCTCATAAGAGGGAAGTACGTAGCAATACAGACCTTCCTCAAGTAGCAAGAAAAGTCTCAAACGTACAACCTAAACTTACACCCAAAGGAGCTAGAAAAAGAACACCAAATAAAGCCTAAAACTAGTGGTAGAAGGGAAATAATTAAGATTAGAGCAGAAATAAACATAGAAGTCAAAAAACAGTAGAATAGATCAATGAAACTAGGAGATGTTTCTTTGAAAGAATTAACAAAATTGATAAACCCCTAGCCAGACTTATCAAAAAGAAAAGAGAAAGGACCCAAACAAATAAAATTGTGAATGAAAAAGAGATCACAACCAACACCACAAAAATACAAACAATTATAAAAGAACATCATGAGCAATTATATGCCAACAAATTGTGCAATCTGGAAGAAATGGATGAATTCCTAGGAACATACAAACTACCAAAACTGAAACAGGAAGAAATAGAAAATTTTAACAGACCCATAACCAGCAAAGAAATTGAATCAGTAATCAAAAATTTCTCAACAAACAAGAGTCCAGGGCCCGATGGCTTCCCAGGGGAATTCTACCAAACATTTAAAGAAGAACTAATACCTATTTTTCTGAAGCTGTTCCAAAAAATAGAAATGGCAGGAAAACTTCCAAATCATTCTCTGAGGCCAGCCTTACCTTGATTCCAAAACCAGACAAAGACTCCACTAAAAAGGAGAATTACGGACCAATATCCCTGATGAACATGGACGCAAAAATTCTCAAAAAGATACTAGCTAATTGAATCTAGCACTACACTTAAAGGATTATTCACCACAATCAAGTGGGATTTATTCCTGGGCCGCGGGGGTGGTTCACTATCCACAAATCAATCAATGTGATACACCACATTAGTAAAATAAAGGATAAAAACCATATGATCCTCTCAATAGATGCAGAAAGAGCATTCGACATAATACAGCATCCTTTCTTGATAAAAACCCTGAAGAAAGTAGGGGTAGAAGGAGCATACCTCAACATCATAAAGGCCATACATGAAAGATCCACAACTAATATCGACCTCAATGGGGAAACCTGAGAGCTTTGCCCCTAAAGTCAGAAACACGACAGGGACGTCCACTCTCACCACTGCTGCTCAACATAGTACTGAAAGTCCTAGCCTCAGCGATCAGACAACAAAACAAAATAAAATTATCCAAATTGGCAAGGAAGAAGTCAAGCTTCCACTCTTCAGACAATGTGATACTCTATGTAGAAAACCCAAAGACTCCACCAAAAAATTACTAGAACTGATACATGAATTCAGCTATGTCACAGGATATAAAATCGATGTACAGAGATATGTTGCATTCCTATACACCAATAATGAAGCAGCAGAAAGAGATATCAAGAAATTGATCCCATTGACAACTGCACCAAAAACCATAAGACACCTAAGAATTAAAGAAACCAAAGAGGTAAAAATCTGTGCACAGAAAACCATAGAACATTTATGAAAGAATTTGAAGAAGACACAAAGAAATAGATTTTCCATGCTTACAGATTGGAAGAACAAATATTTTTAAAATGTCTATATTACCCAAAACAATCTAGATATCCATTGCAATCCCTACCAAAATAACACCAGCATTATTCGCAGAGCTAGAACATACAATTCTAAAATTTGTATGGAATCAGAAAAGACCCTGAATGACCAAAGTAATGTTGAAAAAGAAAAGCAGAGCAAAAGATGTCACAATTTTGGTCTTCAAGCTGTATTAACAAAGCTGTAGTCATGAAGACAGTATGGTCCTAGCACAAAAACAGACACATAGATCAAGGGAACAGAGTAGAGAACCCAGAAACAGGCCCACAACTTTATGGTCAATCAATCTTTGACAAAGCAGGAAAGAATACCAAGTGGGAAAAAGACAGTCACTTCAACAAATGGTGGGAAAACTGGACAATGTCATGTGGAAGAATGAAACTGGACCATTTTCTTACACCATACACAAAAATAAATTCCAAATGGATGAAAAACCTAAATGTAAGACAGGAAACCATCAAAATCTTAGAGGAGAAAATGGGCAGCAACTTTTTACTAGACACATCTCTGAATGCAAGGGAAACAAAAGCAAAAATGAAATATTGGGACTTCATGAAGATAAAAACTTTCCACAACAGAGGGAACAATCAACAAAACTGAAAGGCAACCTTCAGAATGGGAGAAGATATTTGCAAATGACATATCAGATAAAGGGCTAGTATCCAAAATCTATAAAGAACTTATCAAACTGAACATCCAAAAGCCAAACGATCCACTTAAGAAATGGGCAGAGGACATGAATAGACACTTTTCCAAAGAAGATAACCAGGTGGCCAACAGACTCATGAAAAAATGCGCAACATCACTCATCATCAGGGAAATACAAATCAAAACCACAATAAGATACCACCTTACCCTTGTCAGAATGGCTAAAATTAGCAACTCAGGAAACAACAGATGTTGGCAAGGATGTGGAGAAAGGGGAACTCTTTTGCTCTGTTGGTGGGAATGCAAACTGGTGCAGCAACTTTGGAAAACAGTATGGAGGTTCCTCAAAAAGTTAAGAATAGAACTACCCTGACCCAGCAATTGCATTACTACGTATTTATCCAAAAGATACAAAATTGCTGATTTGAAGGGGTACATGCACCCCAATGTTTATAGCAGCACTATCAACAATAGCCAAACTATGGAAAGAGCCCAAATGTCTATTGACTGATGAATGGCTAAAGAAGATGTGGTATATATACACAATGGAATATTGGCAATCAAAAAGAATGAAATCTTGCCTTTTGCAACAACGTGGATGGAATTAGGGTGTATTATGCTAAGCGAAATAAGTCGGTCAGAGAAAGACAAATATATGATTTCACCCATATGTGGAATTTAAGAAACAAAACAGGTGAGCATAGGGGAAGAGAAGGAAAAATAAAATAAGATAAAAACAGAGAGGGAGATGAACCATAAGAGACTCTTAACTGTAGGGAACAAACTGAGGGTTGCTGGAGGGGAGGTGGAAAGCGGGATGGGCTAAATGGGTGATGAGCATTAAGGAGGGCACTTGTTGGGATAAGCACTGGGTGTTGTATGTAAGTGATGAATTACTAAATTCTACTCCTGAAACAAAAAAGAAAGGAAGGAAGAAAGAAAGAAGGAAAGGAGGAAAGGAAGGAAGGAAGGAAGGAAGAAGGAAGGAAGGAAGGAAGATTTGCTGAGAGTACATCTTAAGTGTTCTCATCATAGTAACAACACAATGGTAATTATGTGAGGGAAAGATACATATTGTGATAAACATTTTGCAACACATAGGAATATGAAATCTTCACACTGCACACCCTAAACTTACACAATATCATGTGTTAACTGTATCTCAGTAAAGCTGGCAAAGGTGTGTCTGTTTCCAAATTTCTGTTTTTTGTAAGGACACCAGTCAGACTGGATTAGGGACTCATCCTACTTCGATATGACCTCATTTTAACTAATTACATCCTCAACAGCACTATTTCCAAGTAAGGTCACATTCCGAGGAACTGGGGAATAAGACTTCAACGTATGAATTTTGGGGGAACATAAGTCAATCCATAACCATATATTTCAAATATAAACATCAGTTCTGGTTTGTGGTCATGTAGGTAGGTAGTGAAAGCCTGAAACATCATGGAAAAGCTGTATACCAATTCAAGGATAGTAATTACCTCCAGAGAGTGGGGGAGATAGGAAGAAAGGTTTAGTGATGGGACACTAATAGTCTCCTAACCTTATCTTTAAAAAAAGTTCTGTAGGGCGCCTGGGTGGCTCAGTGAGTTAAAGCCTCTGCCTTCAGCTCAGGTCATGATCCCAGGGTCCTGGGATCGAGCCCCACATCGGGCTCTCTGCTCAGCAGGGAGCCTGCTTCCCCCTCTCTCTCTGCCTGCCTCTCTGCCTACTTGTGATCTCTCTCTCTCTGTCAAATAAATAAATAAAATCTTAAAAAAAAAAAGTTCTGTAGCCAATATGGAAAAATAACCGTTAAATCTGAGTTCTGAGTTGCAGGTATTTTGATGTATTATGTTGTATTATTTTCTAAACTCTTCTGGGCATTTGATAGTTTGTATCTATAAAAAGGTAATTCATTCCTTCATTCACTTTCTAGAAAGAAGCTTCAATGGGACTGACTCACCAAGCTCAACAATACAGACAGCTTTTCCTCCAACAATTAGAGTTTGTCATTGTTTTTACATTTTAAAATCAAACGAAGTGTTGCTGTGATTTTAGAGATCCTGTTATTTATAAAAATATATATCTTTAAAGATACGATGACACTCTGTGGGCTAAGATGCTTCGTCATGAGATGTCAGCAGCATCTGAGACAGGCAAAGAGAAAACAATTTCTAACCCCACATTTTATGCTGATTCTATGCCCTACTCTCTGACTGAAACGGGGGTAGAAATATGCAAAATCTTTAAAATCTTTCTTTCTTTCTCCTACCCTTTCTCTCTCTCTCTCTCTCTTCTCCTGGCTTATAAAGTTCAGTTCATTTAAATCCCATTTATAAGTTTTTCTACCCAATGGTTGACTGCATATATTTACAGAAATTAATAGGATATCTGAGTCAAAGGATCTCAAAGTCTAATCCTGCTTCACCAATAGCTAACTGCTTGCTTTTGGGCAAATCTCTCAACTTTTATATTTTTCATCTAGAAAACAAAAGGTTTGGATTAGATAGTCTGAGATCTAAATGTGTTTAGAAAAACAAAGGTGACTGATGGAGCAAGACATAAAAATTTTATGTAATTTGTGAAAATGTAAAAATTTCAGTTAAATATGTGTGTATTTTCAGGGGTGCCTGGGTGGCTCAGTGGGTTAAAGCCTCTGCCTTCGGCTCAGGTCATGATCTCAGGGTCCTGGGATCGAGCCCCGCATCGGGCTCTCTGCTCAGCGGGGAGCCTGCTTCCCCCTCTCCCCTCGGCCTGCCTCTCTGCCTATTTGTGATCTCTCTTCTCTCCGTCAAGTAGATAAATAAAGTCTTTAAAAAATACATGTGTATTTTCAATTATGTGACAAGTCACGCAGCCAATGTGATTAACTTTTTCTCAGAGTGGAACACAAACACTTGTTTGTTCTAGCAACATGTAGACAGAGTCTATGTGAATCCGACTCAATTATGCAACTCCCAACACAACATTATCCACACGTCAAGACTCTTAAGGTTCCTTGACAATGACAAAACACATTTCCTGGGAAGGAAAAATAAATCTTTGTAAAATCCAGATGCCAGACGTAGCTTTCACCCAAGAGTCTTGAATATGATCTTTCCCTGAGCTGAACTTAATGCAGTCTCGGCCCCTTAACCAATCTCCGCAAGAAAGCCAATCATACCAAATATATTCTAGGTTTTACGGAAGATTTTGTAGGGTCACAGGGAAGAATTAGGTCGGACAACGTACAGTATTTCATGTGGATACTCCCAAACAGACTTACCTCTGCTCTAAGCCTCTTTTTTGAGATTTTAGCCACTGGCTCTCTCTCCTTCCCCAAACTTTGCCCAAACAGTGCTTAGTTAGCTTCTCCTCCTCAGAGGACTCTGGGCCTTGGAAACCCAATCCTCCTTCTCTGTACCCTTATCCAAGGATCTTTTCAACAAAGCTGGTCTAGGGTTACAAAGAAATTCTTCTTCTAGACATTAAGATAAACTTTCTACCTGTACGCATTTGCGAGCAAAGATCCCTTGCCTGTTGAAGGCTGTATTTAATGTGGAAGCAGCCTGCTTGACTCTAAGATCTTGATTATGTATAAAGCCTTGGGCTTTTGTCTGCAGAAATTGCGCCCCTCACCCCCAATACAGCACATGCAGCAGACCTTCCAGGCTACCTCCCAGGCACCAAAAGTATTAGCCGACACTGAAGTTGCCTTGGACCCAGCCCCTAATTGCATCAGAACCTGGCTACTCAGAAGACTGGCTTTCTTAATTCATCCAAACTCAATTGGAAAAATCCACTTAATTAAATAGGAAAGTGGTTAACATTGTGCAAGTACAATTTTCTCAGATGATTAGACACTTTTTCTTTTGAAATGAATAAATAAAAGGGAAAGAGGGGCAGAATAATAATGGTACAGGTTTTACTTTTCTAAAGTTTGAATAAAATTAGCATAATTTCCCTTTTATTAAGCTACAGTAGATAGAAAGCACATTATAGACACTGTAGGTGGAGATGTGGGTGGACACATAAGAGGGGTAATGAGAGAGCATTGAAAATACAGCTGAAATAATGAGCATGTAATATGAAAAACAGCAGCAAGGATCAGGCTGTAGAATGGAAGGATCCCTGATTTGATCGCAGACAAAGGGGATGGAGAACAGAAAATAAGAGGTAACCATTCAGCTGAGCTGAGAGACTGGGGCAGCCTGGACTAATGGAGCTGGGCATAGATAGAAAGAGAAGAGAGAACACTTCACCACTGACTTGGGTTTTAAAAATTATACCTTGTCCTTAAAGGGGAAGGAAGCACAATAATATCATTCGTAAAAACACCTAGTTTTATTCGAACTAATCATGATGGAAATGGAAGCTACGCAATTTGCTTCCATCTGACCTGCAGCAAAATTGCTAGAATGTAAGAACATTGGGTTTCATGGTCATTCTGTCCATCCCCCTCAAAGCACAGGCAATACAACCCTCCACATACAGCTGCCCTGCCCCACTCATTTTACAAATGAGGACATGAAGGCCTAGTGAAGTTTTGCAAATAAGTGATTTTTTTAAAAAATTTCAGCGCTTTGCGAGGCCGACAACCAAATCCCTACGTGATTTCTGCAGAAAGGGCTCTGCTGCTTGACGTATAGCAGAAAGCGAATCGAGAAATTTTTAACAGGGTTGAAGCCATTGATCTAGATTCTCAAAGGATATTTACGGACTAGTAACTGACTCTGAATTTGTGATTTCTTCACCTGATCTGTGCCAGGTGTGATATATACATGGCACCATTGTTTCAGCTACAAATCGGGAAAATCCAAGAGTTGTCTGCACGTATTTTCCTTCCCAAAACCTAGGCAGTTAGATAGCAAAGTCTCAGATCCAAAATGGGTCCTGAGATGTCATCCTTTCAGCCAGCTCTCTCTCTGCATCTCCCAGGCAGTGGCCCCACTCTTCAACTTCTCTCCCTGCGCAAGGATCTTCTTCTCAGCCTCCTCCCAGACTTTTTTACTTCCCACCCACACGACCTCTATCTCTCCCTCTCTCTCTACCCCCTACTCTCTTCTTCTCATTATGCTTGCCCTTGACAGCCATTGAGAGGTGCTTTGATTGCCCAGTAAATATGAAGCCCAAATTTTCATTAATTTAAAAAACTTGGTCTCCCTCTCCTCCCTGTTCATGCTCTCTCTTGCTATCTCTGTCACTATCTCTGTCTCTCTCTCTCAAATAAATAAATAAATAAATAAATAAATAAATAAATAAATTTTTTAAAAAGGGAGTGCCTAGATGGCTCAGTCAGTTAAGCATCTGCCTTCGGCTTAGGTCATGATCCCAGGGTCCTGGGATCAAGCCCCATGTTGGGCTCCCTGCTCAGCGGGGAGCCTGCTTTTCCCTCTCCTCCCCGCTCATACTCACTCTCTCTCTCTCTCTCCTACCATCTCTGTCTCTCTCTCTCTCAAGTAAATAAATAAAAAAAATTTTAAGAATTAAAAAAAACGTTGGGTCCCCCTTACTCAAAGACAAGGAGCATTCTTCTCCAGAAACATAATCCATTGTTTGGTTCCCCCTGGAGACTTCTCCTAGAGAAGAGGGATCTCCTGCATATATTAGGTTAAGCAGTTCTTTTTTTAAAAAAGATTTTATTTATTTATTTGAGGGAGAGAGAAACATGAACAGAGGCGGGGAGGGGCAGAGGGAGAGGAAGAGGGAGGAGCAGACTCCCCACTGAGCAGGAAGCCCAATGCAGACCTGGATCCCAGGACCCTGAGATCATGGCCTGAGCCAAGAGCAGATGCTTAATCGACTGAGCCACCTAGGCACCCCAGGATAAGCAGTTCTTTTTTTTTTTTTTTTAAGATTTTATTTATTTCTTTGACAGAGAGAAAGAGATCACGAGTAGGCAGAGAGGCAGGCAGAGAGAGAGGAGGAAGCAGGCTCCCTGCTGAGCAGAGAGCCCGAAGCGGGGCTCGATCCTAGGACCCTGAGATCATGACCTGAGCCGAAGGCAGAGGCTTCAACCCACTGAGCCACCCAGGCGCCCCAGGATAAGCAGTTCTAATGCAGCTACTAAAAATAAGAAAAGGTGAATTTTTGCCTTAAAACAAAGTGAACCCCTGAATCCTGTTCAAAGGTCTGCTTCTTTCCATGATGGATAATCTGTCCTCGATATCCAATAGATATCAGATAGAAATTGCGAATACCCACCATGTGCATGCAGTTTGTCCCCTCATCAGCCTCTCTGGAGGAGCTCTGGCTATGCTTCAAACAACTCATCTAGATTGTGCTGCTCTCAACCACCTAATCTAATGAAGCTTTTCATTTCGTCTTTGATTCAGCACACTGTTACCTTTATAGCACTTGAAATTGTTGTATTTTGATTTCTTTTACATTTAAATTTTGTTTCAGTTCCATCAGGGCAGCAACGATGTTTCTCATGGTTTTTGGGTCATTCTCAGTGACAGTTTCTGGCACAAAGTAGGTGCTCAAAAAACATTTGTCTAATGTTTAGATAAGTGACCTAATACAAGCTTGGTGATCAGGGTTCTTTCACTCACGGGCAGCTCTCTAGGACGACAACTCATCTGTACATATGGCCCAGAAGCATCAATTGAGGATGCTGGGCTGAGCCAAGAGGTTGTCTAACCACCGGTGGGCAGGAAATTTGCCCCTATTCCACCTATGGTAGACTGAATCATTGGCATCAATTCTTCACCCTTCCTATCCTCACCCTTTCCACGGCCTTTGATTCTAGACTCAGTCATGTCTTGCTTTGGCCAATGTGGGCAGAAGGGATGCTGGGTCAATTGTGAGCCCAGGTCTTAAGAGGTTTTGCATGTTTCTGTCAAGAGCTGAGTTGAGCTAGAAATATCTGAGCTTTCAGGTAGTCCGTTAAGATAATAAGCCTAAATGAACTAACGGTCAAGCATTTAATCACTTACTGTGATATTATAAGAAAGAGACCAAACAGTAGAAAGTGTTAGCTTCACCGCTGTTTCATTTTCAACTGTGAAAGAGCACCGGGTGAAGGTCAGATATATCATTGGATGGGAGGAATTGTCTAACCGTTGAGGGAGCCCCAAACAAAAAGCTCCTTCTATTTATGGACCTGGAGGTAGAAGGAAGAAAGAGAAGGAAGAGTTAAGAGTGGAAAGTACTGAATATTGAGTTGGAGAGGATAAAATGTTTTTAAGAATCCCTGATAAAATATTGTCAGTAAAGGTGGCAGATACACATTGGCTAAAGATCCCTGATAGTCTTCTGAATGGAGGTGCCGTGGCTAGGAATGCAGATATGCATAAGAGCGTGGATGGTTGGGAGGCCTGATTTCTTGACTGCAAGTCCCTTTAGAGACTACATTTCATTATTTGTGCCCCAAGTCTGGTGTGGATATGGCAGCTTTCCCCAATGGGGCCTGCTAGGTAGAGCCTTTGTAATTGCCAGAATGACCAGACATGTAGATTTTTGACCGAGAGCCTGAGTTCTCAGTTTCTACTTGCCATCATGGACCACCATCATGGCCATGAGAAGACATTCCCCTAGTAGCTGCTGTCCCTTTAGCCTGGGCCCTGGAATGAACACACATGGAGTAGAGCCACCTCAGTTGACCTACAGATGTGCAATTACAAGTGGAACTTCCCTAGCCATGAGAATATGAAGAAGAACCATCAAGTGGAGCCCAGCCTTCAACAGTGAAATCAATGTAACTGATCCAGAGATCCATGAGAATAAAGGCTTGCTATTTTAAGCTCTAAGTAAGCTCTAAGTATGTGTTTGTTACACATTATTGTGGCAGAGCTAATTGATGTACTACCCTCTTTCCAGTCATCATGGGTGTGGGCACCTCCCAGAATCCTTACTCCAATGAAATATTATCAGGTATTCGAAGAAACAGGAAAATATCACTCATGGTGAGAAGAAAAGTCAATCAATCAAGAGAAGTCCAGAAATGACATAGATTAGTAGACAAAGACGTTGAACTTGTTAACATATGTTCAAGCAGCTAGATGGCAGTTTGAACATGTTGAAATGGAAGATAATACAAAGAAATAAATTGAACTTCTAGAGATAAAAAGACTATAATTTCTGAGGCAAAATATGCACGGTATAGAATCAATGGCAAATTCGACATTGCAGAAGAAAATATGTTTTAACTTGAACACATAGCAATAAAAACCATCCAAGAAGATGGGAAAAAATAATAAAACATTAATGAGTTGTGCAACAACTTCTAGAAGCTTAATGTATGTGAAATTGCAGTCCTCAAAGGAGAGGAATTGGGGGAAAGGAGAAGAAAAAAGTACCTGAAGAAATCGAAGCAAAAAATTTTTGATGCAAACTGTAAATGAGTATATTTTAAAAGTTCAACAATTCCTAGCACAAATAATAAGGAGAAAACTACATCAAGACACATCATAATTAAATTGCTTCAAACAATTGATACAGAAAAAAATCTAAAAAGTACCTGGAGATAAAAGACACATTAGGTCCAGAGGAACAAAGGTAAAGATGACGGGGTATTAATCATTAGAAACAAGGCAAGGGAGAAGAGAGCGGAACAACATATTCAAAGTATTAAAAGAAAACAACAGTCCTCATAGAATTCTTTCCCAGTGAAAGTATATTTCAAACTGAATGCAAAATAAAGGCATTTTCAGACATATAAAAGCTGAAAGAATTCATCACTAGCAGACCGGTACTCTAAAAAATATTAAAGAAATTCCTTCAAGAAGAAGGAAAATGATATGAGATGTAAATCTGTATCTTCACAAAGTAATGATCAGGGAAATGATAACTACATGGATGAATATTAAAAATAAGTTCTCATTACTTAAAACCTTTTAAGACATTATTGACTGTCTAAAGCAGGAATTGGAAAACTTTTTCCTGTACAGACCCAGGTTCAAAGTATTTTACACTTTGTAGGTTATATGGTCTCTGTCACAACTACTCAGTTTTGCTGGTGTTGGATGCAAGCTGCCATAAGCAATATGCAAATGAGTAAATGTAACTATTTTCCAATAAAACTTTATTTACAAAAACAGATGGTAGTCTGAACTTGACTCATGAGCTGTAGTTTACCCAAACCTGGCTTAAAGCAAAAATAATGATAATATATTGTAGGGTTTATTACATATGTAAAAATAAAATAGATGCCAAAGAGAGCACAAAGACTGGAAGGGATAAAGAAACATGTAACATATGTGGGGTGCCTGGGTGGCTCAGTCGTTAAGCGCCTGCCTTCGGCTCAAGTCTTGATCCCAGGGTCCTGGGATTGAGCCCTGCGTCTCGGGCTCCCTACTCGGGGGGAAGCCTGCTTCTCCCTCTCCCCCTCCCTTTGCTTGTGTTCCCTCTCTCGCTCTGTCGCTCTCTGTCAAATAAATAAATAAAATCTTTTAAAAAAGAAACATGTAATAGATGTAACAGAAAGGTTGTTATACTACAGGTGAAGTATTATAAAATCACTTGAAGATAGACTAGTATAACATAAGGATGTACGTTATACAACCTAGAGCAGCCACTAAAATAACAAAACAAAACATTATAGTCAATAATTCAACAAAGGAGATAAAATAGAATCATAAAAATACTCGACTTAAAAGAAGGCAAAAAGGAGAAATGAATGAAGAACAGATAGAATAAAACAAATGACAAGATGTTTGACTTAAATACAATATATCAATAATTAAAAGAAATACATTAATGATCCAAACACTCCAATTAAAAAATCATAAATGGTCAGAGTAGATTTAAAAAATCAAGATCCATCTATGTTCTACCTACAAATAGCTTAAAATTTTTTAAAAAAATGTAAAAGGATATACCATGATAGCACTAATCAAAATGAAGTTGAAGTAAATATATTGATATCAGATGAAGTAGATTTGAGAGAAAATAATATTGCCAAGGATAAATGCAGTAATCTCATAATGATAAGTGGGTCATTTCATCAGGAGAACACAACAATTCTAAACATGTATTCACCTTAAAACAGAGCGTCCATATTGAAAAGTTAAATTATATTTGCAAACAATATGATCATCTATGAATAAAACTCTATGAAGTAAAAAACCTGCAAGAACAAATAAGTAACATTAGCAAGGTGGCAGGATTTAATATTAATATATAAAAATCAATTGCATTTCTACACACTAGCAACAAAAATCAGAAATTGAAACTTAAGGGGCACCTGGGTAGCTCAGTTGGTTAAGCATCCGATCTTGATTTCAGCTCAGGTTGTTGTTTCAGGGTCATGGGATCGGGTCCCATGTCACGCTCTCGGCACAGAGTCTGCTTGAGGTCTCTCCCTCTCCCTCTCCCTCTGCCCCTCCCCCACTTGTACACATACACTCTCTCAAATAAATAAATACATACATACATACATAAATAGAGTCTTTAAAAGAAAAAATTGAAACTTAAAAACAATACCATTCACAATAGGATACAGAAAATACTTAGGGATGAAAGTGACAACATAGGGACACCTGGGTGGCTCAGTTAAGCTTCTGCCTTCAGCTCAGGTCCTGATCCCAGGGTTCTGAGAACAAGTCCTAGATCAGGCTCCCAGCTCAGTGGAGAGCCTGCTTCTCCCTCTGCTTGCCATTCCCCCTGCTTGAGTGCTCTCTTTCTCTCTCTCTCTGCCAAATAAATAATAAAATCTCTAAAAGTAAAAGTGACAAAATAGATGCAAGACTTGTACACTGAAATGTATAAAACATTATCAAGAGAAATTAGAGAAGGCTTAATATAGCAAAAGACATACTGTATTCATGGATCAGAAGACTCAATGTTATTAGAATGACCTCTAATTTAATGTACAGATTCAATACAGTCACATTCAAAATCTCAGAAGGCACTTTCGTGGAAACTGCCAAACTAGTTCTAAAATTCATGTGAGATTAAGAAGATGGCAGCAGAGTAGGAGGACCCTAGGCTCACGTCATCCCATGAACGCAACTAGATAGCCATCAAATCATCCTAAATACTCCAGAAATAGAAGTAAAGACTGACAGAACAAACTGCGTAACTAAAGGTAGAGAAGAAGCCACATCAAAGAAGGTAGGAAGTGTGAAGATGGGTCTTAGGGGAGTAATAGATCATAGGTGCTGTGGAGGGGAAGGAGCTGTGGTCTCGGAGAAGGGTAAGAGAGAGAGAGGAGCACACAAGGGAATGCACAAGAAGAATGTGTCCCCAAAGGCATTCATTTGGAAAACAAGAGGGGTTGAATTTCGTGAGTTCTTTTTTTTTTTATTATTATTTTTCATCCTGTTCTGTTAGCCAGCATATAGTACATCATAAGTTTTTGTTGCAGTGTTCAATGATTCATTAGTTGCATACCACATACACTGCTCATTACAACATATGTCCTCCTTAATACCCATCACTCGGTTACCCCACCCCCCCCACCTCCCCTCTGTAACCCTCAGTTTGTTTCCTGGAGTCCAGAGTCTCTCATTGTTTGTCTCCCTCTCTGATTTCTTCCCATTCAGTTTTCCCTCCGATCCCTTGTGGTCCTCTGCTCTATTCCTTATGTTCTACATATGAGTGAAATCATACGATAATTGTCTTTCTCTGTTTCACTTATTTCACTTAACATAATCCCCTCCAGTTTCATCCATTTTGATGCAAATGGTGGGTATTCATATTTTCTGATGGCTGAGTAATATTCCATTGTATATATGAACCACATTGTCTTTATCCATTCATCTATTGAAGGCCATTTTGTGAGTTCTTGCAACCACTGGGACTTGAAGCCTGGAGTTTTAAAGGTCAGTGGGCCTGGCTGGACACTGGACACTGTTACTTCTCCTGAAGAGAAGGCAGGCGAACAGCCCAGGGCCGGACAGCATGGAAACATTGGTTGAAGAGTGCCTGTGACACACAGGGGGAAGATTATTTGCTCTTCTTCCAGTGCTTCCCTGAAAGACAGTATTCATGGAGACCCCTCTTCCAGAACAAAGGAGCACACTGGTGCCATTTCCCTCCCCCACTCCTCAACATAAACACAACATAAACACTTCCCATAGGTGTATGGGAAGCAGCACAGTACCGAAACTGCCTAACTTGCTTACACTGAGCCTCAGCCCCAGTGCTCTGGTGGGACTGCCCTTAGTCATCCTTGCCTTAGTCCTAGTGCTATGGGCCCCTCCCCCAGAAGACCAGCACAAATGCCCACACCATGTCATCCTACCAGAGAGTTCTGCACACCCTCACTTCTGGTGGAGGGGGTATCAGGTTTCCATTCATAAGCAGACCAGAGCACATCTAGTTAGAACTCACCACATTCAGGCCACAAACATTGCCCATAGCAGACAAGGAGAACCTCCGTAGACAGCAGGCCTGAAGGATAGGGCAGCCAAAACATAACAGCAGAGCACAAGCAGTGCACGCCAGAGACACTCCCTAAAGCACCAGGCCCTGGGCACTACATGACCTCTTATTCATAAGGATATTACTTTCAAGAGCGGGAGACATAACTGACTTTTCTAACACAGAGAAGAAGGCAGAGGCTTATACAAAATGTGAAGACAGAGGAACTCATTCCACATGAAAGAACAAGATAAGGCCATGGCCAGAGATCTAAGCAAAAGAGATATAAGTAACATGCCTGCTGGAGAATCGAAAGCAACAATCATAAGGATACACACCGGGCTTGAGAAAAGAACAGAAGATATCAGTGAGACCCTTACCACAGAGATAAGAGAGTTAAAAATGAATCAGAAATGAAGGATACAATAAATGAGATTGGAAACAGGCTTGATGCAATGAACAGCAGGCTAGAAGAAGCAGAGGAATGAATTAGTGATCTAGAAGACAAAGTAATGGAAAATAATGAAGCTGAAAAAAAGATAGAAACAAGAATTATGCAACACAAAAATAGACAGGGAATTCAGTGACTTCCTCAAATGTAATAACATTCATATTACAGGAATCCCAGAAGAAGAGAGAGAAAAGGGGGCAGAAGGTTTATTTGAAGAAATAATAGCCAAAAACTTTCCTCATCTGTGAAAGAAAACAGACACCCAGATCGAGGAGGCACAGAGAAATCCCATTAAAGTCAACAAAAGCAGGCCAACACCAGGAGATATTGTAATTAAATTTGCGCTATATGGTGATAAAGAAAAAGTCTTAAAAGCAGCAAGACAAAAGAAGTCCTTAACTTACAGGGGAAGAACCATAAGGTTAGCTGGAGATTTCTCAACAGAAACTTGGTAAGACAGAAGAGAGTGGCATGATATATTCAAAGTGCTAAATGGGAAAAATCTGCAGCCAAGAATACTCTATACAGTAAGGCCATCATTCGGAATAGGAAAGATAAAGAGTTTCCCAGATAAACAAAATCTAAAGGAGTTTGTGATCATTAAACCAGCCCTGCAAGAAATATTAAAGGGGACTCTTTGAGTGCAAAGAAGAGACCAAAATTCACAAAGACCGAAACAAAACAAAACAAAACAAAACAAAACAAAACAAAACAAAAAAACAGAGAAAACCTCCAGAAGCAACAAAATAGGTAATAAAATGACAATAAATATGTATCTAGCAATAATTACTTTGAATGTAAATAGGAAAAAAAAGACCCACCCATGTTTCCTAGAAGAGACTCATTTTAGACCTAAAGACACCTGCAGATTGAAAGTGAGGCGATGGAGAAACATGTATCATGCAAATGGATGTCAAAAGAAAGCCAGAGTAACAATATTTGTATTGGAGAAACTAGACGTTAAAACTAAAACTGGGGCACCTGGCTGGCTCAGTCAGTGGAACATGTAACTCTTAATCTTGGAGTTGTGAGTTTGAGCCCCACAGTGGGTGTAGAGATTACTTAAAAAATAAAATCTTTAAAAACAAACAACAACAAAATACTAAAACTGTGACAAGAGACAAAAAAGGGCACTATATCATCATAAAGGGGACAATCCAACAAGACTGAACAATTGTAAATACTTATGCACCCAACATAGGGAGCACCCAAATATATAAAATAAGTAATAATAAACATCAAGGAACTAATTGTTAATAATAAAATAATAGTAATAGAAGGAAACTTTAATACCCCACTTACATCAATGGAGAGATCATCTGAACAGAAAAATCAAAAAGGAAACAATGGCTTTGAATGACACACTGAGCCAGATAGACTTAACAGATATATTCAGAACATTCCATTCTAAAGCAGCAGAATATACATTCTTTTCAAGAGCACATGGACACTCTCCAGAATAGTTCACATATTAGGTCATAAAACAGGCCTCAACAAATACAAAAAGATTAAAGTCATACCACACACCTTTTCTGACCACAAAACTTTAGAAATCAACCACAAGAAAAAAATCTGGAAAGGCCACAAATACATGGAGGTCAAACAACATGGTATTAAACAGTGAATGGGTCAACCAAAAATCAAAGAAGAAATAAAAACAAGTGAAGATGAAGGCACAATGGTCCAAAACCTTTGGGATGCAGCGAAAGTGGTCCTAAGAGAGATGTGTATAGTAATACAGGCCTACCTCAAGAAGCAAGAAAAATCTCAAATAAACAACCTAACTTTTCACCTAAGGGAGCTACAAAAAGAGCAATAAATGAAGCCTAAAGCCAGCCAAAGGAAGGAAATAATAAAGATTAGAGCAGACGTAAATGATGTAGAAACAAACAAACAAAAAAACCAAATCATTGAAACCAGGAGCTGGTTCTTTGAAAAACTTAATAAAATTGACAAACCTCTAGCCAGACTTATCAAAAAGAAAAGAGAAAGGACCCAGATAAATAAAATTACAAATGAGAGAGGAAAGGAGAAATCACAACCAATGCTACAGGAATACAAACAATTGTAAGAGAATATTATGGGGGCGCCTGGGTGGCTCAGTGGGTTAAGCCTCTGCCTTCGGCTCAGGTCGTGATCTCAGGGTCCTGGGATCGAGCCCTGCATCGGGTTCTCTGCTCAGCAGGGAGCCTGCTTCCCCCTCTCCCCCTGCCCTACCTCCCCTGCTCATGCTCTCTCTCTCTCTCTCTCTTGAATAAATAAAATCTTTAAAAATAGAGAGAGAGTATTATAAAAAGCCATATGCCAACAAATTAACCTAGAAGAAATGGATAAATTCCTAGAAACATATAAATTACCAAACTGAAACAGGAAGAAATAGAAAACTTTAACAGACTGATGACTAGCAAAAAAACATCGAATCAGTAAAAAAAAAAAAAAAAAAAAAACTCCAACAAACAAAAGTCTAGTGCTTTCCTAGGCAAATTCTACCAAAGATTTAAAGAAGAGTTATTACCTATTCTGCTCAAATTATTCTAAAAAATAAAAGAGGAAGGAAAATTCTAAATTCATTCTATGAGGCCAGCATTACCCTGATACCAAAACCAGATAAACACTCCACTAAAAAAAAAAAAACAAAAAACAAACAAAAAAAAAAACTACAGGCCAGTATCTCTGATGAACACGAATGCAAAAATTCTCAATAAAATACTAATCACCCAAACCCAATAATACATTAAAAAAATCATTCATCATGACCAGAGATTTATTCCTGGGTTATAAGGGTGGTTCAATATTCCCAAATCAATCCATGTGATATACCACATTGACAAAAGAAAGGATGGGGCGCCTGGGTGGCTCAGTTGGCTAAGCGTCTGCCTTTGGCTTGGGTCATGATCCCAGGGTCCTGGGATTGAGCCCCACATTGGGCTTCCTGCTCAGTGGGTCAGTGGGAAGCCTGCTTCTCCCTCTCCCCCTCCCCCTGCTTATGTTCCCTCTCTCACTGTCTCTCTCTCTAATAAGTAAATAAAATCTTAAAAAAAAAAAGAAAGGATAAGAACCAAATGGTCATTTCAGTAGATGCAGAAAAAGCATTTGACAAAGTACATCATTAGTGATAAAAAAAAAAACTTCAACAAAGTCGGTTTAGAAGGAACATACTTCAACATAATAAAGGCCATGTATGAAAAACTAACAGCTAATATCATCCTCAATGGTGAAACCAAGAGCTTTTCTGCTATGGTCAAGAACAAGACAGGGATGTCCACTCTTACCACATCATTGTTATTTATTATAGTACTGTAAGTCCTAGCCACAGCAATCAGACAACAAAAAGAAATAAAAGGCATCCAAATCAGCGAGGAAGAAGTAAAACTTTCATGATTTGCAGACGACATGATACCATATAGAGAGAAAACATGAAAGACTCCACTAAAGAACTGCAAGGACTGATACATGAATTCAGTAAAGTGGCAGGATACAGAATCAACATAGAGAAATCCATTTTATTTGTATACACCAATAATGAAGCAGCAGAAAGAGAAATGAAGGAATCAATTCCATTTACAATTATACCAAAAACAATAAGATATCTAGGAATAAACCTAACCAGAGAGGTGAAACACCTATACTCTGAAAACAATATACTGATGAAAGACTGAGGATGACACAAAGAAATGGAAAGGCATTCCATGCTCATGGATTGGAAGAACAAATACCGTTAAAGTGTCTATACTAACCAAAGAAATCTACACATTTAATGTGATCCTTATCAAACTGCCAACAGCATTTTTCACAGGATTAGAACAAATAATCCTAAAGTTTCCATGGAATCACAAAAGACCCTGAATAGCCAAAGCAACCTTGAAAAAGAAAAGGAGACTTCAGGTTATATTACAAAGCTTTATCTCCATTCCCTTGTCCCCCAGACCCTGTAAACCACCACTCTGTGTTTTGTCTCTATGGATTTACCTGTTTGGGATATTTCATATAAATGGAATCATACAGCACATGAACTTTTATGTCAGACTTTTTTTCACTTAACAATATTTTTGAGATTCATCCACATTGTAGCATGTATCAGTATTTCATTCCTTTTAATGGCTAATATTCCATTGCATGTATATACTACAATTTGGTTATCCATTCATTCTTTAGTGGATTTTTGTTTTCATCTTTGACTATTGTGAATAGTGATACTATAAACATGTGTGTAACTGTATTTTCACGTACTTGTTTTCAATTCTTTTGGGTATACACCTAGGAGAAGAATCACTGAGTCATTCGGTAACTCTGTTTAACATTTGAAAGAACTACCAAAATGTTTTCCACAATGACTGCATAATTTTACATTTCCACCAGCAATGTGTGAGCGTTCCAATTTCTCTATATCATTACCAACACTTGTTGTTTTCCTTTTTTTATTATAGCCATTCTAATGGTGTGAATTGATATCTCATTGTGATTTTGATTTGCATTTCTCTAATGACAAGTGGTGTTGAGCATTTTTTCATGTGCTTATTAGCAAGTTGTATATCTTCTTTGGAGAAATGTCTATTTAAGTCCTTTGCTCATTTTTCAGTTGGGATGTCTGTCCTATAGTCTTGAGTTTCAGTTCTTTATATGTTCTAAATAACAGACCCAAATCATATATACGATTTGTAAATACTTTCTCCAATTCTGTGGGTTGTCTTTTCACTCTCTTGATAGTATGCTTTGGTGCACAAAAGTTTTTAATTTTGAAGAAGTTCAATTTATCTGTTTTTTCTGTTGTTGCTCATGCTTTTGATGTCACATCTAAGAATCCATTGTGCAAATCCTAAGTCATGAAAATTTATGCCTATATTTTATTATAGAAGCCTTATGGTTTTAACATGTATTTTTAGGTCTTTGATTCATTTTGAGTTAACTTTTGTAGATGGTGAGAGGTAAAGGTCCAGCTTCATTCTTTTACATGTAGTATTCAGTTATCCCAGAACCGTTTGTTGAAAAGACTATTACTTTTCCATTGAATGGTCTTGGAACCTTTGCTGAAAATCAACTGGCCTTATATGTATGGGTTTATCTCTGAACTCTCAATTCTATTCTATGGGTTTATATGTATCACACTGTTTTGATTATTATAGCTTCGTAGTAATGTTTGATATTGGGAAATGTGAGTCTTCCAACTTCGTTCATTTTTTAGATTGTTTCGGCTATTTGGGGTCACTAGGAATATCATATATATTTGAATATTGGCTTTTCCATTTCTATAAAAAAGACATTGGAATTTTGTTAGAGATTGTATTGAATCTGTAGAAAAGCAGATTGTAAGATAAAGCATGAGTTTTCTTTTGAGCATGATGAGTTTAGAGTGCTCATCTATAAGGAATCAGATATATGTTCTAGAGCTTAGGGAAGAGGCCTCAATGGAGATGAGTATTTAGGACATGAGTATACACGAAGATAGTAGCTGAAGCCCTAGCTGTGGTGTGATCTTTTGGGAAGAGCATGTAGAGAGAAGAGAGGGAAATCCTTGGCTTCACCAATATTAAGAAAGTGTAAGGGAAGGAGAGTCTGTGAAAATAATTTAATAAAGGAAGGATAATGGAAACTAAGTGAACAAGAGAAGAGTGATACAGTAGAAGACAAGGGACGAGAGAGATTTATTTTTTTTTTTAAGATTTTATTTATTTATTTGACAGAGAGGAGAAAGATCACAAGTAGGCAGAGAGAGAGGGGGAAGCAGGCTCCCTGCCGAGCAGAGAGCCCGACGCGGGGCTCCCAGGACCCTGAGATCATGACCTGAGCTGAAGGCAGAGGCTTTAACCCACTGAGCCACCCAGGCGCCCCACGAGAGAGATTTAATACAAGTGGTGTTTCATGTTGCAGAGTTCATGACATAATTTTGAAAAAAGTCAATGGATTTGGCAGTCATAAGGCCACTGGTGACCTTGGGAAAATCAGCCTGAATGAAATGTGAAGGCTGAATCCTGGCTAAGGCAAGTTGGAGCATATACAGGAAGTGAAAAAGAGAGGGCAGCAGAAGTACAGAATATTATTTTGGAGCATCTTGGCTGTGAAAAGAAGGGGAAAGATAAGGTTAGTGCAAGAAGAGGATATAGTGACATTAGAAGATTTAGAAGCCATGGAAAAGTACCACGAAAGGACATAAGTTGAAAATAGAGAAGAAAGAGGGAGTAATGAGTAGAATAATGCCTTAATCTGTTGTAGACGAGGGGGATCTGGAGGGAATTGCCTTTATCAGAATAAGGGATGGCCTCCACAGCCTACTTTCTCCTCCTTTAGCATGAATGACCAAACCTGAAAGTAGGTGCAGATAAAAATGACTCATAAGTATGGGGGGAAATTACAGAAGCTTGATACCTGATGGCCTTGATAGTCTGAGTGAAATTGGGGGTAAGGTCATCTGCACTGAAACGATAGAGTACTTGAGGTTAGTGGAGCAACCAGTCACAGAAATAAGAGGAGAAACTGGTCCAAAATAAGGTAACAAACTAATAAGGCGTGCTGAAGCTCTAAGAGAGACTGGAGATCATAAATCCGTGGTGGTCTTAATCCATTCAAAGATGTGATTTTTCTGCAGTAGCATTCAGCAACCCAGATGTGGGAGCAGCAAAGGAGGATGGCGAGATTGATCTAAATTTGAAAACTATAGGAGAGATATGGTGGAAAGACGATGGGCTTCGTTCTGAGTTCAAGGATACAATGGTTGAGTGCAGTGGGGTCAGATTTGGAAAGATAAGAAACAAGGTTGATGGACTAGGAATAAAATGGCTTCGATGTCTCTGTGTGTGAGGTTAAAGACCTGAAGAGAGAGAAAATGCTGGAAGGATAAAAGGGTAAGATCCATAACGGTACAGTAGAATATGAGTTTGGAGGCAGAGCTGTTTCAAGTGATAGCAAGTCTAGGGTATGACAACCAAAGTGGGTCACTGGGGTAGTGACAGGTGAAGACTGTTGGTGTTGAAGATGTTTTTAAAAAAAGAGCCATGAGGTCAGGATGCTGGATGGCTTCTTATAGATAGAGAACCTGCTGAGCATGAAAACAGGACATGGGGAGGAGAAGAAAACAGGGAGCAGGTATCCATGCTTTTAATGAATACAGAGGGACAAGTGAGCGGTTCAAAGATAAAACAAAGAAGAGAGGGATAAAAAGAAGTGTACGCAGTTGGCATAAATCTTAATGAAGGAGGTTTTCTGACCCCAGGAGGTAGGAGTAATAATCTTCCAGTTGTACTGGGGTGCTAGGAGACATGATCAAGTAACAGCGTGCAACAAGTGCGTGTAGAAGAATCAGCCTTTTCCATAGAAGCAGCTTAGGAGTTTCAGGAGAGATGTGGTCTGGAGAGAGCCAGGAGATAGTGCTCTGTGAAGTGGTTGAGAATATAAGGGAGGTTATTTACAGTAGAATGAGGGCCTTTGAGGAAAGGATTGGAGGGAAGTCAACAGTGCGAGAAATATCCAGGTGGAATGAGAATAATGAATGATGATAATAATGCGTGTCACACACCACAACAAGGGTTTTATACATTTATTTTATGTAATTATTACACTAACTCTGCAAAGTAGGTGCTATCTCTCTTCTTCATATGAATAAGCTGACATTGAGGGCACGTAGAAACTTGTTTAAAGTCATGTGTCTAATAAGTGGCTGAGTTGATTTTCCAAGATTTGACCCCCCCAGCTTGGTCTCTTAACCACTAAAAAGGATTGGAATGATATAAGGGGAGAGGGTGCTGGAAGAGCTCCCATTTGGAGACCCTCCAATGATTGCATAGGAGACTTCATGGGTCCATCTAACTGAAAATGTAGATGTGTATCCATAGGGTCCTCTGGCTGGGAGGGGCCCCCAGTTAGGGTCAGCAGTCTGCTCTCAGATTTCCAGATGGTCAGTGAGTGGAGGAATATGCAGATAGGCTCTTGGGGAAGGCTCTGAAAATGTAACAATAACAGAATTGCAGAAACAAGAAGTGATTCTTTCTTTGGGTGTTTTTCTCTCCTTCCCTCTCACCACCAGCCATGCCCCTTCTGCTTTTTAGGTTTTGCCGGCTGTAGTGAAAGCATTGCTGGTACTCACTCAGATCCCTTCAGATTTCTCTTACTGTTTCTACACGCCCCTCTCCAGGTTTTGGTGTGTGTTTGCTTTGAAAGGCTACATCTGAGACTCTTCTGATGACTGCTCTCATTGCCTGGGACCACTTTAAGCCAGTGACTGATGGATGTGGCAGTATGAAAGCTCAGCTTCCTTGCCTCAAGTCATGACACCTTGGAGGCATAAATTACTGCAGAGTTCCCTTGAGGGATCAGGTTGGACCTACCGTCCCTGGCTTCTTCTGCCTTCTACCTTAGCTTCTTCCCCTTCTCTATCCTGCTTCCCCCACTTCCTTCCTAGTTTCTTCTGGGAGCACTTATTACATAAATCACATGTACGTGAATCCTCAGCTTAGGGTCTACTTCTGGGGAACTCAAACAGGAAATCAGATAACTATTAAAGAAATGTTCACTTAGATAGAAATTTTGAGGATAAAATTGAAAACGTATTTTTTAAACAAAAATACAGGAATGATTTAAGTACTAAAATAAAGTATGGGTGAATTCCTTCATAATACAGAATTGGAGAAAGTTTTTGGCATATGACTTAAAATCAAGAAGTAATGAAAAGATTGATAAATTCTACTACATAAAAATGAAAATAAAATTTTCTTAAAAAACATAAGTAAAGAAAATGACAAAATAAAATAAAAAATGTTTGCATCTTTTATCATGGGTGAAGGGCTAATCTCCTTGCTATATAAAGAGCTGTCAAAAAATTAGAGGACAACAGGGATGCACATTCTCTCCACTTCTATTCAACAAGTACTGGAAGTCCTAGCTAGAGCAATTAGGCAAGAAAATGAAATAAAAGGCATCCAAATCAGAAAGGAAGAAATGAAATTGCCCCTGTTGGCAGATGGCATGATCTTATATATAGAAAACCCTAAAGACTCTGTTAAAAAAAAAAAAAACTGTTATATCTAGCAAATGAATTCTAGTAAAGTTTCAGGATACAAAATCAACACTCAAAGATTAGTTGCATTTCTACACACCAACAATGAATTATCTGGAAAAGAAATTAGGAAACAATCCATTTATGATAGCACCAAAAAGCATAAAGTACTTGGAAATAAACTTTAAGGAGGTCAAACACTTATATACTAAAAACTACAAAACATTGATGAAAGCAATTAAACAATACAAAAACATATGAAATGACATTCCATGTTTATGGAATGAAAGAATTAATATTGTTAAAATTTCCATATCACTCAAAGTAATCTACAGATTTAGTGCAATACCTATCACAATTCTAATGACATTGATTTTACAGAAATAGGAAACATTTCTAGAATTTATATGGAACCACAAAGACCATAAATAGCCAAATCAATCTTGAGAAGGAAGAACAAAGATGGAGGCATCAAGCTTCCTGATTTTAAAATAAATTGCCAAGCTATAATAATCAAAACAGTATGTATGAGACTGGCATAAAAACAGACATATCAACCAATGGAACAGAATAAGGAGCCCAGAAATAAATTCCCACATATACAGTCAACTCATCTCTGCCAAGAGAGCCAAGAATACACATTGAAGAAAAAATAGGCTCTTCAACAAATGGCGCTGGGAAAGCGAGATATCCACATGCAAAATAATGAAATAAAACCTTTGTCTTATACCATACACAAAAATCAACTCAAATAGATTACAGGCCTAAATGTAAGACCCCAAAACTGTATAACTTCTAGAAGAAAAAAATAGGTGAAAAGTTTCATGACATTGGCCTTAGCAACAATTTCACGTATACAACACCAAGAGTACAGGGAAAATACCAACCAACCAAACCAAAGCAACCAACCAAAAAACAAAAAACCCCATCAAACTAAAAAGGAAAGGAAACAATCAACAGAGTGAAAAGGCAACCTACAAAATGGAAGAAAATACTTACAAACCACGTATCTGATAAGGAGTTAATAACCTATTATTAAAAAAAACCAAAAGGCAACAAGTGTTGTCGAGTATGTAGAGAAATCGAAATCCTTGCACACTGTTGGTGGAAATGCAAAATAGCACAGCCCTTTGGAAAATAGTATGAAGTTTCCTTAAAAAATTAAAAATAGAAAAAAAAATTAAAAAGAGAGCTACCATATGATCCAGCAATCCCATTTCTGGGTATTTATAAAAAAAAAAAAATGACATCAGGATCTCAAAGAGATATTAGCATTCCTCTATTCATTAAAACATTGTTTACAATAACCAAGACGTGAAAACAACCTAAACGTCAATCAACAGATAAATGGATTAAAAAATATGGTACATACAGAAAATGGACTATTATTTGGCTTTTAAAAATAAGGAAATTCCACAATATGTGACAACATGGATGAACCTCGAGAACATCATGCTAAGTGAAGTAAGCCAGTCACAGAAAAACTGCCTGATTCCACTTATTTGAGGTACCTCAAATAGTCAAATTCATAAAATCAAAGAATAAAATGGTGGTTGCCAGAGGCTGGGGAAGTGGGGAAATAAGGAGTTAGTAAGCAATAGGTATAAAATTTCAGTTCAGCAAGATAAATAAGTTCTAAAGATCTCCCGTACAACATCACACCCATCATCAACAATATTTTGTACACTTAAAATTTTGTTAAGAGGTGAGATCTCATCCTAAGTATTCTTACTACAATAAAAAAAAAATAGGAAAATAAATGAATATATAAACTTTCTGAAAATTGAGAGGAAAACTTACCAAAAGCCCAACAGAAAAATGAGAAAACAATGTGACAGAGTAATTGCAGGGAGAAAAGTAAAATGGCCCTTAAACCTATGAAAATATGCTTAAAATCACTCAGAAATATCAATCACTACTACTTAAAGATATTTTATGCTTATTAAATTGGCAAAAATGAAATGCTTGACACAACACTTTGTTGCAAGGCTGTGCAGAAGCATACGCACTCATCACTGATGGCAGGAAGTGCAAAATGGCACAAACACTTTGGTGGGGTTTTGGCAATATCTAATGAAATTAAACATGTCCACACTCCTTTACTCAATAGTACTGAAGATAAGTCTCCACAAGACTAAAACAATATATACATCAGTTTATTAGTCATGTATTATTTAAAATAACAGGCTGAAAAGAACGCATCTCTGTCAAAGTAGACTGGTTGGATAAACTAGCCACACAATGGAGTACTATACAGCCATAAAGAAAGAATGGCAAGCTCTATGAATTGAAATTGAGTACTTTCCAAGATGTAGTAAGAAAAAAAAAAAAAAGGTATACAACAGTGTATGGTCTGCTACATTTTGCGTGTGAAAGAAGGGGAAAGAGGTTCCTGGGTGGCACAGTCATTTAAGCATGGGACTCTTGCTTTCAGCTCAGGTCTGATCTCAGGGTCATGAGATGGAGCCCCACATCAGGCTCCATGTCCAGCGAGGAGTCTGCTCGGGTTTCTCTCTCCTCTCTCTCTCAAATAAATAAATAAATCTTAAAAAAGGGGGGGAATAACTTCCGTGCACATATATATAACAATATGTGTGTGTCTACACACATATACATTATTTACATTGTATATAATGTGTGTATATATATATCAATATATAAAATAGATATAAACCTATATGTATATGTAGACATATACATAAACCTATAAACTATATGTATATAGTTATATATAGATGCTTAATATTAAAAAAAAAAAAGAAACATAGGAAGACCAATCAGAACATAGAAATTGCTATTATGGAGGTATGAATGGAGATAAGTGTATCAAGATGGAACTGAGACTTCTCCAAGGAGAAGTAGTTCTGGGTAGTTCTCATTTTTGAAGTGTATTAATATTTTACACATCCAAAAATAAAATTACATCAAAAAAAGCAAAAAAAAAAAAAAGAAAATCCTAATATTGACCATAAGAAGAGACAGATGAACCTTGCTGTATATCAAATGGATAATATATCCACACAGAGAAAAAGAGAATTATAAATTATTTCAAGTGACTTTTGAACATGGTTCTCTGACTCCAATACTCTATATATTTAGTGGCATATATTCTGAAGATGAAAAGAGCTGTAAAAAAAACTTAAACTTTACTCGGTAAGTTTACTGTCAATACTGTCAGTTTGGTTTAAATATATTGTAGGATCATGCAATTTGGCAATTTGAGCACGAATATGAAAATTGCTGTATTTTATTGTAACAGGAAATAAATAAAAATTTATAAGCCCATAACGATACCCAAAGAGAGGGCGGGACGGAGAAAAGAGGCAGGAGGAAGAGGAAGAGGAGGAGAAGGGGGATTTTGATTGTGGTCCTGTGGTCGTTTAAGAGAATGTCCTTGATCTTAGGAAATGTACACTGAAGTATTTGGGAAAAGGGCTTGATGTTGCCAGCTTACTTTCATTACTTTCATTTGAGAGTATTCTGTTCAGAAAATATGTATATATATATATACTCATGTACATAGAAAAAGGGAGAGAGTAAAACAGATGGGGCAAAATGTAAACAATTGGTTAATCTGAGTAAGGAATACAGGAGAGATCCTTACACTATTCTTGGCATTTGAAATTATATCTAAGTAAAAGTTAGCAAACAAAAAGTTACTCCCCAAATGCTACCTTCTCAGCATGTGCAACATTTGAGAGCAGAGCAGATGGAAGGGCTGCTCTCTATGCTCAAATATGAACCCTGGGGCAGGATGCAGGGCGATGAGAAAACGGAAAGAAGGTCCAGTTCCCGATAACCAAATTAATCCTTTAGTAACTGAGAACACACGAACTAGTCTCCAGTTTTTGTCATCAGAGATCACAAGTACTTTAATTGCACACAACAAATGGAGGGAGCTTGGGATGCGGAATAGCAAAATGGTAAGACCAGATAAGAGGCCACACCCCAGCTGGGGCACCTGGGTGGCTCAGTCGTTAAGCTTCTGCCTTCGGCTCAGGTCATGATCCCAGGTTCCTGGGATCGAGCCCCGCATCGGGCTCCCTGCTCAGCGGGGAGCCTGCCTCTTCCTCTCCCTCTGTCCCTGCTTGTGTTCCCCCTCTCACTGTGTCTCTCTCTGTTAAATAAATAAATAAAATCTTTAAAAAAAAAAAAAAAAAAGAGGCCACACCCCAGCTTGCGTTGATTGGCCCCTGGAACAGGGAGGAGTCTTGTGTATATTTCAGGCTGCGTACATACATACACGCACCGAGGTCAGGCCCCAAAGGGGGAGGAAGGGGAGAAAGTATAAGGCAGGCGTCGGGCAGGAGCGGGCAGGAGCGGAGCATTCTCCTGAATAAAAGACGAAGTGGGGGGAGCACGGGGCGGCCACAGCCCCTCTCACTTGGGCCATCAGCATCAGGCCTTTGCAGCCACCTCATTAACACACCATTAAGAAGAGCCCATCCCACCTAAGTGAGTGTTTCCCAGAAAAACGGATTCTTTCTGTCCCCTTAAAATTCATAAATGCTGCCCAGAAAGCCCCAGGTTTCCTGTAATGTCTATTAAAAATTCCGGATATTCTAGCAACAATATCCAATCCCCACTATTTCCACTAAGAAAAATAAAATAGTAACGTTAAATTATGCTTGTTCTTTCTTAGATGGTGTACCCAGTGCAGAGAAGGTATGACACTGGATTGAATATTCAGTCTCTCAGGGTCATTACTAAAATACCTGATAGTCTCTTAAAAATTGTAGTATGTCTCATTCTCTAAAGACTAAAATGTAAGAAAACCGTTTCCATTTTTAGAGTTTGGGTGGGTTTTTTTTTTTTTTTTCTTTTTGAAATATTAAAACTAAAAGAGCTTACCCTAGTAGTGAATGTAGATGAGGTTGGCTTTGATTTCTGAACTATTGTTTCTTTAGGGCTATAAAACTACTTTTATGTTAGAGTATCTTATATTTCAAAGGAAGGAAGGAAATTGACATTTATTGGCTGCCTACTATGTGTTAAGCATTGCACTATTTCATTTAAATCCAGAATTTAGCTCATTCCAAACTCAGAAGTAAAAGAAAGAAAACACTAAAAGATTCTTTTTTATGGGAAAGGAATAACGGTAGTACCGTTTTGTTCTGTGGATACAAATTATGAACCTATACATTGAAATACGTTTTCATGCGTATTCTATGGTATCTAAATATTCATGTCCCCCTTGATTGTTTTTGTCAATAAGAATTTCTTACTGCAACTATTTTTCCTTTCTTCATTTCCTGGTGGTTTCTTCTTTTTATAGAATAGAATACTAACGATATTATATCAACGAAGCAGATTGAGTCTTATTTTCTCCTTTTCACTTAAAGACAATGTAACAGCATTGCAGGAAATTTGGCAAAATGATGAAGAAAAAACATCTAAAATCTCACCACCCTATCACAATAATGCCTTTCAATTCTGTGTATTCATTTCCAGTCTCTGTTCACAGCCATACATTTTTACATAGTTGCAATAAAGGTGTATGTGCAAAGTGGGGACCTTTTACTCATCTTCTACATATCTTGTCATGCAAATATCTCTTTTTCAGTATTATAATCCTTAGCGCTAGACAATATTCAATAAAATGGCTATACCACAATTTCTTTAAGTGTGCCTCTACCATTAAACGGCTAGATTGCTCCTTATTTTTCAACATTAGACAAATTGTGTCAAAAGTTTTTTCACCTCCGTAGCATTTACTTTCTTTTTCAGTCATTTCCTTAGGATAAATTCCTAATAGAATATGAGCATTTGCATGGCAATTGACCTGTCTTGTCAAATTGCTTCCTAAAAGTACTGTAATCAAATGACAAGCCTCCAATGTCAAGTACATTCCAGAGCTGCCACATTCTCCTCAGCCCTCCTTCCGTACTTGCTTATCTTAACCACAACGCTTTTGGACTCTTTAGTAGATAAAACATGGTATCATTTAGTATTCTATGGTATCTCCTATTTGATCTAAAAAGATTTTTCTACAGCCTTTATTTATTTATTTATTTATTTTTAGAACAGTTGTAGGTTCACTGCGAAGTGAAGAGGGCAATTTTCTATACACCTGCTGCCCCCACCATGCATGGCTCCCCCACTGTCAACATCCCACATCAGAGTGGTGCATTCATCGCAACTGATGAATCTACATTGACATGTCGTTATCACCCAGAGTTATAGTTTACGTGACGGGGTCGCTCTTGATTTTGTGTACATTCTGTGGATTTGGACAAATGTATAATGACATGTATCCACCATTAGAGAATCATAAAGAGTAGTTTCACTGTCCTAAAAATCCTCTGTACTCTGCCTATTCATCCCTCCCCGTTTCCAGTCCCTGGCAACCGCTAATCTTTTACTGTCTTCATAGTTTTGCCTTTTCCAGAAGGTCATATAGTTGGAATCACATAGTTTGTAGCTTTTACAGATTGGCTTCATTAGTAACATGTATTTAAGTTTCCTCCATGTCTTTTCATGGCTTGACTGATCACTTCTTTTTAGCACTGAATAATATTCCATTGCCTGGATGCACCATAGTTTATTGTATGCATTCACCTACTGAAGGACATTTTGGTTGCTTTCACATTTTGGCAGTTATGAATGAAGCTACTGTAAGTATCATGTGCAGGTTTTTGTGTGACTATTCTATTGGATTTATTTGCATATCTTTAATTGCAACCAAGTTTGAACATTTCCTCTTATTTGTATTTTCTAAAGCAGTGAATTTTTAGAAGATTTTATTTATTTATATATGTTTAGAGAGGAATAGGGGCAAAGGGAGAGAGAGAATCTCAGGCAAACTCGCCCAGCAAAGAGCCCTACACAGAGCTCCATCTAACGACCCTGAGATTGTGACCTGAGCCCAAATCAAGAGTCAGACGCTTAACCCAATGAGCCACCCAGGCGCCCCTAAAAGCAGTGAATTTTCGTGTGAATTTTCTTTTTCCCAATTTTCCGTTGATATCTGTATTTTTGTATTTTGGCCATTTTCTACTTTTTGTTTTAAAACTAACGTCCCTGAAAGTCATTACCTGAAACATTCTTCTCAGTATGTGGCTTGCTGTTTAATTTTGTTTTTCAAAATGATGGTCTTGGTGTTTATGTGATTGAATCTATCTTTCCTTTTGTGCTTCCTTCTAATGCTTTAAAGATTTTAAAGTTAACTCTTCTCCTGAAACCTGAAAAATATTCAAATCTATACTTCAACTTAACTTGCCAATATGCTTATAATTTATTTTGGTGAATTCTGGGAAATGCACTTCTAAGTTATTATTTTTCTAAATTGCCAACCACTTATCTGAACTGCAATATTTTTTGGATGCCTCTTTTATGTTATCTGTGATTGGATCTATTTCTGGATTTTCCATTTTATTCCATCTCTGATCTTCCTCTACTACTACACTCTTTATGTTTTTGTTGATTATAAATAGGCATTTTGATTGTATTTATAATGGGGTCCATATTAGTCAGCTCAGGCTGCCATGACAAAAAACCACAACCCGGCTGATTTAAACAACAGACACATGTTTCTCATGGTTCTAGAGGCCAGAAATCCAAGATCGAGGTGCCATTTGACTCGGCTCGTAGTAAGGGCTCTCTTCCTGACTTGAAGATGGCTGCTATTTTGCTGCGTTTTCACATGGCAAAGAGGAAAGAACGAGCTCTCCAGCATCTCTGCTTAGAAGAACACTAATCCCACTAGATCAGGGCTCCACCCTTAGGACCTTATTTAACCTTAATTACTTCCTTACTCTAAATACAGTCACATTGGGGCTTGGATCAGCAACATGGATTTGTGGGGGGAAACAATTCATCCATATCAGGCTCACATTTCCCAATAAGCTTCAAGTCCAGTTATGTTCCTGTCCCTATATAATTTCAGATTCCTGAAGATCATCAAAGCCAGCCACAACTTCCAGCAGCTATTTCCAATCATCATCTTAGATCCTCATCTTCAGCCCCTACACTGCTGCTTTAGATTCCTAGCACTGTACCCCAACTCCCATGATTGGTCTCTGGCCTCTTTGGACTATGCCAGCCTTATACATCCCTCCTGACATTTTGAATCTTAGTAGCCCTGGATGGCTCTGGCTCTCTAGTCCATTCTTCCTTGGAGCCCCTTGTGGCCTCAGGTGACAATCTTTACTGAATTGTCATCAGGCTAGCCCCCAGCTCCCTACATTTCTAGAGTTTCTTCTGAAAGGATAAGACATATAATGGCTTCACAATTCACCTTCCGGTTGCACATTGACTCATAATACAGGATACTATGACACCTCTATCTCTGCTACTTGTGGTTTAGGTCAATATAATGGGCCTGTATGTCAGTCTTCTTAAATAAGAACCTTCGGATAGGGCTTTCCATATGTAAAGAACTGCTAAAATCAATACTACTTGCCTGTAATATTCTCTTGCCATGGATCTTCAAGTCTGTTCTCTTACTCTAGATGCTATTCCACATCCTTTTTGAAGAGATTGGTGTTCCCACTGTTAGGTTTCCATCTGGTTAGGCAGGCATGGATGACCAGGTAACTGAGCATGTCAGCATCGTGACAAAGACCCTCTCCTTAAGCTTTGGAATCCTCCTCAAAGCCCTGGAGAAAAATTAGATCCTATTTGGAATGAAGGACTTCCTTCAAAATCTCATTCGCTCCCAGAAAACAACTCATTGACTCCCAGAAAACATAACTTGGTCCTTTGTTCTTCATTATAAAAATCTCCTAAAATAGCAGTTGAGAATATGAGTATTTGGCCAGAGACTGTTTTATTTGCCCCTCCATCTGCAGCACTTGATGTAGTACCTGGCCCATAGTAGACACTTAACAAATATTTATGGAAGACAAGAAAGATGAGGGAAATTTAAACCTGGGAGCTGAGCCCACTTTTAAATTTTATATATTAGAGTTATTTGTTGGCTTCATGAATGTGTGACCCCTTCAACATAGGTACACCAAGATGCTGCTCACAGGGACAAAATTCTGAGTCTCAGGGTCATTCTTCCAGTGGTTTGACCAGAAGTGTGCTTCACAGAAGAAGGGTCTACTAGAGATCTCTGCCTAAAACTTAGAAGAGGGGAGGAAGCTTTTATTCATTCTTCAGTCCTATAGGTATTTAATGTAGTTCCAAAGATGAGAAAAAGCAATGTGCCCCCATAAGACAGGAACAGAGGTTCAGAGAAAGATGACACTGAAATTAAATTTGGGCCTGCATTTTTAAAGGTGGAATTGCTTTATGTGGTATGAAAACAATGGAGATTGGTAGCAAGAAATCAGCTATTGTTTCCTATCACCCCCAAAATTGGATCTTACAAGAGTTATAAGATTGATATTCCCACCACTTATCGTCAAAAACAGCATCACATTATTCAGACACATCACTTAGAGACTGTAATTCATGGAGCGAGGATTCAGGAATAAAAGTGATGTCAATTCACATCAGATTCCTACTGTGAGAACTTTCTATTTTATAGTCTTTCTTATCTGAAACTGTTTTCCTGCATCTTTCTACCTCATTGCTTCGCATTTTAAAATTGATCTTTTGCTCTGTGGCTGTACTTTGTAATTTCTCTTGTCCTCTATTATTATTTACCATTTTAAATCTGTGTGGCTTGAGGGACAGTCTTTTGAAAGTTGTTAACAAAAGATTTTATGGCCAAAGCAGCACACTCTTGCTAGCAAAACAACCTGTGCCACCTACCCAAAAGATTGTACAACATTCCCAGGATTCTGCTCAGAACTCCTAGAAATGTGGTCCTTTAAAAAAAAAAAAAAAAAAAAGACGTATTTATTTATTTGAGAAAGGGAGAGTGTTGAGTGGGGGGAAGATCAGAGGGAGAGAATCTTGAAGGAGACTCCCCACTAAGCGTGGAGCCCCATGCGGGGCTCAATCCCACGGCCCAAGAGATCATGACCTAAGCCAAAACCAAGACACTTAACTGACTGAGCCACCACGGCACCCCAGGAATGTGGTCCTAAAGACTTAGCAGGCCTTTACACTATGAAGATAGGAAGCCCTGAGAATGAAGAGGCAAACGGAAATTCGTGGGGATGAAATCTGCACCCATGGATGTGAAGATAGTGCAGTTTATTCTTGAGGATTCCAAGGCACCAGATAAAGGCGGTGCCTCAGCCCAGTACTTTTCAAACTTTATTGTGTATGTGAATCACCAGGGGATTTTGTGAAATGTAGATTTTAATTCAGTAGATCTGGAGTGAGGCCTGAGAGTCTGTGTTCCTAACACACTCCCAGATGACACTGATCTGGATGATCCGTGAACCACATTCTGAGGAAAATAGTCTTTTGATGATTTATTTATTCACATCTTTTTTGTTGCAAGGAAAAACATTGTCATTTATAAAGTCGGAGTGATAAAACAAGATAGGAAAATAAAATAAGTGAAGAAATTGAGCTTAGGGAGGGGAAAGTAGGAAAGGAAAAAAAGCATTAAGGCTGGAAGGACCATTGACATAGGAAATGCAAACCATCATGCCCTGAACAATTGCTAGAGAAGGGAAAGCATTTCTGCACTTTTTACTGACCAGAACAAAATGAAAAACTTCACCTATTACAAATCTTACAGTGTTTGTGAGATAAAACCTTTCTGGGGCTCGGCAGAAGCCAGTGGCACTGAGCACCGAGCATCATTTCCTGTGGGTAACCAGGCAAGAGGCCCCCGGTGAAGCGGTGAGCAACATTCTTCAACACGTTCTGAGAGGAAATAGAATGGTTAACTCTTGGTTTTAATTTTTTTTAAATAACGTATGCATCTGTGTAGGTCAAGGGCATAGTGCCAACATGTAGATTTATGACTCTCTGGTGCTCTGGCTTGTTTCAAGGATAAGATTTAGGATCTCTAGGATCAAGGACTGCATATCCTTCAATATGGATTATTTATATAGAGATAAATCATATATATGTATCCAGCTCAGGAAAAGTTCGTGTAACAGGAAACATAAAGGATATGGAATGATTTTGTCCAAAGCTGAGGACAAGTTCTCCACTAGGCATTTACTAAGATGTAGAGTAACTGGTCCTTCAATTACTCACCCTATTACCAATCTCTAGACTATATATGAGGAGGCTAGATTGTCACTAATGTGATATTTGAAGGGAATTTACAGAAAATATGAATGTAGCATTTTCCCCCTCCTCTAGGGAAGGATAGGGGTTTTCTCCTGTCCAGTCAAATTTGGAGTCTTAAGCACCTGATGAGGGACTGCTTCCTAAAAGAAGAGTCAAATATTCTCACAGATATGCCTAATGTTGCCTCTTGAGTGTTTTAGTCAGTGGCACACTAGTAGTGTTTAATAACCTGCTCTCTGGAAATGGGGTGGAGGTGGAGAAAGCCCTGATTTGTAGCATTTGCTGATTTCTGTGGTGTAAATATTCCCATCAGGCTTGAGGTCACTGATGTAAAGTTGTGAAGGAATGTGTGCAACCAACTGTCAGCTCCAGAACATCACTAATTTTAGGTAAACCCTATGTTACCACAATAATAGCCCCCAAATGTGTTTTTGTAGACACCTCCCACAATAACTTGGGGCTTGATCATGTGACTTGCTTTCAGCCATGAGAAATCAGCAAGTATGAGAGAAGCAGAGGCTTAGAAAGTGCTTGTGCTTTGGGGCTTTCCCTCTTGGAATGCTTCGTCATGTAAGGAAGACTGGGATAGCCTGCTGGAGGCTGAGAGATCACTTGGAGATATGTGGCCCAGCCAACACCCACCATCAACTGCCAGACATGTGAGTGAGGTTACCTGAGACCATCCAGCCCAGATCAAGCCACCAGATGACTGCAGCTATATGTGTCAGCACAAGGCAAGCCAGCAGAAAATCGTCCATCTGAGCCCATCCCAATTACTAAGTCAACAGAATTATGAGCAAATAAAGTGGTTGTTGTCTTAATCTACTAAGTTTTGAAGTGTTTTAACCTACTACGTTTGTATGCAACAATAGATAACTGATACACTCCATATGTGTCCTCTGCAATTTAGGGTACACAGGAGTATTAATGCTGGTAGGGTAGCTCATGATGGCATGGTGTGGAAAGAAGGGTTGGTATTGGGTTAAACCATACTGCCACCTCTTGGTGAGCAAGGTCAAGTCCTTGCCTTGAAGGGGATCCTTGAAAGGACTCCACCCAAAAAGGCCACCTCTTGGGGCAAAAAGACCCCACAAGAATAGATATTATGGGAAGTCCCCTAGAAGCAGGAGATGAAGGGATATTATTAAGAGAGGTCTGCCAGAAAGCTTATTACCTACATCTGAAGGAAGGTATAGTGAGGTAGCTTCCGCCACTGCACTGTATAGAAGACTTAGGGTTTGGATGCCTGCCAAGATAAAAGGGTATTCAACAGTCAAGAGAGACATAAACAACACCAACTACAAGCTCTCTTTTCTCTATTCCTTCCTTAGAGGAGCCACAGGTGGGAGTAGAATGAAGAGTAAAGTAGAAGAAAGCTGTTTCCTATTTGTATCGTCCCAAATCTGGGCAATTCCATAACTTGCAAAACGTACATTTGCATTTAAAGACCTTTTGAATAATATTCTATGCATAATGAGTAACTTTTAGACACCCAATAAAAATTAAATATTCTTATTCATTCATCTGTTCATTCATTCATTCATTCATTCATTCATTCAATAAATACGGATGTAGGATTACTTTTGCCAGGCAAGTTGTAGGATCTAAGAATTCATCAATAAACAGTATAAAGTTCTTAACCTTCATAGAACTTACATCCTAGTGTTGGAGACAGATACAAGAGATAAATACATAATTAAGTATCAGAGGGACGTGCTCAAATGAAAATAAACATGTATCTTCTGATACCATTCCAGCGAGTGAGAGTGTCACCTCATTACTGTTGGATGGGGATGATAGTTCACGTTCTCCACTCAACTTCCATTAGCCCTTGGATGAAAGGGGCTCCTTGTCATTCCTTGGTAGCAGTTGGGGACCAAAACTGTAGATGAGGAGAGGACAGCAAGGGAGTAATGGAGGGCAGAAATGTTACCCTTCTTTAGGTCCCAATACTTCCCAAGCGACCAGTGAAGTTTTCAATATGTAGTTACTTAACACAACTTAAATATTCAATACCAGTACAGTGGATAATTAATTGGGACATATTTACACAGTGGAATACTATGTACCAATAACCACAAATGAATGGTATCATGTATCAAAATGGATGAATTTCAAGAATGCAATGTGACAAATAAAAAGAAAGTCACAGAAGAAAACATATACTGTGTAAATAATTATATAAAGCTTGAAAATGGGCAAAACTAAGCAAAATAATTTTTAGGGATACCTGAGTGAGTACAAATGAAAAACTGTAATGAATAATGAGGATTATTCTGGAAGGAGTGGGGTGTGACTTGGGAGTGGTATACAGAAGCCTTAAAAAATATCGGTAATGTTCTAGTTCAGCAGTTCTTAAATTTTGATCTATTTCAAAATCAGGAGGAAAACTTAGTAAAAGTCTGAGTCCTATCCATGAACTTGAACTTCTTTATTCTCTATTAGCTTTCCAGTCGATTCTGATAGACAGCAAGGTTTGAGAGCCAAGGTTCTCTTAAGCTAGGTAGTGTGTAAACAGAATTTTACTTTGTAATTATCATTTAGCTATATATGTACATTAAATATATCCTTTATATGTATAATACATTCCATTGAAAACTTTCATGCAAGTGCCTTGTCCCTATTTCCTAAACCTAAAAACTTCTAGCAGTCCAAGACTCTTGATCGTGACTGGACAGACCTCAAGATCCTTTATGGGACAGACTACATTCGGAAACACTTTATGGGACAGTCTACATTCGGAAATTAGATTGTTCAGGGGTACCTGGGTGGCTCAGTCAGTTAAACGTCTGACTCTTGGCTTCAGTTCAGATCGTGATCTCAGGGTCGTGGGATCGAGCCCCAGATCAGGCTCTGGGCTCAGCGGGGAGTCTGCAGGAGATTCTCTCCCTTTACCCCTTCCCACCTCCCCCGCTCATGCTCTCTCTCTTTAATTAATTAATATTTTTCTTCGTAAAGGAAAGAAATTAGATCGTTCAGTCTAGTTTGAGTCAAAACTCGAAACTTGATTTAGCAGTAAACTCTATTTCTCTCTCACTTTATACCTGCATCAGACTAGAAGTCTGTCACAGAAAAGATGAGGTGTGGTTGATGTGGTCGACTTCTTTTTTTCCCCTTAAATCCCCCTCTGCCATCTGCTGTAGTCAGAGCGACCACCGCCATTTATCATCGCTGCTATTATGATATTCTATGAAATGATCTATCTTCTCTCACTTTCGCTTTCCCTACAACCCATTCTCCACACAGCAGTCTGAATAACACTTACTTTATCTTTTTTAACTTTAACTAATTTAGGCTTATAGAAAAGTTGTGCCAATAGTACAAGAGAGTTGCCTTACATCCCTCACTCAGGTTTCCCTGATGTTAGCATCTTACATAACCATAGTATACTTATTAAAACCAGGAAATTCACATTGGTACAATACTATTAACTGAACTACATGCCTTAGTCTAATTTTAGTAGTTTTCCCCCTGTCCTTTTCTCTTTGCCCAAGAAGCACACTGTGAGATGGAGTTTACTGTGCAGGATGTTTATTAGGGAGAGCGCTTGGGACCAACCCTTATGAAGGAAATGGAAGAAAGGGGAGCAGGCAATTGGGGAAATAGAGCAAGAGTGCTGGCACAGTGACAGACTTGACCGATCCTACATGGAGCCCTGGGGCTTGAAATGGCCTTTCAGATTTTTCCCCCTTTGAAATAATATGGCCACATGAGCTGATCACTGGAAAAGATGTGACCTTAGTGGCATGGCACCTGAAGGTGCTGACACTGAAAGTTGTCTGTCTTTAGCATTCCCAGCAGTGGGGACAATAAGTCCTTCAGTGAAGGGGGATCTAGGTGGTACATGACAGTGTTCCACCAAACTGCCTTTCAGTTCAAGGTCATTTTCCCTTTAGAAAATTTCATGCACCGGTCCTTCTAGCTGCTATGCTTTCCTCGGGCTGTTTGCATAGATGATTCATCCTCATCCTTCAGAAATGAGCTAAAATATCAGTGCCACAGTGAGGTCTTCTTGGTTTCCTTCTTCCTATTTCATGATTTATGGTTACATATCTGTTTATTAATTTACTGTCTCCTGATGGGATTGAGAGCTCCATAAAGGCAGGAAGCACATAAATTCGGTTCACCTCTGTTTACCATCACTTACCTTGGGGCCCCGCCCATAGCAAGCCCTCAATAAATTATCTAAAATGAATGAATAACAGGATGAATGGATGAAATAAAATGTAATAAATCTGAGCTTGTTAGACAGAACTTCAGAGTATGGCAAATAGTCCTAGACAACCAGGAAGTGTCCTGGGCACGTGGTGTGGTGCACTCTCCTTAAGTAAAGGGTTCAGGAGGTGCAAAATGCATTGGGAGGCTCAGTAGTCAAGGAGAGTTGATGGTGGGTTTTAGTGTCCTCAGGTTGCCATAACACAATACAATTGATGGGGTGGCTTAAACGACAAGAACTTATTTTCTCACAGTTCTGGAGGTTGAGAGTTCAAGATCAAGGTGCCGGCATGCTCGGGTGCTAGTGAGGGCCCTTTACCTGGCTTCTAGATGACTGTCTTCTTGGTTGGCTTGCTGATCTCATCTAAACCTAATTACCTTCCAAAGTCTCCACCTCCAATACCACCGCCTGAAGGTTGAGGGCTTCAACACAGGAATTTGGGATACACTATTCAGTCCAGCAAGATGCAATGCATTTTATATTAGGTTTGTTACATAATTTTGCATTGAGTTTCTCTAAAAGACTAAACACATTAGTTCATTATCATTTTCTGAAGCATATGGTTAGTGCTCAAGGAATACTAACACCACACACTAAGTTTGAAATACTAAAGATATACTCCTTAGGACAAAAGGATGTCTTGGTTGCTTCCAAATTTTGGCAATTATGAATAAAGCTGCTATAAACATCTGTGTGCAGGTTTTTATGAGAACATAAGTTTTCAAGTCCTTTGAGTAAGTATCAAGGAGTGCAGTTGCTGGATCATACAGTTAAGAAAACATTTATTTTTCTTTTTTTTTAAAGATTTTATTTATTTATTTGACAGAGAGATCACAAGTGGGCAGAGAGGCAGGCAGAGAGAGAGAGAGAAGCAGACTCCCCACTGAGCAGAGAGCCCAATGCGGGGCTCGATCCCAGGACCCTGAGATCATGACCTGAGCCGAAGGCGGAGGCTTTAACCCACTGAGCCACCGAGGGGCCCAACATTTAGTTTTATAAGAAACCACCAAACTGTCTTCCAAAGTGGCTGTACCACTTTGCATTCTCATCAGCAATGAGTAAGTGTTCCTGCTGCTCCACGTCCTCGCCAGCATTTAGTGTTATCAGTGTTCCCCAGTTTTTATGTTCTTAGATGTATGTAGTAATATCTCCACTGTGGCTTTAATTTACATTTTCCTGGTGATATATGATGTGGAGTATATTTTCATATACTTGTTTTCCATCTGCATATTCTTTTTGATGGTGTCTATAAAAATCTTTTACCATTTTTAATTGCTTTTTTTATTGTTGGGCTCTAAGAGATCATTGTATATTTTAGATAACAGTCCCTTATCAGAAGTATCTTTCTAAAAATATTTTCTCCTATTCTGTGGCTTGTCTTCTCATTTTCTTGGCATCATCTTTTGCAGAGCAGAATTTTTTAATTTATTTTTTATGTTTGTTTTTAGCTTCTTAAAAATGTCTTTATTCCAAGTGTTCTTTAACACTTCACTACATGCATTACTGACTGGGGATCACTCCTATTCACTGAAAAAACACCGTGCTGAACACAGTTTGAAAGTATGTTCATTTAAAAATCTTCAATAAAATAGTTTTTCTTTTTTTTTTTTAAGATTTTATTTATTTGACACAGAGAGAGAGAGAGATCACAAGTAGGCAGAGAGGCAGGCAGAGAAAGAGGGGGAAGCAGGCTCCCTGCTGAGCAGAGAGCCCGATGCGGGGCTCGATCCCAGGACGCTGAGATCACGACCTGAGCTGAAGGCAGAGGCTTTAACCCACTGAGCCACCCCAATAAAATAGTTTTTCACACTTCACTACATACATTAAAAAATGGGGGTGAGTTCCATTCACTGATATAACACTGTTCTTTTTCTTTTTTAATTTTATTTATTTATTTGACAGAGAGAGAGATCACAAGTAGGCAGAGAGGCAGGCACAGAGAGAGGGGGAAGCAGGCTCCCTGTGGAGCAGAGAGCCCCATGCGGAGATCATGACCTGAGCTGAAGGCAGAGGCTTTAACCCACTGAGCCACCCAGGTGCCTCGATATAACACTGTTCTGAATGAAGTTTGTAAGTAGCTTGTTATAAACATTTTATTACAAGTATCTTTCCTTTCCAGTTTTATTGAGAAAGAACTGGCATACAATGCTGCATAAGTTTAAGACATACGACATGATGGTTTGATTTACATATATTGTGAAATAATTACCATGATAGCTTCAGCTAACCCATCTTCTAATATCAATAGAAGAAAAAGAGGGGGAAAGGCAAATATTTTCTCCTTGTGATGAGAACTCTTAGGATTTACTCTCGTGACAACCGTCCTATATATATCACACAGTAGGGTTTGCTATCGTCATTATGTTGTGTGTTACATCCCTAGTACTTATTTATCTTATAACTGGAAGTTTGTACCTTTGACCACCTTCCTCCACTTCCCCTCTGCCTCTGATAACTATAATTCTGATCTCTTTTTCTATGCATTTGGGTTTTTGTTTTTTCCACATATAAGAGAGATCATATAGTATTTGTCTTTCTCTAACTTGTTTCACTTAGCATAATGCCTTCAAGATCCACCACGTTGTTGCACATGGTAGGATTTTCTCATTGTTGTGGCTGAATAATATTCATATATATATATATATATATATATATATATATATATATAACGACTTCTTTATCCCTTTATGCATCCATGGGCACTTAGATTGTTTCCGTGTCTCGGTTATTGTAAATAATGCTGCAATGAACATAAGGGTGCAGAAACGTTTTTGAGTTAGTGTTTTTATTTCCTTTGGATATATTCCCAGAAGTAGAATTGCTGAATCATATGGTAGTTCTATTTTTAATTTTTTTATGAACTCCCATACTGTTTTCCACAGTGGCTGCACCAATTTGCATTCCTATCAACAGTTCACAAGAGTTCCCTTTTCTCCACATCCATGCCAGCATTTGTTATCTCTTATCTTTTTGATGATGCCCATTCTAACTGACATGAGATGATTTCTCATCGTGGTTTTAATTTGCATTTCCTTAATGTATAGTGATGTTGAGCATCTTTTCATATACCTGTTGGTCTTTCATATTATCTTCTTTGGAGAAATGTCTATTCAGGTACTTTGCCCATTTTTTAAATTGGGTTTTTCTTGTTGTTGTTGTTATTTTATTTGCTATGAAGTTGACGAGTTCTTTTTTTAACTCGAGTTGACATACAATGTCACATCAGTTTCAGATATACAACATAATGTTTCAACAACTCTATACATTATGCTCTGCTCACCACAAGTGTAGCTACAATCCGTCACCATGTAAGACTGTTATAATACCGTTGTCTGTATTCCCTATGCTGTACCTTTTATTCCAGTGACTTATTTATTCCGTAACTAGAAGCCTGTATCTCCCACTCCCCATTCCCCCATTTTGCCTATCCCTTCTCTCCCTCCCCTGTGGCAATCACCAATTTGTTTTCTGCGTTTATAGCTCTGAATCAGCTTTTTGCTTATTTATTCATTTGTTGTTTCTTACATTCCACATATAAGTGAAACTGTATTATGTTTGTCTTTCTCTGTCTGTACTCAAATCACTTAGCCTCTAGCTCCATCCAGGTTATTGCAAATGGCAATATCTCATCCTTTTTTATAGCTGAGTAATACTCAATTGTCTAAACTAGACACGCAGATCAATGGAACAGAATAGAGGGCCAGGGATAAACCCATGCATATATGGTCAATGGATCTGTAAATGGTCAATGAGTCTTTTCAATAAATGGTGCTAGGAAAACTAGAAAGGTACATTCAAAAGAATGATACTGAACCGCTTTATTACACCATACACAAAAATAAACTCAAAATGGGTTAAAGATCTACATGTGAGACCTGAAACCATAAATTTCCTAGAGAAGAGCACAGGCAAAAATATCTTTGACATCAGCTATAGCAATATTTTTCCAGATATGTCTCCTAAGGCAAGGGAAACAAAAGCAAAAATAAATAATTGGAACTACATCAGAATAAAAAGCTTTTGCACAGCGAAGGAAACCATCAACAAGACAAAAAAGACAACCTACTGAATGGGAAACAATGTTTGCAAATGATATATCCGATAAGGGGTTAATATCCAAAATATATAAAGAATTTATGCAACTCAACACCAGAAAAACAAATAACCCAATTAAAAATAGGCAGAGGACCTGAAAAGACATTCTTCCAAAGAAGACACACAGATGGCCAACAGACACATGAAAAGATGCTCAGCATCACTAATCATCAGGGAAATGCAAATCAAAACTACAATGACTTTGAGTTCTTATATATTTTGGATATTAACCCCTTATCAGATATATGGTTTGGAAACACTTTTCCCATTTTGTAGGCTGCATTTTCATTTTGTTGATGGTTTCTTTTGCTGTGTAGAGGTTTTTAATTTGACATAGTCCCACTTATTTATTTTTCTTATGTTGCTTGGGCTTTAGGTGTCATACCCAAAAAATCATTACTAAGACTCATGTCAAGGAGATTTTTTGCTATGTTTTCTTCTAGGAGTTTCATGGTTTGGGGTCTTACATTGAAGTACTTAATCTATTTTATGTTCTTTTTTGTGAGTGATGTCGGATACGGGTGCAATTTCATTCTTTTACATGTGATATGCAATTATCCCAGCGCCTTTTGTTGAAAAAAATCTTTTCTCCATTGAGTATTCTTGGCTCCCTTGTCAGATATTAGTTGACTGTATATTCTTGGCTTATTTCTGGGCTCTCTATTCTGTTCCACTTGTCCATTTGTCTGTTTTTATGCCAGTACCATACTGTTTTGATTATAGCTTTACAGTATAACTTGAAATCAGAGAGTGTGGTGTATACTGTTCAGTTCTGTCTCAGTATTTCTTTGAATAGTCGAGGTCTTTTGTGATTCCATATAAATTTTAGGATTTTTTTTCTGTTTCAGTAAAAAATGCCATTGGAATCTGGATAGGGATTGCATTGAATCTACAGATGGTTTTTGCTAGTATTGACATTTTAACAATACTAATTCTTCCAATTCATAAACACCGGATATTTTTCCATTTATTTTTGTCTTCTTCAACTTCTTTCATCAGTGGCTTGTAGTTGTCAGAGTAGAGATCTTCTACCTCCTTAGTTAAATTTATTCCTAAGTATTTTATTATTTTTCATGCTATTATAAATGGGACTGATATCTTTATTTCTTTTTCAGATTACACGTTGGTAATGTATAGAAATGCTACTGATTTTTGTATGTTGATTTGTATCTTGCAAATTTATTGAATTCATTGATGAGATCTAATGGTTTTCTAACAGCATTTTCTGTATGTCAAATCATATCATCTACAAAAAGACAATTTTACTCCTTCTTTTCTAATTCTAATATCTTTTATTTCTTTCTCTTGCCTAATTGTTCTAGCTAGGACCTCTAGCTAAATCAATCTATACTAAATAACAGTGGCTAGAGTGAGCACTCTTGTCTTGTTCCTCTCATTAGAGGAAAAGCTTTCAACCTTTCACCATTGAGTATGTTGTTAGTTGTGGACTTGTCATATATGGCCTTTATGTTTTGAGATATGTTCTTTCTATACCTAATTTGTTAAGAGTTTTTATCATGAATGGATGTTGAATTTTGTCAAATATTTTTTCTGCATCTATTGATATGATGATTTGATTTTCTTTTTTAGCCTGTTCATGTGACGGATTACGTTAATTAATTTTTGAGTGTTTAACCAACTTTGCATACCTGGCATAAATCCCACTTGGTCCTGGTGTATAATTCTTTTTATACATTGATGGATTTGATTTGTTAATATTTTATTGAGGATTTTTGCGTCTATGTTCATGAGAGATATTGGTCTGTAGTTTTCTTTTCGTGTAATGTCTTTTTCTGGTTTTGGTATTAGGCAATGCTGGTCTCATAGAATGAGTTAGGATATTTTCTGAGAGACTATGGAGAATTGGTATTATTTCTTCCTTAAATGTTTGGTAAAATTCACCAGTGAATCCAAGTAGGCTTAGTGCTTTTCTGATTTGGAGATTATTAATTACTGATACAATTTCTTTAATTTCTTTAGGCCTATTCAGAGTATTTATTTCTTCTTGTGTGAGTTTTGGCAAATTGTGTCTCTCAAAGAATTGGTCGATGTCATCTGGGTTATCGCACTTGAGGGCATAGAGTTATTCATAACATTTCTTTATTATCTTTATTATGTCCATAGACTCTGTAGTGATCTGCACTTTCATTTCTGACATTAATAATTTGTGTCCTTTTTTTTCTTAGTTATCCTGGCTAGAGGCTTACCAACTTTATTTACCTTTTCAAAGAAGGAAATTTCGATAGCATTGATTTTTTTTCTATTGATTTCTTGTTTTTCATTTTCATTAATTTCTGCCTAATTTTTATTATTTCTTTTCTTCTGCTTACTTTGAATTTAATTTGCTCTCCTTTCTCTAGTTTCCTAAGGTGGATATTTAGATTACTGATTTTAGATTTTTTTTAATATATGCATACATTAAATACATATATTAAAAAAAGAAGCACTGCTTTTGTCACATCCCACAAATTTTGATAAGTTGTGTTTTCATTTTTATTTAATTCAAAATATTTTAAAATTTTTCTTGGGGCACCTGGGTGGCTCAGTCATTAAGCGTCTGCGTTCGGCTCAGGTCATGATCCCAGGGTCCTGGGATTGAACCCCGCATCGGGCTCCCTGCTCAGCAGGAAGCCTGCTTCTCCCTCTCCCACTCCCCCTGCTTGTGTTCCCTCTCTAGCTGTGTCTCTCTCTGTCAAATAAATAAATAAAAATCTAAAAAAAAAAAAAGAAAGAAAGAAAGTTAATTCTTTTTAAAAAAAAATTTTTTTTCTTGAGGTTTCTTTGCCCCATGTGTGATATAGACATACGTTGTTTAATCTCAGTGTATTTGGGGATAATGCCTCTTTAAAAAATAAATGAAAGAAGACAGTTAAATGAAAACATTTTGTTGCAATCTGTTTTAGCCCAGCCCAGCACAATCGAAACTCTCAAAATAAATGGAAATTTGAGAATATAATTTTTATCTCAATGCTGGACTTCCATATTTAACAGCACACTTCTTTCCATATCCAAGAGCAGAGCACTCATGAAATGCAGGGCAAGATCATCTAACTTGAGGATGGAATTTTATTATTATAAAGTTTAAAAGAACCACCACAGCTGCTGTGTGCAATGTGGAGGACTAGAATATGTGAAATCCAATTTGGCCTCCATTAGAATTAACACTATAGAAGAGATTATATTTCCTATTATTATTATTATTCAAGTGTTAATACATATATTTTTAAACCCACTCTAATCTGGTAACGGAGCTGATCATGGAAAGATGAATTACTTATTTTCTTGCTTTACCTATTTATATTATAATTGAAAATTACATTATTTCACTTAATTAGGGATTAAAATAGGAATGAACTAGCACGAGTCAGTTATAAAAATAGAAGAGAAAAATTGTAAAAAAGAAATGTTTAGTATTCATCATTGAACTATTTTGTATCTCATTTTAATGGAAGAGAAAATTAGCTTTTTCTCCTTTCCTCAGTTGTGATTTCACTGTAGGTTGAAAGCTAATAAATAAGCCATTTCTGGGCTTTCTTTTTTGATGGGAAAACATTTAAAAAAGCTATTGCTTAAAGCATCTTTCTCTTGTATGAGGAACAAATAAAGCAGAATCTGGTGATTAGACTATGTTTGCAACAATTGTTTGTTAAGCCTGGGACTTTTTAGAAACAAGTATACAATTATTCATCTAATCTAAACTTTGCATTTTTCTGTTTTCAAGTCAAACTCCAAGAGTTTGAGGTAGAATTTTGATGGAGCACCCAGATGTCCTCAGCTGTCATGAGGAATACTTACCATATTTGCTTGCATATTTTCTCCATTATATTGGCAGATACTTAGTTATTGACATAGGAAAAAGAGGTGGATTAAGGAGTTAACCTATCAATCACTGTAGCCTGGGGCCAATATTACCCTTGACATGCGTGATCCAAGGCTTTCAGCTTTACTGTATCCTTTTAGAAAGAAGACATTGTTTCACATGTGACTAATAAAATAATAATAATGAGGATGGTAGGAATAAGAAGAAAAAGAACAGATTCCTATTGAGCACCTACTACCCAACTATACAAACATGTACACACACACACACACACACACACATACATTCCGCCTCTTCTTTCCACCATAGTTGTTATCGCCTCCTCACATATCCATTTTCCTCCCTGTTGGTGAAAAATTGGAAAAAGGGCTTATTGATGCCTACTGAAGGCTTTGAGATGCATTGGTTTGCTATGAAATATCACAGGTATGGAAATGTGGCTTCAAATAAGGGTTCTTCAGCTTGGACCAAATGTTTGTACCATTATGTAAGGCATTGCTTCCACTTCAAAAAGAAGGATCAGCAAGGGAAGAAATGATGCAAAGAATTTGCTCAAAGTTTGGGGGAAAAAATTTCTTTGTTAAGTTAGAGACTTAACCTCTCTCCCAAACATCAAGAACAAAAAAACAACAGCCCTATAAATAGAACAAATGTGGAAATACTGCCAGGACTGAAAATCCCAGCCCATAGCAACTGCCAGTTTTAGGGAACTTCCAGAGGGGAAGTTCCAGACGGAACTACTGCTATTTGTCCCCAGCAAAAATTAGGGGGAAAAGAGATTCCCTTACCTGTTGTTAATTGCCAAAATGTGTATCAAGTCTTTTTGATACAAGAGCTTCTTGGGAAGTTTACACATATATGGAGAGTAAAAGGAGGCAATGACATTCAGCTTTTCTATTACCTTTTGTAGTTTTCTCAAATATAACAAATGCTGACTATTTCAGAGGAATAAACTCTAAGGCTTGAAAAAGCTGGACACCAAAAAGATGCACCTTTTTCATCTTTGCCAGGTTAAGATGATCCAAATTGCTCCTTCTGTTTCAAATGTCTATGGATGCCCCTGAATAGATAGATTCACTGGCAATGTGTAACTAGACCTGGTTGTGTGGCTGGGCTTGGGTAAAACATTTTCATTAAGCCCTTTAATGTGTCCCATGGCACTACCGATGAACTGAGTTGCTATTCTGATCAATCAATTTAGTGATCAATGCACTGAAACAATGGTTTTGTATTTTTTGGTTGAATTGGTTGTTTATTTTACTGAATCGATTAAATCGACTTGCTACATTAGGGCCAGAGGGAAGAGGTTGAATGCTCACCTAGAAGAAAATGTGAGAAAAATTACTATATTCTCACTATTGATGAAGATCATCACTTTTTTTAATTCTCCAATTCTTTTTTTAAAGACCTATTTATTTATTTGAGAGAGAGAAAGAGAGAGAGAGCAAGTGGGGAGAGGGGCATAGGGAGAGAATCTCAAGCAGGCTCCCCACCGAGGGCAGAGCCCAATGTGGGGCTCAATTCCATGACCCATGAGATCCTGACCTGAGCTGAAACCAAGAGTTGGTTGCTTAACCAACTGAGTCACTCAGGCGCCCCAAGATTATCACTTTTTTATAGTGAAAAATCCATACAATTTGGGTTTCTTTAAGATGATTATTGAACTTTTTTAAGCTACTCACTTTTATGCTCAGCACCAGGCAAGGTATAGGCATGCAAAATTGAACAAAGCATTGTAATTTTTGCCCTCATGAAGTTTATAGCTTAGAGGACAAGAGAGAGGCTTTGAATAAATAATTAGACAAATAAGTAAATATATACAAATGATGAGTGCAATTTACTTTATACTTAAAAAATGAAGAAAAAGCATTTTTTAAAAAGGAATGCAAAGTATCTTTAATTTTTTTCCTTTTTTCCCTTCCTTCCTTCCTTCCTCCCCTCCTCCTTCCTCCTATTCTTGTTGCTTTATTGGCGAATGTATAGTTTGAAAGAGGTTGGAATATATAAATATGAGGTAAACCTAAGAGACAACATGAACAGTTTCTTCAAGTAGAAAGCATGGGAAGAAGAATAACAGGATGTAAGGAAGGAAGTGGAGTAGGAAAGAAAAAACACCCAAGACCCCATGAATTCCATTTAAAATACATGATAATAGAAATGGCATAATGGCATAGGTTGGTAATTTTAGAGAAATAAAACCAGAGGAAGGAAATCACTTAAGAGAGAATTTTCTTATTTTTTTGGAAATGGAGAGTTTCATTTGGTTTTGGTTCGGGTTTGGGTTGTATTTTTTTAAAGATTTTTTTATATATTTGAGAGAGTGCGTGTGTGTGTGTGCGCGCGCGAGTGGGGGGGGGCAGAGGGAGAGGAAGAGAGAGAATCCCAAGCAGACTTCCCGCCCAGTGGGGAGCTGGATGTGGGGCTCAATCTCACGACCCTGAGATCACGGTCTGAGCTGAAATCAAGAGTCGGGCGCCTAACTGACTGAGCCACCCAGGTGCTCCTACTTTGTTTTGTTTTTATTTTGTTTTCATTTTTTTAAAAGATTTTATTTATTTATTTACAGAGATCATAAGTAGGCAGAGAGGCAGGCAGAGAGAGAGGGGGAAGCAGACTCCCCGCTGAGCAGAGAGCCCGATGCGGGGCTCGATCCCAGGACCCTGAGATTATGACCCGAGCTGAAAGCAGAGGCTTTAACCCACTGAGCCACCCAGGCACCCCTGTTTTGTTTTTAAACTGTTCTCATGAAGTATATTTTATTAGCAGAATTTTGGATGGAGTAATTAATTACTGGCTCAGAGGAATGAAATGTAATGCCCATGGTCACAGAGACCGAGCTGGGTTGGGCCACCAGGTCTCCTAATGCCTAAACCGGGGTTCTTTTCACTGTATTGCTTCAATTCTAAGTAAAGAAAGCTTCCCAAATGCCATTGCCTCACTATTTTTAAAGGACATTTTAGTTTACATATGAACGACTTGTCAACAGTTTGGCTGGAGGCAGGATACTTATTTCCCATCTCTCCTGATTGCCTGTGGTCACACTCTTGGCTCTGTCCATCCTGTACTCAGAGTTACCTGGTGGGTGAGGTTGGGAGAAAAAACTGGGCAGGTGCAACTCTGTTCTTCCCCCCCGCCTTCCCCCCCCCCCCCCGCCCCGCCGCCCCGGTATCTGCCTATAGAGAGCTTTGAGTTTCTGTGGGAGAGGCCGACGACAACCAGAAAACCCACCCAAGCTTCATTCCCCAAACAGCTTCAGCAATAACAAAGCTGATATTTTTATCTTATCCTTTGAGTCCTGTAAGCTCAGATGGGAAAGAAGGGTGTAAATTATTGGTACTCCTCTAAGCCAAACATATTTTATCAAGAGACGTACTTCATAGTGGTTAAAAACATGGACGCTCTGTTTATATCCCAGGTCTGACACTTACTAGCTGTGTGATCTTGGGCAAATTGCTTAACTCCTCTGGACCTCTACAAAATGGGGACAATAACAGAATCTACCTGGAAGTGTCTATGTAACAATTTAAATAAAATTTTAAGCGTCTGACACATAGTAAGCACTATATCAATGTTAGCTTTGTTTTTCTCTAAGATAAAATTAAATAGCTAGCTTCTTAACAGTGGTTTATTATTATGTACAAGGGATAATCTTTCAAGAAGTCTGTCAAGAAGACTGTGTCTTGTACGTGCCTTGGATTTTTATATTACACAAATATTTCAAATATTTATTTTTATATGGAGACAATGAAGTTTGTGGTTAAAGCTATGGACTCTGGAGTCAGACACCTTGGTTCAAATTCTAGCCTCATGACTTACCAGTTGTGTGACTTCAGGCAAGTTACTTAACCTTGGATCTCAATTTTATATCATCAAGGATAATGATCATATCCACCTTAAAAGATTGTCATGAAAAATGACAATATTTATAAAGTACTTATTGATCTGATATTCATCGTATATTTATTAAAGAAAATAAATGCATAAAGTGGAGTGGAATTGCCAGGACCTGTGGTAGCTCTATGCTTAACCTTTTGAGAAATTGCAAGACATTTTCCAAAGAAGTTGACATAGTTTACATTCCCACCAGCAGTACATGATGGTCCCACTTTCTCCACATCTTCACCAACATTTCTTCTTGTCCACCTGTTTAATTATGGCCATCCCAGTGGAGGTGAATTGGTATCTCACTGTGCTTTTGACTTGCGTTTCCCTGAAGTCGAATGATGTTAAGCATTTTTCATATGTTGATTGGCCATTCTTGGAGAAATGTGTACTCAGATCCTTGTGCATGAAATATCTTCTTGGAGAAATGGGTATCAGAAATATGTATCAGAAATATCAGAACTGGGGCGCCTGGGTGGCTCAGTCGTGAAGTGTCTGCCTTCAGCTCAGGTCATGGGATCGAGCCCCGCATAGGACTCCCTGCTTAGCGGGGAGCCTGCTTCTCCCTCTCCCACTGTCTCTGCTTGTGTTCCCTCTCTTGCTGTCTCTCTCTGTCAAATAAATAAAATCTTAAAAAAAAGAAACATCAGAACTATCTCCCTTGTGCACATTTTAAAAAACTGGGTCATCTTTTGATTATTGAATTATAACAGTTCTTTATATATTCTAGGTCCAAGTCCCTAATCAGATATATGATTTGCAGATATTTTCTCCAATTCAGTGAATTGTCTTTTCACTTTCTTGCTTGTGTTCTTTGAAACACAAAAGCTTTTCCTTTTGAAGAAGTCTAATTAATCCATTATTGTTGTTCTCGTGCTTTTGGTGTCATATCTAAGAAGTCTTTGCCTAACCCAATGTCATGATGACTTACTCCTATATTTCTTCTAAGCGTCCTATAATTTTAGTTCTTATATTTAAGTTAATGATACATTTTGAATTAATTTTTTGTATATGGTGTGAGATAGTAGTCTAATATCTTTTTTATTTTTCATGTGGATATCCAATTGGTTCAGCATCATTTGTTGAAGACTGTTCTTTCCCTATGGAATTAACTTGGCACCTTTCTTGAAAAGCAATTGACCAATTTATTTATGGACTCCAATTCTATGCCATTGATCTCTATGTCTATCTTCATGCCAATATTACACTGTTTTGATTACTGTATCTTTGTGGTAAGTTTTGAAATCAGAAAGAATGAGTCCTTCAATTTTGTTCTTTTTTAATAGTGTTTAGACTATTATGAGGACTTTAAATTTCCAAATGAATTTTAGGATTAACTTATAAATTTCTACAAAGAAGCCAGCTTGGATTTTCATGGGGATTGCATTAAATCTATAGATCAACTTGGGGTGTATCTCCATATAACAATATTAAGCCTTTTGAGTTATGAACACAGGATGACTTTCCATTTATTTACGTTTCCTTTCCTTCAACAGTATTTTATAGCTTTCAGAGTGTAAATGTTGCACTTTTTTTGTTAAATTTATTCCTAAGTATTTAATTCTTTTTGATATTCTTTCTGTTCATTGTTAACATATAAAAACATAATTAATTTATATATAAATTGTACCTGGCAACCTTACTGAACTTCTTTATTCTAATAGTTTTTTGCATATGTGTTCCTTAGGATTTTATATATACAAGATCAGTGCATGTAAAAATAGAAATGATTTTACTTCTTCCTTTCTAATCTAGATGACTTTACTTCCTTTTTTCTTATCTAATTGCTGTGACTAGACCCTCAAGTACAATATTGAAAGGAAGTAGGAAGAGTAGATATCTTTGTTTTGTTTCTGATCTTAGGGAGAAAGCATTCAGTATTAAGTATGATGTTAGCTGCGAATTTTTAAGGATGCCCTTTATGAGAAAGAGGAAGTTCCCTTCTACTCCAAGTTTGTTGAAACTTGTTATCATGAAGAGGTGTATTTTATCCAATGCTTTTTCTGCATTTATTGAAATGATCATGTGGTTTTTGTCCATTATTCTATCAGTATGTTACATTACGTTAATTGATGTTAAAACAACCTTGTGCTCCTGGGATAAGTCCCACTTGACCATGGTATCTAATCCTTTTTATATGTTGCTGGGCCCACTTTGCCGGTATTTTGTTAAGGATTTTTGTGTCTTTTTGTATCATAAGGGATAGTGGCCTGTTAGTTTTATTGTCATATCTTTGGTTTTGGTATCAGGTTAATATTAGCCTAATAAAATAAGTTGGATAATGTTCCCTCCTCTTCTACTTTTTGGAAGAGTTTGTGAAGAAATAGTATTAACTCTTCTTTAAATGTTTGGTAGACTACAGTAGTAAATTTATCTGGGAATAGGCTTTTCTTTGTGTAAAATTTTAAAACTACTAATTCAATCTCTTTGCTTGTGACACTTCTACTCAAATTTTTCAATTTCTTCTTGAATCAGTGTTGGTAATTTGTGTCTTTCTAGGAATTTTTCCATTTTATCTATGCTATCTAATTTGTTGGCGTACAGTTGTTCATAATATTTGTCCACAATCTTTTTATTTCTGGATGATTGGAAGTAGCATTCCTTCCTTCATACCTGGTTTAGTAATTTGAGTCTTCTCTCTTTTTCCCTTGGTCAGTCTGGTTAAAAGCTTGTCCATTTTGTTGATCTTTTTTAACAACCAACTTTTGGTCTTGTTCATTTTCTTTATTGGTTTTGTATTTTCTATTTCATTAATGTCTCTAATCTTTATTATTTCCTTGCTTCTGCTCTGTTTGGGTTTAATTTGCCTTTTTTTTTTTTTTTTTTTTTTAGTTCTTTAAGGTGGAAGGTTATGTTACTGATCTGAGATCTTTTTTATATAGGTGTTCAGAGTTATAAATTTCTCTTTAATCAGTGCTTTCACTGCATCCTAGAAGTTTGGGTATATTGTGTCTTTACTTTCTTTCATCTCAAAGTATTTTCTGATTTCCTTTGTGATTTCTTCTTTGATCCATTTGTTATTTAGAAGTGTTACTTCATTTCCACATATTTGTGAGTTTCACAAATTATTTTTGTTGTTGGTTTCTAATTTCATTCCTTTATGGTGAGAACATACTTTGTATGACTTCAATCCTTTTAAATTTATTGAGTCGTTATATGACCCTACATATGGCCTATCTTTTTTTTTTTTTAAAGATTTTATTTATTTGACACAGAGAGACAGATCACAAGTAGGCAGAGAGGCAGGCAGAGAGAGAGGGAGAGGCAGGCAGAGAGAGAGGGAGAAGCAGGCTCCCCGCTGAGCAGAGAGCCCGATGCGGGGCTCGATCCCAGGACCCTGAGATCATGACCTGAGCCGAAGGCAGAGGCTTTAACCCACTGAGCCACCCAGGCGCCCCCATATGGTCTATCTTGAAGAGTGTTCTGTGTGCACTTCAAAAGAATGGGCATTCTACTGTCATTGCATGGAGTGATCTAAAGATGCTTTTTCTAGCTGGTTTGTAGTGTTGTTCATATCTTCCATGTCCTTGTTGATCTATTTTTTCTAGCCCTTATTTGTGGGAGAGCAAGACCTCAGTGAGTAAAAGAAACAATAATAACAGGAACACACATATGTGGCAAAAGCTGTATGCTTATGGCAAAAGCCAACCATTCCCCCATCATTCCGTACTGCAAACAGTACATGGCAAAAACAGCAACAATGGTGGATAAGATAGTTGGGCCTACTGAGGTCGGCTTTCCCATCTCCTGCAGCCCCCTAGTTAATGCCTCACTAGGACCTATACTGATAGTGATGTACACAGTTCCTTGCTGCCCCTCACATAATTGCTTTCTTGAGTTGTTTTTTCTTTGCATCCACATACCGTAAATTCTACGAAAGTAAAATCGAGAGTCCACCCGGACTCAGGGCTCCACATCCGCGCCTGTACTTCTTGGCAGTCCCCGGTGGTGCAACCCCTTCGGGCCTCTTTGTTCCAAGTTATTGGACTCACAGTAATAATTTCATCTCTCAACAAATATGCTACCGCCACAATTATTAAACATGGATTAGTGAAGTCTCCAACTATTATCATTCAGGGTGTACGTATTTTTATTTCAATTCTATAAATATTTCCTGCTTAGCCCTCTACCCATTTGCTATACTTGAAAACCATATTTAAACCTTGCTACACCACCAGAGTTCATCCACCTCTGCTCCTTTTGTCCACATACACACCAGAGAGAGACTTAAAACTTTGGGGATCGAGAGGAGTGAACGTGAGGAGTCCCAGGGCTTGGCGGTATAAAGGATCAGCATAGTACACTAGTAGCAGACTTAAAAGATCAAGTCAGGTTAAATATGATGGAAGTCTGAATTCCAACTAGGAAATTGCGAAGCTCAGGGCTCTAAGTTGTATATTAGAAATCACAGATGAGTATGATTTCACGGTTAATTGATTTTTTTACAAGAGTGCCAAGACAATTCAATGAGAGACAGAATAGTCTTTTCAACAAATGGTGCTGAGTCAACTAGAGATCCACATGCAAAAAAAAAAAAAAAAAAAAGTCACAGTTAAACCCATTCAAAAGGGATCATAGGTCTAAATGCAAGAGCAAAAACTGTAAAACTCTTAGAAGAAAACAAAGGAGTAAAACCTTAAGTAAGGCGAAGTCTTCTTAGGTATCACACCAAAAGCATAAGCAATTAAAGAAAAAAAAATTAGACTTCATCAAAATTAAAAACTTTCGTGCTTCAACAGATGCTGTTAAGAAAATGAAAAGACAACTCACATAAGGGGGGGAAATATTTGCAAATAATATATCTGATAGGGACTTGTGCCCAGAGTAAATAAAGAACACTTAGAATTTAACACACAAAACCAATTAAATGAATTAAAACAGAGGCAAAGGATTGAATAGACATTTCTCCGAAGAAGATATACAAATGGCCAACAAGCGCATGCTTCCCATCATTAGTCATCAGGGAACTGTAAATCAAAACCGCAGTGAGATTGTAGCATGGCCACCGGCGCAGCTGCTGCCTTAGCATTCTTGAATCAGGAGAGCTGGTGGGGGGCGGTCTGCGAGTCCTTGCTCTGGTCACTGTAGATAGTCTTTCCTTTGGCTGTGACGTCTCTAGCCACACCCATTCTTTCACCTTCAACGTACAGGAAGAGGGTGATGCAGAACACTTGCTGGCTTTGACCGTGCTCTGCCTCACCGAGGGGGCCAAAAAGGAGTGTAATGTGATAGAAGTCACGGCCAGGAGCCGTGACCACCAGCAGATTGCAGTCCCTGTGGCCAACCTCAAGTCGTCCTGCCAACTCATGCTCAGTTTGGATGATTTCCAGCTCCAGCTACCTGTAACTTTGTGTCTGCAGTCAGGTTCTGGCCCTGTGCAAATCAGAGGGTAGCACCAGATCGTTATTATAAGCAATGACGTTTCTGGGGGACAAGAGAGTGAAGAAGGGAGTGAGGAGGAGGAAGCTGAGTTGTGTCCCATCCCGCCTGCCGAGAAGCAGTGGAGTGGGAGGAACTCTGAATTTCTATCCTGACCCTCTTTTCCCCACTTGCTTATGAGATCGGAGGTCAGCATCTGAAGCTCAGGACTACACACTTTTAATATTTTTACATTTTGGATAAAGGCTGAATGATGTGAAGGTTTTTAAAAAATAAAAAAACCCACAGTGAGATACTACTTCACACTCATTAGGATTGCTATAATAATAATAAAAAAAAAGAGGGACAAGAATAAGTGTTGGCAAGGATGTGGAGAAATTGGAACTTTCAAACACTGATAGAGGGAATGTAAAATGGCGCAGGCCCTTGGGGAAATGGTTCATTATGTTCTTTAAATAATTAAATAATTAAATATGTAGTTACCAGATGACCCTGACATTCTACTCTGAGGTATATCCTCAAGAGAAGAGAAAGCATATGTCCTCACAAAAACTTGGGCGTGAATGTTCATAGCAGCATTCATAAAGTCCAAAATGGAAAAAACCCGAATATCCATAAACTGAAGAATGGATAAAGAAAATGTGGCATAAAAATACAATGTAGTATTATTTGGCCATAGAAAGGAATAAAGTACCGATGCATGTTACAACATGAACGAATCTTGAAAATGTTATGCTAGGTGAAAGACACCAGACGCAAAATGGCACACATTGTATGATTCCATGTGATCATAAAAAACATTGAATTTTATACTTTAAAATATTGAACTTTATGGTATAGGAATTGTATCTCAATAAAGCTATTATTTTTTAAAATGTGAATAAGATAATTTCCCAACTCTTAAGAAGGTCACGCTTCAGCATGGGCAAAATTGTCATGGCTGGTTGTTTAAAATTGAGCCTCTGTCTGGACTTCTCACCCAAGAGGTCAGTGGCCTTGGGATAAACTCCTGTGACCTACCTGGAAGATGATCTCCTGTACATCAAGTGAGTGCCATACCCCATTATGCCAACTGTCTGTCCAACTGTGGCATACACACGGTAGACACTCAGAAATTCTTGAACTAACTTGGTTTCTACCAAATTCTCTCAGCTTGTGTGTGGGAAACTCAGTCTCATGCTGGATCACTCTGATTCTCAATACTAGTCCTATCTACCTGGATGATTTGCTACACCAGAGATCTTTCTGTTTTCATCATGTCCTAATGGATATTGAGTCTTGCTTGTTCTACTTCAACCGAGGTCCATTTCTGACCATGCTGAGTAGATGAGCAATATGGTCTAACCCAAGAATACAGCAGTTAAGAGTCCAAGCCTCCACGATCCCCAATTTAGATAAACAGCAAAGCTTGATCTCTCCTCGTTCTCTCTCAGCCTCCTCGTTTCAACTTCACACTGTGGAAAGAATGATCTTTAAAAACTGTGAATTGGATCATGCCTCTTCCTTGCTTAATTGCTAACACAGATTGAATGCTTAATGTCAAGTGCATTCCTAAGCCCTTTATGTCAATTGATGCATTACGTCTTCACAACAATAAGTATTCTTCTTCTTCTCGTTTTATAGATGAGCAAGATGAGGCATGGAAAGGTTAAGTTACTTATCCAACAGAACACATTCTCTAAGTGGTTGGGGTGAGAAATGAACCTAGACGGCATGGCTCCAGAGTCCTTGATGTCAGCATTACACCATCCCCCTCTCAACAGCTGTTCATTCCGCTGAGAGTGAAATTCTTACCATGGCTTTCAAGGCCTACATGATCTGGTACCTGCTCTCCTCATCTTCTAACCCTGCCCAGTACCTGAGCTCACCATAATCCAGTCACGCGAGCCTAGTGTTCATGCCTAGTATGTGTCAAGCTCTGCCCCCACCCCAGTACCTTTGCACTTTCAGTAGCCTCTGTGATGCATCTTCTCTCCTCCCCTTCCTTTGCGTGTCTGGCTGTTTAAATGTTGCCATGTCAGAGATCTTCCCTGATCTTTCTCTGTTAGCAAATACTCCCGCCCCAGCTCTCTGTCCCCAGACCATTCTTGTGTGATAGCAGCCTGCTCATTTTGTTCCAAACACTTTTCTCAATGTGTTTACCCAATCATGAACTGCCTCCCCTGTTGGACTGTGGGATCTCGAAGATGGGAGCTATGTCTGATTGGTTCACTTGGCACCCAGCTCTGTATCTGACATGATGTCAGCACTTGAGCAAAATTAGCTTAACGAATGATGAAGAGGGCTTAACCTATACCTTTGTTATAGGATATATCAACTTATACTGATATTATTCTGAACTTCTTAAAGTAGGGTTCCATTTTGTTAATCTATATGCCCTTTGTGTCCAGTATATTCACACTAGAATGCTTTAATATATATTGAATAAGGAGAATGAATAAAGGCGTGAGCCATTAAGGACCAGGATTTTTCAAGAAAGGCTTTACAGAAGAGGTATACTTAAATGACTTACTTGGGTTGCCAAAAACATTTTTTCAAACATAAAAGATATGCATTTTTAAGGCTCCTTATGAAGCAAACAGTTCTTGCTAAATAACATATCAATCATTCAAATGTAACTGAGGAAATACCATATGGATACTTTTATTGCAAAAAAAAAAAAAAAAAGCCATGGGTTTAAGTTATATAGGAACCTACAGAAAAAGAAAATTTTGCCAAACATTTAAATAGTGACAAGGTGCTAATGTTGGTCTCCAAATCCCCAAAGTGGCAGACCATATCTTTACGTTCCTTCTGAACTGGATCAAGGGCCAGCTGATTTAATCCTCAACAATGGTGGTTAGTGGGGATCAATTCTTTTTTAATTCAAATGAGTGATGGATAAGGCGGATATGGATTAAATCAGTTGTGGCATAAGCTGCTTATTTTACTCATACTTAACCTATAATTCCTCATTCTCATAATACAGTGCTTCAGACAGGTTTGGGAAGTCAGAGTGTGGGATTAGAAACACAGCTCTATTCTTTACCTGCTGTGCGACTTCAGTCAAAATATTCTCTAAGCTTTGGTTTCCTGGCTTATAAAATTGGGATATTAGTAGTACCTGAGTGTGAAATGCTTCCCATGGTACCTGTCATACAGATATCCTTCACTAAGGCTTAGATATTAATAGTAGTGTTTTGGGCCTGGTGGTGGGTATTGAGGAGGGCACGTATTGCATGGAGCACTGGGTGTGGTGCATGAACAATGAATCTTGGAACACTGAAAAAATAAAATAAAAGTAATTGGAAAAAAAATAGTACTGTTTTGGGTCATGTGGAGGAGGAAGCACTGGTTTGGCTATCAAGAGATCTGAGTTCTAGTCCCCATTCTTTCACTAACTAGTTGTTAGACTTTGGGCAAACCCCTTGGCCCTTTTCTGTCCCAGCTTCCTCTTTGATAAATGAGGGCATCTACATGACTATTTGTTTCAGATATCTATTGCTGCATAATAAACCACCGAAATTTAGTGTCTAAAAATGACAATTCATCATTTTCATAGCTCTGTGGTTGGCTGGTCGCAACTGGAAGGTTCTTTTGCTCTATGTCGTAGAGCTGAGGTCACTCAAAGACCTGCATTCAGCCAGGAGTTTGGCTGGGGCAGTAATATGTAAAGTAGCCTCTCACCATCTACGGTCTCTCTCTTCATGTCCTCTCTTCATTTCATAGTCTAGCCCAAGTATCTTTACAACGATGCCTCCAAGAGGGAGTATTCCAAAAGGACAAGTTCCAACATAAAGGGCTTATCGAGCCTCTATGTCATCTTGCTTGCTGATATTCCATTGGCCAAAGCCGGTCAGATGGCCAAACCTGAGTTAATTTGGAAGAAGACTACCCGAGGGCATGAATACGGTGAGGTGAGTTTCACTGGAGACCATCAATGGAACAGTCTACCCCACCACGATTCCAGATTTTCTTCACAATCAGCGCACACCAACTTAATGATCTAGTGCTTAGTACCTAGATTTCTTTCCATGATCCTTTCCATTTTGTCATTTTGATTCTTAACACACTATTGTTTCATTAATACGGCATGCTTATGGAAGCCATCATAGGTCAAACTCCCTTGTCTATTAAAAAAGGTAAGCTGTAGACAAATTTTCCACTTTCACTTTCGTTGGAGTTTTCCCTAACTGTTGACTTGGCCCCTAATCTTCCTGGATCCGATATATTTCAATACGCTAAATTTTCAATCACTTGAAATTTCAAGGACTATTCCCTACGCCACAGAAATTTCACCACCTTTCCTTAGGCTTCCCTTAATCCACTCTCTTTCCCTACCTCTTTTCTTCTTTTGTATCTCCCAGAGAGGCATTTATATAAGGTTTGCAGCTGAAGCTGCTCAGTGTCTACACAGGTCTGATCTAGATCTTTGGTGGAACCTTCCCTCTGCAACCTCCTGGGAACAAAACAAAGGCAGCTGTCTTCACATAATGTTCAGGGCCGACTCTTGTGTCCCATGTTTCAACAAATGCTGACCGTCTGCCTGTTGATGCTGAAAAGAGAAGTTCCGAATTTTCTGTCCATCTGGAGCCATCTAGAGGATGTGTAGGTTCAGGAAAACCCCCATCTCCCCAGCCCACAGCCCCATGCGCATTGGCGCAATTGCACCCACTCTGTCCCTCGTCATCTGTATGCGTTTTTTGAAAGGCAAAGCAGCAAACCACTGTTCATTAGAACAAGCTGTTTCACACTATCTTCAGGGACATACCCTATTGCTGATACAAAAACTCGGTGCAGGGGTTGGGGTTTTCATCTCAAAATGCCCCATTCTGGTCTCTGGCTGAGTCATTTCAGGTTAAAGTGGAAACCTAGAAACTATCTGGTTAATGGGATCAACTGAGGCGGCAGGAGGTCTGGCTGAGGTACAGAGTTTAGCATTTAGCAACAAAAAAGAGCTTGGAGAGACAGTGGACTCAAACTGGGGGTTTTAAGGGGAGGGGGCTGGGGGATGGGTGAGCCTGGTGGTGGGTATTAAGGAGGGCACGTATTGCATGGAGTACTAGGTGTTCTATGTAGACAATGAATCTGGGAACACCACATCAAAAAAATGTAAAATAAAATAAAATAAAATAATTTAAAAAAAAAAGAGCTTGGAGTCTAGGCTTTCCACAAAGCTAAAAAAAAATCTTGTTAGAAGGCATTTCCGAAAGCTAAACAATCACTTCCCTGGGATTCCTCTCTTTAGAAATCAACAAAACAGAAATCACACAGGTCTTATCTGATAATTGCTATTAACTATGCTGTAATGTTTTCCCAATGTTATCTAATATGTCATTGACAAGACATAAAGTAGAGCTAGGGTGGGTCCTTCAACCGAGCACCGTGTCAGGAAGTTATTAATATGTCAAATAGTTTCAAGAAGGCACACCGAGTGCACTGATACAATTTTTGAAACTATATATTTTATAAAGTAATATGGATCCATTAATGAAACATCATCACTGAATACAAACCACCTGACATGTGTGATCCTTTCTGAAGACAGATTAGAAATACAAGCTTGTCATGACGTTGCTCACTTTTAATTGAGTGTAAATATATCTGAGGTTAATGTGTGTTTTGAGAAGAAGTCAACACCCGGTAAAAGTCAAATGTTCCAAAAATTCTGCAGTTTATATAAATGATCCAAGAATATTATGCTTCTTATATGTATGTGTATTTTAAGAAAATCATTTTAAGAAAATGAATGTTACCAGGAGAAACATAGAAAGAATAATAAGTTAAATATGTTAAAATATAAAATATATTTTTCATTGTGTCTGTTCCTAGCAATACTGCATAATGGAAAAATTCTTACCTTAAAAAGACTAAGAGTCTGTGTAGGCATAGAAAATATCTGAGCAGATCTACAAGAGGATATTAACAGTGTTTGACTCCGGGGAGAGAAACCAGGGGTGGCAGGGAGATTCAGTTCACATTTTATATGTTCATTATATGGTAGACTTTATAACATTATCATGCATTACTTTATCATAGAAAATTAATTGAAAAAGGACAAACTTCAGTTTTTTATTTTATTTTCTTAATCTTATCCCCAGGTCACAAGTTAAAGTTAACAGGGATAGAATTCACAGAACTTTAGAGCTGGAGACTTTTGAGATCATCTGTCCCATTACATCGACTATTTCTAAACTAGTGCTAAGTTTACCCAGTTGCCTAAACACAACTACATTCCAATAGAATTAAAGAATGTGGGCAGCCATTGGAATTCACCTTAATGGAATCTGGCCTACAGTTGAAGGTGTGCGGTGTAGGTTTCTACTTTACCCCTTAGTGTCATGAAGAGTCAAGATTATTCTTTCAAAAAATGGGTAAGAAAAGCAGAAGAGGGTTTGCCTACGACGGTGAGCCTTAAGACACCAGAAGGCTTCCCTCCCAACTACCCCCTAATTTCCAAATACATTCCATTATAGATTTAGACTCTTTTGAGAGAGAAAGAGAGCCTGAGCAGGGGAGAGGGGCAGAGGGAGAGAGAGAATCTCAAGCAACCTCCACCCTCAGCACAGAGCCCAACGCAGGGCTCAATCGAACAACCCTAAGAGCATGACCTGAGCCAAAATCAAGAGTCAGACCCTCAACCTACTGAGCCACCCAGGCACCCCCAGATTTAGACTTTTGAATGAAGACACATTTACTGAGATGCGTATGTCCCTGTGAGGGGTAAGCAATAAAACGTAACACAAAGAAGAATTGAACCTCCTGATTCTTTCCTGAACGTTGGGAAGAAAGCAGGTGAAGGGAGAAGACAAATTGGGGATACCATAGAGAGGAAAGGACATGCTAAGGAAAGCTTGGCCTGAATCATTCTTCTGTCTACAAAATCCTACTGCTGTGTGATGAGCTTTAGGAAGTGGCTTTTGGTGATAACTTGAACTTTTCTAAAACTAAGCAACACCAGCAATTCCTCAAGTTCAAAAATCCCAGTAGCTCCCCTCCTTGTGATCTCACTGCTGTCTCATCACCCTTTTCTGGAAAGAGCTACATCTATCAGTTTACTCTACACTTGTACGGAGACTCCTGAGCCCAAGGTTTGCTTGGAAACGATATCATCAATATTGTATAACACGACCTAATGGGAAAGTGGAACACTGAACAACTGGAAGGAGAGTTCTAAAGAAATTCAGGATGCTGTGGGGAAAGTATATGTTGGTGCATGTGTGGGCATGTGTGTAAGTGCACACACACACACCACCTCCTCACTATTATTCATCCTTCGGACTCCAGGAATTGGGTCCCTAGCTCCTAGTAACCTTCCCTAACTACTCACAGCATACTGACTGAATACACATCTCTCATAGCCTTCTCAGGATTATAGTGTAATTATTGTGCTTCTTACTTACCTTCTTCACTGTGCCATAAAAATCTTTATGGGCAGTGACTGTCTTCTATCACATCTCCCAACACCGTGACTGACATACAGTAGGTATCTGATACATTTTTGGTGAATGAAGGAAGGAAGGAAGGAAATGAAGCCACTTAACCGCATCTTAACACTAAAACTAGAAATTTCTCTACAGAACACAAATTTTGAAAGAATTATGAATGCCTCCCTCATCCAGCAATGATTCTCATGAGCTCTTCATGGCTGTAGCTTGGGTGGGAGTCTTACAAACAGCATTTGGCAGTAGTCTCCTTTCTTGTCTTCCAGGAAGAGAGAATTCTAAATGATGCTTATTCAAGAATCCCCAGGTTTTCGCACAAGTATGTATTAAGATTTGGATTTTGCAGGGAGGAATGTTGGACCATGAGCTGAAAATAAGAGAAGAATGAGAAAGAAAGGAAAGGACCAGTCACGCTGGGTGGGGAAAACCAAAGCTAGAGCTAAGAGAATTGGCAGAATCTCCAGGGCAAGCTTGTGTTAGGTTGGCTATTCCCATTTCAAGCTTGTACACGCCTCTGGAACTCCCTGAAGACTTTTGTGAGGGAAAACCCCACCTACAGGTTCTGGATGAAACGTTCCTCCTAGCTTCTAGAAATGAGTCCCCTGGTCCTACTATTACTCATTTCCTGGAAAAGCCGTAACTGGTCTATCCTGACCTTCAGAGCCATTCGAATTCAAGAAGAAGTTAGAGAAATCATTCAGAAAATTCTAGAAGAAGTTAGAGAAATCATTCAGAAAAGCCTCAAAAACCAATCGCTCTGTCTTCTGCTTTATCAAAAACTTCATGAACATTTTTACTGGTACTTTCTTTGGCATGTTCTGGGTGAATCAGCATGAAAACGAAGTGACTTCACTGCCAAGTTGAAATTTAATTCTGCAAAGGATGTTATTTCTAGCTTTGAAAAACTGTGCTCAGAACTTGAATCTAAAGTAATAATATACCCTTTCCGGCCTTATGTAAAGTCATCCCTATAACCTGAACCTTGGCATGATCTCTAGTTTTAGTGGTGCTGTTATTACCTATATTTCTTTATTTGTCACAACAATCCCAGTCTTGTTTTCTACCTTGGCATTGGAAACTGTAGCTTACCTTTCAGGAAAAACATACTTATATTACCCTTACCTGTGTGTGATTACCTGGCAAGCACAAAAGCCAGTCTTGAGACTATGCCATCCATAATTCCCTCCTCCCTTATGCCAAGCTCTTGGGATTTTAACATTTTAATTAGGAGAGGTTCTTTTCTCCAATTCAGTAATGTCTTTTCAGGCTGAGTTTGAGTATGGCCTATGGATTCAAGCTCTGGACTGTAGGTCTCTCCCTGAAAAAGCCGCCATTGCCCAAAAGAAGCAGATAATTCCCTTCCATGCACAAGGCAGTGCCAAGTTGCAGGAATATCTTTGTGGGTTTGTGAGAAAATCTGGCCTCAGTACTTCAGCATCTGTAGACAAGCAAGCTTGCAATTTATCCCAGTCTAGCCCTTCCATCACAGGACGACACAAGCACCATGATAGTAATAAAGTCCATGGGTCATAATGATTCTCGATCATCAACTGTCCCGCAGAAAGTCTTACTTCTTGCAACCACTACATTTCATCTGTCACACAATGTATTTGTACCACAGATACCTACAGACCTATCAATTGTTTCAAAAGAGAACGAAAGGGTGTATAACGAAAAGATATAACTTTGCTTGTACAATGGAAATTTGAATCTGTGCTTTAGGCACTACAGAAGGGGTGAATCAAGCAACTGATTTACCACCCCATGTAGAATGATCCATAGATTATGAGAGGCTACGTTGAGTGGACACTAAAGCTTTCATTCCATTCAAACCCTGCCCAAACTCTTGGGATGGTTAAATTCTTATTAACAGAATATTCTCATTAAGAAGGAAAAAGGGAGGGGCACCTGGGTGACTCAGTTGGTCGAGCATCTGACTCTTGGTTTTGGCTCAGGTCATGATCTCAGAAGCCTGCTTAAGATTCTCCCTCTTCCTCTGCCCCTCCCACCCCACTCACCATGTGTGTGTGCTCTCTCTCCCTCTAAAAAATAAATAAATCTTAAAAAAAAAAAAGAAAGGAAGGAAGGAAGGAAGGAAGGTAAAAGGGAGTGATGTTATCAAGGCAGCAATATAGGTCAATCCCAACTTCCATCCCCCTCACAAGGCAACCAACGAGCAACTATCCATTGACAAGACACTTTTGTGAAAATCCCAGAACCCAGGGGTGAGGCTGAAGCATCCCTTTGGATCATAGAGACTGAGAAGGATAGCATTAGAAGAGGAAGAGAAGCAGCTACACTCTGACCACATTGCCCCTCCCCAAGACCAGCGCAGTGCCACACCAAGAGGGCCTCCTGGGCCTACAGTTTCTCTAATGGGTAAAAGAGAGCCAAAGGCAGACATCCAGCTTCCCCAGCTTTATGGAATGCTTCCCAGGAGGCTCAAGTAGGGAAATCTGCAGGGCTTGGCCACTGAGGATCAGACAGAAATGGAGAAGGAAATCAAGGCTTACAGTTATCAGTCCTCAGATCTTGGCAAGACCACACTCCTCCTCCCAGCTGTGCTCAAGCAGGGATTCCAGCCCGCAACTCTGCCCCTCTACAGAGTTGAGCTGATGGCCCTGTATGACCAGGGAGCACAGTGGGCAGTTCTGCCTGGTTCAGACCCACACAGGCAGGAAAGCATGTGGGAAGCCTCGCCCGACTGCGTGAGCGTAGCCTCACCCAACCAGAGAATCTGGGCAGCTGCAGAGCCCATCCTATAGCATGGCCAAGCAGGAAATGAAACCGGCAGTCCTGCCCAACAATGAAGTATAGCCTCTCGCTCTGCATGACCAGGAAGCCTTCACAGTGACACTGGACAGCCTCAGAACCCAGCTGTCAGTACAACCCAGCCTACCGTGCCACCGTGCCACCCCGCCACCGCTTAGCCAGCGATACGGTTCAATCACGAAGCATTCTCTGCGGTCCCTCCCGACAGAAAAGCCTGGAAAGTGACCCCAGAGAACCATGGAGCAAAGTCTCTAGCCCCACCCAAGTGCCAGATACAACTGGAGGCCCCTCCTGACCAGAAAGTCCAACCAGTGAACTTGATCAGCGACAGAGCACAACCAGTGGCTTACGTGGTCACCAAGCCCAGAGAAAAATCGAAGTTCCCGTCTGACTACAGCCCTGCCGAAACAGAGTCCGGCCAGCAGCACCATATATTGGGGATCACAGCCACGGACTCCATCCCACAGGGAGTAATTGCAGAATGAAACCTGTAGTCAAGGCCGATCAAGGAGTCCAACCAGGGGAACCACCCTTCCAGAAACACAGCAGGTGACCTCACCTGATGAGAGGTGACTGCAGAGCCCAGCTAGTGACCTTACCTGATCATGGAGCACAGCCAGTGGCCCTGCCTGATCAGGAAGCCCAATGCTCTTGCTAGAATATGGAGCCCAGCCATCAGCAGAACCCATTCAGCAGCACTCCCCCTGTCTTGGGAGCACAGGCTCCCAAATAGAGACCCCAAAAGCAAGCTCCGCCTTCCCAAGGATGTTATCAGCTGACCCATTCAGAGCTCCAGGCTGAGCTGATTGGTGAAGAACCGTCCCTGCCAAAGTGAATCTGTAATGTCTAGAGGAGGAGACTGCTTATTCAGATGCAAAGAATCCAGGATCTTGAAAAACGAGGTAAACATGACATCACCAAAGACATTAATAAAGCTCCAATAACTGACCCTAAAGAAAAAGAGACCTGTAAACTGCCAAGGAATTCAGAATAACCCTTTTAAAGAAGTTCAGTGAACTACAAGAATACACAGACACCAAAATTAGGAAAACAATCCCTGAACAAAATGAGAAGTTCAACAAAGAAATAGAAACCATAAAAAGTCACACAGAAATTCAAGAGCTGAGGAATACAGTGGCCTAACTGAAAAACGTACAAGAAACCGTCACAATCCAGAAGATATTCAAATGGGCAGCAGGTACATGAAAATGTGCTTAACGTCACTAATCGTTAAGGAAATACAAATCAAAACCACAATGAGAGGTCACCTCATACCTGATAGAGTGGCTAATATCAAAAAGACATAACGAGTACTTGTGAGGATGTAGAGAAAAGGGAACCCTCATGCCCTGCGGTGGGAATGCCCACTGGTGCAGCCACTATGGAGAACAGTATGGGAGTTGTTGGAAAAATTAAAAATCAAACTAGCGTATGATCCAGCAATTCCACTTCTGGGTGTATATTGAAAGGAAATGAGATCACTGTATCAAAGAGTTATCTGCAACTTCATATGCATAGCAGCACGATTAACAGTAGCCAAGACATGAGACCAACCTAAGTGTCCATCAGGGGATGGATGGATAAAGAATATATATCTTTTTTTATATTTATATTTATTTTCAGCCATAAAAAATAATGAAATCTTGCCATTTGCAACAACATGGATGAAACTTGAGGGCAGCATGCTAAGTGAAATAAATCAGACAGAGAAAGACAAATACCGTATAATCTCACATATATGTGGAACCTAAAAACGATCAAGCTCATAGAACCAGAGAACAAACTGGTGGTTGCCCGATGAGAGGAGTGGGGTGTGGAGGAAATGGGTAAAGGTAGTCAAGTGGTACAAACTTCTTGTTTTAGGGTGATTAAGTTCTGGGGATATGATGGAGCATAGTAACTGTAGCTAACAATATTGTACTGTATATTTGAAAGTTGTTAATGGGGCAGAATATAAAAGTTCTCACCACACACACAAAAATTGTAACTATGTGAGGTTATGGATGTGTTAACTAACCTTACTGTGGTAATCATTTTGCACTATGTACATATATAAAATCACTACATTGTATACCTTAAACTTACATGTTAGATGTCAATTATATATCTCCAGGAAGTTGGAAAAAAACGCAAGGATGGGAGACCCTAAATGATTGAAAACTAACATCCAATCAACTCTAAGGATTTAGCCCAGTCTCCCATTTCTGGAGTAGATTGTTACAGTTTATATTTTCCTGTTTGGGGCAGTTCAGCGACAGCCAAGTGTGTAGTCATGACGAAGCAATGTGGCTCCTGTGACTCATCCAATTTGGGGCACAATTAGCAAAATTTGTTCCCATAAATGGCAGTTTCACTATTAAATTCTGGGGAGAAACCAGGAGCCATGTAAGACAGAACAGCATGGGGAAAATGGTAAGTCAGTCTTGCTTAAAGTTTTACTTTAGTAAAGCACATTGGTTATGTCTTTGGGTGAAGAGGGTCAAAGTCAGAATGACTTGAGAGTTGTTAAGAATTACTATTAGAAATCCCAAGCTGAATAGCAGTCATAGCCTGTAGCAATTTTTGAGTGGGGAAAAAAATATGTAGACTCTAAATATTAGACTCAGGAGAATAGTGTATTTGTCAGACTAAGCAAACACTCCAACTTTAACAGTTCTAAATTTAGAACCAATCTTGAACTGTTGGAGGTCTGCGTCTACATGGGCTGAAAAAGGAAACTTCTTGGTATCTACTCCTTAGGGCCTATAAGAATAACAAGTCCTTGATCTCAAGATCAATGGGGACAAGGAAAGGATGGATTTTTTTTTTTTTTTTTTTTTTTGCCCTTTATATCTCAAAGTTGAGTCAGCTGTCAACTGGAATTTGGCCATGATGCAGAACCACAGACCTGTGTTTCCCAGGTACGCAGCTGTGACCCGTGGGGATATGAGGAGATGCAGGGAGTTTTGGAAAATAGAGCTACCAAGTTGCCAATATATAAAACAGATGTAGGGAAGAATGAGAAAACAAGGCTCTACAAATGCTTTCCTTTCCTGCCCTGGAGCCCTCCTTTGGCCTGTACTCTGATGTGGGTAGAAAGGCATTTCTACCTGGCTTCCCTCAGGAAATGAAGTTTGACCTGAACTTTGAAGTATGCAGAAGAAGAAAACAATGTTTCAGACAGTTTCAGACAGGGCTGTGGGAAGGCCCTGTGTCAAAGGTATTATGACACAGTCAAGGCACAGAAATAGGGTTAGTGTGGCTAAACTACAAGGAGTGAGGGGGAGAGTGCCTGAAAGCATAGCTAAAGTGTCAGATCACCCTTGAAAGCCATGTCATTTTAATTTGCCTATCTTTAGGCTCAGAACAATGAGTAGCCCACGCAGGATATTTAGAGAGGCACTATATACCCTGATTCTCCTTTTGTGATTACTCTGTATGGATGGTGGTGGATGTATTGGAGGCAGACAGACTGGGTTCAAAGAGGTATTCAGGAGACTAGTCTAATCATCTAAGCTGGAAATGATTGTAGCTTGGACCAGGTGATGCCGGAAGAGATGGATGGGAGGGGATGGGTATAGGAGGCAAAATCCACAGGGCTTGTTTGCTGGATTGGCTATAAAGAGTAAGGGAGATGGAGGTGCCAAAGATTGAGTCTTGGGTGTCTATCATGTCCAATTGGGTGAAGCTACTGACTACATTAAGGAACACCAAAAGAGGATCAGGTATTGGAGAGAAAGCATAAAGTCAGACTTGGACCTGTTGAACTGAGGTGTCTCTGAACCTCGAAAGGGGAGGTGTTAAGTAGGACACTGGATGCGCGGGTTTGAATCTCAGAGGAGAGAGTTGGGATGAGGTTATACCGTTTTTAATTATCATCGGTGGATGTGGATGAGTTTGCCTCCTAGGAAGAGTTATAGAGAGAGAAGGAAAAGAGGACTCAAACAAACTGAGTCTTGAGCAGCTATCAATGGGCCTGTAGAGGAGGATTCACCTCCTACATAGAAGTAAGAGACAAATCATGGGTACATGATGTCAAGAAGAAAGAGTCTTCAGAATTAGCTAAAATTCGGGGTGCCTGGGTGGCCCAGTGGGTTAATGCCTCTGCCTTCGGCTCAGGTCATGATCTCAGGGTCCTGGGATCGAGCCCCGCATCGGGCTCTCTGCTCAGCAGGGAGCCTGCTTCCCCCCCCCCTCTCTGCCTGCCTCTCTGCCTACTTGTGATCTCTCTCTCTCTCTCTGTCAAATAAATAAATAAAATCTTTAAAAAAAAAAGAATTAGCTAAAATTTAGTAGTGTCAGAATTAAAAAGAAGTGCCTAAATAAGGAAATCAACAAAGTAGAAACTTTAAGCAAGCTTGGCCTGCTACCGGGGATATGAAAGTAGTATTATTGATCAGGAGAGTGGTCAGTGGCAAGAATTCCGATGTGTACAAGTTGCAGGTTCGACAGAATGGGTTGTCCTTGAATGGCATTTGTATTTGTAGGTTTTGGTATGGATTCATCTAAGGTTTTTGACAGGACATGTGGGGATTAGGCCTGGATTTGGGTAGCTATTTCTGGAAATGGCCTGGGAGAGGCCTAGGGGATTGTTAAGGAATGAGAAGTTAGGATTTCTTTTCATAGGGAGGATTATCCTTTTCTTGGTCCTCAGCCCATCCAGTGATCCCAACTGACTTGACAGGTGCTGACTTCTTGCTACATTGCATCTGCTTCATTTCTAAAGTGATTCTTAATCTAACACACATTTATAACAACCGGTTAATGGCCCAGAAACACTTGATTTGGTTAATGATAGACACACACATTAATTTTAGTTGTAATGTCTCCTCTTTCATTTATGATTTTATATACTGGAGACCTCTCCCTTTTTTTTCTTCATCTAGCTAAAGCCTTGTCAATTTTGTTTACCTTTAAAAAAAAAAAAAGCTCTTCATTTTGTTTAGTCTTTTTTTATTGTCCTTCTGGTCTCCATTTCATTTATTTCTGCCCTGATCTTTATTATTTCCTCCCTTCTGCTAACTTTGGACTTAGTTTTGTTCCTCTTTTTCTAGTTCCTTGAGGTGTAAAGTTGGGTTATTGATTTGAGTTCTTTCTTTTTTTCTTAATGTAGGTGTTTATCACTGTAACCCTCCTTCTTCGAACTGCTTTTGCTACATCCCATAAGTTTTGGTGTGTTCTGTTTCCGTATTCATTTCTTTCAAGATTTTTTTTTTTTATTCCCCTTTTGATTTCTTCTCTGATGCATTGGTTGCTTAGGAGTGTGTTGTTTAATTTCCACATCTTTGTGAATTGTCTAGTTTTCCCTCCCTGCTATTTATTTCTAGCTTTCTATTATTGTGGTCAGAAAGATAGTTGGTATGATTTTAATCTTCTTAAATTTGTTAAGACTTGCTTTGCGACATAACACGATCTAGCCTGGAGAAAATTTCTCGTGCTTGAGAAGAATGTGTATTTGTTGCTGTTGGATGAAATGTTCTGTATGTGTCTGTTAGGTCCTTTTGGTTTAAAGTATAGTTCACGTCCAATGTTTTTGTATTACTTTTCTCTCTGGATGATCCAAACACTGTTGAAAATGGTGTACTGAAGTCCTATACTACTATTATATTATATTACTATCTATTTCTCCCTTCAGATATGCTAATAAATGTGTCCTTAAAGCTGAAGCAAGTCTCTTTTGGGCAGTATATAGTCGGGTTTTGTCTTTTGTTTGGAGAATTTAAGCCATTTACATTCATTTAATGTAATTATTGATAGGTAAGGACTTATAATGCCATGTTACTGATTGTTTTCTGGCTGCTTTTTAGTTCCCTTGTTCTTTTCTTCCTCCTTCGTGTCTTCTTTTGTGAATTGATTTTTTGTAGTGATATGCTTTAGTTCCTGTCTCTTTATCTTGTGTATATCTACTGTAGGTTTTTCCTTTTTGGTTCCTGTGCAGCTTACATAACATATTTTATAGATATAATGGTTTATTTTAAGCTGATAACCTAGTCTGGATCACTCTACCCTTTTACTCTCCCCCCCTTTTATGTTTTTGATGTCATATTTCACATCTTTCTGTATTGCTTATCCATTAACAAATTATTGTAGAGGGCAATTTGTTCTTGAATACTAATTTTTTCTCACATCTTGCTAAACTTTTTACACATCTTAATAAATTTGATTTTCTACAGAGACAATAATCTCATTTTTGAAAAAATAACAATTTACTATTCCTTGGTTTTGAGTCCATTTTTTTTTTTAAAGATTTTATTTATTTATTTGCTAGAATGACAGCGGGAGCAGGAACACAAGCAGGGGGAGTGGGAGAGGGAAAGCAGGCTTCCCGCTGAGCAGGGAGCCCGATGCAGGGCTCAATGCCAGGACCCCGGGATCATGACCTGAGCCAAAGGCAGATGCTTAACCATCTGAGCCACTCAGGTGCCCCTTGAGTCCTTATATCTTTAATTCCTTTCCTCTCTGTGCTGGTTATGACAATTCTAAATACAGAACTTCTGATAATGGAGTCCATTGTCTTCTTCCTGCTCTGTAAGGATATGTTTTTAACATTTTTACATTAAGTATGAATTTTGCTCTAAATATTTTAGATGCCCTTTATTGGATTAATAGAGTTCCTTAATATTCTTTTTTTTTTTTAATCATGGAGCTTGAACTCACGACCCTGAGATCAAGACCTAAACTGAGATCAAGAGTCAGATGCCCAGCCGGCTGAGCCACCCAGGCACCTGGAGCTCCTTAATATTCTTAATTTAATAATCTTTTAATCAGAATTTTTTTATTTCATTAAACAATTTTTGCATATATTCAGGTTACTATAAAATTTTTTATTTAATCTGTTAGTGTGAAAATTTTATTAGATTTTCTATTTAATCCAACTTTCCACTGCTGGGATAAACCCAGTATTGTCATGATGTATTACCTGTATTACACATCACAGTGTTCTCTTTGATAATATTTTATTTAGGATTTTCCATCTATATTAATCAATGAAATAGCTCTATAATTCTCCTTTCTCATACTGACTAAGTTGGGTTTTGATATCCAGCTTATGCTGGTGTTATAACAAGGGTTGGGATATCTTCCTCTGGAATTGGTTATATAAGTGTGTTTGTTCTTTGTATGTTTATAGAAATAACCTGCAAACTGTGGTGTACTTCTGTCCTCTTTGTGAAAGGAGTTTTTAAACTACTATTGTAGGCATTTTACTTCCTCTTGAGTCAATTTTATATTTTCCTGGAATTTGAATATTTACCTAAAATTTTTAATGTATGGACAAAGTTCTTTTTAATATCTGTATCCCCTGTCATTCTTAGTATTTTTGTGGCTTTGCTTTTTTTGTCTTGATCTATCTTGCCATAAGTTTGTACATATATTAGTCTTTTCAAAGAATTCACTATTGGTTTTATAAAACTTTTATTAAGTTAGATGCTTATCTCTTTAATTTTTTCCTTTTCTTCTTTTTTAGCGTAAGCATTTAAGGCTATTTCTGTCTAAATTCCAAAATTTTTAGTTTGTAGTTTAGTTTAGTTTGTAGTTTTTAAAATACACTTTTTAAAATTAAAATCCGAAAGAGTTCTCGGGTGATACTTGTAAGAAACCAATACATAAAAAGGAAAGAAGATGAAGAGGCATAAGGAGAAAGAGGGTGAGAGCCAGTGGAGTGAAAGAAGACCTTGTACTCTGTGATTTAACAACCCTCCATGGCCTTTAAGACCTACAGCAAAGTTGCTGAACTCTTGGTAATCCGTCGTGAGATGATTTTCTGTGAAAACAGGTGAAGAACCAAACCAATCTTTTCACTTTCAATCATGTGGAAAGCAGAGAGAAACATTTGGAAGTAAGGCTCAGGAGCAATTAAAAATCTGAGCTTATAAAAGGCTGTGGACTTGGGGCTCATGCCAAATTAACCAAACAGTGATTAGTGTTATGGAGCAACGATGCAGTTTTCAATGTAATAGTATGAGAGGAGACCTATGTTAGATTAGCCCTTAAGTGCTTGTTCACCCTTCCTTGAAATTTCTTCCACTCTAAAATATTCGTGTCTCACTAGCCATACAGAGTAGACTGATAATAGATGGCACAGAGAGCAGTAAAAACAGTACTTTTATTCACGTTCTCCTGAATAAGAATCAAGGAAAAGAAGTTTGAGTCGCACCATCTTCAATTTTTTTTCTTGTTTCCACAAACTCTGGATTCTGCTCTACCAGAAGTCTTAATACCGAGGAAAGGATGCACCCATTGGAAGATGTAATGATGATTGGAGTGTTTGAAAATTTAAAAAGAAATTATGCACTTTAACTTTTTATTTCATAAGTAAGAACTGTTTTTGCAATTTGAGTTAGCTTAACAAATAGAGGCTTTTTGCTCATGAATAAATGCATCATTTGCCCACAGATAGCTGAATGGTTAAAAAAAAAAGTGCCAAATTTAATAGAATCACACACATAAAAAGGAAAATGGGCACCACCTGGTGATCATAATTGAACACAGTCTAACACTTTACTAATGTACTTGAATAAATATAGTTTCAACTAGCGATTACCCCATACTACCACAAAAGTTAGTGACATAAAAAAACAATTGTTTTATTATTGCTTATGGTTTCTGTGTGCTGGGAATTTAGAGAAGAGTTGGGGAAGAGCCAGTTTGAATGGTTTTGGCTCTAGATTTCTCATGTGGTTGCAGTAAGACAATGACTGAATTTGGAAAAGCAGGGCATTGAAGCTAGTGACTGATTGTTCAGGTATCTTTCATTCTTCATGGAGTCTCTGGGCCTCTCCATGGAGTCTCTCTACATGGGCTAATTTGGACTTCTTTGTAACTATCAGACTGCTTAATGATTGCTGAAAGCTTCAAGAGCAAATATTCCAGCTCACAAGATGTAAGCTGAATCACCTTTTATGACCTAGCACTGAAAGTCACATAACACTAATTCTACCACATTCTAGGTCAACCCAGTCACAAAATCCCACCCATTTTCAAGGGGTGGGGATATAAATCCAACCTCTCAATGTGGTGAGAGTCAAAAAATTTGCAGACATATTTAAAAATCGCTGCAGATATGCCAGAAAGTAGAGGAGGATAATTTACAATCCTTGTTTAGAATGGCTGAGCGTTGGTCAATCTTAAAACAGACCTTCTTTCACCCAGATATTCACCTCACAAATATACACATTTTCAGTGTTTTCGATATCTAGAATCTTGACTTTTTTCCTGTCATCACCTTTATTTTCTTTCAACATCAGGATCTACATAAGAATAGACTCAATCATGGGCATGTGTGCCACATGATGTAAGTCCTTGGGAGGAAAAAAGGGAAAGAAACTAATGTTAACGAGCACCCATTTTATGCCAAATATCAAGCTAAACTTCATATTTTTATTTATCTCACCAAGCCTATCTAGTAATCTATTGCTACAAACCAAATTATCCTACACCTTAAGTAGTGTCACAAAACCGCAACTGTATTCATCTCACCAAATTTGGGGCCAGAATTCAGACAGGGTACCATGGGGCTGTCTTACCTATGGTCTACAATAGCTACGCTCTTAGCTAGAGTAGATTAAATGGCTGAAAAAAGCTCTTATGGCTCTACCTGTTGGTTGAGTTTCTTGATTCTTCTCCACATGGCATTTGCTAGAGCTGGAATGTCTAAGATGACTTCATTACGTACATGCCTGGTATCTCTTCTTGGATAACTGGCACAGCTAGATTTGTCTAGGTATCCCTCTACATGCAGCTTCTCCCCATGGCCAGCTTACTCTTCACATCATAGTAATCGAGGCTAGTCAGACTCAGGCAAGTCAAAACTCCTTCTACTTTATCTTGTAGCCTTTATGCAATCTATCAATTATAATGTATTTCTCCATATTTTTTCCTCAGAAGCTCTGCCTCCAACAAGCCATGGTTTGAAGTACTTTGGGAAACTATGCCTAACATATTTCTTTTTGGAGACTCAAAATGCACATTAATATGTAAAAGGCACTGAGACGTCTGTTTAACTTTCCCAAGCTTGTTTGACTAAGGAACCTCTTTTAAAATATAAGACCCATTATCATCAGTCCATGAAATATGCTTTCGCAGATGTCGTCTTAAAGAGTGCAAAGAAAATGTGCTATTGTTGATGTTATAAAAGGTGTATTACAGGCAGGATCTGATTTTAATGAGGACCACTGAACTGTCATAATTACAAAACAAGACTATTTTCTTTTCTTTTCTTTTTTAACAAGGCTATTTTCATGATCTGATTAATCATCCAGGTTGAAATTGCTCTGCTGATGTATATACAGTAAATTTTCATGAAAGAGAAATCTTGTGTGATCAGAGTCCCTAAGTCCTTGCCAATCAAACAGTGGGAAAAAATGTTGAATATAATTTCTGCCTATTTAAAGAATTTGGGTGTTTGTATTTTTAATGCCTACAGAATATTCAATTTTATTAGGAAAATATTACACGTATCAAATTTACTTTTATTATGTTAAAGAGAATGTTCATTATATTGAAGAGAATTTTCTCAGCTGTATATATTTATATATATTAAATACATCTTGTCTACATTCAGATAGTCTCAGTCAATCTCTTTGGTACTTTCTATATGCCGAGCCCTGTTGTGATACAAAAATATATACATAAGACAACACACCACTAGTCCTCATTATTTGGAAACTATTTGGGAGAGAAGGGCCTTGCATATCTCAAACAATAATACTGCCAAACAAGGCTATATAATAAGATGAAAAATAAAATAAAATCCCAAGTCAAATGTCTCCAACACCCAAAAGATGCTGTGGAAAGGCAGGGAATAGAAGAGCTAAGTAACTGAGGCAGTTTTCATAGAGAGCAGAGTGGAACTTGACTCATCTCGGTGGAAGGATGTCATAGAATTTGAATTGTCAGAGAGAAGAAATAAGCACCCAGTAGGCAAAGCATGATCAAAGACAAGTGAATCCCATTTCCCTCTGGAACTGGCAGTCCTTGCATACATTGCTTCTGTTCTTTGTCCTTTCTTTCTGTCTCAACCTGCCCCTGCTTATTTGTCCCTTCATGGCTAATCAAAGCTCTGTCTGGCAGCTGTGCTCTTCCACCACCCAGTTCCAGTCATCCAGAGCCAGCTCAAGTACCTGACCCTCCATTAAACAAAGCTTCCCAACAATTGTGATCCTTTTTTAGAACTAGCTAGTAGTTTGGCACTACCAAATCCAAACAGTGCCTGAGTGTACAACGGGGCAGCTAAATCTGATGGATCCATTATTGAGACTGATGAATGAGCCCACTGAAGTAGTAAAGATTGATGTAAATGCTTTCTCTGGGCACAGTCGAACGTGAACGAATAAAATTTAGAGCAAGGGAAAAGTATGACTGACTATGGTTGATTGATTAGACCATTGAAGACCACTGGAGGTGCTCTAAAAGGGAAGTCGCCGGGCAAAAGTAGGGTTTTGTGGGGATTATTCTCACAGTAGAAAGGTATAGAATTAGCTGCAGGAAGGGGAGACTGTAGATAGGGAGATTCAGTGAGGAGGTAATAGAAACTCACAAGGGAAGCGGTGAGAACTGGTCTGATATATTAGGAGTAGACATAAAAAAGAGAAGATAAATCTGCCTTATTCAAAGAAAGATTTGCAGAACTTGGTAATAAAATGACTGTAGGGGACAACTTTGATCTTCTCATTTCTAAAGTAAGGGAATTAGGGGCGCCTGGGTGGCTCAGTGGGTTAAAGACTCTGCCTTCGGCTCAGGTCATGATCTCAGGGTCCTGGGATCGAGCCCCGCATCGGGCTCTCTGCTCAGCAGGGAGCCTGCTTCCTCCTCTCTCTCTGCCTGCCTCTCTGCCTACTTGTGATCTCTCTCTCTCTCTGTCAAATAAATAAATAAAATCTTAAAAAAAAAGAAAAAACTAAAGTAAGGGAATTAAAATAGATGCTTAATAAATTTACTTCAAACTATATAATATCTATGAGTCTAGGATACTCAAGGGGAAGGAAAAAATTGAAAACAAACATGTTTTTGTCTTATAACTCAGGGCTCTATACCTGACCACAGATGGTGTGGCTTAAATAATAGATATTTATTTGGGTGCCTGGGTAGCTAAGTCAGTTAAGCGTCTGACTCTTGATTTCGACTCAGGTCATGATCTCAGGGTCATGGAACTGAGCCCCGGTCATTGGGCTCCACACTCAGCAGGGAGTCTGCTTCTCTCCCTCTTCTTCTCCCTCTACCCCTCACCCCTACTCATGTGCAAGTGTGCACTCTCTCTCTAAAATAAAATAAATAAATCCCCCTGAAAGCCCAGATATTTATTTTCTCAGTTCTGGAGAATGGGAAGTCCAAGATCAAGGTGCTGGCAGGTGCGTTCCCATGAAAGCCCCTTCCTGACTTGCTCATAGCTGCCTTGTTGCTGTGTCCTTCCATGGTGGAGAGATAAAGAACTAGCTCTCTGGTCTCTTCCTATAAAGGCATGAATCCCACCATGAGGGCCCCACCCTCAGGACCTCAACTAAACCTAATGACCTCCCAAAGACCCCACCTTCTAACACCATCACATTGGGGTTGGGGTTTCAACATATGAATTTGGAAGGGGACACAAACATTCAGCCCATAACAGTTTCCCTTTCTGAATATTCTGCTGTTGAATTCTACCATAATCCCAAACACTGGTGTTAGGAAACTTTGATTATGCTTGTGGATATGTTTGTGCACATCCTAATTATTTTTACTATGAAACTATCCCTGCATTGTGCAAGCATACACATCGCTGATGTTAATTAACCATCTTCCCTCTTGATAGTTTTAAGCAAGCCTTTCAACTGTTGTCTTCTGATTTTATGTGTGGGTATATGTATCGGTTAGGATCAAGTTTGGTTGAATGCATCTTACAAGCCAAATAACAATGCCCTAAACACAATAAAAATTTCTTTCCCACGTAAAAGAAGTGTGATGATAGGCTCTTTAGAACTGATATAGCAGGCCTATAGATGTCAGACACCGAGGTCCCTTTGCTCTCTCTGCTCCTCTAACCTAACACACGGCCCCCCTTTTTAAGACTCTCTCACCATCCAAGATGGTTCTGGAGCTCCAACAGTCTAGGATCAGAAAGTTAGGAAAGGAGAAGAGGGAAAAAGACACACTTCCCAATTAACTCAGCATCCTTATGGGGCTTTCCATGGAGTACCACACAGCAGTTCTACTTACATCTTATTGGCTATGCCTATCTATAAGAGATGGTAGATTTTAGCCCAGCCCATTGTTGCTTCCATTAATACAGGGTTCTGGTAGGTAAGAAGAAGGCAAGGATGGATATTATTTCTGCCATAATACGCATAGTAATCAACAATATAGTCTTCTGAGTATCGAATTCTAAATCCACTGGACTATTTTCTAAAAGCAAAGAAACATGAACATATCATCTAAATTTTGTTATCGGCATCGAAATAAGATATTCTATATTTATGTAAAATAGCATTTTCTTCACACAAATTTTGTTCATTTTCCCCTCAACTACAGAGAGCTGCCTGTTTGTAAAGTTTACCTTTAGGGATAAAGAGATGATGTCATTGAGCTACTGTCTACTCAACCTATATTTTGACTTTTTTTTTAGGTGAAGGAATGGGCTTTCTCCAATCCATCCCACACTCTAACTTGGCCTCTCTAGTTGTCAGTGGCCTTCTGCAGTAAGGGCAATGGCGAGGGTTAGAAGTGCAGGAGACTGATGCTAAAATTCCCTGTGAAATAAGAACAATGAAGTTGGCAAAGTTCCTGAAATCCATCCTGCCTTGAAATCTGGTAGTCAGGCTTATTCTGAATGCATTTCCTCTGTTTGTACTTAACACCATCTCCCATCAATTTGGGTGACACAAGTGGGTTTGATCCTCTGTCTTACTTGGGGCTTCTCCAAATGCAGGCTTTGAAACAAGGATTTGGGTGTAGGTGGTTAATCTGGGAGATGATCCCAGAAGCACACATGAGACAGGAAGAGAAGAAAGTCAATAGAGTGTGTGCTAATGGGTAGTTTGCTCAATCCCACTGTGACCTTCAGAGGCATTGTGTCAAACATGCCTCACAATTGTTCCAACAAGGGTGAGGGAAGCTGAAGTATTTATCTGTTGACTCCCATCCCTCCCCAGTTGGAGGTTGCCTCAAGTGGTGTGACATAGCCAGCATTTCTGGTTTGCCCTACTGGAAGGCTGAGCAAGGTCCCAGGCCAAAAGGCAGAGAAGCTCAGGAATTTGAGGTTGAAAAACTGTTAGCCTGCTAGAAAATCTTCTGCAGCTACCAGTGAACTAGAGGTGGGCTGAGGGAAAAGGCAGTAAGAGGGTCTGCAACTTGCCCCCTGAGACCCCTATTCAGGGTAGTTATATGATACAGGCCTGATCAATCAGACTATCACCCTCTGTGGCCACAGTGATTGGATCAAATATGGCCACCGCTTCCTCAGAAGGGACTTCTCCTTTCTCACAGGTAGTAGGGGCTTCTCTTTACCATAAATTCCCTTCTGTATTATTTATTGATTGTTGAGTAACAGATTGCCACGAATTTAGCAGCTTAAAGTAACATAGTCTACGTACGCCAGTCAGGAGTCCGAGCATGGCTTAGCTGAGTCCTCTGTCAGGTTAGGATCAAGGTTTTGGCCAGGGCTCAGCTATTACCCAGGGGCACAACTGCGAATAGATCTGCTTTCAAGCTCACTCCAGTTGTTGTCAGAATTCGTTCCCTTTTGGTTGTATAACTGAAGGCTTCGGTTCTTGCTGGCTGTCAAATGGAGGCTGCCCTTGGCTCCAAGACTTCCCACAGTTCCTGGTCATGTGGCTTTGTCCCTAGGCACCCTAACATCATGGCAACTTGCTTCTCCAAAGTCAAATGGAGAAAGGGAGTGAGTCTGCTAGCAAGATGGAATTTTATGTAACCGAATATAATCACAGAAGTTGCATTCCATCACCTTTGCCATGTTCTATTAGTTAGAGGCAAGTCACAGGTCTTGCCTACATTTGAGGGGAGGGGATTATAGAAAGGTGTGAATTCTAGAAGGTTGGGATCATAGGGACCCTCTTAAAGTCTATCTGGCACCCCTTCAAAGGTACTCAGTTCTACCATGATGAGAAAGTTTGTTCTCAGAGATTCCAAGGCCACCACTCCTTCTGAGGCACGTTTCTTGCCTCTCTGCCTCCATTGTGATGATCTCATGAGTGCTCTCTCTAAAGACAAGAAAAACCTCACATATTTAATCTCTCATAGAGTACTCTCTCTAATAGAGCTTCTGATAAATTGGGATTTATTTCAATTGTTTTGGACACCATATTTCTCTTAGTGAATCCCAATACTGAATTAGCCTTCTTGGCAATCATGTCACACTGCTGATTTAAATTCTATTAAAGCAAACGAATCCATCTATGTCATCTTTCATTCTGAACTGCTATGAAGTCAAATCTGTTCCTTCATGCACTTTTGAATCTCAGTGAGTTACTTTTACATTTATTCTTACTAAATTTCATTTTTTTTTTTTTTATTTTTTGGACAAGGTTTTAAAAACACTTTATAGGTTTTTTGGTTTGGGCTATTTTTCAAACTCTTGGTCATGTGCAGGTTTGATAAATGTGTCTCATATGGACTCAGCCAAGCATTCGACTTAAAATTTTTGAAATGGCAAAGTTAACTGGCATCTGGAGTGCCTGTTCCCATGATGGAAAGCAATAAATTCATGCATGTAACACTGTTCCCAGTGATCCCACCCAGGTTTTTGGTGGTCACCGCTTCCTTTTCTAAAGGCTCCAAGACCCTCTCTTTGATAACCATGCTGAAATTTGGTTGAGGTGCAGTATCAAGGTTAGCGAAATGTAAATTTCTCTTCCTTTTGTCAATTGCGATACTATGATAGTTCGCTGCTGGATACCCCTTTAAGACCAAGGAACCCATTTCTCCAACTGCTGGGAGTTAGGCTATTGACATCTTATAGCTGAGTCCCTCTCTGGGAATCGCCCTCTGCTAAAGACGGCCACCTCTCCCAAGGTCACCTCCCTCTCTTGGGGGATGAGGGGGACAAGGCTACATTCATCAACTGGTGGAAGTGAATTTGTAAAGACCCAGTTCTCTTGCCTCAAGGTAAGAGAAGTCTGCAAGTCCTTCCCAATTTCAGAGCCTACCATGGGACCAACCCAGGTCTTTGTTGTAACTGAATTTCTATTCAATTTCTCTCTGTGTCCTGTTCCACTGCCCTTTGGCACTGTTGGTCCTGAAGGCATACCCTAACGTAAGTCTCCGACCCAGAGTCTGTTTCCCAGAGACCTGGACTTGCAGTCCCATCCCCATTCTTCAGGAGCCTCTCAGACGCTTCCAAAGTCTTCTTTCAGTGTCCAGGATATAATTTAAATTCATTTTATTAGGTAAGAGCTCCGAATATCTAATTCTCTTGAGCTTTTGTGCCTCAATATATTGTTGGATATATATATTCGAGAGGTTGAGGATCTTTCTTCTCAATTGGAAAGGCAAAAAAAGTTGAAGCATTTTGCTTTTATCCTGTGACCTGCTCGTATTGGGTGAGCAGCCCCCTTCCTTGCACTTCTTCTGCTTTTGTGTATGACTAAATGAGTCCTTTTTGTGTTCTTTGTGCTTTCCGCATGCCTTAACTCACTCTGGGACTTGGCCCTTCCGGCATTCTCCATACTCCTCTCACGCCTTGCCGATCTCAACAGAGATTGATAGTGGATGTACCGACCACCTGCTCAGGGCAACTGCTTGGTGATTCGGAGGTAAAGTCTGGCTTTGATAAAGAAAAGTGGTGTCTTGGTTTTATCACTATCTCCCTTTTAACTTCTGGCCCGTATACAAAAAGGTTCTTTTTCCTCCATCCCTCAAACTCACCCTGCCCAAGCCCTGCTTTGGGTAGCAATTTTCCTGCAACCAGTGCCTCTGAATACACTTTTTGTGTCACATTGTTTCAGGCTATAAGAAGCCAGCCTAAGCAGTGTTAATCCATTTTGATGTTTTCCAGCCAAAGATCTAATTGAGTTGATTTCTATGACATTTTAGAGCAACCCACTCACTTCAAATTTTTAAAAACTTTCATTTGCATCTTTGTTTTTTGCTACCACCTAAGCAAAACTCAGCACACACCATATTTTTCATTTGGGGAAACAAATAATAACCTTCTGAGAACAGGGGAATGGGGGTGCTCCCTTCCATGAAGTCCCAAATAAAACAGAAGAATGATAGCTGTTAGAATAATAGCCATATGTATGTCTCTATAAGACATAAAATTATCCAGGCACATGCAAGCACCATATTCCATGGATAGAAAGTTTAAGGCGTTTGCAGTTAAAGGGGAAATCGCTGGTACTGTCTGAACTTCAACAGATTGCTCAAGTTTTCCCACTCACTGCTAAATTCTCAGCACATATCAAACTCTGATTGAAAAGGCTTCCTAATGTGGTGCATATAAAACAAAGTGTACTTGCAGTGGGTTGAGGTCTTTGATCACTGGGATCGAGCACTGAGCCAAAATGAGCATAAGTGGTATTAAGCAAAAGAATGGGAACAGCATTTGAGATCTTCAGTCAAAAAGTACTCAAAGAAATTTCTAAGACATGATTAGGACTCTAGCGGCTCTATTACCAACCGTGTGCAAAGAAAAATAGGGCAGAAGCATCATGCGCTGGCTGCCAAAAGGAAGCAGACAGAATTAGCCTGATTTCATGTCTTATGGAATTATTGTGGATTTTTAATTAAAGATTTCCAAAATTACCAGAGTGTAGATGGGGACCTTCTTTGCCCGTGAGAAGTGTACCCATCCCTGGTATCTGGTCCCGAATTCTGGCTCCAAGACTTTTGAGCTGTGTGACCTTTGGCAAATTGCTTAATCTCTTTGGTCTCAGTTTGTTCATCTGTAGAAAGGGAATTATAAGGATAACCGATTCTAAGATTGCTATAAGGATTAAATGAGATATGGCATTAGAGAGCTTAGCACGATGCCTGGTTTTTGTTTTTTTTTTTTTAAGATTTTATTTATTTATTTGACAGAGAGAGCACAAGCAGGGGGAGTGGGAGAAGCAGAACAGGCTTCTCATTGATCAAGGAGCCTGATGAAGGGCTCGATCCCAGGATCCTGGGATCATGACCTGAGCCGAAGGCAGACACTTAACCGACTGAGTTACCCAGGTGCCCCATACAATGCCTAATTATAAACTAAAAGCTCAGTGAATTTTAGCTATGATTACAGTTATGATTATTACAATATAAATTTTGATGACTTTTCATATGTGGCCCCCTGAGTGGAAATTCATTATGATTAGTTAGGGATCAGCAGAGAGAGTCGTTTTCCCCGTAAGTGCATATTGAGAGGATCAATCTAGAGGAGGGGGAATGCCTATAAAAGTGGGTAAGGTCCTGTGAGTTCTATGGGCTTGTTGCCATTTTTGTGGGCCTGGATACTTTTCAACCCTTTCAGCTAAATTGTAGCGGTGAATGTAGCTGGCTGCCAGCTCTCCTTGGCCTCGCCACCTTAATTATGACTGAGACAAAGGTCTGACTCTTAATGAGAACACAGCCTCATCAGACTCAGAGAGCCCTGCCCACAAGTCTGGGGCACTTTTTATTTCGTGGGGAACTTATTTTTGTCAGAAGTTTCCCAGACTTGGAATATGAAGGCTCATGTACTTACTGTCTCCTTTCTTGAAGGAAAATGGAAGGAGAAAGAAACAGAACGTCAGCTTTCAGGTCTCTTTATAGCTTCAACCTTCAGGGATGGTGCCCCTCCCATGGGCAGAAGAGAACCTTCAGAGGCCTCAGACTCAGATGCCTACAGCAGCCCAGAAATAAGTGAAATAGGTCAGAAATCCTGCAGGGCTTGTGATGACAGGAGAGCTTGGGTCTCTCCAGACGGGAGCTCTAGGAGATTGTTGTCACTTAAGAATATGGGTGCAGTGATGTGAGACCCTCCAATTTTTTAAGAGAAGCTACAAATCTAGCTTTTTATGTTGGATCTCCTAGTTTTTATTTTATTATTATTCTTTTTTAAAGATTTTATTTATTTATTTGACAGAGAGAGAGGGAACACAAGCAGGGGGAGTGGGAGAGGAAGAAGCAGGCTTCCAGCGGAGCAGGGAGCCCGAGCTGGGGCTCGATCCCAGGACCCTGGGATCGTGACCTGAGCCGAAGGCAGACGCTTAACGACTGAGCCACCCAGGCGCCCTTATTATTTTTTTTGAAGATGTTTATTTATTTAACAGAGAGAGAGAGACAGCAAGGGAGGGAACACAAGCAGGGGGAGTGGGACAGGGAGAAGCAGGCTTCCCGCTGAGCAAGGAGCCCGATGCGGGGCTCGATATGCCAGTCCAGCGGAATGAACACCCAGAATTCTTTGCTGTGATACTCACTAGTCATCATAACCTCGCTTTTCCTTATTTGTGAAAAGGGGTTACTAATTGCTACTTCATGGGATTGTGGTGAGAATGAAGTAGAGTAAAACATACCAAATGTTTGGCCTGGAGCAGACTGTCCTTAAACAAAAGTTGAATCTGGAGGAAAGAGGGAAAGATATTCTGAAGCTCAGGGGTAGTTCCGAAGCCGGGAAGGGGGCGGTTAGCCACACAGGACCTCTCAGAAGAGGGGTAAAATGGGTGGGAAGGCAGAAGGGAGCCATAAGCAATCTAAGCATATCATTCTCTGGCCAGCAGCCCCACTAGTACAGAGGGGATAATGTATTAAGGGAGAAACAGGCACTATGATAATAACCCACAAATGCAGCCTGTTATACTAAGTTGTATTCTAAGCTTACCCAAGTCTAATTCATCTTTCCAATATTTTTGGCCACTATGGACCTAGTTTTCTGGATACTGTTTCTTTGACTTCTTTGCTTAAATCAATGTTCCATGCCTGCATTTCTTACTTCTAAAACACGTAAGTGAATTGTCAGCCAAATTTTTTGCTTTATGGAAAAAATAAAAACAACAAAACCTCTTATGTTTTATGCTGTGCAGAACTCAGGAGAAATTTTAGAGAACAATTTTGGATCAGAATGAAACCTACTTTAGATGTGTAGGGCAGGGACAGGAGTGTAGGGTTGAGGAAGGAATGGGAGATAAACGTAAGCCTCCATCAGTAAGACAAAGGAAAATGACAAGTGAATTGAGTGTTATAGAATCACACATCAGCAGCTTGACTTTGTAAAAACTGTCCTAGTGTAATAACACAAGTGTCATTTAAAAAAAAAGGAAGAGAAATCCTGTGCCACATACGAAAAACAAACTTTTAGACCCTAGCTTCTAGCCCATGCCATTGCTTAGCTATTCCAAGTACAAGGGCCTGCAGAGTTGCCTGTTTTGAGAATTCATAGAGGAGATTGGGTTTTATCCAGAAAGCAGATCGCAGGAAGACACGTTTCCCAGTTGAATACTGAAATTTCCAACACCTCTATACACGTCAATGTGATTGCACATGCGCACACTTACTCATGCAAATGGCCGAAGCGCTTCGGATTCATGTTACTATATTTAGCAAATCGAAGAAATGGACCAATCTCCGTACTCTGTGTGCTTTCTTCTTCTTCTTCTTCTTCTTCTTCTTCTTCTTCTTCTTCTTCTTCTTCTTCTTCTTCTTCTTCTTCTTCTTCTTCTTCTTCTTCTTTTTTGTGGTTGGCCTCTTGTCTGAGGCCAAAGATTAGTCAGGATGTTAACCAGGGGTCCAGATATGGCTTTTCAGAAAAACACATTCCTTAGCTTGGCTTCTGTATGTCTTAGTTGCCAAGATCCACTCTTCTGTGCTCAACTCAGCTCTCATTGCACACCCCAACCCCTCCCCTGCCTCATCTCAAATGGCCACCACAGTGGTTGGCTTTAGTATTGGAACAGAAAGAAGGAAAGCCTTGAGAATACATATTTGGCTCCACGACAATCTGGAGAAAATGGGTCAAATGCATTCCACTGCCATATGTCAACTTCTCTCCATATATAAGTTATTTCTGCAGAAAATATTGTCTAAAGAATTCTCATCACTGCATTTGCACAAGGGTAGCCATAATTCCTGAGGTCTGGGTCTCTGGTAGAACAGGATCTAGGATCTTGGAAAAACTGGCCACACCAGCAAGGGACTTAATAAGGTTAAGACCTTATCAAACTCGAGTGTTGCTTTGTTTGGAAATGTCAATATATGAAAACGAATACAAGCCAGCCCTTTAAGAAACCCAATTCAATCTGGGACAAGCCCCAGGAATCTGCATTTTATAACAAGCTACCCAGATGGTTCTGATACAAAGAGTTCCCTGACCCTACTTTGAGAACGATTGCTCTGTGTCACCTATGCCAACAGGTGACATAAATTTTTGGAGCCCAGAATCCCTTTACATTTTCAAAAATTATTTAGGACCCCAATGAGCTTTGGCTTATGTGGGTTATATCGATTGACTCTTACCATATTAAAAATTAGGTGGTTTTAAAAATTTATTTACAAATCATTTTTGAAATAACAACAATAAACTTATTACAATTTAACACAAGCAAAATATTTTCATGAAAAATAACTTTTTTTTTTCCAAACCAAGAAAATTAGTGAGAAGAGTGGCATTATTTTGCATTTTCAAATCTCTTTATTATCTGGCTTAATAGAAGACAGATGGATTCTCATATTTGCTTCTGCATTCTAGCTGTTGCAATATGTTGTTTTGATAGAAGTATATATATGAACAAAATTCACCTTACGCAGGCATGTAGTTGGAAAAGGGAGGGAATATTTGAATAGCTGTTTTAGATCGTTATGGATATTCTTCTTTGATGCTACACCAAAATGCAAAAAATCGTAGTTCTTTAAAGGTTAGTGGCAACACGGAATCTGAGACCATCTCAGTGAGCTTTTCATTCTCTATTACATTAAGATTCGCTGGTATGTCTTGCACTTGGAATACATTTTTTACACATGCATAATTTTATAAAACTATGAATTGGTCATTTAGAAAATATTGGTTCATCAGGTTATGCAGACATTCCAAATGTTGACACATTTCATTACGCAAAATTTTAAAAATCATATTTCTTAATATCAACACTAATCTCACAGAAAACGTCTTTAAGTATCGGGAAGCTGGCAAGGGCATGGTGATGAATATCAGCGTTCCAAAATTTTAATTTTCTCTTGAAAGTTGGAATTTTATCTTTGGCAACAAATACTGTCAGTTGTTTTCCTTGAAATAACAGACTGACTTTGTTCATTGTCGAAAAATATCTGCCAAATACCCAAGTCCAAAAAACCATGATTTGTCTGTCAGTTATTTGTTCAAATAAAAATGGTCTTCCATGAAAAAAGCAGCTAGTTCAGCTCACAACTCAATGAGACAAGTACTTTTTCTTGAGACAACTATCCCACGTTAGGGTGCAACAGAAGTTCTTTATGCATATTTCTCAGTTTGTCACACAGAATATTAAAATAAAATTTTAAAAAGAAGGCACAGGCTTAGAGTTTTCCAATAAATAAATTAATACGAGTTCACGTTTGAGAATCCCGAAGCACTGGGCACTCCTGAGATGTCCTCTGGGGGTTAAGACTTCAACATATGAATTTGCAGTGATATGCGAAGGGAGATGCAATTCAACTTATAATAAATCACTCTGAGTTGTTGTGTATGGACAAAATTTGAAAATTCACCCCAAGAGAAACTCTCTAGATTATGAGCAGCCCACCTTACTTTTGAATAAATTACCAAAATCCTGGGAAACACTACGAACAAAAACCACACACCAATTAAGAACGTGTCCCCACAACAATGGTCAAATCTGGCAGACACGCAATTCAAATTTGGTGGGCCAAGGCTTGACCCATTATTTTCAAGAAAATCTGTGCTAATGAATTGATCCAGGCTCTAAAAGATGTGGTAGATGCATTGAGTATGCATGTATATTATAGTAGATGTCAAAATCTTTTTCTTTCTAGAAGGGCAGTAACTTACTCTAGAAAAACCCTGTAGTTGGGGACATAATGGGGTATGACAAAGGAATGATATTATGATGGCGTTGGGCTAGAGATTCAAGAATATTGCCTCAACTCACCTGTCTGTCATTCTTTCAAGGAGCTCAAAAGATAGAAACAAAACATTTGCAAAATGAGGCCAAGCAAACCTTGATTACTAACTAGGATTTTGCTTCCAAACCCAAATGTAAAGGAAGCTCTCATAACAGGCTGGATTCCACAGATGGCTCATTTACCCAAGCAAATTTGGCTTCAGTGTTCTAGAACCAAAGCATCCTGAAAGCCCACTTTGCATCTCTTTCCTAAGTTTAAACGTTTCCCCTTCACTAGGACAAAACACCATCCTGTATTCCAATGTTCATTCATAGCAGCGTTACTGACAATAGCCAAAAAGTGGAAGCAACTCAAGGGTACGTGACTGGATGAATAGATAAATAAAATGTGGTATCTACATACAATGAAATATCATGCAGCCTTAGAAAAGAATGAAATTGTGATACATTTTAAAACATGGCTGAACCTTGAAAGCATCATCATAAGGGAATAAATTAGACAAAGAAATACAAGTGCGGTATGATTCCACCTATAGGAAGTATCTAGAGTAGTCAAATCCAAAGACATGGCAACATTTCATAGGGAGGATCCTTTCATTCAAAAGAAATTATTTTGGAATGATGCAAGCACATCATCTAATGAAGTCAAGATAGTGAATAAATTGACGGTTACATTTGGGCAACACAGCTATAATAAAACCACAGCTGATTCTAAATGTTGTTGTTGCCTGTTGGTTTATTTTTAGGCTTCTCATTTAGTTTCCAAAGCACTTTCTCCCTTATCCCCCCACCGCCACTTCCTTCTATTTCCATTTTTCTCCCTCTCTAATCTTTCTCTTTCCTTTAATTCCCTCCTTCGATCATTTTTTACACCTTTTGCTGCTATTTCTTCAGCCTTCTCCCCTGCAGTCGCTCCTGTCTACCTCGATCTTTCCTTCCCCTTTTCCCCCTAGACTTGGAACTCCTACCCTAGATGGGTATTGCGGAAAGATCAAAGCCTCTACCTGGTCTATCTTTGGCTTCTAGCCATACCCCTCAGTAATAACAATGATGCAGAGAGACTTGAGATAGATCCAAGCATCTCAAACCTGGTAGTATAGAAGGTCTCCAAAGAGGAAAAACTGACACAGCCTAGTTTTAGAGACTGACAAGTTGCGAAGAGCTGCAGTAAAACAGATTGAATCAGATGAAGTTTTTTTCACCTCGGAAATTAGAACTACAGTTCAACACGTTTGAGTATGATATCTTAGAGGGCAGAGACATCTCACCCACCTTGCACATGGTTTACAAATAAATGAAAGTCAAGTTTAACTGGATGTAGCTTATAATTGGCCTGATTGCTTTTAATTGGCTCAACTAATTTAATCATCTACAGTCAGAATAAGGTATTTTCTGGATAGACAGGAAGCTTTCATTGTGCGGCTCAAGGTAGAGTTTCAGAGCACTGGCTCTGGAATCCCAGGCCCTGGGTTCGTACCCTACAATCACCCTCCCTAGCTGTATGCACATGGGTGAGTTGTTTGAGTTCTAAAATATTTCCATTTTTAAAAATATCAGGGCCTTTATAAATATCAGGATTTACTTCCAACCACCAATTCAGTAAAATGCGTTGAGGGTTTATTTGACATTGGATTGCTATGAGGGTCGTAGCATTTGGGTAGTCTTAGAAGTAAAATGGGATTTGTTTGCAAGTCCCTGGACTATAAGGAAGGACAAGGCAAGACTTTCATAGCTGTGCGGTGTATAGGCAACATACCTTAGGAGTTCAGAGAGTATATGGTTACCTCCGCACTGAGGGATCAGAGACAGTCTTCATGTGGACATTCTAAGGGCCTCTTGTAGGAATCCGGGGTCCAGACATGTGATGCTGGGGGGGAAAAAAAAACATTTCATTTTGAGTGAAAGCATCAAAGCAAGGAAGCGGGCGTCATGTATAGAGAACACGGCATGCCTGAAGACAAGCCCTGGTGAACAATGTAGGAAAAGCAGGTGGGTTCCAGATTCAAGACAGCTGAATGACAGGCTACAGAATGGTTCCTCTGCATACCTGTCCTCGGCACCATTAGAGCTGACAGTGTCTCTTTCCTTCTATTTTCCCTGAAGTACAAGAGTAATGTCTGCGGCCCTCATCTGTCCCAGGAAACCACCCCCCTTCTGTTTGCCACCCCAGTAGACATCCCTCCATCCATCCACCTAGGACCTTACAGGTTTGGGCAGTGAAGACTTGCCTTCTAGTCTGGGGGCCAATGAGGAACAAACTTGGCCCTACTGGCCGGAATCTGTTGTTACTACCAGTAAGCTCCCCAACAGGACCAGGGAGAGCTTCTGGGTATCCCTGTCACCCCCAACTCCATCCTCCACCTCCATTCCCAAATGAGCAGACTTCCCCTGACTCCACAATGTGGTTGCTTGGCTTATGTCATCTGGCTTCTGCTGGTGTGCTTTCTGAGTCTCTGCTAGTATTGGCATCAACTCCAAACTCCACCCACTTGTTCACACTGCCAGAATCCTTCCCTCAAAAAACAACATCCTGGGGCGCCTGGGTGGCTCAGTGGGTTAAAGCCTCTGCCTTTGGCTCAGGTCATGATCTCAGGGTCCTGGGATCGAGCCCCGCATCGGGCTCTCTGCTCAGTGGGGAGCCTGCTTCCCCCTCTCTCTCTGCCTGCCTCTCTGCCTACTTGTGATCTCTCTGTCAAATAAATAAATAAAATCTTTAAAAAACAACAACAACAACATCCAGACCCCCTATCTCTACCTTCACATCCATTGGATATCTCCATTTCTGAGATCCAGTTATCTATTGCTACTTCGCAAACTATCCCAGACTAAGTGGCTTTAAACAACAATTTATTATTACATCTCGTGCTGGGTCAAGAATCCAGGCCAGGTACAGAGGGGAAGCTCATCATTGCTCTACAAAGTCTGGACCTTCAATTTGGATGACTTGTACATCTGGTGGATAAAATGGCCAGAGACTGGCTGGGTCTCTCTCTCTTTCTCTCTCATCTGTCTCTATCTCCCTCCCACGTGGAGTCTCCACGGGGCTATCTTGGGCTTCCTCACATCATGGCAACCTTAGAGTAGCCAGAATTCTCAAATGATGGCTAAGGGCTTCAAGAGAAAGGAAGCAGGGGCGCCTGGGTGGCTCAGTGGGTTAAGCCTCTGCCTTCGGCTCAGGTCATGATCTCAGGGTCCTGGGATCGAGCCCCACATCGGGCTCTCTGCTCAGAGGGGAGCCTGCTTCCCCCTCTCTCTCTGCCTGCCTCTCTGCCTACTTGTGATCTCTCTCTCTGTGTGTCAAATAAATAAATAAAATCTTTTTTAAAAAAAGAGAAAGGAAGCAAAAAATGCCAGTCCTCTTAAAGGCTAGATCTGGAAGTCACAGAGCATCACCTCTGCCATACTCTGCCATCATAATTCAACCAAGACTCAGCAGAGGGAACATAGACCTCACCTTTCAATGAAAGAACTCTCAAAGAATTGTAGCCATTTTTAATCCAGCACATTTGATTGACAGCAGGAATCTTCTCTGTAGAAAGCTTCCTATTGCTGCGTGTGCCTCCTTTCATTTGACCTTTCTTTCATATAGAACAGACCTCCAAATGCCTTAGATATCCAGCCACCTGGATCAGACTTGACTTTGCAATTCCCCTCTGTTACGGGTTGAATTGTGTCCTCCAACAAAGATATGTTGAAGTCCTAACCCCTAGTACCTCAGAATGTAAGCTTTTTTTGAAAATTAGGTCTTTGCAGATGTTAAGTCAAGGGCGGATCCTAATCCAATATGACTAGTGTTCTTATAAATAGGGGAAATTTGGACACAGAGACAGATATGCGCAGAAGAAAGACAATGTGAAGAGACAAAGGGCGAAGATAGCCATTTTATAAGACAAGGAATGACTGAGGTGACCAGAAGCTAGGAGAAAAACTTGGAACAGACCCTTTTCTAGAGCCTTCGGAGGGATCATCACCCTGCCAATACCTTGATTACGGACTTCCGGATTCCAGAACTGTGAGACAATAAATTTCTTTTTTTCCGAGCCATCTAGTTTGTGATACTTTATAATGGCAGCACTAGAAAACTAATGCCCTCTAAAATGAAAAATACAGACTGCAACATTTCTAGTGACATCTGTATAGTCAGGAGAGTTTCCTTTGCAATGGCCAAACCCATTCTAAGAATCTACCCCCTACCTTTTCCTTCTGTAACCTTCAGCACCCCTTCCAACTGAACCTGGAGGGCATAAAAGACACATGCAGTCCCTTCAGCACACATTAGCCCATTTTTAAAAAGTCATTTAATGTATTATTTGTTTCAGGGGTACAGGTCTGTGATTCATCAGTCTTACACAATTCGCAGCACTCACCATAGCACATACCCTCCCCGGTGTCCATCTCCTCACCACCCCATCCCTCCCACCCCCTCCCCTCCAGCAACCCTCAGTTGGTTTCCTGAGACCAAGAGTTTCTTATGGTTTGTCTCCCTCTCTGGTTTTGTCTTGTTTCACTTTTCCCTCCCTTCCCCTGTGATCCTCTGTCTTGTTTCTCATATTCTTCAAATCAGTGAGATCATATGATAATTGTCCCTCACTGATTGACTTATTTCGCTTAGCATAATACCGTCTAGTTCCATCCGCATCATTGCAAATGGCAAGAATTCGGGTTTTTTGATGGCTGCATGGTATTCCACTGTATATATATATATATATATCACATCTTCTTTATCTATTCATCTGTTGATGGACATCTAGGCTGTTTCCATAGTTTGGCTATCGTGGACATTGCTGCTATAAACATTTGGGTGCATGTGCCCCTTTGGATCACTACATTTGTATCTTTAGGGTAAATACCCAGTAGTGCGATTGCCGGGTCGTAGGGTAGCTCTATTTTCAACTTTTTGAGGAACCTCCACACTGTTTCCCAGAGTGGCCACACCAGCTTGCATTCCCACCAACAGTGTAGGAGGGTTCACTTTCTCTGCATCCTTGCCAACACCTGTTGTTTCCGGACTGGTTAGTTTTAGCCACTCTGACTGGTGTGAGGTGATATCTCACTGTGGTTTTGATTTGTATTTCCCTGATGCCGAGTGATGTTGAGCACTTTTTCATGTGTCTGTTAGCCATTTGGATGTCTTCTTTGCAGAAATGTCTGTTCATGTTTTCTGCCCATTTCTTGATTGGATTATTTGTTCTTTGGGTGTTGAGTTTGATAAATTCTTTATAGATTTTGGATACTACCCCCTTATCTGATATGTCATTTGCAAAATATCTTCTCCCATTCTGTCGATTGTCTTTTGGATTTGTTGACTGTTTCCTTTGCTGTGCAAAAGCTTTGATCTTGATGAAGTCTCAATAGTTCATTTTTGGAGAGAGGAGCAAGATGGCGGAGAAGTAGGAGGCGGAGATAGTGACTGATCCCAGAAGTTCAGCTAGATAGTTATCAAACCACTTTAAACAACTACAAACTTAGCAGGAGATAGAAGAGAAGAACAGCAACTCTAAGAACAGAGGATCGACCACTTTCCGGAAGGTAGGACTTGCGGAAAAGTGAATCCTAAGCGACGGGCAGACAGACCGCGGGGGGAGGGGCGGGCTCCCCGCAAGCCGCAGAGCGGCGGAGCACAAAATCGGAACTTTTAGAAATCTGCTGCTCGGCCTGGAGGCTGCCAGAGCGCGGCGTCGGGGCCTCCGGACACAAAGAGCGGCGGGCGGGACGAGCGCGGTGTTCTCTGCCCGCGGTAACGCCGGCGGCTCGCGCCCTGTGCCCCGCGCAAGGGGGAGAGAACCGGAGGCGCCCTCCGCCCAGAGGCCGGAGAGAACGCGGCCGCTTGGGGCCGGAATCTGAGCGCACCCGCGCGGACCGGGAGCCCGGACAGCAGTCGCGGCACCGGCAGCCACCAGAAACCAGTTTCCTAGA